>CM053026.1:377370165-377970165 GCA_028564925.1 Lithobates sylvaticus | reverse complement strand
TTACATATACGTTTTGGCATATTAAATTCATTATTTTATGTATCTAGATGTAAATATGATTTGTACCACCAATTTTTTTACAGATTTATCATTGGCATCAGTTAGGCAATTAATTGGGTACATAAACCACCAAAAGTATGGTGATCGAAATGCTTCCGAAAGATATCAGATGACGAAACTTGTAGAGGTGGAACTTCCAGTGGCTCGGTTTTGGTGCGTGGCTCCTCACCCACTAACTGGAACAGTTTTTAGTAAATGTTATGCAATTAAGTTTTTCTTTATGGTATATACTGTACATCTCTTTGAGTGGTCTAAAGGAAGAAAGGAGTATATTAATCATGCATATCCCCATGGCTGATTCTAAGGAGGAGCTGTGATTATGATACAAAGCAATGTTTGGCCTGCTTATTGTACATAAGGGGTAAATTACTTCTGGTGAATGAGTCACCTGAAGCATTGATAGGTAACATCAGTAGGAGCCAATAGAATTTGCAGATTGGATAGACAGACACAGCTAAAACTTTTTACCTTTTAGAATAAGGATTAGTTAAACTCTTTGCCAGCTTCTTTTTTGGTATATGATGCACTTATGATCTCTATAGTTTGAGATCATTTTGCCTGGTAAGAGACTCTGCGTATGGATATAAATTTGAACACAGGAGCACCTGTCTTTGCAATAATGTGCACTGAGCTCTTTAGATCACTTGGGAACACTTTAAGTGGATTTAGACTATTTAAAGTGTATTTTTTTTTTTAACTTTCTTTGTTATTTTTTATTCTTATTTATTGATATACATTTAAGGATTTTTTCATATTTTATGTATTATATTATATTGATTATCTGCATTTGAGTTGTAGTTGATATTTATCTTGCAAATACTTAAAGTGATATGGGCACCTTTTCTATTTGTTAGTTAGTTAGTTTATTATCATCTACGTTTTTTCTTATTACTAGTAGATAATTTTGCTTTGGTAATTATGTCTCTAATTGACAAGAACAAAAGTATATTTTTTTTTTACTGCACTATATGTGTGGAACAGAACATTTTTCTAAGCTTCAGAATTCAACTTATATTTGTCAGCCAAAGGAAGCAAATAAAAAAAATGTAATTAAGGTTGGTCATATATATAATATATAAAAATATATACAGTGCCTTGAAAAAGTATTCATACCCCTTGAAATTTTCCACATTTTGTCATGTTACAACCAAAAAAGTAAATTTATTTTTGGGATTTTATGTGATAGACCAACACAAAGTGGCATATAATGGGAGGAAAATGATGAATGGTTATAAATTATTTTTTTTACAAATAAATATGTGAAAAGTGTGGCGTGCATTTGTATTCAGCCCCCTTCAATACTTTATAGAACCACCTTTTGCTGCAATTACAGTTGCAAGTATTTTTGGGGATGTCTCTGCCAGATTTGCACATCTAGAGAGTGACATTTTTACCCATTATTCTTTGCAAAATAGCTCAAGCTCTGTCAGATTGGACATCTGTGAACAGCAATTTTTAAATCTTGCCACAGAGTCTCATTTGGATATAGGTCTGGACTTTGAATGGGCTATTCTAACACATGAATATGCTTTGATCTCAATCATTCTATTGTAGCTCTGGCTGTATGTTTAGGGTCCTTGTCCTACTGAAGGTGTACCTCCGCCTCAGTCGCAAGTCTTTTTTAGGCTCTAACAGGTTTCCTTCTAAGATTGCCCTGTATTTGGCTCCATCCATCTTCCCATCAACTCTGACCAACTTCCCTGTCCCTGCTGAAGAAAAGCATCCCCACAACATGATGCTGCCATCACTATGTTTCAGGGTGAGGATGATGTGTTCAGGGTGATGTGCAGTGTTATTTTTCTGCCACACATAGCGTTTTGCTTTTAGGCCAAAAAGTTCAATTTTGGTCTCATCTGACCAGAGAACCATTTTCCACATGTTTGCTGTGTCCCCCACATGGCTTCTCGCAAACTGCAAATGGGTCTTCTTATGGCTTTCTTTTAACAATGGCTTTCTTTTTGCCATTCTTCCATAAAGGTCAGATTTGTGGAGTGCATGACTAAAGCCCCATACACACGGTCGGATTTTCCGACGGAAAATGTCCTATCGGACAATGTTGTCGGAAATTCCGACCGTGTGTAGGCTCCATCGGACATTTTCCATCGGATTTTCCGACGGACAAAGTTTTATCTCCTGCTCTCAAATTTTCCGACAACAAAGTCCTATCGGACTTTTTCCGATCGTGTGTAGCGAATTACGACGGACAAAGTGCCACGCATGCTCAGATCACATTACAAGACCAAAGCTATTGGCTACTAGCCTCTACGTACTCCCGTTCAGTACGTAGAGGCAACAAACATCACCACGTTCAGAATGATCGGATTTTCCGACAACTTTGTCCGACCGTGTGTATGCAACATTAGTGTCGGAAAAAAAACGATGGATTTTGTGGTCGGATTTTCCGACCGTGTGTACGGGGCATAATAGTTGTCCTGTGGACAGATTCTCCCACCTGAGCTGTGGATCTCTGCAGCTCCTCCATAGTTACCAAGGGCCTCTTGGCTGCGTCTCTGATTAATGCTCTCCTTGCCCGGCCTGTCAGTTTAGGTGGATGGCCATGTCTTGGTAGGTTTGCAGTTGTACCATACTCTTTCCATTTTTAGATAATGGATTGAACAGTGCTCTGTGAGATTTTCAAAGCTTGGGATATTTTTTATAACCTAACCCTGCTTTAAACTTCTCCACAACTTTATCCCTAAACTGTCTGGTGTGTTCATGGCCTTCATGATGCTGTTTGTTCACTAATGTTCTCTAACAAACCTCTGAGGGCTTCACAGAACAGTTGTATTTATACTGAGATTAAATTACACACAGGTGGACTAGATTTTAGTTAGGGGTATCGGAGTAAAGGGGGCTGAATATAAATGCACGCCACACTTTTCAGATATTTATTTGTAAAACATTTTGAAAACCATTTGAAAATTTTTCTTCCACTTCACAATTATGTGCCACTTTGTATTGTTCTACCACATAAAATCCAATTAAAATACATTTACGTTTTTAATTGAAACATGACAAAATGTGGAAAATTTCAAGGGGTATGAATATTTTTTCAATACACTGTACCTTTTGGTGATTTTCAAAACGTTCTTACATGCTGGTACCTTGCATTGCACAACCTTGAACTGAGATAAACTGTTTTGAATATGAGGGTATTTTTGCGTAATCAACCAGTGTAGCTGTAGGAGAATCTAACAGCTAGGCATTGCAACAGCAGAGACAGTAAGTTATAGCATTGTTGTTCGTTCTATAGACTTGTATGGGGCTTTATTGTGATCTGCTGCGATGTATCTAAGACCAGATCTTGCCTCAAAAAAGCATATCAAACCAATTTGTTTTTCTCCAAACGTAATTTTCCAGGAAATGTTTCAAAGTGATCAATAGCTGTGGGGCAACACATGCAGTTCTTGAATTTTAAAAAAATTAGTCAGATTGGGGTTTGTAACAGAAATATGATCCCTTCATTGTATTTCAAGTCAGCCGTCATCTGTTCAGTTCGACACATCAACTGGAATCAAACTATCAAATGAGTTGAATAATGCAATATGAGAGGAGGCTTCATCTAAGGTGGCAGTGAGAAAATGAATGCATTGGGGCCACACACCATAATACTGAAAAAAAATTAACATTCCATTGGTTAAAGCAGTATTTTTAATATGGGTAACTGATTTCCATATTTGACCATGTATAATGTATATTTTCATGTGCACTATCAACAAAGATACCACTCCGTCCCCTTTGTCTGCATAAATCTGGAGAGATATTTGTACATAATATTATTGTAGCACCCTATAGTAGTGTACTAGAGAGAATAGGTACATTTAAACAGGCCTGGCTGGTAGCTAGGCCTGTTTGTTTTCATTCTGGGCTGGGAGTGGCTCAGGGTAGGGCTGGGTGACTATCACAGGCGGTGTTATCCGGACCTCCTATTCCTTTCCAGCGGCTTCTAGTGCTTTCTGGAAAGAGAAGTGGGAGGGGAGGTGGAGCCACCTGGGGTGTTTAAGGAGCCCTGACCAACACCTAATTTTGATTGGTGGGGGGCAGGCCTTCTTAAATACCCAGGGTTAGCCCAGCTGGGGAGGAGTTGTCGGGTGGGAGAACTGGAGTGAGAGGGTGTGGAGGCTGTCGGGCCTTTAAGGGAGCTCCCCAGTCTGGGGGTTGACTTTGGGCCTGGGCACAGACGCAGTTGGGACCACTTTTAGGAAGAGCAAGGACAGCAGGAGAAAGCACTACTAAGAGACGCCAGGGAGGGCAACTGGTTGCAGCCAGGGGGGCTGGTGAGTGAGGCACAGTCGGGAGGACTGGGGAGGCACACCTGGGAGGACTGGTAGAGATGGGTGCCAAACCCGAAGAGTGGACTTTGGAGGAGGGGGCAGTGGAAAGAGGCAGCTGCAGCCAAGAGGACTGACAGGGCATGAAGAGGGCTTACTAGGGTCAGTAGCCATAGTTAGGGAAGCTAGCACAGGGACTTTTCTGCTACACCATTGGGGCCTGCCGTCCTAGCCTGCAAAGAGCATTTGCTGAGGCCTGGCTGAGTCAGTGTCAGGCCTAACCAACAAATAGGGCTAGCTGTTCCTGGGGAACCAAGTGATGTTCTGGAGGTGACAAGGAGTAACAGTCTGTGATGTGCTGGTGGATTGCAAGTTTGTGCAGGAAGAAGCTGAAGTAGTATGTACAGGGAGTGTACATAATTTTCCCAAAACCAATTGCTATTTCTATTATCCACGCTAGGCATCCCATATCACCATCCCCATCCAAGTTATACCCCTCAATAAAACAAAAAAAACAAAGTTCACTGACTGCTTTATGCCTCGGAGTGCCTGAGAGTGACTGCAGCGCTGGGCAGGGTGACACACAAACCACAATTATTAGCAGGCCCTACAGGGGCACCGCTACATTTGGAGGCTCGTCCAGGATGTCTGTTCACAGCTAACCTGCGAGCCGCTGCCCGTAGCAACCGAAGTTGAGCTGGGGGACTGCACTTTGTTTTACTAGTTGATGAATTGAACTTGGGGAGGAGTTGTCGGGTGGGAGAACTGGAGTGAGAGGGTGTGGAGGCTGTCGGGCCTTTAAGGGAGCTCCCCAGTCTGGGGGTTGACTTTGGGCCTGGGCACAGACGCAGTTGGGACCACTTTTAGGAAGAGCAAGGACAGCAGGAGAGAGCACTACTAAGAGACGCCAGGGATGGCAACTGGTTGCAGCCAGGGGGGCTGGTGAGTGAGGCACAGTCGGGAGGACTGGGGAGGCACACCTGGGAGGACTGGTAGAGATGGGTGCAAAACCCGAAGAGTGGACTTTGGAGGAGGGGGCAGTGGAAAGAGGCAGCTGCAGCCAAGAGGACTGACAGGGCATGAAGAGGGCTTACTAGGGTCAGTAGCCATAGTTAGGGAAGCTAGCACAGGGACTTTTCTGCTACACCATTGGGGCCTGCCGTCCTAGCCTGCAAAGAGCATTTGCTGAGGCCTGGCTGAGTCAGTGTCAGGCCTAACCAACAAATAGGGCTAGCTGTTCCTGGGGAACCAAGTGATGTTCTGGAGGTGACAAGGAGTAACAGTCTGTGATGTGCTGGTGGATTGCAAGTTTGTGCAGGAAGAAGCTGAAGTAGTATGTACAGGGAGTGTACATAATTTTCCCAAAACCAATTGCTATTTCTATTATCCACGCTAGGCATCCCATATCACCATCCCCATCCAAGTTATACCCCTCAATAAAACAAAAAAAACAAAGTTCACTGACTGCTTTATGCCTCGGAGTGCCTGAGAGTGCCTGCAGCGCTGGGCAGGGTGACACACAGGGGCACCGCTACATTTGGAGGCTCGTCCAGGATGTCTGTTCACAGCTAACCTGCGAGCCGCTGCCCGTAGCAACCGAAGTTGAGCTGGGGGACTGCACTTTGTTTTACTAGTTGATGAATTGAACTTGGGTAAGGACTAATATGCTTTGCCTGCATTCAGTACTATAGTATCAAGTGCTGTTGCCCACAGGAGCCGATTGTCAATTATTAAAATAAAAGTAAAAAATGTGGCGCTTGCTAATAGGTATAATCAGGATACCACTCCTAAGGTATACTCCAAACCAGGATGGCTCCAAAGAAGCGTCTAAAGATTAATGTTTAAACTAATGGCGTATAGCAACAGATAATCAAGCGATGCTATACCAATCAATAATGATCCAGAAAAAAGACACTTTGAATAAAATCACCACATAATCATGTAAAACATTAATTATAGCGGAAAAAATGCAATCAGAGCAAAAAATGGTAAAATATAAAAATATAGAACCAGCGCAAGCAATTCATATATGTGTAAACTATAATAAGTGCAATAAATAATCTGTGCAAATTAATAAATAAATACAGCCAAGCCAATAATGTGGGTAAATGACTAAATATAAAGTGCAAAATATAAGTGCAACAGATGCTGCATGCAAATGATAAACCTGTGCAAATAAGCTGAATAAAGTGCAAAGAGCAATAAGAATAAACAAATGACGTGACAGTCCAAAATATCCGTGTTCAAAAAAATATCCTGTGAATTTCAAATTTCTAGTGCCGACAACCAGCTCCCATACACAGTGCAATCACGATGTGGCAAGATTTCTCCGTGTAGCAATTTCTCCAGGTAAAGCAGTACAGTCCTCAAGCGGTTAAAGGTGATCCCATCCATGCATTTTTTCAGTGTGACAATCCCAGATGTTTCCCCCAGCCTCTTACCTCTATGTAAGGAATAAATAGCCTTACACTGAGAAACACAGATCTCCTCCACACGCTGCTCCTCTAAGGTACCGTCCTGGCCAGCGTCTCACCCACTCCTCCAGGTAGCCAATAAACATGGGGCAGAAAGAGGAAAGGACTCCATGGTGCAGTATTAAAAGCGATTTATTGAAAAAAAGTAAACACTTACAGTATAGTTGTATCAAACCAACGGTACTGAAAGTGTGCGATCCCGGCCGAGATCACACATTGCGTCACGTACACGTGACTTTATCAAAAGAAATTTGGTTTGATACAACTATACTGGCCAGGACGGTACCTTAGAGGAGCAGCGTGTGGAGGAGATCTGTGTTTGGAGACCTAGAGGTAAGAGGCTGAGGGAAACATCTGGGATTGTCACACTGAAAAAATGCACTTATAGTGTTGATGTTTTACATGATAATGTGGTGATTTTATTCAAAGTGTCTTTTTTATGGATCATTATTGATTGGTATAGCATCGCTTGATTATCTGTTGCTATACGCCGTTAGTTTAAATATTAATCTTTAGACGCTTCTTTGGAGCCATCCTGGTTTGGAGTATGCCTTGGGAGTGGTATCCTGATTATACCTATTAGCAAGCGCCACATTTTTTACTTTTATTTTATCTTGATTGGTGTGGGAACACTTTAATGGTGGCTGCGGCAATTGTTGGTATTTATATTTAGTTTATTTATTTCCCCCTAGTGGTTTGCGCATTTGGTCACCCCCCCCCTTACGCGGATTGTCAATTATTGCTTCCTGCTCATCCAGTCGCACCAACCGTGGCTGGGGTGGACACTTGTACCAATCCTGCAACTCAGGAACTGTTCTATTATATGCTGTCATCCGCAGTGTGAATGTTGAATAATTGCCTAGTGATAGGGATTTGTAGTTAGGAATGCAATGTATATGCTGTAAATACTGAACAGAATCATCTTTTTTTGATACATATTTATTTGTATATATGTCCCCCATCCAAGTTTATTCCTTTTTCCCCCTCCTATTCAATTTATGGGATACCCTTGCTCCTGGGCCTAGGAGCTATTTTTCAATTTACCAGCTGAGGGACCAGCTGGATTTTAAGGGAGGGGGAGGGTTGGTGCAGGGTCGAGTGAAGCAACCTCTAGTTGTGTGCTAGAGAGAATAGGTAAGTTTAAACAGGCCTGGCTGGTTGCTAGGCCTGTTTGTTTTAATTTTGGACTGGGAGTGGCTCAGGGTAGGACTGGGTGACTCACATGTGGTGTCATCAGGACCCCCTATTTAGTTCCAGAGGCTTTTAGTGATTTATGGAAAGAGAGGTGGGAGGGGAGGTGGAGCCACCTGGGGTGTCTAAGTAGCCCTTACCAATCCCCAATCTGGATTGGCAGGGGGCAGGCCTCCTTAAATACCCAGGGTTAGCCCAGCTGGGGAGGAGTTATCGGGTAGAAGAGCTGAAGTGAGAGGGTACAGAGGCTGTCGGGGCCTTTGAGGGAACTCCCCAGTCTGGGGGTGACCTTGGGCCTATGCTTGGATACAGTCGGGACCACTTTCAGGAACACGTGAAGAGACCCTGGACTGGAGGCATAAGCGAGAGCAAGGAGAGGATAGTGGGAGAGAGCATTGCTAAGAGACTCCAGGGAAGACAACTGGGTGCAGCCAGGAGGGCTGGTGAGTGAGGCACAGTCAGGAGGACTGAGTTCCAGGGCTACACCACAGTTCATGCCAGTAAGTCCCATTCCATGCTGGTTGGGCAACAGTTGGAAGATACCCCCATTTGTGCTGATCTTGTCAGGTATCCAACACAAAGACAGATAACACATCATCCTCAGATGCTGCAACATTCATCTGGAGGCAACGCTAATAACTATATAGACCTGGGTATATGTGCACAATTCCACCAGGACTCATATCAGGCCTTTTGCTGATAATGCCTGTTTGTACATTGTATGTATGCATTGTTATTATTCTCGTCTTATATAAAGCTTGTATTATTTCTATAATGGTGTGCATTTTTTATGCATTTGGCTAATATTATATGCTGATTGCAGTAGTTCTTCTGCTCTCAATTACTTTGTTAGATTACTGATTATTTTCCCAGGAAGGTAGTTCCCTCAGTTCACAGAAGCCCTGCCCTGGGAGAAGCCACAGCTAAGTTTATTATCAAACCCACTCTTCCACTTAGCGAAGGTTCTGGTTCCTCCATTTACCTACAGGTTTAGCGCAATATTCTGTTTGGGAACGGGCATTTTTCATAACACCCCAAAAGAGGACTACATTATATTTGTTCTGTTTTCTGAGGTATCAGTAATTTTATTTGAATAATGCTGTGAAAAACATGTCACATACCTTAACAAGGCAACAGTGAGATATATTCTCTTACACTTCCTGTCCAATACCCCTTAGAGTTGGTGACAAGGTGTAACAGGATGAGGAGTGGCACAAGTGCCTGGGTAGGTTCCCGACACATTGGGTGGTCAGACTAAAGTGTGGATACTGCTGGGATACTACGGATGCTCAGACTGGAACTTGTTTAGAATGCTGACACACAGATGGAGCACAGGTACTGACACATGCAGGAAACTGTAGTCATGAGAAGGGTCAGAAGCCAGGCCAGGGTCGATATCAGAAGGAAAGCAGAAGTACAAATAACGGGCAAGGATGAAATCAGGATATAAGCCAAGGTCAGCAACAGAGGTCCAGGATAAAGTAGAATTAGAAGGCAAGCCAGGTCAAACACAGGATAGCAGAATGCAAGTCTGATCACACGTTACAGAAGCTGACAATCACTCAGCAATTCTCCTTAGTTTTGCTGTGCTTTAAATAGGTCTTTGGGCACCAAAACCCAGTGATGGATGTGCATGTAATTCATACACTTGGTTACACGCACGGCCTTGATTCTATGCACTGGACCAAAAGCTTCACTATGTATTCATGCAGATCTTCGGCATGGCCATGTACTTGATCTTCCTGACTAGTTTTGGGCGAATGGTTCGGGAGAAAAGGTGGAGTTCAAGCAAGGCCAGGACCAACAAGATCAGCAAAGGGATCAATCCACAATAGAGTCAGACAAAGAAGCTACAAAAAACTTTATAATGGCAAATGTAAGATTGCATTCAGCCTGCCCTTAAAAAGGAAACTTGGCCAATCAAGCATTGTTCTGACACTCACTGGTCCATGATAAGATAAAAAAAAGTCCAGCAATGCGCAACAGACATGGTGCAAGGTCTAGGAGACTACAAGAACTTGAAGTGATTCTAAAGACAGAAAAACAGCAGGAAAAACTTGAGTAGTGGGAAATGAGAAAGAAGTGCCTGCAGGATGAAGTTACAAAGCTTAATTAGTAGCTGATCTGCTTACACTTCAGAGAGCTGATCACAAAGTGGATGACCCACTGTCTGCCCAGTTGGCTGAATGCATAGCAGATGACTTCCGACCGTTGGATTGCCTTATCAACACATGCATACATCTTTATTATTTGCTGAAAATAACATAACTATTAATACCCTGCAACACCTAGGTACATCAAAATATCTTGTTATTATCATCCTCATCCCTACTACCACCATCAAATTTCCACATACTGTATTTCCACATCCAATAATGCATACAGGATGTCTTGAGTATGGATGCCAATTTATTCAAAGGAACAGCAGTTCTAGTTCTCCTCTAGTGCTATGCTTCTTACCCTTGTCACCAAGAGAAAGCCCAAATATTCTGCAAAGGAATTTATTTTCACCACCGGACCTGTAACCTTACAATTGTTCCTATAGCTCGTTATCAATGAAGAGTTGAGAAACATAGATTAGGTCTCTTTATGGATTCCACCATACAACAGAAAAGTGTTCAGTAAACTGCTGCCAGCAACCAGTTTGCTTATCATTCTTGTGCTTTTTTTTATCACTTATATAATATACAGGATCATTTGGCATGTAACTTGTTGTCAGTGCTGATTGGCTGCCAGCGCTGATCAGCTGCTGGTTTTCCAGCATGACTGTTCGACAGATTTGATATGTATAATGATTTTTGTAGAAATACATGACTCACGCATATAAATTCATAATTTCACTAAACCATGGAGAACCTTGCATTTGGTGTTTGGTTTTAGGAGATTTAAAGATTGCCCTTAGTAACAAAATAAAAACTGCTTTGTACTGCTTTGCTATTATTGGCTTGATCTGAGATTTTTTGTTGGTTTGTATACTTTTTTTTCCTTTCATATATGAGGTGTTTTAAAAGATAAAATAACTAAACCAGCTGTTGCTGCAATATTCAACTTCAGTCAAGAGATTTTCTCTGCAGTACATTTATTCTGCTGCTAGATGTTTTCAGTCTGATGGACAGCATCATTCAACCCCCTTCCTCTGAGCAAAGCTTGTCCTGGACCTGCCCCAGCCTGTGACTGGTCAGTGAAAGAAAAGCAGCTCAGTTCTCTCACCTCTGCACTGTTCTCCTATCAGCATGTTTTTTTTCACCACAATAAAGTTTTTTCTCATTGTTGTACTGCTTCCTCCTTTCACACTGCAACCTCTGAAGGGACTGCAAAGGGTAGCTACCAGGTTTAATTCAGGTACTTACACTACTTAAAGCGGGACTGTACCTGAAATAAAAATTTTAAAAGCCAGCAGCTACAAATACTGCAGCTGCTGACTTTTAATAAATGGACACTCACCTGTCACAGGTTCCAGTGATGTCGGCAGCAGAGGCCGATCAATCGATTGGCTCTCTGCTGCTGCTGGCGCCATTCTCGGTGAGGGATTCAGGAAGTGTCGCCTTTGCGGCTTCACTTCCCGGTTCCCTACTGCGCATGCGCGAGTGGCGCAGCGCAATGAGAATCGGCAGCGCTGTCTGCCGGGACACATGTGTGTCCAGGCAGACAGTGCGCCGGGACGGGAAGTGGCGTAAACTCCCGTGGGAGTTTATGCCCGGAAGTGGGTGCAGATACCTGTCTTAGACAGGTTTCTGCACCCCCCTCCCCCCTGAAAGGTGCTAAATGTGACACCGGAGGGGGGGAGGGTTCCAAAAAGCCGAAGTTCCACTTTAGGGTGGAATCCCGCTTTAAATGTAAAAAAAAAAAAAATGTAATGATGTATTAATGATTACAGAACGTATGTATTTATCTGCCAAAAGTTCAGCCTTAAAGTGGATGTAAATAAAAAAATGTTTTTTATTTTTTTTGATGTCATAATGTAGAGAGTATGATTTCCTTTCATTTGCTGTGAGTGACAGGTGATTTACATATCTCATGCACTAGCCTGAGACAGGTTATCATCAGATCACTGGATGTTCTACTCTGCCCAGCTCTGACTACATACATGTCCCTAAATCACTTGTCTGTCTATAGTCTGCTAACTGTTCACTGCATCCCATGATGAGAAACATCCAGTCAAAACCCAGTAAAGCTGGGAGAGCTGGAGGGGAGGGGGATGTGAATTGTGAACTTTTTACACAGGATGTGCCTGTCTCAGGCTAGTGCATGATATGTAAATCACCTGTCACTCACAGCAAGGGGGCGTTTTTGACAACGTTTTAAAGACTTTGTCAAGATTTCTCTAACTGAACAATAAAAGAGGATTGCTCAGGCCTCGAGTAAATCTGTGTGGCAAGACTAGGCTCAAATGAAAGGAAATCTGGGGTTTACATCCACTTTAAAGCAGAACGTTACCCATAGCATTTGATAAAAAATAATGTTCTTCAACAAGGAACATACATTCCATATTTATAATTTTGCTACCAAAATTAGTGTGTGCTGTAAATTGCCTCCAACATTGCTCCTGTTTCTTCTTGCTGGAGGCTGCCATTTTGCTCAAACCCAGAGCCACTAAACAAAAGTAAATCATAAAGCGGAAGTAAACACATTTATTTAAAGATTTAAAAAAAAAAGTTATAGTCTTGCCAGGATTGATAACAGTCACATTTACTTGTTTCCTCAACCAAACTGTCAAACCATCAAATAGCTGGTGTCATAACTAATCACATGTGCAGCACCATGGCAGTTTCAGATCAAACAGAAGCAGCTTCTTTGGCTGTAAAGGATAGGATGGTTTAATTCTGCTTTAAGGCTGTCAGCAGATCGAACTCTTAAAATAGGGAGCGACTGAGCATGTGCAGATCAGAATGAGACAGTGTATTACTGGATTTTAAACCGCATAGACTCTTATTTTTAATGTTTTGCATAGCTATACCTGCAAAAGGGGCCAGCCTAAAGTGATCTAGCCAGGCCCGGACTGAGACAAAAAATAGGCCTGGGTATTTTAGACTGAGCAGCCATCTTTTCCAGGGACTGGGGGGAGAGATGTCGGTAGACATTCGCGGGGGGTGGCTAGTGTCGGCCCTCCACACTGCAATGTGCAGGGACACTATGATATAAAGAGGACTGCATTGCAAAGGGGCACTGTAATGATTACAGTGCCCCTTTACAGTGCAGTCCCTTTTATATTAGAGTGTTCCAGTCCTATTGTGGCCATACAATGCTAGTACTGTCTGTCTCCTATTGTGCCCACACTCCCCAGTAACACTGACCTGCTCTCTCTGGTGGTCCTGGACAGCATGGCACTCTCTTTCTGGTGGTGCGTTACAGCGTGGCTCTCTCTGGTGGTACGGTACAGCGTGGCTCTCTGGTGGTACGTTACAGCGTGACTCTCTGGTGGTATGGTACAGCGTGGCTCTCTGGTGGTACGGTACAGCGTGGCTCTCTGGTGGTGCGGGTACAGCGTGGCTCTCTGGTGGTACGGGTACAGCATGGCTCTCTGGTGGTGCGGGTACAGCGTGACGCTCATGGCTCACTCTGGTGGTGCGTGTACAGCGTGGCCCTCTCTGGTGGTGCGGGTACAGCGTGACTCTCTGGTGGTGCAGGTACAGCGTGGCGCTCTGGTGGTGCGGGTACAGCATGGCGCACTGGTGGTGCGGGTACAGCATGGCACTCTGGTGGTGCGGGTACAGCGTGGCGCTCATGGCTCTCTCTGGTGGTACGTGTACAGTGCGGCCCTCTCTGGTGGTGCAGGTACAGCGTGACTCTCTGGTGGTGCAGGTACAGCGTGGCTCTCTGGTGGTGCGGGTACAGCATGGCGCTCTGGTGGTGCGGGTACAGCATGGCACTCTGGTGGTGCGGGTACAGCGTGTCGCTCATGGCTCTCTCTGGTGGTGTGTGTACAGCGTGGCTCTCTCTGGTGGTGCGGGTACAGCGTGGGGCTCATGGCTCTCTCTGGTGGCGTGGGTACAGCGTGTCGCTAAAGGCTCTCTCTGGTGGTGCGGGTACAGCGTGTCGCTCATGGCTCTCTCTGGTGGTGCGGGTACAATGCGGTGCTCATGGCTCTCTGGTGGTGCGGGTATAGCGTGGCTCTCATGGCTCTCTCTGATGGTGCGGGTACAGCGTGGCGCTCTCTCTCTGGTGGTGTGGGTACAGCGTGGCACTCTCTCTCTCTGGTGGTGTGGGTACAGCGTGGCGCTCTCTCTCTCTCTCTGGTGTGGGTACAGCGTGGCTCTATCTGGTGGTGCTGGGGCTATTAGTTCCCCCAGCCCAGTCCTCTTTCTTTTTCCATGCCTCCTGTAGTACCTGCTTGTTTCCATGTTTTCTTTTCCCCCAGCAGAGTGCATGCTGGGGACTGTAGCCGTCTCCCTGCTGAGATCAATTGGGCCTCCTATCTCTGGGACTACATATCCCATGATGCCCCACTAGTTCTTTCTGATTGGCCCTCCGCTGTGGCCAATTGGGAGAAGAACAAGCAGGAAGCTTTCTTCTCTCCCGTCCCGTGCTGCCGACATGAGGAGGGGGGGGACATCCTGACAGCGGCACAGCGGAACTGGCAGCGTGGCTCTGAGGCTGAGCTGTGTGTGAGAGACACACAGCTCAGCTAATGCAGCCGCTAGTCCCGCCAGCAAAGTCACAGGCACGGCCGCATAGCGGTAGGCGAGCGCCGGCCGTGGCCTGTGTTAACCCTGTCCAGACCGCGCCCGCCGCTTACCTGCCGCTGTGCAACCTGAACATCAACAGGCCACGGAACGGACGGCCCCGGCCCACCGGCAAATGCCTGGTCTGCCCTATGGCCAGTCCGGGCCTGGATCTAGCACGACTTAAAGTGTATGTAAACCCTCACATATACCCAGTTAAGTGAACAGCCTCAGATACACAGGGATGAAACTCCCTGTATAAGTTTTACATGCATATCTGCTGTCTTCATCTGTATATATCCTTTAGAATGCTCTTCTTGTTAAAGTTTTTCTCTTCCTGATTAACACTGGGATTGGAATATTGGCATACAGCCAAGACAGCCGATTGGAGGAAAGGCACACACCCCTCTCCTGTAGGCAAAGGAATGTGCACAGCTCTGCTCTTAAATGGCAAGCTGACTGCTAATCTATTTATAGCAACCTCCCCCCAACACACACTTCTATCTCCCTTCTCAGAGAACATGTGAGAAGTCATCAGGAGCAGGAGACAGCTACGGGACATAGTGCTTTGGGGAGAGAGGAGAAAACACTGCAGATATATGTGCCAAGCTCAAATTTCATGAATCTGGTTTACATTCACTTTAATTTTCTGACTAAAGTTCCACTTTAAAGAATAGTTGTGATAAGCAATAATGTCTAAAAGGTATTTTTTTTTTTGCAGTTTGTCATAGCAAAGTGAGCCTAAACTCACTCCTCTTTAGTGAGAACAATCCATTGGCCAGTAAGGATATTCCTATTGGACATGGTGGTGGGTGACAGTTGATGGAGATTTGCCATGAAATCAGCAAAAGTCAAGCCCAAGTTACAAAGTGAAATGAAATCAGAGAAGAGGCACATAATAGGCCCTTCTGATTATTGGGGCCTGGTAACAGTTGACACCTTGTGCTGTAATGTGTAATATAATGCTTAAAATGAAACACAGACTCATTTTATTTTTATTACATACAGTATATAACTGTATTAAAATTGTGTTTTTTACATCTGCCTGGGGTTCGACTTGTAGAGATAACAATAATAAAGTAATGAAAGTAAGTGAAACTTGTAGAATTCTATTGTGGTTTATTTGAAATGGACAATGTATCACACACTGTAGACAATGCATATCAGCAAATAACCCTTAATTTTATTGATATATTTCCTTTAAGTACTTGCCAAGATTCATTAAATTTTGATACAGGCAATTGCACTGTAGTTCTGTGTTAACTGCAATTGACTTGAATATAGAAATGCACTGAACCTATGCAACCAAAGTAAGTACAGTAATTAAATTAATGGGATTCATTTGATCCTTATTTTAACTTTCTGGAGTTATTGTGAATTTTAATTTAATTGCCAAAAAAGTATTCAGTGCAGCACTGAATTAAGATCCTCATGGGACCGATGGTAAAATTACAATGCCACTTCTCATGATCCAAGAAGTAAAAAAGTAACAAAAGTAAGTTTAGTTTGTGATTAAATTAAAGAAAACCTTTAGGAACAATAAAATATTCAACTAACAGCAGGCTCAATGAAGAAAATAGGTCTGGAGTAGGGGTAGGCAACCCCCAGCTCAGGTGCTGCGAGCGGCACTCAAATCCTCTTTTGTCGGCACTCGACTCCCTCCCCATCAGCAGAGCAGTGCAGGGAAGTGTCAGTGAGACACTAATGCATTTCAATTTCAGAATTCCCCACGCCGTACCCCACGCCGCATTCACACATTGTAAAAGATAGGAAACATTGTTTGGTTCTCTAACTTTGCTGTACCTGCGATCGTCAGCTTTTGTGATGGGAAAGAGATTGGGTGCAGTTCTGCTGGAGGGGGCGGTCCCTGTTTCTAGGAGGAGGACAACTGTCATTGGCCACTGCTAAAGCCAATCACAGTCCTGCTAGCCCTGTCCACCATCTGGAGCAAGATGACTCACTTGGTTGCCCCTACCAATCTCAAAGAAGGGATTTCTCTGTGATTGAGAAAACCTCAATCAGGTGACAGTTTGTGGAATTACTGTTGAGCGTCTAGGAACTTTGTTGAAATTATTCCTGAATCATTGCGTCACTTACTACTGAACCCCTGCACTCTGTTTCCCATTAAGCCACAGCCAGTATTCAGCGCAATTAAAATCACACCCAACTTTTGCTGCTGCGCAGAGCGCCGCAATTTTTCTGAGCTACGGGTGCCTAACTCATGATCCTGCACACAGGCCCACTGCTTTCAGGAAATGCCCCTGACCTGACCTCATCATTGCGCATCCATTACAGATGCTTGTATGTGACATCACATACATCACATACATCACATACAAGCACATGTGCTGGATGTGAGAGGTGGATCAGCAGGATGAGTGTGCCAGGACAGGTAGATGTGTCTTATCTCTGCTTCCTTTCACCACTCTGCATATCACGCATATAATTGAGGAGAAGAGGGTACAGCGGTGGAGCAGATGAGCAGGAGGGTACAGCGGTGGGCAAACTGAGCAGGAGGGGTTCAGAGGTGGGACAGAAGAGCAGGAGGGTACAGCAGTCTGGCAGATGTGCAGGGAGGTACAGTGGTGGAAGAGATGAGAAGGAGATTCAGGAGTGGAATAGAAGAGCAGAGGGTATAGTGATGGGGTAGATGAGCAGGGGGTTCAGTGTTGGGGAAGATGAGAAGGGCGTTACAGTGGTGGAACAGAAAAGCAGGGGGATAGAGCAGTGGGGCAAATGTGAAAGGAGGTGTATTGGTGGGACAGATGAGCAGGGGGTTACAGTGGTGGGGCAGGAGAGCCGATGGGTTCAGTGTTAGGACAGATGAGAAAGTGATTCAGTAGTGAGACAGAAGAGCATGGGGATATGGTGGTGGAGCTGATGTGCAGGGAGGTCCAGTGGTGGGGCAGATGAGAAAGGGGGTACAGAGGTGGGGCAGATGAGAAAGCAGGTTACAGATGTGCAGGAGGTACACTGGTGGGGCAGATGAGAAAGCAGGTTACAGACTTCCGGTTCCGGCGCCACATGGGAAGGCTGTGATCAGACGCAGCTCCCGCCACCCTGCTCCAAGCACAAGCTCAAAGACTCACACAGGCAGAGGACAGGATCTCATACCTGGAGGATGACACTACTGCACAGTCAGCAACATTAGCACGCCTAACTGCTGAAAATAGGGAATTATGGGAGAAAATCGATGACCTTGAAAATCGCTCTAGGAGAAACAATCTACGCATAATTGGTCTCCCAGAAGCTATAACACACACCCAGCTTACCAACATATGCGCAAAAATTATCCCAGAGCAGCTGGGACTCCGCATACCGTGCACTATTGAGAGAGCGCATCGCATCGGTCAGTATGAGGAAAACCGAGCCAAACCTAGGCACGTTATCGTCAAATACTTGAACTATGCGGATAAAACCGCCATAATGCAGGCATTCCGCCGCACACGCTCCCTATCTGTAGACGGAGCAAAACTGCTACTATTTGCGGACTATTCGATAGAGGTAATGAAGCAGCGCAAAGCTTTCTCCACGATCTGCTCAACCTTATACCATAACCAAGTGAAATTCTCTCTGGCGTACCCAGCTGTTTTACGCGTCCATACGCGCTCAGGAGAACATCTTACCTTTACATCGCCAGAAGAAGCAGAAAGACACCTGGCAACAACCTGCTCTGAAATGGAACACGCCGACTCCGCAGAAGATTCCTCATCATTACTGAACGCAACACATTCAGCGACACGCAAACCACAATCCAGTCCAAGCAAACCACCGTACAAACGAAGTCGCACTACTCAGCATGCAGACCGCGCTGGCAACCATCGAAGACAAACAGACGACAGATAGGTAATATCCTTCTTTTTCCTTCTTTACACACCATCCCCTGCGTCTTCCTCCGTACTGTTAAAACCAACAGCTATACCCGATAAACCGTAAGGGGACTGTACCTAAATGTAGGTACCAAGGAACTTTCCCTTCTTAGGCGCGTTGGTTACGTTACCGTACGGACTGCTCCTCAGACGCCTAAACTCCTTTATAGACTGTCGAGAACAAATGCCCACCCTGCTTGCCAACGAGCCACCATCTACCTCCGGCATCATACACACCTGAGCTTAATAACCCCCCTAGTTCAGGCCTAAATTAATACCGAAATTTTTTTTTTTAATTATTTTTTTTGTTTTGTAACAGCATATAGGCCTATACCCCCCATCTTCCTCATCCATCTTGCCCCACCCAGCTCGGTGCCCCAACCACACTCCACACAATGGAGCAGGTGGACGGCGGGAGGAAATGTTACCTGGTCTAGCCGAGTGTGGAAAAAAGTGAAGTACTTGTTGGACTATAGTTTTAGTCTACTTCGCATTCTCGTTATGTTATATGTTGTCAAGTTTATATTAATGTTTACACAATATGCAAATTCATACCTTGTGCCTTTAGCCCTGGGAGACATACAATACTTGGGTACCCCTTTGGTTGATGACGCAGTGTCTAGAGGGGAGTCTCATCCCCTATGTCAAGCTCAAAACATTCTTACTCACCAGACATGGCCTCAGCAATCGATAGGAATCACCTGAAAATTGTATCATGGAATGTCAGAGGGCTTCGCTCTCCAAATAAACGCATGATGGTTCTTAGACACCTAAAGCGGCTGCGGGCAGATGTGGCACTACTACAAGAGACACATCTGTCCGCAGATGATCTGGCACGTCTGCGCAAATTATGGGTCGGAGCAGTTTACGGGTCGCCTGCAGAGGGACGTAAAGCCGGAGTAGCCATCCTACTGCACAGGAACCTGAAGCATGCTATCAAAGACGTAACAATAGACCAGCTTGGACGTCACATAACGATTCATATGACCTTAGCTAGCAAAGACATAGCCATTACTAATATATATGCACCGAACTCGCCAGACTCTACATTTTTTTGAGAAATGACGGCCTGGCTGGTGGCAGTACCAGAGACTTTACATCTAATTGGGGGAGACTTTAATTCGGTCATGTCCCCCGCGATCGATCATTCGGGTAAAATAACAGGTCGAGAGACCAGTACTGAGAGTTTAAACTTCTCCCCAACTCCCTTAGCGCAGACAATAGATCAGATGCAGCTAATAGATATCTGGCGATTATCGCACCCGACCGATAGGGAATATACCTTCTATTCCCCTCCCCATAACTCTTTTTCCCGAATTGACTACTTCTTTGCATCACCAGCACTTTCACAAATGTTACGAGACCCGGAAATTAAGGATGCCAGGATCTCAGACCATAGCCCCATCGCAATACAAATGATAACCGCACGACCCTCGTCCCCAATACAAATGTGGCGTTTTCCTTCCTACCTAGCCGAAAGCGAAGACTTTCGCAATATGCTGCAAACATCATGGGCGGACTATACTTCCACCAATGCAGCACACCTCTCAGACCCAAATCTCTTTTGGGAGGCTGGAAAAGCCTTCCTACGAGGAAAAATTATTTCATATACTGCTCAATTCAAAAAAAATGCCAAACAACATTACATGCGAGCCAGCAAAACCCTACGCTTAGCACACGAACGGCTAACGCTTACACGTACGCCCGACAATATTGAGACTTGGAAAGCAGCCAAGCGAGAATTCGATCTTTGGGCAGAACAACAGGAGCTGGCCAAAGCCTCTTATTCCTCTCTATATTTCCATAAATTTGGTAATAAGGCGGGTAAGCTACTTGCAAAACTTTGCACGGGGACAAAAAGACCCACCCACA
Source organism: Lithobates sylvaticus (assembly GCA_028564925.1). NCBI lineage: Eukaryota > Metazoa > Chordata > Amphibia > Anura > Ranidae > Lithobates > Lithobates sylvaticus. Next base: position 377,949,766 of record CM053026.1, on the reverse strand, counting down.
TTCAGGCTCTGAAAAGTAGCACGGGAATATTACATACCACTCCAACAGGCATTAGTAAAACCTTAGCAGAGTTTTATACTCATTTATACTCTGCAGACCCTATTGATCAACACACAGCAGACACTCTCTTAGATAAATTGAGCCTACCGAGGCTGCAGGGAGATACTCTAGATGCCCTAAACGAACCTATCACTGTGGAGGATATCCAAGAAACGATCAAATCACTAGCATCTTCTAAAGCCCCGGGTCCAGATGGCTATACGGCCGAATTTTATAAATTAACAAAGGAATTCATTCCAGATACTTTGAAACAGGTCTTTAAGGCTGTCTGGGACGGGGGCCCATACCCACCTACAGGAACTCAAGCATACATTAGACTGATAGCCAAAAAGGATAAGGACCCCACACTCCCAGGGTCGTATCGACCAATCTCATTGATCAATGTAGATGTCAAAATCTTATCTAAAATAATCGCGACACGCCTAGCCCATATACTTCCATACATACTACATCCGGCCCAATCGGGATTTGTAAAGGGACGCTCGGCCACCCTAAATATCCGTAAAGTTCTTACAGCATTGGAATACGCCAAATTGAACCCAGAACAAGATGTCGCGATAATCTCGCTAGATGCCGAAAAGGCTTTCGACAACATCAGTTTGTCATGGCTATTCCGAGTGATGGAACGCCTTCAATTCTCGGGTCCAATTATGCGCTTTCTACACCGACTGTATGAATCCCCAACGGCCCGATTAGTCACACCTGACTTTATTTCAGACACGATCCCCCTGACAAAAGGAACCAGACAAGGGTGCCCCCTTTCCCCCTTATTGTTCAACATTGCAATTGAGCCTTTGTCCAGGCTACTCAATTCACCTGACGGAATTAGTGGTATAACAATTGGGGACCAAACACTACGCTCCGCTCTATTTGCGGACGATTTACTACTTTTCTCTACCGATCCCTCAGCAGACTTTGAGAAACTTAGAGACATCTTCCAGACGTTCCGGCTTTGCTCAGGTTTGCGTATTAATTTTGACAAAAGTGAAATACTCTCGCTCCGACCTAAACTGTCTGCTAGATGGCTACACCGGTCCCCTCTACCTATAGCATCGCAACATATTACATATTTGGGCATACGCATTGGTCGAGAACCATCTTCACTATACACACTTAATTTTCCACCGTTAATATCGAAAATTGTGAAGGAGTTGGAAGCTTGGACAGCTCTCCCTCTCTCGCTCTTTGGGAGATGTCATCTTTTTAAAATGGTGTCATTTGCACGTTTACTTTACCCCATGCAAACAATCCCTCTTTTAATCAAACACTCAGATGTCAAACTAATCCATAAGGCGTTGACCAACTTTTTGTGGTCCCGCAAAAAGCCACGTGTTGCCCTACAAAAACTGTGTCTCCCAAAGACGGAAGGGGGGGCGGGCCTGCCCAATATACGTTTCTATAACTTAGCATGTCTACTTAGACAAGGCTTAGATTGGATATCAGGCAAATCCAGGTACTCTAATAATATACTAGAAGGTGCAACTACCCTACCTTATACTCTACCAGCTATTCTCCACTCAAACCCAAACAAGCTACCAACACACCTTAAATCGAATATGCTTATAAGGGATACAGTCATAGCCTGGAGAGAGACTCGAAGACTACTGGGGCTGCCCTCCAGTATCTCATGCCACCTGCCAATCCAAGCTAATCCAATGTTTCCCCCCTCTGTTATGCACAAAGCTTTTGACCAGTGGAAGGCTAGAGGTCTTACTAACGTTAAGGAAATCTATCTTAACGACCCGGGTAAAATGAAACCCTTTCAGACACTATCGAGAGAATTTTCATTACCAGCGACCCATATTTTCTACTATCACCAACTCCTCAGTTATCTAAAGACCTGCTATGGACCTAGCACAGACCCTTTTCAAAAATCATTTATAGACACGGTACTGAAAAAGGAGGACTATTCCATTTCTAGTTTGTACACTCATCTTATCTCCCACCAGTCTGCTAAATATCATCTCAAACCATTCCAAAAGTGGTCTGACATATTTGATGACACAGAACTTCCCGAAAAAATACTGGAAGGATACAAACGAGTTCGCCAGCTTATTGTTTCCGAAACATGGAGAGAAACACAATTTAAGATTGTGCATAGAGCATATTATCCTTTCTGCATTAATAAAACAGATCCTGAGCAGGAGCGATGCCGTTGGTGCTTGACGCAACGCCCCACACTGGTGCATCGTCTATGGGAATGTCCTTCCATTATCTCTTATTGGGACTCGATACTAAACTTTATATATGAGATTGTTGAAATACGGATCCCAAGGGATCACCTAATATGCCTGTTTGGACATGTACCACCCCTACCCACACCAGAATCTAGGAGACTCTCTGACTTCCATGGCTAACCCACTCTAGCACAAGTTAAATGTGTGGCCCCTCTCGATCAAATTGTGAAAAAGAATCTAGGAGACTCTCTGACTTCCATGGCTAACCCACTCTAGCACAAGTTAAATGGGTTCAGTTGTTAGGACAGATGAGAAAGTGATTTATACAGTAGTGAGACAAAAGATCATCAAAAAAAAAAAAGAAAGCAGGTTATAGTGGTGGGGCAGATGAGCCGATGGGTTCAGTGTTAGGACAGATGAGAAAGTGATTCAGTAGTGAGACAGAAGATCATGGGGATATGGTGGTGGAGCTGATGTGCAGGGAGGTCCAGTGGTGGGGCAGATGAGAAAGGGGGTACATTGATAGGGCAGATGAGCAGCAGGTTTACAGTGGTAGGACAAAAGAGCAGGGGGTACAGTGGTGGGGCAGATGTGCAGGAGGTACAGTAGCGGGAGGGATGAGAAGGGGGTTTGGCGGGGGGACAGAAAGGCAGGGGGTACAGTAATCGGGCAGACGAGCAGGGGGTTACAGTGTTGGGGCAGATGAGAAGGGGGTTCAGTGGTGGGACAGAAGAGCAGGGGGTACAGTGGTTTGGCAGATGTGAAAGGAGGTGCATTGGTGGGACAGATGAGCAGGGGGTTACAGTGGTTGGGCAGAAGAGCAGGGGGTACAGAGGAGGGGCAGATGTGCAGAGGGGTGTAGAGGAGAAAGGAGGTAAATCGGTGGAACACATGAGCAGGGGGTTACAGTGGTGGGGCAGAAGAGCAGTGGGAACAGAGGTGGGACAGAGGTTAGTACAGATGAGAAGGTTCAGCAGTGAGACAGAAGAGCATGGGGGTAGGTGGAGCAGATGTGCAGGGAGTACAGTGGTGGGGCAGATGAGAAAGGGGGAACCTTGGTGGGGCAGATGAGCAGGGGGTTACAGTGGTGGGACAGAAAAGCAAGGTGGTACAGTGGTGGGGCAGATGTACAGGGGGTTACAGTGGTGGGACAGGTAGGTGAGCAGGGGATAGAGAAGTGGGGCAGATGTGCAGGGTAGTACAGTGGTGGGGCAGATGAGAAAGGGGGTACATTGGTGGAGCAGATGAGCAGGGGGTTACAGTGGTGGGGCAGATGTGCAGGGGGTTACAGTGGTGGGGCAGATGAGCAGGGAGTTACAGTAGTGGAGCGGATGTGCAGGGGGGACAGTGATCTGAGGTGTAAACAGGGCTCAAGTCCTGCGGGAATGCATGGGAACGGAGTTCCTGTACTTTTTCCACAACAGGAACTCAGATCCCGTTAGCAGTCGTGTCCTGCAAGACTTTGAAGTATGTGAGCTGTGTGGCAGGTGCTACACCAGCAGCTGCCAACACATCTCGCAATATTAAGTGCCGCACACCTGACCATGCAGGCATTGCCAGTAGGGGGCCCCATGACAGCTTCCGCTTCGATCTACCTGCCAATCACAGCAAGCTGACAGGTAGATTAGGTCTAGGTCTAGCTGATGGGTAGATCAGCTATTCTGCTCACAGGACATGCAGGGAGAGAGGTGAGCTGAGGGAGGAACATCAGTTTGGGGGGGTAAGCTGAGCACAATACCTGGCAAAGTTTAATGCCAGGAGGGAAGTTTATGTGGAAATATGTGAAGGGTTGGAATAGCAGCGAGTGTGTGTTGGAGCCCCTGCAGAGTTTGCAGCCCCCCAAGCTAACATACATCTCCTAAGCAGGAACACATCACTATCTCCCCAAGCATTCTGTCCAGATAATGTGCAGTTAATTTATGACCTTTCCATTTAACCCTGTGTTATCCAAACTCTGTTCAATGAAAAGTGTAAACTCACCACATAAACACTCTATATACAAAATAAAATTCCCCAATAAAGATCAGAACATGATGTTCAAATTTGCAATGAAGCAGAATTGAATGAATGCTGATTATTCAGAGAATTACTGTATTTATGTTTATTGAGGATTGTTTTTTTTTTTTATGTACTAACAGTTAAGCTTCATACACACAATACGAAAATTGGATAAAAAATACCACTTTTGAAGCGTTCGTGCATATGAGCGTATCATTTTTTTTTTTTGGTGCGGGAATGGATCTTGGGTGGGAGTTCCCACACTTTTTTCCCCAGGACTTGACCCCTGGGTACAAAGGTGTATCAATTGGGGCTGATCTGAAGTGTGGAGTTGCAGGAATTGGGGCTGATCTGAGGCGTGAGATTGCAGGATGTTAATTTCTCACTACTACTCAAGTAGTTTACATTGTTTACTTTATAAAAATCCTTTTCATGATTTGAGAGTGTGAAGTTGACATTTTTTTGTTATAAAATCGGCACGCTCAATTTCTTTGAAAACTTTTTTTCGGCACACTGTGCTCAAAAGGTTGCGCTAGAGAATCAAGTTCCAGAAATAGGTACATTTATTTGTAAAAGAGGAGGCTCACACAAATGGGTATCACATGTTTCCTTGATGTGTTTTGCACAGCAAGAACCTAATCAAAAGTCTCATGATTAGGTGGTATTAAATGTATCAAGGCAATAAGTGGTAATTTTGTGTAAACCTCCTCGTTTACAAATAAATCTCCAGATTTCTATATTTTGTTATTGACTTGTATTGGGCCAGCCAAGATGTTAAAGCTTACATTAATTCAGATTGTATGGCAACAGCAGGACCAAATACTTGACAGGATAAGCTGCCAACACAGAATTCTTACCTTAAAGTGGAACTTCAGATAGAAAAGTGGAATTTTAGTCAGAAAATTAAGTCCTGCTGTATGACTGGCCCCTTTTTGCAGGTATAGTTATATAAAACATTACAAATAAGTGCCTACTGTATACTGTTTAGAAATCCAGTAATACACGGTCTCACCCTGCGCTGTACATGCACAGTTGCTCTCCATTTTTAGTCATTTTTAGGCACTGCCAAGTTTGTAGAGGCCGATTTGATGATAGCCTTAAAGCAGAATTAAACCCTCCTATCCTTTATAGCCAAGAAAGCTGCTTCTGTTTGATCTGCAACTGCCATGGTGCTGCACATGTGATCAGTTATGACACCAGCCATTTGATAAATACAAGCAGAAAATACCCAAGCTCAACCACACAATTGGAAAACACTTGCTGAGATTCAGTGCTCAGGCTGGGGTATCCCCAATCCCCTGTTCAAACGTCCAAAGCTGAAATTAAGCTGGCAACTGGGTAACTCCTTGGTATTATCCTTTATTTGGCTATATCATATACACAGGATCAATGCTGACATGTTTTGGCTATTACAGCCTTACTCACAACAATGCATATGTAACAGTTAGCATTCTGGGCATTCCAGGAATGTAACTGTTTTTTGAAACCGTTAAATCGATGGGTTTAGTTCCACTTTATGATTTACAACTGGGGCTCTGGGATTCAGCAAAATGGCAGCCTCCAGCTAGAAGAAACAGGAGCAATGCTGGAGGCAATTTACAGCACACACTAATTTTGGTAGCATGATTATTAATGTGAATTGTATTTTTCTGCTAAAGAACATGATTTTTTTGTTCTAGGTAAAGTTGTTATAGGTAAAGTTCCGCTTCAACTTTAGTCAGTTCCTGAATGGGCAAAGTGACAAGCTCATTTGAATCAATGTGCATGTTCACCACTCATCTCATTAAAGTGTATGTACAGTGTAAACTCAATCACTAAATGTTAGCCAAACATGTTAGCCAAAAGTAATTTTCTCTTCTATTTTTAAATGAATAACTACTTGAGGACCTCAGACATAGCAGATTAGCGCTAAACTCTTCAACAAGCGTCTGGGGCATATCTCTTTTGTCATGCTTTTTTTTCCTCTGCTGCAACTCTCAAACACTGCTGCAAATTGCTCCACAATTGCTATGTATTATATGGCAGTAGGAGCTGTGAAAATACAGATGCACCTTTGTAAAATTACACTTGCAGATGGTCTGCAAGAGTTATTAAAATTTTTAACCACCTGCTGACAGCTCACAGTAAATATACTGCGAGTAGGTGTAGGCTCGGCAACGTACATGTACGTTGCCAGGTTGCTTCCGGGTTTGGACACAGCATAAGTTTGGCAGCAGATTCTTTGTTATTTTTTTCTAATTAGATATGTTTTATAACAGAACGTAGAAAACATTGTAGATCAAATACCACCAAAAGAAATCTCTATTTGTGTGAAACAAATTATATAAATGTAATTTGCAAACAGCGTTACATGATCATGCAATTGCCAGTTAAAGTAGCACAGTGCTGAATAGCAAAAAATGGACTGGTCATTAAGGGGGTAAAACCTTCCGATGGTCAAGTGGTCAACAAATAAACAAGAGAGTATACTTACCTGCTCTATGCAATGATTTTACACAGAAAGGTCTCTTTAACCTCCTCTGGGAATGACTACCGGCACTCTCTGCTCCTTCCTCTTTTGGGTGCCTCTAGCAGCAAGTCAAATGCTAAGGAGGCACCGCATATGTTGTGCCATCATGTTGGGTCCAGAGCTGGGCTGTGTGTGTCCATAGACACACACATCACCGGTATGACACGCCCCCACTCCCTCGTCACATAAGTTTGGCTCCGCTGCCCTCAGTTTCTAATGTGAAAACAGGTAGGAAGGGGAGCAGTGATGGAGCAATAACATGGAGCCAAGTTAGTGTTTGGAGACAGGAGACAGATAATGTGGCAGTTTTTACCCTAGTGCAGAGAATGCATTAAGGTAAAAAAATGTTTACACTTTAGAACCACTTTAAGGCTGGTTTTCACATGGGGGATCTGATCAGGTCCACCTGTTCAGTTTTTCACGACCTTATCGGACCATCCATTATTTTCTATGGAGCGGCGGATGTAAATGGACATGTGTCCGCTGTCACCCGCTGACATCCGATCCTGTCCGCCAAAAACAGATGGATCCATTCTCCATCCGTGGTGGTTTGGATCAGATAACAGTCAGATGGAAACAGACAGGGGGCCGGTTTTCATCCGCCCCACAGAGAACAGCAGGGCTGTGTTCGTGTCCAAAACACAGACCTGTCATCCTTCTGCTAAGCAGGGATCAGCAGAGAGATCCACTTCTGAGCAGACAGATGCGCTTTATGGAGTCTGCCCCATGTGATGGGGCCTTAATAATACAATGTAACAACGTACTGTGTGTGTGTTCTGCATTTGACATCAGTTATGCCGCGTATACATGACAAGACTCTCCGGCGGACAATCCGCCGGACTTTCCAGCGGAGGTTGCCGGACTTTCCGAACGAACGGACTTGCCCACACACGCCCACACACGACTGGATTTTTCCGCCTGACTTTTCTACGTGCCCTCAACATGGGGGGTGCTTTGGGGAAGGGGGGCCCTGCGGCGCCCCCACCCCAAAGCACCTTGTCCCCATGTTGATGAGGACAAGGGCCTTTAATAAGGGGGCCCCCAGATCCCGGACCCCCACCCTATGTGAATGAGTATGGGGTAAATGGTACCCCTACCCATTCACCTGAAGGAAAAAGTGTTAATAAAAAAAACACAACACAGGATTTTAACCACTTACCCACTGGGCACTTAAACCCCCTTCCTAACCAGACCAATTTTCAGCTTTCGGTGCTCTCACACTTTGAATGACAATTACTCCGTCATGCAACACTGTACCCAAATTAATTTTGTGTCCTTTTTTTCACACAATTTTTGCGCTATAAATCAAAATATACTGAAAATTCGGTAAAAAAATAAATAAAAATTCTTTGTTTCTATTAAAATTTATTGCAGAGTATTGGCAGAGTATTGGCGAGTATTGGCGGAGTATTGGCGAGTATTGGCAGAGTATTGCAGTGTTGCAGTGTTGCACAGTGGTGGCAGAGCATTGCACAGTGGTTGCAGAGCGTTGCACAGTGGTTGCAGAGCGTTGCACAGTGGTTGCAGAGCGTTGCACAGTGGGGGCAGAGCGTTGCACAGTGGTTGCAAAGCGTTGCACAGTGGGTGCAGAGTATTGCACAGTGGGTGGCAGAGCTGTGGGCACTACACATCCAGCCCACAGCGCTGGTCCCGTCTGTCCCCCTCTCCGCTTCTCTCCTCTCTGTACCGATCGGTACAGAGAGTTGAGGGAGGAACCGGCGTCATGACGTGACGCCGGTTTGTGTACATGTGATCGCTCCGTCATTTGACGGAGCGATCACGTGGTAAACGGCCGCTATCAGCGGCCGTTTACCGTGATCCGTGATGCGCCGCTCCTTTTCTACGTGCCCTCAACATGGGGGGTGCTTTGGGGAAGGGGGGCCCTGCGGCGCCCCCACCCCAAAGCACCTTGTCCCCATGTTGATGAGGACAAGGGCCTTTAATAAGGGGGCCCCCAGATCCCTGACCCCCACCCTATGTGAATGAGTATGGGGTAAATGGTACCCCTACCCATTCACCTGAAGGAAAAAGTGTTAATAAAAAAAACACAACACAGGATTTTAACCACTTACCCACTGGGCACTTAAACCCCCTTCCTAACCAGACCAATTTTCAGCTTTCGGTGCTCTCACACTTTGAATGACAATTACTCCGTCATGCAACACTGTACCCAAATGAATTTTGTGTCCTTTTTTTCACACAATTTTTGCGCTATAAATCAAAATATACTGAAAATTCGGTAAAAAAATTAATAAAAATTCTTTGTTTCTATTAAAATTTATTGCAGAGTATTGGCAGAGTATTGGCGGAGTATTGGCGAGTATTGGCAGAGTATTGCAGTGTTGCAGTGTTGCACAGTGGTGGCAGAGCATTGCACAGTGGTTGCAGAGCGTTGCACAGTGGTTGCAGAGCGTTGCACAGTGGTTGCAGAGCGTTGCACAGTGGGGGCAGAGCGTTGCACAGTGGTTGCAAAGCGTTGCACAGTGGGTGCAGAGTATTGCACAGTGGGTGGCAGAGCTGTGGGCACTACACATCCAGCCCACAGCGCTGGTCCCGTCTGTCCCCCTCTCCGCTTCTCTCCTCTCTGTACCGATCGGTACAGAGAGGGGAGGGAGGAACCGGCGTCATGACGTGACGCCGGTTTGTGTACATGTGATCGCTCCGTCATTTGACGGAGCGATCACGTGGTAAACGGCCGCTATCAGCGGCCGTTTACCGTGATCCGTGATGCGCCGGGTCCTCGGGACCCGGCGGTCACGGATGTTCCCGAGTGCGCTCCCTAGGGGGCGCGCGGGAGCAAGTTTCTGGGAGGACGTCCGTAGGACGTCCTCCCAGGATAAGCCGACCGCGCTGTAGCCGTCTTTTGACTATAGCGCGGTCGGCATGTGGTTAAAGTAGTTTATTAGACAGCTCCGGGGGTCTTCTTCCGACTTCGGGGGTCTTCTCGCCAGGCACCTTCGCTATCTTCTGCTCTTTTACCACTCGTTTGCTAGCGGAGGAGCCCAGCTTTCGCATTAGTCGCCGCCGTCCAGGGGTCTTCTTCCGACTTCGGGGGTCTTGTCCCGCTCTTTGTTTCTTCTGCCGGGCCTCCGCTATCTTCTTGCAGCTCTTTTACTAGCGTTGGCCCGGTCTTCTTGTTTGTCGCTGTCGCTGTGGCCGCTTTCTTCTTCTTTACTTCTTCTTCCTTCCGATGTTGACATGCCGCTCTCTCCAGTCGCAATGCCAGGGACATTGCGCGGCAACTTATATAGGGATAAGGGGCAGGGTCACCGGGTGATGTCACAGTCCCAGCATCCAATCTGAGCATCAGCGTGTGTGTGCCGTTGTGCGCCTCAGGCTCGCGGATGTGCGCAACGGGCGCTGGTGCACGCACAACGCGCGTGCACGGGTGTGCGTGTTAGCGCTGTTTGGCGCCAGTGGCCCTATTTAGGGATGTCAGCTGCACTTATGTGGTGCTGTTGATCTGTAGCTCTGTACCCGAGATTCCTGATTTCTGCCTGTTGATTTGTGATTTCTGACCCGACTCCTGTTTGACCTCTCTGACCTCTCCAACCCTGATCCCGGCTTGCCTGACCTTGTTTATGGACTTTGTTGATTCCTGCTGCCGAACCTCTGCCTGCCATTTGACCTTGCTCTAGCCTGCTGAATGTGCCTGACTGCCTATCTGTTGTGACCCGGCCAGCCTGACCATCCCTCTGCTTGCTCCGAGTGTGCTGTGTTCCATCCAGGTCCTGTTGCTGCTGTCCCGGTATCCGCTGGTCTTCTGGTTGCTGATCCGCTGTCATCTCTGCCATCTCCTGCAGTTCCAGCTATCCTGAGGATCATCATCCTACTCCACAGCAGCCGCTGCAACCTGCTCAGACACTTCTACGCCGCTGTGCTCACGGGACCACTGTCTCCATTCCAGTGGGCCCTAAACCAGAGCCATAAGAGAGGTCTTCTCCTACCAAGCCAGGCTTAGCACCAGGCACCTAACAGTACGAACAGCCATGTCTGAGCCTGCAGGAGAAGCCTATGCCATGAAGGAGATCTGCACACATCTTGTGGCCCTCACACAGGCTGAAAGATTTTCCTGAAAGATTTTCGGGAATCCGATCAAAATTCCGGGCCTTCCGTAACGCCTGCCAGCTGTATTTTGCCCACCAACCCAATAATTAGCAGCCGAGGACTATGTCACAGACTTTAGACGCTGGATCGCAGACACCCAGTGGAACGACGCAGCTTTAAGACATCAGTTCCGCATGGGCCTTTCAGAAGGACTTTAAGACGAGCTTGCCCTTAGTTGGTACCCCTGATACCCTGGAAGGCCAAATTACTCTAGCCATCCAAATAGACCACGAACGTTCCTCTCAACCAAACCACCCAGCTTGGATGACTGCAAGGGCTCCGATTCCGGCTTCCCATTACCTGTCTGCCCCACAGGTGGATCCTGCCAGTTCAGCTCCTGACACTTCCGAGCCAATGCAGCTAGGACTTATGCGTCCCACCTTGCCCCCGGAGGAACGCGATCGACGCCGGCAGTTGAACCACTCTACTGTGGTGTTTCTGCCAGTCCTTCATCCTCCTACCCTGCTGTGCTGACGGGACCACTGTCTCCATTCCAGTGGGCCCTGAACCAGAGCCGTAAGAGAGGTCTTCTCCTACCAAGCCAGGCTCACCACCAGGTACCTTCTTGGCTGTCTGACCTAGATATATTTCTTTGTTGCTGACTGTCACGTTCCTGAAAGGAGACTGTGATGATGAGGCTAGCCTCTCTTGTATCTTCAGTGCCCCTGAAGGTGAAATAGAGGGTGCAAAGTGACAGAAGGAACTTGAGTGCTGGAGAATTTCATTTGATGAACCTTAAACTGCAGATGCTGACTAGGAAGATCCAGCAGGACATGCAGGCAGGAGCATCAAGCGAGGAATCAGCATGGTAATTAGCAGAAGTTAAAGGGGAATTCTGGCTAGTTCAAAGGTTCAGGATGGCAGAGCTCACAGAAGATATCAGCAGACATGTAATAGGATTATGTATAGAAGAAGGCAGCTGCATCAGCATGTAAAATAAGTAGGCACTCAACAATGGTGCAGAGTAGAATCAGAGGCAGAAACATAGTCAAGATCAAACCGAGGTCAGGAACAGGCAATGGGCAATGAAGTACCAAATCAAGAGCCAGATTAGGGAAGAAGTTGAGGTCAGGAATGGGTATAACTAAAGTACAGAGCAGAATCCAAATCATGTCAGAAAGATGCCACGTCGATAACTGGAATCACATGCAGAACATGTCAGCATTGACATTGAGTTTGATCCTCTTATAAACAGGCCATCTGCTGCCAATGCTGACTCTGGCTGTGCATGTCTGTGCACATGCGGTGATGCACATGCACAACTACATGCATACTTGCTCAAGCAAACATGCCTGGCTAATGTTTGTGCATAAGTTTGCACATGCACATTTTTCTAAGACAACTGAGTAAGGCCCCTTTCACACGGGCTTTCCGATCAGGTCCGCCTTTCAGTTTTTTAGGTGGACCAGATCGGACACTCCATTCACCTCTATGGAGTGGCTGATGTCAGTGGTGACGCCTGCTGCTATCCGATCTGATCCTGTCCGGCAGATCGGATTGGATGAAAACAGACAGGCGGTCCGTTTTTTTATCCAATCTCCCCATAGAGGAGAGCGGGGCTCTGACAGGTCTGTCTCTGCACAGTAAGCGGAGACGGACCTGTCATCCGCCTGCTCAGCGGGGATCAGCTGTGCGATCCCCCGCTAAGCAAATCAAAGTCCACCAGTCGGCCCGCCCGTGTGAAAGGACCCTAATAGGAATTTTCTGATACTGATCTTTGCCTTGTACTCAGATTACTGTTTGAATTACAGCCTCAACTTAATTACTTACTGTAGTATGCTTGCTCGATACCTGCCCTGACCCCAGAATTTCCTATTGAATTATGCTTATTTGCTACCTGCCCTGATCTTGGAACTGTTTTTAGACTTGCTCGCTACCTGCCCTGACCTTGGACTTTCCCAGGATTTTGCTACCAACTGTTGTCTTTTGCCTGACCAACACTGGGACTACAGTTACTCTTCCTTGTATCGGTTGAACTATAGCATCATGTTCTAAAACCAGAGAGCAGAACATACCAGTAGGCCTGCTTGCCTTGGGGGAACAGGAGCTGCTATAGGCAAACACCAGCCAGCTATAATTTTTGACCTAGGCATCAGGCTTTGCATTACAGCAATACATTATTACTTCTTATAAATAATTAAAGTTCTGAGCTTAGAAGAAACTTAGCTAACACATAACACAAACAAAACTCAGACTGGTTATAGCCAAGCTGCAAAAACACTAAGGGCACTCCAGCTTAAGGAAGGGTACCTACATTTGCAAAATTATTAGCTATTTTTACCCAGACTGGAATTTTCTTTTTGATATAAAAGAGTGTTAATAACATAAAACTGAGTGTTCCTTTCACAGACATGTACATGTTAAACTTTTAGGCTGGACATCTCCTTTGCAAGGCATTTACTTGACATTTACTTCACTGGTCAGTTCCATCTCCTCTACTTAACTATAATGGTCACTTTGCGAATTAAGATTTAGCAAATGATCCTTGGCTCTTGCCCAGAACTTGGTCTCAGGTCTCTGTGGGTTAACAGCTAATGGAGTAACATAGTGTAAAACTCAACAAGGCGTTCTATTGAAATAACAATCTTTGGATTTGAAATGTACATGTTGTATGCAGCAGAAGCCATTATTTTACAACTATCAATGCATGGTATTACTCAGCTGCTCTAATTGGTTATAACAAGAGCAGAAGGGTAATTTAATTTCCCCACTGCAGGATGAAAATGACAGAGATATCAAGGTAAGGTAATGCTGGAAGGGTAATTAGGAGGCAGCTTGTGAAATGAAAAGCAGAGGGGAAGAGTTAACGTCTGAAGTCTGTTACACGTTAGTATTCCCTTCCTAGCAGGAGATTGGATTATTGACTAAGATACAAAATAATCCATCTTATTTGTGCACACTATCATTTGTGTTTATAATAGCCAAAATATTCTAACAATGTACAAGGAAAAGGATTTTTAGTTGTTTAAAGAAAAGCTATAATGATTTTTTAAATTTATTTTTTTTGGAACATTTATTAGTTCATAGAAATAGTGTTCTTTTAGTATTCATTTTTTATCATTTATAGAAAAAACTTTTTTCTTTACCCATAATCAGTACAGGAAATATGTCATAAAAGAAATAGGCAGGATGCCACTGGTGACCTTTCTTTCTAAAAATTGTTGCTTCGCTATCTTGCTGATGTTTTAGGTCCAATACCTTCTTATTTGCTGGCCCAGGAAAAAGATAAGTAATTCTGACTTTTTGTGGGGGTTTTTTGTTATATGCTTAAACTGGGTTCATGACTTGGAGATATTGAAACCAGACAAACATAGGTAACTAGCATTTTCAGAAGAAAGTCAGCAATGGTTGTCTACAGTACATGTTTCATTCATGGAAGGTGAACTGTAAAGAGTACCTGTACTATAGAAGCTTTGTCCAAAAACAGTAAGTAGAAGGTAATGAACTAGTCACATGGATTGTCTGTAGGCTCCCTGCAGCTGATTTTTACCCAATTAATGACTTACCATGCCTTGTTTCACACTGTATCTCTGTGCTGGCAGCCATCTTGGTAAAAGCATGCTTTGCGTCCTCATGTCAGAGCTGCATACCAATTGACTGCTGTTCTCCTAACCACTAAGGTAATTATAAAGAAGCAGCAGTAGAGCAATAGAAAGCACAGATCCACAGAATGGTTGAAGCATAACCAAGGAGATCCTTGTACCGAAGGTCCTCATGTACAGCTTTCTCACCAGAAATCTCTCAGAAGTGCAGTGAACAGCACAGTAGTGACATCACAAAATCTCACTCCAAATCTTGGAAGCTAACAGTAAGAGGCAGCAAGGCTTTGGATGATCTCACACTACATATTAACAGCTATGTGGTTAATGACATAGGAATTCCTATGCACGTATCAGAAAGTCAGAAAGTACATATCAGGAAGTACATTGTTACATTTAGAAGTCGATTTTTTTAGGGGACCACTTAGACAAAATTAACCTTTCTATATACAGTATTCTCTAACACAGCAAATCTTCATATTATGAGTATATTTCTATTTTAATGCAGGGAGTTTTCATAATGCAGCATCCAATAATAAAAACCAGCACCAGCTCTACATTTGTGACTGCTCCTGCAAATTAAAATCCAGAGAGGCAACATTTTTACTAGCAGGAATGAGAGGCATTCCCCCCCGTGACTCATTCAACTGTGTGTATATGTGATTTGCTATCCTGCTTCTTAAAGCAGACGTCAAGCCTGTGGAGAATTAGAACAGTTGCATACAGCATTGTTACCCATATTCAGTTAGTGTTATCTGACTTCTTACATTTTCCTGGCAGGATTAACAAGGCATGTTTTGCAGTAAGGCAACAACTAAAATGGAAAGCAATTTGATGCCTAATGCTGCAGTGCTTTCTATGTTAGAGTGCCTAATTTTTCATTTTGCCTGTACATAAATTTCAAGGCTAATCCCAATACAGGCTACAATCAACATAGCAGTAAGTCAGCCTGGTGCTTTTTTGTCTCTCTTGCCTTGTACTTGCCTTGTACTTGTTACCTGCTGGTTGCAGTGATAAATATGACAAATTTCTATGCCATAGTTGCAGCAAAATGTGCTACCAATATGTGTTCATTTTGCTGCAATAATGACCTCTTTAGTTGCTAGGTCAGTTTTTCATAGATGCCTAGTATGCGCAGAAATAGAAGGTATTCAAGAATTGCTATACTGTTGCCTAAAATATTTAGTTGATCAGTTGACCTAGCTTGATGGTTTTCACAATATGTCTATCATCATTTATACAGTCCAATCACTTCATTATGTGGTGATGACTGAAGACCAGTATCTGTTGCAAAAAAGTAATTTGTCCCTAAACTTTAAACTTGTATAACTTTAAAATATCTTAGTGGTTTACTTACCAAATCACATACAATAAAACTACATGCATTAATATTTTAAAGCAATGTACTTTTTCCTGAATCTGTGCATTTATTGACACGTATTATTATTGCTTATTGTCCTGTTTGTTAATGAAACCTGTTTTTAAGACTGATACTTGGATTAGTATGCTGATAATACTGTGTTTTTAAAATTGCTTCATAAGTGCAGAATGTAAACAGTATTGCAAATGGTACATGGCTGATACCAAAGATTTGCATTGCAGTATGAAGACCATCCTCTATTCAAGCTAAAATAGTCTGGTATGGCACCTACAGGCTGCTAATTCTTCCAACACTGTTACTTTTAATGATCTTGAAATACCTGGTTGGAAAATTGTGGATTGATGTTTTTATGGAATATACTCTTGTATATTTATAATTGTGAACGGTTTAAGGAGAATGTACAGAAGCAACACATCCATCTATGTTTCACATTTCTAGCTATAAAATGATATGATGGCAATGTGAAAGCAGTAAATGGCATAATACTGTATAACGTTTTCTAAATAGAACATATTCCTGAAAATTAGCCAAGTTGATTGTACGGTGGTCCTGTCTCATTTTGGAGCCTTTAAATGATTGTATCTGATTTAATATACCAGAAGTAATCAGAATATAAAGCTATAAAATATTAAATTGAATGATTCATGTTAATGAAATAATAGATTTCCTCTTTGCCCAGACATTGTGTAGTTCTCGTAAATGTTATAACGTATTACACCTTAATGTGCCTCATTAGGCTTTGATTTTGTATATATTAATGGTGGCTAGATTTATAATAAAATGTGTGTATGTATATATATATATATATATATATATATATATATATACACATACAGTTGTGCTCATAAGTTTACATACCCTGGCAGAATTTATGATTTCTTGGCCATATTTCAGAGAATATGAATGATAACACAAAAACGTTTCTTTCACTCATGGTTCATGTTTGGCTGAAGACATTTATTATCAATCAGCTGTGTTTACTCTTTTTAAATCATATTGACAACAGGAACTACCCAAATGACCCTGATCAAAAGTTTACATACCCCAGTTCTTAATACCGTGTATTGCCCCCTTTAACATCAATGACAGCTTGAAGTCTTTTGTGGTATTTGTGGATGAGGCTCTTTATCTTCTCAGATGGTAACGCTGCCCATTCCTCTTGGCAAAAAGCCTCCAGTTCCTGTAAATTCTTAGGCTGTCTTGAAAAATGGCCAAGAAATCATAAATTCTGCCAGGGTATGTAAACTTATGAGCACAACTGTATATACACACACACTTTTTTATGGGAAGGATAATAAAAAACAGGGGTAGTGTCTATTTTATATATATATGCACAGTATAACCAATATAATATGGTGTGCTTTCTTTTGTGCATTCTATTGGCTAAGAGGTCAACCAGCCGCTGCATAAGGACCTAGGGTTTATAGTTGAGAATGACTGCTCTTTATCTTGGATTATAAGGACAAGCCTGCTGGAATTCAACACACAAAAGAATATAAATCACAATGTGCTTGTTAGGTGCCTGTCTGGAGTGAGGATTTCAGGTGTCGATGTGTCTGAACCAAAACGAAATACCACCACTCTGACTTGAACTGTAATTCAGTGTATTCAGGTATGAAGGAGCATGCAACACTCCTTCTGCCTGCCACAATACAGTGCTTGGCACCTTGTGAGTGTGAGTGAGTGACTTTTACAGTACGTGGAGTGGGACGAAGCATATAAGGTTTGCTTTTCTCAGTAAGTTCCTGGGGGGGGTCTAGAAGAAGGTCATAGCTGAAGGGGAAGAAAGTGCACTGCCTTCTATAAAGCAAACCTGTTACTTTGCATTTCGTTATGGGATTCCCACATTTTCCCAAGCAATGCAAAAAAATCTTTAATAACATACAAAGCTGGTTTCCTCCACAGGATATACAAATGCATGCATGACCAGTGCAATTATGCATGTTTACAGTGCCTTGAAAAAGTATTCATACCCCTTGACATTTTCCCCATTTTGTCTTTGGTGTGATGTTTTGCATTTTATTATTTTTTATTTTTTGCTCTGGCCATCTAATACCTCTTCTATTGAAGGTAGGACTCTCTGATACTTTGGAAACCTGTATATACAGTTGTGTCCTCCTCTAAATAAAATTACTAATACTACGTGTTGTTGATATGTTATAGATGTCCATATCCCCCTGATGAAGATCGCAAAACAAAATTATGATTGAAACGCGTTGAGGTAATCCTTAACAATAGCATTCACATATATATATATATATATATATATATATATATATATATATATATATATATATATTATATATATATTGTTTGTGTATTGTTCAATGTTCGTGTCATTTTGGACATCCATTATGCAAATTTTCATGTACACCAGAGCTCTTGTTGTTGTCCTTTCTTTTTTCTTCTTTGCTGTTGTTGCTATTTTTAGTGACTTTTATATTAATTGGAAGAATAAAGCATATTTTTATAACTAGCAAGTATATTTACTTCTTGTAAGCTGTGCATAAGCCCTTGGGAGTTTTTTCTTTTTCTTAGAAGTATTACACCAGTCCTCTTCATTTGCTTTTTTTGGTTAATTGGGTGGTCTTTGAACCCCCTCTGCAGGCTACATCCTACTTTCTACTTAAGCTATACATGGTTTAGTTGGCTGAACGAAAAACACTGAACTGATCCCCCATCCACACATTTGATACACTATTGTATTTTGATAGTGGGGAAACTCCACCTCTTTCTGAATACACAGATCATTGCTGGAGTTGTTAGCTGCAGCCACTGATTGAGTAGCTTTTATCTGACAGGGCGGTTGAACATAAATGTTTTGGTAGTGGCCACACATTGATCGAAATTCGGCCAGTCCCTACTGAACTAGCTGAATTTAAATCCATTGATGGCCACCTTTACAGTAAAGGTGGGTACACACAGTTCAAAATTCAGCCAGTTCACCAGGGACCAGCCACATTTTTATCTGTGTCTGGCCCTCCCTGTTTGACAGAAGTCAAATCGGTAGGTCAACTTCTGTTGAACAAGACTTTTTGAAAACTTTAATTTGATCAATAGCCGTAGCCATTCGGCTGCAGTGCTGATCAGTACCCACTGTCAGAATACAAAAGCATAGTGGGGAGGATTCCTCCACCCTCCTCACTTATGTGGATGGGGAAATCCATTGTTTTGTTTTATTTATTTATTTTTAGCCAGTGGAACAAAGGGTTTATATCTAGGTTAAGAAAAATGCCAGTACTAATCTGATTCAAACCTATAAAAAAGCAGTGATGACATAGAAAACAGAGAAAGAGAAAATTACAAAGCACAGACTCCAGGACCTACTAAATGGTCTGTAAAATATTGCTGCACACATTAGCAGTTGCCATGTGTCAGTTATATCAGCAATAACTCCATGACTAATTTGCATACCTAAAAATAGTTTAAAAGGGTTAAAGTTGCAGGCTAAAGGCTTTTATATTCATCAGTGAAGCCTCTAGCTTGCATGTAATTACTATGTTAGAGCTGACATTGTCATCATATGATCAAGAATCACTCCTATTTCTTCACAATCATCAGTGGGTACCCTAGGATTGGGAGCCAGCAATCATGGTAATTGTTAGCTGCTGGTTTTTAACCCATTCACTGCCAGGTCCGTACGGACCTACAGAAGTGCCTGCAGGTGGCCAAGTCCGTATGGCGTACGGATCTAATTTCCCCCTCTCTTATAAGCTCATGGTCACTTCAATGACCATAAACTTATAGCAGAATTGTTCAGCAGAACATTTCTATAACTGCTTCTGCTGAACATTTCTATAACTCTGATCAGTGAATTACATCCCGCTGATCAGAGTTATTAACCTAAAAAAAGACCCCCGTCAAAAAAACAAAAACAAAAAATATTTAACTGTAAAAAGTTAAAAAAAAAAAAAAAACATAGTAAGACCCAGTGGCAGCTGGTGCTAAACTTGGCTTCCTCAGCTCCAGACCTCAACCCGATCCATCTTGATTGGCCAGGAGGAGAAGCCGGAAGACAATAGTGTCACAAGTGGGTGGGTTCGGGGTGCAATGCTCTGCGCCCCAGGCCCAACCTTTTTCATGCCAATTAGAGCCTCAGGCTCTAATCATGTGGCTTGAAAAAAAAACTCATACAAACATATGAGACCGGTGCCCTGCAGGGGGGCAGCACCCCTAATGGACCGGCCACTCTTGATAAGACCCCTTTCACATGGAGCAGACTCTGTCAAGCAGATCCGCCTGCTCAGTGGGGGATCTGTCTGCTGATCCCCGCTAAGCAGGTGGATGACGGGTCCGTCTCCGCTCC
Organism: Lithobates sylvaticus; assembly: GCA_028564925.1. Lineage (NCBI taxonomy): Eukaryota > Metazoa > Chordata > Amphibia > Anura > Ranidae > Lithobates > Lithobates sylvaticus. The sequence goes on along the minus strand of CM053026.1, from coordinate 377,929,689 downwards.
GCTGATACAGAGAGGACACGGACACAGACTGCTGTTCTCCATGGGGGAGTCGGATAGAAATTGATTGCCTGTCCAGTTCCATCGGATACCATTGAATCTAATCTGCTAGATGGATGGGGAATGTAATCCCTATCCATCAGTTTTTTAGCAGACTGGACTGGATCGGATGCAGGCAGGTGTAAAAGGACACGTGTCCATTTACTTCAGCCTCTCCATAGAGAAAAATGGGTGGTCCGATTGGGCCCACCTGAAAAACAGACAGCTAGACCTGATCAGTCTGCTTGTATGAAAGGGGCCTAAGGCCTTGTTCACTCAGGGCATACACAGCGTACCTTTACAGGGATGCACAGGTGTTCCATGCATCTCAGTGCAGGCAGTTCCATTGATGTCATTTGGATTGCAGCAACTGCACGAACAGCCGTTGCTCCCAATGTTACATCCATGTAGGTCTGCATGCATGTCCCAGAGCTCACACTGTCTGCATTCAGGGTCATGTACCCACACCCACACAGATGTCAGATTGGGAACAGCAGCTATGCCTGTACAGCCGTTGCATCCCAATTAACATAAATTGGACTGCCTGTACAGGGATGCACGGAAAACCTGTGCATTCCTGTGTGGGTAAACATGGTTCTTCATGAGCATACACTTTAGTTTGCCAAATGTGAAAGATGCTTTAGTAGCAATTTAGCAGGACATTGTGTAAGGTATGTTGTGTTTATTTGCACTATTGACGATTTTAGTGTATTTACTGTATTTTTTGCGAAAATATTGTTTTGATAAATATTTGTGCAAATATTGCTCTGCCTTAAAAATCAGTAGCACCTTCTTTTTATGCTACTGGTCCTATGCTTTCAGAAAATTCTGAATACTGTAAGGGAAAAATGACAACCTTCAGATTTTTAGAGAAATTTGTATATTTACACTTTTGCGTTCGTTCAATTTTAACCATTTTGCAAAAAAGCGCAATGTAAAAATTACAAATAGTTGTTATGTATTAACTCCATACAAGTTAAGCTTTTATATTTCGTTGGAATTTAGCAGGAATTTTGTAAAATTAGCTCTGTTTTTATCTGCTAATAATGGTTTTAGTGTATTTTTAGCAAAAATATTGTTTTGATAAACATTTGCGATAATACCGTGGGGTCTAAAAAAATCTGTAGCACCATCTTTGTATTCCAGAGGTTAAATGCTTTCAGAAAACATATGGTTTGTGGGGTCTTTTACAAACTCTGAAAGCTGCAAGTGAAAAATGAAAACCTCCAGATTTTTTTGAGAAATGTTTGGGTGTACATTTGATTTTCACCATTTTGCAAAAAAAGCGCAATTTAAAATGTACAAATATTTGTTTTTTATTAACTCCATACAGGTTAAGCTTTTAGATTTACTAGGGATTTAGCAGGAATTTTGTTAAATGTTTTGGTTTTTATCTGTTAATAATGGTTTTAGTGTATTTTTTGCGAATATATTGGTTTGATAAACATCTGCGCAAATACCGCAGGGGCTAAAAAAATGATTAGTACCTTCTTTTTATTCTAGAGGTCATATGCTTTCAGAAAATATATGGTTTTGGGGATCTTTCACAAATTCTAAAAGCTGTAAGGGAAAAATTAAAACCTTCAGATTTTTTTGAGAAATTTGGATATTTACACTTTTGCATATGTTCGATTTTTCACCATTTTGCAAAAAGGCGCAATGTAAACATTTTTTTTTTGTTATTTATTAACTTCATACAGGTTAAGATTTTATATTTAGTAGGGATTTAGCAGGAATTTGATCAAATTAGCTGTGTTTTTATCTGCTAATAATGGTTTTAGTGTATTTTTTTGCAAATATATTGGTTTAATAAACATTTGCCCAAATACCGTGGGGTCTAAAAAATCAGTAGCACCTTATTTTTATTCTAGAGGTCATATACTTTCAGAAAATATATGATTTTTTGGGGTCTTTCACAAATTCTGAAAGCTGTAATGGAAAAATTAAAACCTTCAGATTTTTTGAGAAATTAGGATATTTACACTTTTGCGTCTGTTCAGTTTTCACCATTTCGGCAAAAGGCGCAGTTTAAAAGTTACAAATATTTGTTATTTATTAACTCAATACGGGTTAAGCTTTTATATTTGGTAGGAATTGTTTTTTTCTTTCTACTGGTCATGTGCTTTCAGAAAATATATGGTTTGGGGGTTCTTTTACAAACTTTGAAAGCTATAAGTGAAAAATAAAAAAGCAAAGAAAAAATTGCAAAAATGGTCTGGCCACCTGAGTGTACACAATGGAACACAGGGCCTGGCAGCGAAATGGTTAAAGGGGAGAATGTTTACTAATGTATACACAGGGCATTGTGCTAGACAACGTTTAATATACAGATTGCGAATGGGAAGGGGCTAGGGTAAAATGAGTGTTGTGTGATTCAGTGATTGCTTTTACCTGTTGCCTGAAACTGCTCTTTAGGTGATACATATTTAACCATACTGAATATCCATAGCTTTTTTCTGCCTGAGTTTCTAATCAACCAGGTATTTGACTGACCTCTAAAATATCGTTTTAACCTACAAGTTTTGGGTCTCTACACATTTTTTATGTAGTATACCATCTTTCATGTAATTAAACCAACAATGAACTGTTTGAAAAAACAAAAATATCCTTAGGGTATTCTAAAATCCCCAGTCAAATTATTCCTGTTTCTTTGGTCAGGTAGATCTCTGTGCAGTATTTATGCAAGTGTATTCTTGAACTCAAAGTTCAAATTACAGGATCATTAAATAAAATGAGCATTTAATTGTAATTTTATTTATTCTTCCAGTTAGTTAACCACAAACTCAGCAAGGTACAATTTACCTGACTGGTGATCCGTATTAATATTCAATGTGTAATACCAATTAAGTGTGTATATGTTAAGTTAATGTATTGTCACATATTAGCACAAAAACTTGGTGCACAATGTACTCTGCCCAGACTATGCATCCAGGAAGAATTTAAAAATATTTTTTTTAAAAGAAGAAGTACTGAGAGCAACCTCAGATAAGTGCCCTCTATGTTGCTAAGAGGTTGAAGGTGGGGAAGGAACTATAGATCCTTTCACTGATCTGGTTTACCAGAGGTCATAGCACATGTGTGATCTTGAGCAACTCCCCTATAAAAGTTCAGACCACCCTAAACTATCTGGCAATTTTCTGTATATTAGGAATTAAATACAATCACAAAGACAACCACCAATGATTACCATTTAACCCTTTTGTTGTCATGTATTATATGGATATAAAAAATAGTGACCCCCCCTTAAGGTGGATTGAAAATTGAAGAATAGCGTATTTTATATGAAAAAATAGTGGCGCTTTGTTCACACAAATAAAGTAACACAAAATCTAACTTCCAAAAACACCATGTGATAGTGCAGCTGAATAATCATATACTTATAAACATATACTTCTAAATCACTCCATATGTGTATATATCCAAAATATCCAATCACTTGTGTATTACCACCACATGATAAATAATAAAATATATGAATCAAATACATAAATAAAATATGCTCAAAAAGTCCACATAAAGTGATAAATTTAAAGTGATTTATCCTGGTGCACAATCTTCTTGTACAAATATGAACTTTCTTCCACCACACCGTTTGTGACTGTGATCCACTCCCTTTGAAAAACGCACTCACTAAAAAGATTTGCCTTGCATTCTCATGCTCGGCAAAATCGCTGTTTTAAACCTGCCAGGGTTAATCACGCCTTTCGGTTAACAGCAGTGCTCAACAGAAGAAAAAAGTTTCCACATGTAAAAATGAAATGAAAAAGGTGCCTCCAATAGTGAAATACCGTAAAGATTTATTTTCAAAATAGACACACGAAATCCTCAACCATTACACTCATATCTTTTCAATCATGTAAAAGCAATCAAAGTAAAAACTTCTGTATTGCCCCGTACACACGGTTGGATTTTCCGATGGAAAATATCTGATCGGACCATGTTGTCGGAAAATCCGGCCGTGTGTGGGCTCCATCGGACTTTTTCCATCGGAATTTCCGACCGACAAAGTTTGAGAGCTGGATCTCAAATTTTCTGACAACAAAGTCCGATCACGCCAATTCCGATTGTGTGTAGCCTAGTCCGACGGACAAAGTGCCACGCATGCTCAGAAGAAATCCTCAGACGGAAACGCTCGGTCAGGTAAAACTAGCACTCCTAATCGACAGAGCATATTCGTCACGCTGCAATGTTAAAATTTGTTTAATGCAGTGCATTCTCTTTTTCTTTACAATGCAAGAAGAATTACATTTTTTAGCTGCTCATATTCACACTGACTTCTCCAAAACTTATTTCTTTATTGTTTTTCCTGATTTCATAACTAGAATATTTTTATTCGTCAGATCTCAAGAATGTTTTTTTTTTTTTACATTTAGTGGTTGGTTTTTTTAATCAAGATTTCCTTTATTTGTAATTTTGCTCATCTTCGTTATTTTTTTGGTGTTTTTTGTGTGTCTCAACTTACCCCAACACCATTATTATCATTTATTTTTATTTTTTTAATTCTCTAGGAGGTTGTTTGGTGTTGGTGCCCCTTGTTAATTTTACTTTCTGATTTGTGAAATGTACCTGCCTACTCACAGATAAACTGTCCTTTTTGAAGTAAAACACATAGGCAAGTATTTTTTCAAACAAAAAAAAAAACCTTTATTCGGTGTCATAAACAAAATAAACAGGAAGGCAACGCTGGAAAACTGGTCAATTTGGCGAAGCCTTTTGGCCCCCACGGCAGACATCAAATATGTAATAGCAAAATTGGTGGCATGAGGAGCACATATCTGAGGAAGTACAATCTGGTCCAGAAGTCCAAGCGATCAGGAAGATCAGATGACATCTATGTCCCCAGGATGTTGTCAGACAAGAGGCTGCATCTTCTGACAGACCAGACTGAACCCAGGCCATCACTCTCTGGTCTTTCTTAGGCACTTCCCTCCAGGCTTCCTTCCAGGCTGTGGCTCTGATCTTCTAGTTGTGGCAGCAGGTGGAGGAGGAGGAGGGCGTTGGTCAACCTCCTGGCTGCCACTTGCCACAGCCTCCTCCCGGCTGCCACTTGCCACAGCCTCCTCCCGGCTGAGGTCTTCCTGTGTATGAAAATGGGACATAGTTTTAGTTCTTTGTTCATCAATCACACTATTTTTAGCTCATGACTGTTGCAAATTGAATGTTAATAAATAGAACATACTATCATTCTGAGCCCAGCATTTTTCATTCTTGGCCCAATTCTTTTTGGTCACTACTGTCTATTGATATGTCAACCACTTTGTTAAATCACAACTTAACTGATCAATAATAACATCTAGTTAACATCATTAAATGTATGACAAGAAATATGTTTTACCAATGCTATACCTGTCTCAAGCTGGGCCCCTCCACATGTTTCTGCCTGGAAGGCCCAGGTTGGACATCCGAAGCCTCAGCTGGGGGGGAAGGAAGCCTGGAAAGCCAGGAGAGTGATGGCATGGGTTCCCTCTGGTCTGCCAGAAAATGTAGCCTCTCGTAGAACTGCATCCTGGGGACATAAATGCCATTTGGATCTCCTGATCGCAGGGAATTCTTGAACCTCTGGTGCTCCCTCAGATACGTGCTCCTCAGGGCACCAATTTTGACCATCACATAGGTAATGTCTGCCGTGGGGACCATGATTTGAAAGTAAAGGAGTAGTTTCTCCAGTGCTGCCTTCCTTTTCCTTAGATTATTATAATCCGGGTTGGTTATCTCCCACAGGCAAGGCAGCGCTCTGAGCTCATCAATGATCAGGACTTTAAAGAAAGGCAATTTGAAAGGATCCATAGTATTTTCTGCAAGACAAACCATAATAATGTCAGGTTAAACTCTCCTAAACTTGTCCCAAAATAAGCCTCAATCTAGAAGCAGTCTAGGTTAGTGATGTACCAAGTTCAAATTGTACCTTCGTTATAGCGATCGTCGCGTCAGCTCTCTCTCCCTATGCTCACAGACCGTCCGTACGACACATGCGCGTGACGTTTTATATACAGTGCGCATGTGTGAAACGTCGCCCGCCTCTGACGATGTTTCTCGTCTATTCCCCACCCCTTCTCTTTGCGGCGCAGTGGGGAGAGCACATGGCGGAGACACAACAGGTGCGCACTAACTATTCCAGGAAACGAGGAGGAGGACGAGGAAAGCCCAGAGCCAGAAACGAGCCGGAGGAGAAGATTTAAGGCCTCAAATATGTCTTTTGTAGAAATGTTGGAGATGGTGGACATATTGAAGAGAAGCGACTATGATGGGAAGTATGGGCCTTACTCCAACCCAAATGTCAGAAAGGCCAAGATCATGGCTAAAGTTGTGAAGAGTCTGCAGAAGAATTTTGGGTTACGACGATCCAAGGATCAACTGAGGAAACGCTGGTCAGACCTGAAACTGAGGGAGCACGATCAGTACAGAAAGATCAAGCGAGTTCTTCAATATAGTAAGTAATTTTCGTGTGTTCATATTATTTTTCTTGCTTGCATACTGCTCCATGTGCTTTGTTTTTTAATGTTGGACAGTTGAAAATGGCCACTTTCATGTTCGTGGGTTGAATCGTTCGTAATAAACCTCGATCGTTCGCCCACTTATAATACGATGTTTGGTGAAGTTGCAATTAACTACATTTATTCAGGCCTGTTTCTAGTCAAAGGAAGTTTGTTGTCTATAGGGGTTTGTAATAGAATGAAATGCAAACTTGATTCAGTGTAAAGGAGAGGACACTCAGTAGCTGTTTACACATCTGGACTCTGGATCACTAGTGCTGGGACACCAGAACACCCTTTTTATTAGGGTGTCCCACACATGTGCGCCAGTGGATACTATAGGGGTGTCTCCATCTGACAAACTTGCACCAATCAGAGAATAAGTATTCCAGCTTTACAAAGTGTCAAGAATAATGTATTTAGGCTTTGAACTCGACCAAAAAACAATTGTACGACACTTCCAAGCAATGTTTCAGATTCCTAATTCTGCCCTCAAAGATTGTTGTGCTAAGTATTCCTTTTATACATTCTCATAGGGGAGAGAAGACTCGGGACGTCTGAGGACACCAGGGACCCCACACCTCCCAAAGAAGGTGAAATACCAACACCAGAAGCAGAGGAGGAGGAGGAAGGAGAGATTGTAGAAGTTGGAGAAATTGGCACCACAACAGGTGAGTGTCGGAGACCACAGCTTCAGGTAAGCTAATCAATGTATGCCTGCAAATTTATAATACACAGTGTTTGTTGTTGGTTTTTTTTTTTAGGTGATGTGGATGTTGTGGAAGAAGAATCGCATTTTACCAGTGAAAGTGCACGCGTCCTCATCGGGGAGATAATGGTGTGCAATCAGGATCTAGATGATATCAAGAAAAACATCAATGATGTTCAACAAAAAATGAAGAACATCATTGATGTTTTAGGGAAAATCTGAAACACCACAAACTAGCTACCAGACATTTTCTTGTTTTAAAAACCAAAATTTTTACGTAAGAAAATTGCAAAATTTGGAAGATGCACACAGTGTGTCAACATGTGCTATCTCCCATCATGGTGGCTCAATGACCACGTTTTGTGGGTGCAACCCCTTACTAACTACTAAAGTGGCTGAGGTGAAGAGGTTGCACCCCCAAAACACGTACATTGATCCCCCATGATGGGAGATTGCACATTTTGACATTCTAGGCATGGGTTCTTGAAGAAAATGCCCAGTTTGATCCCCAAATTGTGTGCATCTTCTAAATTTGGCTTTTCCAGGGGTGACACCCCATGCGATGAAGGCAAGATCAACACAGTTTGGACATACTCATGTCTGATCTTGTCTTCACTTTTCCAAGTTGAACTTTGTAAGTTCCTGTGTTATGTATGTTCTGCTTTGATACATGCCTGTTTACACAAAAGCGCCAAGTTATATTAATGTTAGGAAAGAATGTTATAAACACCAAATATGTTTGTTTTTTTGAAAAGCCTTTTTGAAAGGCACATGTGAATGTGCTTGAAGTAAAATTTGACCATATCAAACCGTATGTGGCTTCCTTATTCCAAACCCCAAAAGCAGTATTTGCGTAAAATGTTGTTGTTTTTGGTGACAATGGGTGCTATTTACTAAAGGCAAATCAGTGCAGTTTCAGGTGCACTTTTGCAGTGCACTTGTAGTGCATACTGGATTTGTCTTTCGGAAATAACAACCACAGTGCTTTTTAATGAACCACCAATCACGCCATTTTCATGAATCCACACATTTCTGTCATGGTGCTGAAAAGGAGTATTTTTTGGTCAGTAATGCTCTACATACCTTAACTAGAAAAACTAGCTGTATGTATCAGACCCACAACATGAGAAGATTATTTTTGGGAAGAAGAGACTGTAACCTCATCTCGCCCAGAAAGTGGGTTTACACTGTTGAAGATAAAGGCCCAAAAATAAACCATAAAATAAGCAAGAAGACACCTACAACAAACCCAAGCAGTAAATGAAAACAAATCTTATTTCAGTTTCCAAAATAAATTTATTTAAAAATGCCTCTCACACATTTTTTGGCATATCAATGGCCCCCCTACCCACAAAGTACTCCATATATCTGGTTCTGACTTTGCGGGCGTTTTGGGGGGGCAAGCCAGGACGTACAGCTTCAAGGGCCGTCAGGTTGGCATTTTGGGGTACGTCGGCATCAGGGCCAACAGACACAACATAGTTGGGTGAATCTTCTTTTAAAAAATTGTGCAGAATGCAGCAGGAAAGTACAATGTGATTGAGTTTATATTCCGCCATGTGGATGGGTGTCAAAAATAGGCAGAAGCGGCTGGCCATGATCCCAAAAGTGTTCTCCACTACTCTCCGGGCTCTGGACAGCCGGAAATTAAAGACCCTCTGGTCCGGGGTGAGGGTCCTCATCAGGAAAGGCCTCATCAGATGGCTTGACAACGCAAACGCCTCATCCGCGACAAAGACGAAGGGGAGTCCTTCCGCATTCTCCTCTGGAGGTAGCAAGCCTAGACTGCCACTCTGGAGACGCCAGTAGAACTCCGTCTGCGCAATGACTCCACCATCCAACATCCGGCCATTTTTCCCCACGTCCACATACAGGAAGTCATAGGTCGCTGACACCACCGCCAACATCACAATACTATTATACCCCTTGTAATTATAATAGTACGACCCTGAGTTGAGGGGTGGGATGATGCGGGCGTGTTTCCCATCAATTGCACCTCCACAGTTAGGAAAGTCCCAACGGCTGGCAAAGTGGGAGGCCAAACAAGAAAAAAAAATTGTAATTTTGCACATAAACATTGCAAGCAGATTAGACACAAACATTTTGGAACAAGATCAGTATAACATTTTTGCAAAACAGTATTTACAAACCAAAGTATAAGGTCCCCTTAGCAGATTCCTCACCCCCACTTCTGATGACCCATTGCCAAAAATTAGGTGGGGGATGTATTGGACAGGTAACCCTCTCAACTTCATTGAGAGCTGAATGCATAAATAATGTGTGATAGTTTGGCCAGACCCTCCTTACTTTACACTATTGGCAGCCCACCGGACAGGTAAGAAGTGTCCTAATTCCCCCCAAAAAAATGACCAAATGGAAGCACATTTTGACATTCTGCTCTTACCTATCAATATAATAATAGGAGTAAAAAAACAAAAAAAAACATTTAGCATTTGAAAGTATTGAGGCAGGCCCTTGCACTACATGCTTTGCTGAATTGATCCATAAATCTGACCACTAAAGAGGTAGGTATAGTGTGTATTGTGTTTGGCAAAGTCAGCAGATAGAGGATTGGTATCAGCTGACCTAGCAGTTGGGGGAGGGGGGTTCCTAATGAGTTTGGCCCACCAAAATAAAAAACTCAGGGACTCTGCATGAAGTTAAACACACACATAACATTTGTGGATATTTTAGGGGGTGTTTAGGGGAAACCAATACTATGGAGCAGACCAAATACATTGCTAAGTTACTAGGCCATAGGTGTATATGGGCCCAGAAGAGCATGCTGGGGAGGTAAGTAAAGGCAAAAATGCATGAAGGACAAAAAAAAAAAATTCCAAGGTTCCAGCATGCATGAGCACAAAGGGGCACAGCATATTACAGCATAATACAGCATATTGGAATCCTGGTAATTAGGGAACGAGGAAAGAAATACAAGACATTAGCAAACAGTAAATACATAGAATGGAATAGTAAAGGAGAAATCTTACCCTTATATAGTCCTTCTGCAGGACCTGTATGATGGCAGAACAGGTCTCTAGAATAATGATACCCAGAGCCTGGGGGGAGATGCCTGTGTAGAACTTGATGTCCTGAAGACTTCTCCCTGTCGCCGAGTACCTCAACGTGGCAACAAGCCTCTGCTCCGGAGTGATGGCTTGCCTCATGCAGGTATCCTGCCTGTTGATTAAAGGGGTCAGCAAAGCCAACAGACAGTGAAAAACGGGGTCCGTCATACTGAGAAAGTTCCTGAAATCATCAGGATTATTCTCCTGGATCTCACGAAGCAAAGGAATGTGCGAGAATTGGTCACGCTGAAGCAACCAATTCTTGGTCCATGAACTCCTCCTCGCCCTGTTCATGGACTGGGCTTGTGTCAAAGCTAAAAGCCCAACACCAAGCCCCTGCACAGCACGAACTCTACAATGAGTACGTACACGAAACATGGCTTCAAAACGGTCGGCTGGTCAGAACGGACTAACAGAAAGCACTGATAAACAGCAAGGCCTGAAATAACGAAATGAATACCAGATACCAGCAGACAATAAGCAGTGAAAATCAAAGCGTCCTATATCAAGATATAGGCCGCAAAGACAAACAAATGCGAACTGACTACACGCACTGATAAACAGATACGCACGGACAAGCACAAACTGAAGAGCAGTAACGATCTGAAGCACAAGTCTGAAAAGCGCGAATCGTCTCTAACCAAACTTTTACTAAAACGCGATAAACACGAAATCAGCAGAAGGAGCCCAAAGGGTGCCGGACGTGGTGCTTAACTTCCCTTTTCTAGTCCCGTCGTACGCAGCTTACGTCACGGCGTTCTTGACGACCGGAAATTCCGACAACGTTGTCCGACCGTGTGTACGCAACACCAGCTTCGGACAAAATCCGACGGAAAGGATCCGACGGATATGGTCATCGGAATTTCCGACCATGTGTACGGGGCATTGCTGAGCTGTAGCAGAGTACTGTGGTAAAGGCGGACCTGGGATGCAACTTTTATCTCTCACCCTCCATTCGCTTGCTCGTATCACAACACTGTCACACCCGGAAGCAGCAGAACGTCATAAGTCACAGATGGTTGCCGTACAGCCACGCCCTGACATGTTTGGTCATTCCGACTTATTCATGGGATTGGCTGTATGGCACGGCACGGCAACCCCCTCTTTATACTCTCCCTACCACCTACTGGCGGAAGCAGTCCCAGGGCGCATGTGTGCATCCCGTGTCCCCCTGACCACAATAGACAGCTTTTAAGGTGTTCATTTTATAAAACGAGGATGGTAAAATCAAACAGCAAGATATAATAGGCCTCATTTTGACAGAGACATTGCATATATCCTACTCATTAATTATAGGACACTTATACATGGCCCGATCTTTATATCTCAACCATCAAAACAAATACGATAACTGACATAAAAAAGATATTTAAGATAAATAAAACCTCTATATTCAATATATCTACTAAGTGGTTGGAGTCATGATAATGAATCTTGCGGAGTAGATATATATTATAACATCTGTATATATATTCTAAAATAAAAATTCTAAAATAAAATAAAAATATTCACAAAACAATATATATTCCTATATATTATGACAGAATTGCTAATCTATATTCAGGTAGGTAAATCAAAAGTTATTAATAAAGCAGTTGAGATCTAGTTCGATATTTAACCCTCTCGGGTAAAGGCTCTTTAAAAGGAAAATCCATCTTGTTTCCCTCTGAGATAAGTCCCTAATTTGATTGGATCCCCTCCATGATGGAAAAACACAATCAATTCCACAAAATTTAAGCATCGAAGGGTCCTGGTCGTGCTTCTCCTAAAAGTGCAGGGAAACGCTGTGAAATTTAAATCCTTTTTTGATATTAGCTAAATGCTCAGCTATTCAAACCTTTAGCGTTTAGTTTTTCCTACATAATACAACCCACATGGGCACTAAGGATGGGCCCGGTGCTCGATGCGAACCCACGTTCGCATCGAGCACCGGGCGTTCGCTCGCTCGGCGAGCCCAGAACTATTTTGGCCGCTCGCATCACGTTCGTGTGATGCGAGCGGCCCCGCAATGCATTGCGGCCGGCGCGGCCGACGCAGTGCATTGCTGGCTGATGATTGGCCAAGCATGCACTGTGACCCCGCATGCTTGGCCAATCACAGCCCCGGAAACTCGAAGAGCCATAATTGGCTACAGGCAGGACGCCTGTAGCCAATTACAGCTCAGGGGCTGTAGTACACGCCCCCCCCTATAAAACGCCGCCACGCCGTCTGCGCCGGTCACATGCTGTTCCGGCGCAGATTGAGCAGGCAGATTCTGTGACACTCTGCTGCATTTAGATAGTTAGAGAGATTCACTTACAGAGATTGAGTTAGATAGATTCAGTTACAAAGATTGATTGAGAAAGAGGGGCTTGTAGTGTGCTCGTGGCAGGCAGGCAGAGCTCCTATATTTTGTTACCAGAAGCACCTATAGGACTTGTAGTGTTCGTGGCAGGCAGGCAGAGCTCCTATATTTTGTTACCAAAGCACCTATAGGACTTGTAGTGTTCGTGGCAGGCAGGCAGAGCTCCTATATTTTGTTACCAGAAGCACCTATAGGACTTGTAGTGTGTTCGTGGCAGGCAGGCAGAGCTCCTATATTTTGTTACCAGAAGCACCTATAGGACTTGTAGTGTGTTCGTGGCAGGCAGGCAGAGCTCCTATATTTTGTTCCCAGAGGCACCTATAGGACTTGTAGTGTGTTCGTCGGCAGGCAGGCAGAGCTCCTTCATTTTGTTCCCAGAGGCACCTATAGGACTTGAAGTGTGTTAGTCCCATTACACACACAGAGCTATATTTTCTTCCCAGAAGCACCTATAGGACTTGAAGTGTGTTAGTCCCATTACACACACAGAGCTATATTTTCTTCCCAGAAGCACCTATAGGACTTGAAGTGTGTTAGTCCCATTACACACACAGAGCTATATTTTGTTCCCAGAAGCACCTATAGGACTTGAAGTGTGTTAGTCCCATTACACACACAGAGCTATATTTTGTTCCCAGAAGCACCTATAGGACTTGAAGTGTGTTAGTCCCATCACACACACAGAGCTATATTTTGTTCCCAGAAGCACCTATAGGACTTGAAGTGTGTTAGTCCCATCACACACACAGAGCTATATTTTGTTCCCAGAAGCACCTATAGGACTTGAAGTGTGTTAGTCCCATCACACACACAGAGCACCTATATTTTGTTCCCAGAAGCACCTATAGGACTTGAAGTGTGTTAGTCCCATTACACACACAGAGCTATATTTTGTTCCCTATAGGACTTGAAGTGTGTTAGTCCCATTACACACACAGAGCTATATTTTCGTTCCCAGAAGCACCTATAGGACTTGAAGTGTGTTAGTCCCATTACACACACAGAGCTATATTTTGTTCCCAGAAGCACCTATAGGACTTGAAGTGTGTTAGTCCCATTACACACACAGAGCTATATTTTCTTCCCAGAAGCACCTATAGGACTTGAAGTGTGTTATTCCCATTACACACACAGAGCTATATTTTGTTCTTCCCAGAAGCACCTATAGGACTTGAAGTGTGTTAGTCCCATTACACACACAGAGCTATATTTTGTTCCCAGAAGCACCTATAGGACTTGAAGTGTGTTAGTCCCATATATTTTGTTCCCAGAAGCACCTATAGGCTTGAAGTGTGTTAGTCACATCACACACACAGAGCTATATTTTCTTCCCAGAAGCACCTATAGGACTTGAAGTGTGTTAGTCCCATCACACACACAGAGCTATATTTTGTTCCCAGAAGCACCTATAGGACTTGAAGTGTGTTAGTCCCATCACACACACAGAGCTATATTTTGTTCCCAGAAGCACCTATAGGACTTGAAGTGTGTTAGTCCCATCACACACACAGAGCTATATTTTGTTCCCAGAAGCACCTATAGGACTTGAAGTGTGTTAGTCCCATTACACACACAGAGCTATATTTTCTTCCCAGAAGCACCTATAGGACTTGAAGTGTGTTAGTCCCATTACACACACAGAGCTATATTTTGTTCCCAGAAGCACCTATAGGACTTGAAGTGTGTTAGTCCCATTACACACACAGAGCTATATTTTCTTCCCAGAAGCACCTATAGGACTTGAAGTGTGTTAGTCCCATCAGACACACAGAGCTATATTTACTTCCCAGAAGCACCTTAGGACTTGAAGTGTGTTAGTCCCATTACACACACAGAGCTATAGTGTGTTAGTCCCAGAACACACACAGAGCTATATTTAGTTCCCAGAAGCACCTATATTTGTTCCCAGAAGCACACTATAGGACTTGAAGTGTGTTAGTCCCATCACACACACAGAGCTATATTTTGTTCCCAGAAGCACCTATAGACTTGAAGTGTGTTAGTCCCATCACACACACAGATATATTTTGTTCCCAGAAGCACCTATAGGACTTGAAGTGTGTTAGTCCCATCACACACACAGAGCTATATTTTGTTCCCAGAAGCACCTATAGGACTTGAAGTGTGTTAGTCCCATTACACACACAGAGCTATATTTTGTTCCCAGAAGCACCTATAGGACTTGAAGTGTGTTAGTCCCATTACACACACAGAGCTATATTTTCTTCCCAGAAGCACCTATAGGACTTGAAGTGTGTTAGTCCCATTACACACACAGAGCTATATTTTCTTCCCAGAAGCACCTATAGGACTTGAAGTGTGTTAGTCCCATTACACACACAGAGCTATATTTTGTTCCCAGAAGCACCTATAGGACTTGAAGTGTGTTAGTCCCATTACACACACAGAGCTATATTTTCTTCCCAGAAGCACCTATAGGACTTGAAGTGTGTTAGTCCCATCACACACACAGAGCTATATTTTCTTCCCAGAACACCTATAGGACTTGAAGTGTGTTAGTCCCATCACACACACAGAGCTATATTTTGTTCCCAGAAGCACCTATAGGACTTGAAGTGTGTTAGTCCCATTACACACACAGAGCTATATTTTTTTCCCAGAAGCACCTATAGGACTTGAAGTGTGTTATTCCCATTACACACACAGAGCTATATTTTCTTCCCAGAAGCACCTATAGGACTTGAAGTGTGTTAGTCCCATTACACACACAGAGCTATATTTTCTTCCAGAAGCACCTATAGGACTTGAAGTGTGTTAGTCCCATTACACACACAGAGCTATATTTTCCTATATTTTCTTCCCAGAAGCACCTATAGGACTTGAAGTGTGTTAGTCCCATCACACAGAGCTCCTCTATTTTCTTTGCAGAAGCACCCACAGGACTTCTAGTGTGTTAGTGGCATCACACAGAGCTCCTATATATTCTTCTCAGCAGCACCCACAGGACTTCTAGTGTGTTAGTGGCATCACACAGAGCTCCTCTATTTTCTTTGCATAAGCACCCACAGGACTTCTAGTGTGTTAGTGGCATCACACAGAGCTCCTCTATTTTCTTTGCAGAAGCACCCACAGGACTTCTAGTGTGTTAGTGGCATCACACAGAGCTCCTATATTTTCTTTCAGAAGCACCCACAGGACTTCTAGTGTGTTAGTGGCATCACACAGAGCTCCTCTATTTTCTTTGCAGAAGCACCCACAGGACTTCTAGTGTGTTAGTGGCATCACACAGAGCTCCTCTATTTTCTTTGCAGAAGCACCCACAGGACTTCTAGTGTGTTAGTGGCATCACACAGAGCTCCTCTATTTTCTTTGCATAAGCACCCACAGGACTTCTAGTGTGTTAGTGGCATCACACAGAGCTCCTATATTTTCTTTGCAGAAGCACCCACAGGACTTCTAGTGTGTTAGTGGCATCACACAGAGCTCCTCTATTTTCTTTGCAGAAGCACCCACAGGACTTCTAGTGTGTTAGTGGCATCACACAGAGCTCCTCTATTTTCTTTGCAGAGCACCCACAGGACTTCTAGTGTGTTAGTGGCATCACACAGAGCTCCTCTATTTTTTTGCATAAGCACCCACAGGACTTCTAGTGTGTTAGTGGCATCACACAGAGCTCCTCTATTTTCTTTTGCATAAGCACCCACAGGACTTCTAGTGTATTAGTGGCATCACACACAGCTCTTCTATTTTCTTTGCAGAAGCACCCACAGGACTTCTAGTTTGTCAGTGGCATCACACAGAGCTCCTATAGATTCTTCTCAGCAGCACACACAGGACTTCTAGGTTGTTAGTGGCATCACACAGAGCTCCTCTATTTTCTTTGCAGAAGCACCCATAGGACTTCTAGTGTGTTAGTGGCATCACACAGAGCCCTATATATTCTTTGCAGAAGCACCACAGGACATCTAGTGTGTTAGTGGCATCACACAGAGCTCCTCTATTTTCTTTGCAGAAGCACCCCACAGGACTTCTAGTGTGTTAGTGGCATCACACAGAGCTCCTCTATTTTCTTTGCTGAAGCACCCACAGGACTTCTAGTGTGTTAGTGGCATCACACAGAGCTCCTCTATTTTCTTTGCAGAAGCACCCACAGGACTTCTAGTGTGTTAGTGGCATCACACAGAGCTCCTCTATTTTCTTTGCAGAAGCACCCATAGGACTTCTAGTGTGTTAGTGGCATCACACAGAGCTCCTATATTTTCTTCTCAGCAGCACCCACAGGACTACCGACTACAATGGCTGGAAGACCGCCAAGGGGAGGCAGAGCGTGCAGAGCCAAGAACACAGGGCAGGCAGGCTCTGTTTCTAGTGGACGTGGCCGTGGACGTGGACGTGGTGCATCGTCATCAGCACGTGGCCATGGGACACGCGCGTCTTTGTTTTCGGCAGCTTGACATGTGGAGCCGCATCATGCTGAAGGCTTGGATGACCAAGCCCTCCTCATCCTCCTCATCCTCTCTCACCCAGGCTCAGGGTACTGACAGAGCATCATCAGCCACCCCTTCCCTGACCCACCATGTCCTCCTGAGTCCCCCGAACTCTTTGAGCACAGTGTTGGGTACATGCTCCAGGAGGATGCCCAACGATTCGAAGGCTCGGATGACGATACCCAGCTTGAGGAATCTGGCAGTACAGTTCCACCAGCTGCAGCTTACTGTCAGGTTTGCTCTAGTGGTGAAGAGGGAGGGGATGATGAGGTCACTGACTCCACGTGGGTGCCTCAAGGGAGAGAGGATGAGGAGGAGGACGAGGAGGAGGAGGATGCGGCGTCACATGTCCAACGAGGCAGGATGCCCCCTGGAGGCCAGGTAGAGGCCAGCACAGCAACTGTACAACACCGCAGAGCTCCGCCTGTGCAGGGCGCTGCCTCTGCACGTTATCAGAAAAGTTCTTTGGTGTGGGCCTTTTTTGAGACGAGTGCAGCAGATCGCACCACTGCTATTTGCAATATTTGTCTCAAGCGTATCTCGCGTGGCCAAAACATCAGCCGCTTGGGCACGACAAGCATGACCAGACATATGGCGACCTGCCATGCAGCTCGTTGGCAGGCACACATAAAAGACCCACACCAAAGAACTAAGCGGACCTCTCCTTGCTCCTCCTCAGCTGGGATCTCCATCCCCACTACACCTTCAGTCCTCTCTGAAAGCTGCTCTGAGAGGACTGAAGGTGTAGAATTCGGTGTGTCACAACCAAGTACTTGCAGTACACCGACGTCCGAATGCAGCAGGCAAATTTCCCTGCCCCAGCTGCTGGACCGTAGAAAGAAGTACACTCCCAGCCATCCACATGCCCAGCGGTTGAATGCTAGCCTTGCTAAATTGCTAGCACTTCAACTGCTGCCTTTTCAGTGGTAGACTCGGCCCCCTTCCGTGAGTTTGTTCAATGTGCGGTTCCTCAGTGGCAGGTTCCCAAACGCCACTTTTTCTCGCGGAAGGCGATTCCGTCTCTCTACCGGCATGTGGAGGGCAATGTCCATGCCTCGCTGGACAGGGCGGTCAGCGGTAAGGTGCATATTACCGCTGACTCATGGTCCAGCAGGCATGGACAGGGACGGTACCTTTTCTTTCACGGCCCATTGGTCACTCTATTGGCAGCTGGGAGGGATGCAGGACAAGGTGCAGTAGTGTTGGAGGTTGTTCCGCCACCACGCCTCCAAAACGCGACTACTGCTACTGGTTGTGACACACCTCTCTCCTCCACCCCCCTCCTCTTCTTCTTCCTCCAGTGCTCTGTCCTTGGAACCAGCGGTGCTCCGTAGGCGTACAAGGGGCTACGCAAGTACGCAGGCAAAAAGATGCCATGCCGTGCTTGCGCTGGTGTGTTTGGGGGACAGGAGCCACACTGGGCCAGAGGTTCTGGCAGCTCTGCAGGGGCAGGCCGAGAGGTGGTTGACGCCACGTCAGCTTAAGCCAGGAATGGTCGTTTCTGACAATGGCACCAACCTCCTCTCCGCCCTGCGACAGGGGCAGCTCACCCCATGTGCCCTGCATGGCTCACGTCCTCAACCTGGTGGTGCAGCGGTTCTTGGGCAGGTTCCCAGGCTTACAGGATGTCCTGAGGCAGGCCAGGAAAGTCTGTGTGCATTTCCGCCGATCTTATAATGCCAGTGCTCGGCTGACTGAGCTGCAAAAGGAGCTGAACCTGCCCAAGAACCGCCTAATATGTGACATGCCCACCAGTGGAACTCAACGTTGGCCATGCTGCAGCGACTGCACATGCAGCAGAGGGCCATCAATGAGTACCTTTGCGACTACGGCACCAGGACAGGGTCAGGGGAGCTTGGTTTTTTTTCCCCACGTCAGTGGAGCATGATCAGGGATGCATGCACTGTCCTCTCACCATTTGAGGAGGCCACGAGGATGGTGAGCAGTGACAGTGCATGCATCAGTGACACTGTCCCTCTTGTCCACCTGTTGGAGCATACGCTGCGTGGGATAATGGACAGGGCACTTGAGGCAGAACAGAGGCAGGAAGAGGAGGACTTCCTTGCCTCTCAAGGCCCCCTTTATCCGGACAGTGTTCCTTCTGTCCCACCCATCACACAGGAAGAGGATGAGGAGGAGGAGGAAGAGGAGGAGGAGGAGGATTGTGTGAGCATGGAGGTGGAGCCTGGCACTCAGCATCAGCAGCAGCAGTCTTTTAGGGATGATGTACAGTCCCAACAAGCCAGTGGACTTGTACGTGGCTGGGAGGAGGTGGCTGGCGATCATGTCATCCTCAGTGACCCAGAAGACTCCGGACCGAATGCCTCAGCTAACCTACGCTGCATGGCCTCCCTGATCCTGCAAAGCCTGCGGAAGGATCCTCGTGTTCTTCGGATCAAGGAGAGGGACCATTACTGGCTGGCCACTCTCCTTGATCCGCGTACAAGGGTAAGGTTGCGGACCTTATCTTGCCGTCGCAGAGGGAGCAGAGGATGAGACATCTCAGGGAGGCCTTGCAGAAAGGTCTGTGCAACGCGTTCCCAGAATCTGGGAGGCTACAAACTCCTGGTCCTGGGCGACGAGTTGCTGAGGCTCGGTCAGTGGCAGAAGGAGCGGTGGGAAGGTGGACGTCTGACCGATGCGTTCAGACAATTTTTAGTCCGCAGCCCCAAGGTATGATCGGTTCCAGCAACCATCGCCAGCGTCTGATATACATGGTGCAGGAATACCTTGGGGCAAGGTCAGACTTGGACACCTTTCCCACCGAAAATCCTCTGGCTTACTGGGTCCTGAGGATGGATCACTGGCCAGAGCTTGCACAGTAATCAATTGAGCTACTGGCCTGTCCTGCCTCCAGCGTTCTTTCCGAACGCACATTCAGTGCTGCTGGAGGATTTGTGACTGATCATAGGGTGCGCCTGTCCACCGCCTCGGTTGATCGACTGACATTCATCAAAATGAATCAGTCTTGGATCACCACCAGCTACCAGCACCTGAGGCGGATATAACCGAATAATTTTTTAATGTCACATCCCTTCAAGACTGCCTATGCTGATGCTGAGTGACTGTCCTCTTATGTTCACTGACTATCCTCTTCCTCCTCCTCAATGATCCATGCCACCACACCAGTGCCTAAGGCACAATTTTTCAGCCCCTGTTTAAACAGGGGCGTGTACTTACAATTTTTTAAAAAAAAAAATGCTGTGCGCTTCCCACGTGTCACTGCTGTGCTCCAAGTTCAGTCTCTGTGAGGGCCGTGTTGCAGTGTTGTGGCACCAGCACCAGTGCCTATGGCACAATTTTTCAGCCCCTGTTTAACAGGGGCGTGTGCTTACAATTTTTTAAAAAAATGCATCGCAACACGTGTGACTGCTGTGCTCCAAGTAAACTTTGAGGGCCGTGTTGCAGTGTCTTGGCACCAGCACCAGTGCCTAAGGCACAATTTTTCAGCCCCTGTTTAACAGGGGCGTGTACTTACAATTTTTTAAAAAAATGCTTCGCAACACGTGTGACTGCTGTGCTCCAAGTACAGTCTCTGTGAGGGCCGTGTTGCAGTGTTGTGGCACCAGCACCATGCCTAAGGCACAATTTTTTTCAGCCCCTGTTTAACAGGGGCGTGTACTTACAATTTTAAAAAAAATGCTTCGCAACACGTGTGACTGCTGTGCTCCAAGTACAGTCTCTGTGAGGGCCGGGTTGCAGTGTTGTGGCACCAGCACCAGTGCCTAAGGCACAGTTTTTCAGCCCCTGTTTAACAGGGGCGTGTACTTACAATTTTTTAAAAAAATGCTTCGCAACACGTGTGACTGCTGTGCTCCAAGTACAGTATCTGTGAGGGCCGGTTGCAGTGTTGTGGCACCAGCACCAGTGCCTAAGGCACAATTTTTCAGCCCCTGTTTAACAGGGGCGTGTACTTACAAATCTTAAAAAAAATGCTTCGCAACACGTGTGACTGCTGTGCTCCAATTCCTGCGCCCACCAAGTTTAACTATGTGGGCCTACAGTCTTGTGGCAACCCCGTCCTCCACCACCGCCAAAGGCACAATTTTTCCGCCCCTGTTCATCAGGTGCGGGCAATTACAAATCTTGATCTAATACCTCACAGCAGGGCCCATTCCAGCGCCCACCAAGAGTAACTATGAGGGCCTACAGTCTTGTGGCAACACCGTCCACCACCACCGCCAAAGGCCCAATTTTTTCTGCCCTGTTCATCAGGTGCTTGCAATTACAAATCTTGATCTAATAACTTACAGCAGGGCCCATTCCTGCGCCCACCAAGAGTAACTATGAGGGCCTACAGTCTTGTGGCAACACCGTCCACCACCACCGCCAAACCCCCAATTTTTCTGCCCTGTTCAACAGGTGCTTGCAATTACAAATCTTGATCTAATAACTCACAGCAGGGCCCATTCCTGCGCCCACCAAGAGAAACTGTGAGAGCTTACAGTCTTGTGGCAATACCGTCCACCACCAACCCCACCCCCAATTTTTTCTGCCCTGTTCAACAGGTGCATGCAATTACAAATCTTGACATATTCTGAACAGATGTGCAAAGACAGCAAATGTTACAGGGGTGATAACCCCTCCCTATGTTCTCCAAAAAGCTTAAAAATAGATTTTTTTGGGATGGAGCTACACTTCATATGTACCTGTTCAGATTCTACTAAGATCAAACCTAAAGCCGCAAGTGGTTTTAAATGGCTTCTTTTTTTCCTTTACAAATGTCATTTTTGTGCAAGGACAGTTCTAAACACGGGAAACACATGCCACTTCACAGGCATACTTTAGACACCCCCCATATTTAAAGGAAAATTTCACTTTTTTTTTTCACTTTATGCATCATTATGACTGCTCCCGAAAAAACGTTAGTTTTTAAAAGTTCATTGATATATGTCCCCTGGGGTCCCCAAACCTGTTTTATGACATTAACATGCATATTGGCCGGAGCACTTTTGATTTCGAACGTTCGCGTCCATAGGGTTCGAAAATTCGCGCGAACTTTCGGTCGTTCGAAGGTTCTGGTTCGAACCGAACCCGGGGGTGTTCGGCTCATCCCTAATGGGCACCATAGCAGGTATACAACATAGGAGGAATTGCATGTGATGAATTTGTCTATCTCAAATGTTTCATGATCTATGTTTGTAACCCTAGTCATACCCCTATTACTAACATTCACAGTCCTGCAGAAAATGCATTTTCTACAAGAAAAAATGCCTTTCAGATCTATTCTTGTTTAAGGCTTGTTTATCAGGCGGATCCAATGTTTTCCTTACCACCTGATCTCCAAAATCTGGGGCCCTTCTATAGATAAATTTTGGTTTGTTTGGCAAGGTACCACACAAATGCCTATCCCTACATAAAATATGCCAGTGTTTACTAAAGATATTTTCAATCTCCCTATTAGGGATGAGCCGAACACCCCCGGGTTCGGTTCGCACCAGAACCTTCGAACGGACCGAAAGTTCGCGCGAATTTTCGAACCCTATACGTTATAATGGACGCGAACGTTCGAAATCAAAAGTGCTAATTACAACGGCCAATATGCATGTTAATGTCATAAAACAGGTTTGGGGACCCGGGTCCTGCCCCAGGGGACATATATCAATGCAAAAAGAACTTTTAAAAACTAACGTTTTTTCGGGAGCAGTCATTTTAATGATGCATAAAGTGAAAAAAAAAAAGTGAAATTTTCCTTTAAATATGGTCCCTGGGGGGTGTCTAAAGTATGCCTGTGAAGTGGCATGTGTTTCCCGTGTTTAGAACTGTCCTTGCACAAAATGACATTTGTAAAGGAAAAAAAGAAGCCATTTAAAACCACTTGCGGCTTTAGGTTTGTTCTTAAGTAGAATCTGAACAGGTACATTATGAAGTGTAGCTCCATCCCCAAAAAATCTATTTTTAAGCTTTTTGGAGAACATAGGGAGGGGTTATCACCCCTGTAACATTTGCTGTCTTTGCACATCTGTTCAGAACATGTCACCTCACTTTCCGTCCCAATGACAAATGTTTTTGGAAAAAGTGGGGTTTTAATTGAAACAAGGATTGGTGATAAAGTATCAGTAGAGAGGAGATACCTTTTTCCCAAATTAAATCTAACAGGATAGAATTTCCCTTCCTAGGGGTAGATTTCCTCTCACTTCCTGTTTTCTCTTTCCATTTGCAAGTAGGAGTCGTTTGTAAGTTGGATGTTTGAAAGTAGGGGCCTGGCGTATATACTCTGCAGAAATTTGCCCTATTAGATGTTGGTGTAGCCACAAGACTGGTGGGCACAGGAATGGGCCCTGCTGTGAGTTAATAGATCAAGATTTGTAATTGCATGCACCTGTTGAACAGGGCAGAAAAATTGGGGGTGGTGGTGGTGGACGGTGTTGCCACAAGACTGTAAGCTCTCACAGTTACTCTTGGTGGGCGCAGGAATGGGCCCTGCTGTGAGTTATTAGATCAAGATTTGTAATTGCAAGCACCTGATGAACAGGGCAGAAAATTTGGGCCTTTGGCGGTGGTGGTGGACGGTGTTGCCACAAGACTGTAAGCTCTCACAGTTACTCTTGGTGGGCGCAGGAATGGGCCCTGCTGTGAGTTATTAGATCAAGATTTGTAATTGCAAGCACCTGATGAACAGGGCAGAAAAATTGGGCCTTTGGCGGTGGTGGTGGACGGTGTTGCCACAAGACTGTAGGCCCTCATAGTTACTCTTGGTGGGCGCAGGAATGGGCCCTGCTGTGAGTTATTAGATCAAGATTTGTAATTGCAAGCACCTGATGAACAGGGCAGAAAAATTGGGCCTTTGGCGGTGGTGGTGGACGGTGTTGCCACAAGACTGTAGGCCCTCATAGTTACTCTTGGTGGGCGCAGGAATGGGCCCTGCTGTGAACTATTAGATCAAGATTTGTAATTACCCGCCCCTGTTAAACAGGGGCTGAAAAATTGTGCCTTAGGCACTGGTGCTGGTGCCACAACACTGCAACCCCTCACAGATACTGTACTTGGAGCACAGCAGTCACACGTGTTGCGAAGCATTTTTTAAAAAAAAAATGTAAGTACACGCCCCTGTTAAACAGGGGCTGAAAAATTGTGCCTTAGGCACTGGTGCTGGTGCCACAACACTGCAACCCCTCACAGATACTGTACTTGGAGCACAGCAGTCACACGTGTTGCGAAGCATTTTTTAAAAAAATTGTAAGTACACGCCCCTGTTAAACAGGGGCTGAAAAATTGTGCCTTAGGCACTGGTGCTGGTGCCACAACACTGCAACCCCTCACAGATACTGTACTTGGAGCACAGCAGTCACACGTGTTGCGAAACATTTTTTTATAAAAATTGTATGTACACGCCCCTGTTAAACAGGGGCTGAAAAATTGTGCCTTAGGCACTGGTGTGGTGGCATGGATCATTGAGGAGGAGGAAGAGGATAGTCAGTGAACATAAGAGGACAGTCACTCAGCATCAGCATAGGCAGTCTTGAAGGGATGTGACATTAAAAATTATTCGGTTATATCCGCCTCAGGTGCCTGGTAGCTGGTGGTGATCCAAGACTGATTCATTTTTATGAAGGTCAGTCGATCAACCGAGGCGGTGGACAGGCGCACCCTATGATCGGTGACAAATCCTCCAGCAGCACTGAATGTGCGTTCGGAAAGAACGCTGGAGGCAGGACAGGCCAGTAGCTCAATTGCATACTGTGCAAGCTCTGGCCAGTGATCCATCCTCAGGACCCAGTAAGCCAGAGGATTTTCGGTGGGAAAGGTGTCCAAGTCTGACCTTGCCCCAAGGTATTCCTGCACCATGTATATCAGACGCTGGCGATGGTTGCTGGAACCGATCATACCTTGGGGCTGCGGACTAAAAAATTGTCTGAACGCATCGGTCAGACGTCCACCTTCCCCACCGCTCCTTCTGCTACTGACCGAAGCCTCAGCAACTCGTCGCCCAGGACCAGGAATTTGTAACCTCCCAGTTTCTGGGAACGCGTTGCACAGACCTTTCTGCAAGGCCTCCCTGAGATGTCTCATCCTCTGCTCCCTCTGCGACGGCAAGATAAGGTCCGCAACCTTACCCTTGTACCGCGGATCAAGGAGAGTGGCCAGCCAGTAATGGTCCCTCTCCTTGATCCGAAGAACACGAGGATCCTTCCGCAGGCTTTGCAGGATCAGGGAGGCCATGCAGCGTAGGTTAGCTGAGGCATTCGGTCCGGAGTCTTCTGGGTCACTGAGGATGACATGATCGCCAGCCACCTCCTCCCAGCCACGTACAAGTCCACTGGTTTGTTGGGACTGTACATCATCCCTAAAAGACTGCTGCTGCTGATGCTGAGTGCCAGGCTCCACCTCCATGCTCACACAATCCTCCTCCTCCTCCTCCTCCTCCTCATCCTCTTCCTGTGTGATGGGTGGGACAGAAGGAACACTGTCCGGATAAAGGGGGCCTTGAGAGGCAAGGAAGTCCTCCTCTTCCTGCCTCTGTTCTGCCTCAAGTGCCCTGTCCATTATCCCACGCAGCGTATGCTCCAACAGGTGGACAAGAGGGACAGTGTCACTGATGCATGCACTGTCACTGCTCACCATCCTCGTGGCCTCCTCAAATGGTGAGAGGACAGTGCATGCATCCCTGATCATGCTCCACTGACGTGGGGAAAAAAAAAACCAAGCTCCCCTGACCCTGTCCTGGTGCCGTAGTCGCAAAGGTACTCATTGATGGCCCTCTGCTGCGTGTGCAGTCGCTGCAGCATGGCCAACGTTGAGTTCCACCTGGTGGGCATGTCACATATTAGGCGGTTCTTGGGCAGGTTCAGCTCCTTTTGCAGCTCAGTCAGCCGAGCACTGGCATTATAAGATCGGCGGAAATGCACACAGACTTTCCTGGCCTGCCTCAGGACATCCTGTAAGCCTGGGAACCTGCCCAAGAACCGCTGCACCACCAGGTTGAGGACGTGAGCCATGCAGGGCACATGGGTGAGCTGCCCCTGTCGCAGGGCGGAGAGGAGGTTGGTGCCATTGTCAGAAACGACCATTCCTGGCTTAAGCTGACGTGGCGTCAACCACCTCTCGGCCTGCCCCTGCAGAGCTGCCAGAACCTCTGGCCCAGTGTGGCTCCTGTCCCCCAAACACACCAGCGCAAGCACGGCATGGCATCTTTTTGCCTGCGTACTTGCGTAGCCCCTTGTACGCCTACGGAGCACCGCTGGTTCCAAGGACAGAGCACTGGAGGAAGAAGAAGAGGAGGGGGTGGAGGAGAGAGGTGTGTCACAACCAGTAGCAGTAGTAGCGTTTTGGAGGCGTGGTGGCGGAACAACCTCCAACACTACTGCACCTTGTCCTGCATCCCTCCCAGCTGCCAATAGAGTGACCCAATGGGCCGTGAAAGAAAGGTACCGTCCCTGTCCATGCCTGCTGGACCATGAGTCAGTGGTAATATGCACCTTACCGCTGACCGCCCTGTCCAGCGAGGCATGGACATTGCCTTCCACATGCCGGTAGAGAGACGGAATCGCCTTACGTGGGAAAAAGTGGCGTTTGGGAACCTGCCACTGAGGAACCGCACATTGAACAAACTCACGGAAGGGGGCCGAGTCTACCAACTGAAAAGGCAGCAGTTGAAGTGCTAGCAATTTAGCCAAGCTAGCATTCAACCGCTGGGCATGTGGATGGCTGGGAGTGTACTTCTTTCTACGGTCCAGCAGCTGGGGCAGGGAAATTTGCCTGCTGCAATCGGACGTCGGTGTACTGCAAGTACTTGGTTGTGACACACCTAATTCTACACCTTCAGTCCTCTCAGAGCAGCTTTCAGAGAGGACTGAAGGTGTAGTGGGGATGGAGATCCCAGCTGATGAGGAGCAAGGAGAGGTCCGCTTAGTTCTTTGGTGTGGGTCTTTTATGTGTGCCTGCCAACGAGCTGCATGGCAGGTCGACATATGTCTGGTCATGCTTGTGGTGCCCAAGCGGCTGATGTTTTGGCCACGCGAGATTCGCTTGAGACAAATATTGCAAATAGCAGTGGTGCGATCTGATGCACTCGTCTCAAAAAAGGCCCACACCAAAGAACTTTTCTGATAACGTGCAGAGGCAGCGCCCTGCACAGGCGGAGCTCTGCGGTGTTGTACAGTTGCTGTGCTGGCCTCTACCTGGCCTCCAGGGGGCATCCTGCCGCGTTGGACATGTGACGCTGCATCCTCCTCCTCCTCGTCCTCCTCCTCATCCTCTCTCCCTTCAGGCACCCACGTGGAGTCAGTGACCTCATCATCCCCTCCCTCTTCACCACTAGAGCAAACCTGGCAGTAAGCTGCAGCTGGTGGAACAGTACTGCCAGATTCCTCAAGCTGGGTATCATCATCCGAGCCTTCGAATCGTTGGGCATCCTCCTGGAGCATGTACCCAACACTGTGCTCAAAGAGTTCGGGGGACTCCTCAGGAGGACATGGTGGGTCTAGGGAAGGGGTGGCTGATGATGCCATTGAGTACGCGTTGGCAGCTGCTCTGCCAGTACCCTGAGCCTGGGTGAGAGAGGATGAGGAGGATGAGGAGGGCTTGGTCATCCATTCTACCAAGCCTTCAGCATGATGCGGCTCCACATGTCCAGCTGCCGAAAACAAAGACGCGCGTGTCCCATGGCCACGTGCTGATGACGATGCACGACCACGTCCACGGCCACGGCCACGTCCACTAGAAACAGAGCCTGCCTGCCCTGTGTTCTTGGCTCTGCACGCTCTGCCTCCCCTTGGCGGTCTTCCAGCCATTGTAGTCGGTAGTCCTGTGGGTGCTGCTGAGAAGAAAATATAGGAGCTCTGTGTGATGCCACTAACACACTAGAAGTCCTATGGGTGCTTCTGCAAAGAAAATAGAGGAGCTCTGTGTGATGCCACTAACACACTAGAAGTCCTGTGGGTGCTGCTGAGAAGACAATATAGGAGCTCTGTGTGATGCCACTAACACACTAGAAGTCCTATGGGTGCTTCTGCAAAGAAAATAGAGGAGCTCTGTGTGATGCCACTAACACACTAGAAGTCCTGTGGGTGCTGCTGAGAAGAAAATATAGGAGCTCTGTGTGATGCCACTAACACACTAGAAGTCCTATGGGTGCTTCTGCAAAGAAAATAGAGGAGCTCTGTGTGATGCCACTAACACACTAGAAGTCCTGTGGGTGCTGCTGAGAAGACAATATAGGAGCTCTGTGTGATGCCACTAACACACTAGAAGTCCTATGGGTGCTTCTGCAAAGAAAATAGAGGAGCTCTGTGTGATGCCACTAACACACTAGAAGTCCTGTGGGTGCTGCTGAGAAGACAATATAGGAGCTCTGTGTGATGCCACTAACACACTAGAAGTCCTATGGGTGCTTCTGCAAAGAAAATAGAGGAGCTCTGTGTGATGCCACTAACACACTAGAAGTCCTATGGGTGCTTCTGCAAAGAAAATAGAGGAGCTCTGTGTGATGCCACTAACACACTAGAAGTCCTGTGGGTGCTGCTGAGAAGACAATATAGGAGCTCTGTGTGATGCCACTAACACACTAGAAGTCCTATGGGTGCTTCTGCAAAGAAAATAGAGGAGCTCTGTGTGATGCCACTAACACACTAGAAGTCCTGTGGGTGCTGCTGAGAAGAAAATATAGGAGCTCTGTGTGATGCCACTAACACACTAGAAGTCCTATGGGTGCTTCTGCAAAGAAAATAGAGGAGCTCTGTGTGATGGGACTAACACACTTCAAGTCCTATAGGTGCTTCTGGGAACAAAATATAGGTCTGTGTGATGGGACTAACACACTTCAAGTCCTATAGGTGCTTCTGGGAAGAAAATATAGGATCTCTGTATGATGGGACTAACACACTTCAAGTCCTATAGGTGCTTCTGGGAACAAAATATAGGTCTGTGTGATGGGACTAACACACTTCAAGTCCTATAGGTGCTTCTGGGAACAAAATATAGGATCTCTGTGTGATGGGACTAACACACTTCAAGTCCTATGGGTGCTTCTGGGAAGAAAATATAGGTCTGTGTGATGGGACTAACACACTTCAAGTCCTATAGGTGCTTCTGGGAACAAAATATATGATCTCTGTGTGATGGGACTAACACACTTCAAGTCCTATAGGTGCTTCTGGGAAGAAAATGTAGGTCTGTGTGATGGGACTAACACACTTCAAGTCCTATAGGTGCTTCTGGGAACAAAATATAGGTCTGTGTGATGGGACTAACACACTTCAAGTCCTATAGGTGCTTCTGGGAACAAAATATATGATCTCTGTGTGATGGGACTAACACACTTCAAGTCCTATGGGTGCTTCTGGGAAGAAAATATAGGTCTGTGTGATGGGACTAACACACTTCAAGTCCTATAGGTGCTTCTGGGAACAAAATATATGATCTCTGTGTGATGGGACTAACACACTTCAAGTCCTATAGGTGTTTCTGGGAAGAAAATGTAGGTCTGTGTGATGGGACTAACACACTTCAATTCCTATAGGTGCTTCTGGGAACAAAATATAGGTCTGTGTGATGGGACTAACACACTTCAAGTCCTATAGGTGCTTCTGGGAACAAAATATAGGATCTCTGTGTGATGGGACTAACACACTTCAAGTCCTATGGGTGCTTCTGGGAAGAAAATGTAGGTCTGTGTGATGGGACTAACACACTTCAAGTCCTATAGGTGCTTCTGGGAACAAAATATAGGATCTCTGTGTGATGGGACTAACACACTTCAAGTCCTATAGGTGCTTCTGGGAACAAAATATAGGATCTCTGTGTGATGGGACTAACACACTTCAAGTCCTATAGGTGCTTCTGGGAAGAAAATGTAGGTCTGTGTGATGGGACTAACACACTTCAAGTCCTATAGGTGCTTCTGGGAACAAAATATATGATCTCTGTGTGATGGGACTAACACACCTCAAGTCCTATAGGTGCTTCTGGGAAAAAATATAGGTCTGTGTGATGGGACTAACACACTTCAAGTCCTATAGGTGCTTCTGGGAACAAAATATATGATCTCTGTGTGATGGGACTAACACACTTCAAGTCCTATAGGTGCTTCTGGGAAGAAAATGTAGGTCTGTGTGATGGGACTAACACACTTCAAGTCCTATAGGTGCTTCTGGGAACAAAATATATGATCTCTGTGTGATGGGACTAACACACTTCAAGTCCTATAGGTGCTTCTGGGAAGAAAATATAGGTCTGTGTGATGGGACTAACACACTTCAAGTCCTATAGGTGCCTCTGGGAACAAAATATATGATCTCTGTGTGATGGGACTAACACACTTCAAGTCCTATAGGTGCTTCTGGGAAGAAAATGTAGGTCTGTGTGATGGGACTAACACACTTCAAGTCCTATAGGTGCTTCTGGGAAGAAAATGTAGGTCTGTGTGATGGGACTAACAAACTTCAAGTCCTATAGGTGCTTCTGGGAACAAAATATAGGATCTCTGTGTGATGGGACTAACACACTTCAAGTCCTATGGGTGCTTCTGGGAAGAAAATATAGGTCTGTGTGATGGGACTAACACACTTCAAGTCCTATAGGTGCTTCTGGGAAGAAAATGTAGGTC
Organism: Lithobates sylvaticus; assembly: GCA_028564925.1. NCBI lineage: Eukaryota > Metazoa > Chordata > Amphibia > Anura > Ranidae > Lithobates > Lithobates sylvaticus. The sequence goes on along the minus strand of CM053026.1, from coordinate 377,899,065 downwards.
TGTGTGATGGGACTAACACACTTCAAGTCCTATAGGTGCTTCTGGGAACAAAATATATGATCTCTGTGTGATGGGACTAACACACTTCAAGTCCTATAGGTGCTTCTGGGAAGAAAATATAGGTCTGTGTGATGGGACTAACACACTTCAAGTCCTATAGGTGCCTCTGGGAACAAAATATATGATCTCTGTGTGATGGGACTAACACACTTCAAGTCCTATAGGTGCTTCTGGGAAGAAAATGTAGGTCTGTGTGATGGGACTAACACACTTCAAGTCCTATAGGTGCTTCTGGGAAGAAAATATAGGAATTCTGTGTGATGGGACTAACACACTTCAAGTCCTATGGGTGCTTCTGGGAAGAAAATATAGGTCTGTGTGATGGGACTAACACACTTCAAGTCCTATAGGTGCTTCTGGGAAGAAAATATATGATCTCTGTGTGATGGGACTAACACACTTCAAGTCCTATGGGTGCTTCTGGGAAGAAAATATAGGTCTGTGTGATGGGACTAACACACTTCAAGTCCTATAGGTTCTTCTGGGAAGAAAATATAGGTCTGTGTGATGGGACTAACACACTTCAAGTCCTATAGGTGCCTCTGGGAACAAAATATATGATCTCTGTGTGATGGGACTAACACACTTCAAGTCCTATAGGTGCTTCTGGGAAGAAAATGTAGGTCTGTGTGATGGGACTAACACACTTCAAGTCCTATAGGTGCTTCTGGGAAGAAAATGTAGGTCTGTGTGATGGGACTAACACACTTCAAGTCCTTTGGGTGCTTCTGGGATGAAAATATAGGTCTGTGTGATGGGACTAACACACTTCAAGTCCTATAGGTGCTTCTGGGAAGAAAATATATGATCTCTGTGTGATGGGACTAACACACTTCAAGTCCTATGGGTGCTTCTGGGAAGAAAATATAGGTCTGTGTGATGGGACTAACACACTTCAAGTCCTATAGGTTCTTCTGGGAAGAAAATATAGGTCTGTGTGATGGGACTAACACACTTCAAGTCCTATAGGTGCCTCTGGGAACAAAATATATGATCTCTGTGTGATGGGACTAACACACTTCAAGTCCTATAGGTGCTTCTGGGAAGAAAATGTAGGTCTGTGTGATGGGACTAACACACTTCAAGTCCTATAGGTGCTTCTGGGAAGAAAATGTAGGTCTGTGTGATGGGACTAACACACTTCAAGTCCTATAGGTGCTTCTGGGAACAAAATATATGATCTCTGTGTGATGGGACTAACACACTTCAAGTCCTATAGGTGCTTCTGGGAAGAAAATATAGGTCTGTGTGATGGGACTAACACACTTCAAGTCCTATAGGTGCTTCTGGGAACAAAATATAGGAGCTCTGCCTGCCTGCCTGCCACGAACACACTACAAGTCCTATAGGTGCTTCTGGGAACAAAATATAGGAGCTCTGCCTGCCTGCCACGAACACACTACAAGTCCTATAGGTGCTTCTGGGAACAAAATATAGGAGCTCTGCCTGCCTGCCACGAACACACTACAAGTCCTATAGGTGCTTCTGGGAACAAAATATAGGAGCTCTGCCTGCCTGCCACGAACACACTACAAGTCCTATAGGTGCTTCTGGGAACAAAATATAGGAGCTCTGCCTGCCTGCCACGAACACACTACAAGTCCTATAGGTGCTTCTGGGAACAAAATACAGGAGCTCTGTTTGCTGCCAGTGCCTGCCTGCCACGAACACACTACAAGCCCCTCTTTCTAAATCAATCTTTCTAAATGAATCTATCTAACTCAATCTCTCTAAGTAAATCTCTCTAACTAACTAAATCCAGCAGAGTGACACAGAACGATCCTGCTCTATCTACGCCGGAACAGCATGTGACCGGCGCAGACGGCGTGGCGGCCTTTTATAAGAGGGGGCGTGTACTAAAGCCCCTGAGCTGTAATTGGCTACAGGCGTCCTGCCTGTAGCCAATTATGGCTCTTCGAGTTTCCGGCGCTGTGATTGGCCAAGCATGCGGGGTCACAGTGCATGCTTGGCCAATCATCAGCCAGCAATGCACTGCGCCGGCCGCGCCGGCCGCAATGCATTGCGGGGCCGCTCGCATCACACGAATGTGATGCGAACGGCCCAAATAGTTCTGGGCTCGCCGATCGAGCGAACGCCCGGTGCTCGATGCGAACATGGGTTTGCATCGAGCACCGGGCCCATCCCTACTCCCTATACTGGTGATGAAAATTGGAGATAAAGCCCCATTGATGTCGATCATTTAATAGTTTAGCATCTTTCCTCCTCAAACCCTGTTCCCTTGGTATTTTTGCTATTTTTTGCTATTTCTATAATAGTATTATCCAGTTCTATCCTCTCTATACCCTTTTTGTAAAAATGTATCCTTAAGTATATCGGCTTGTGCAAAATAATCAACAGATTCTGTACAGTTACGTCTGACCCTCAACATTTGTCCCTTAGGGATGTTTTTGATCCAGGCCGGATGATGGCCACTCCTAATGGATAACTGTTTCTGTCCGTTGGCTTTAACTACACCTTAGTACTCAGCCTATTCCCGGATTTAGTGATAGTTATATCTAAAAAATGTACTTTCATATCACTAATGACATGATCCAGCACAATATTATTTGTGTTATCATTAAGGTGTTCCAAAAACTCCACCGCAGATTCCTCAGACTCCTCCTATATAAATGGGAGGTCATCAATGAACCTGCGGTAGAGTTTTAGCTGGGGCCTATTTTGGTTGAAAAAATGCCTGTCCTCCCATTCCGGCATGAACAGGTTGGCTAGGCTGGGAACATATTACAGATAACAAAGACAATTCACAATTACACAATTGTCAACAACAGACAAACTGGCTCAACTCCTTTAAAATGTGGTTGATCAGATTATTATCAAAGTATTGGAATGCAGTGCACAATCTTTGTGAGTGATTTTTCTTGGTTTTAATAAAGTACTGCTGTTTTTATTATATGCTGCACAATGAAAGCCATTTTATATCTCTGAGCTTTTGCTGCTGGAGGAGCAAGTAGCCGCGCAGAGGAGTGCAATACCGGGCGGTGGTGGAGCAAGTGGCGACATAATACATAGAGAAGATTGAGATACCTGGCATTATAAAGAGCAGTGGCAAGATTTAAAGGGCAGGGCATATTTAGACCTTACTGCAAAGTGGGTCAACCTTTTGGGTAAGCAGCCTGTGTGGATGGTGGAGAAGCAAGGCACTGGTGGTGAACAAGTAGATTGGTGGCACAGTCACGGTCCAACACAACTGGCTGCAATTGTATACAGAAGATATGTTACTTTAAGGACTTTTTTTATGTAATGATTGCCATTTAGAAGGTATTAAAATCATTTAAATTGACACAAGAAGCATTATTTTTATTTTTTTTATTAAATTGATCACAACTCAGACTTTTGAAACCCACCCCAAACACACTCATCAATGTCATTATGGACCTTGCTTTGTGCACTGGTCCAAATCATTTGGTGGAGGGGGGATTATGGCGTGGGGTTGTTTTTCAGGGGTTGGGTTTGGCCCCTTAGTTCCAGTGAAAGGAACTCTTAAGACGTCAGCATACCAAGACATTTTGGACAATTTCATGCTCCCAAGTTTGTGGGAACAGTTTGGGGAAGGCCCCTTCCTGTTCCAACATGACTGCGCAGTAGGGATAAGCCGAACACCCCCCTGGTTCGGTTCACAGCAGAACATGCGAACAGGCAAAAAAATTTGTGCGAACACCGTTAAAGTCTACGGGACATGAACGTGAAAAATGTAAAGTGCTAATTTTAAGAGTTAATATGCAAGTTATTGTTATAAAAAGTGTTTGGGGTCCTGGGTCCTGCCCCAGGGGACATGTATCAATGCTAAAAAAAAGTTTTAAAAAACGTCTGTTTTTTCGGGAGCAGTGATTTTAATAATGCTTAAAGTGAAACAATAAAAGTGAAATATTCCTTTAAATTTCGTACCTAGGGGGTGTCTATAGTATGTCTGTAAAGTGGAGCATTTTTCCCGTGTTTAGAACAGGCCCTGCACAAAATAACATTTCTAAAGGAAAAAAAGTAATTGAAAACTACTAGCGGCTATAATGAATTGTTGGGTCCCGGCATAACAGATAAAAGTCATTAAAAAAAACGGCATTGGGATCCCCCCAGAAAAAAAGTCATTTAAAACTACTCGCGGCTATAATGAATTGTCTATGGGAAAAATCACAAGCGCTAATTTTAAAGGCTTATATGCATGGTATTGTCATAAAAAGTGTTTGGGGACCTGGGTCCTGCCCCAGGGGACATGTATCAATGCAAAAAAAGTTTTAAAAACTGAAGTTTTTTCAGGAGCAGTGATTTTAATAATGCTTAAAGTAAAATAATAAAAGTTAAATATTCCTTTAAATTTCGTACCTGGGGGGTGTCTATAGTATGCCTGTAAAGTGCCGCATTTTTCTCGAGTTTAGAACAGTCCCTGCACAAAATTACATTTCTAAAGGAAAAAAAGTGTTTAAAACTACTAGCGGCTATAATGAATTGTCAGGTCCCGGCAATACAGATAAAAGGTCTGGAATGGATTTTAAGGGGAACCCCACGCCAAAAAAAAAAAATGGCGTGGGGTCCCCCCAAAAATCCATACCAAACCCTTATCCGAGCACGCAACCTGGCAAGCTGCAGGAAAAGAGGGGGGCCAGAGAGCGCCCCCCCTCCTGAACCTTACCAGGCCACATGCCCTCAAAAAGGGGACCCCCAGATCCCTGCCCCCCTGTTTGAAATGGTAACGGGTACATTGTACCCGTACCATTTGACAAAAAAAGTGTCAAAATTAAAAAAAAAACAAGACACACCTTGGGACAAATCCTTTATTAAAAAATAAAAAAATAGATATATCTCACGAAGTCCATTAATCTTCTTCTATGGCTCCGCCGACGGACCGAAAAATATAATAAAAAAGATCGGCCTCCATGGGAGGCACCCACCATATTCTGCTTCAGCGCCGATGACAATTCCTTTATAACTGAGGGTCGGGGCACACGGTGACGTACCCGGGTGACCCTGCCCCCCTCTGAAGCACAGGCACTTCCCAATGGCTTTCCCGTGGTGTCAGAGGGGGCGGGGCCACCCGGGTATGTAAACAGGTGGCACCGCCCCCTCTGACACCACAGGGAAGCCTTTGGGAAGTCCCCATGTGTCAGAGGGGGAGGGGTCACCTGAGCACATCACTGTGTGGCCCCGCCTTCACTTATAAAAGGACCCATGGAGGTGGATCTTTTGTATTTTTTTTTCTGCCCGTCGGCGGAGCCATCAAAGAAGATGAATGGACTTTCTGGGACATTTTTATTTTTTTTTATTTTTTAATAAAGAACTTATCCCAAAGTCTGTTTTTTTTTTACATTTTTACACTTTTTTTGTGAAATGGTATGGGTACAATGTACCCGTTACTATTTCAAACAGGGGGGGGATCGACTCGAACATCAGGCTCATCCCTACTGAGATTGAGAAACTTTACTGGCCTGCACAGAGTCCTGACCTCAACCCAATAGAACACCTTTGGGATGAATTAGAGCGGAAACTGCAAGCCAGGCCTTCTCATCAAACATCAGTGGCTGATCTCACAAATGCACTTGAAGAATGGTCACACATTCCCATAGACACACTCCTAAACGTTGTGGATAGCCTTTCCAGAAGAGTTGAAGCTGTTATAGTTGCAAAGGGTGGGCCAACTCAGTATTGAACGCTACCGACTAAGACTGAGATGCCATTAAAGTTCATGTGTGTGTAAAGGCAGCTGTCCCAATACTTTTGACAATATAGTGTATGTCTGTAAAGTGGACAATTACGGTGGTGGTCAAATATGTTGTGCTGCACTTTATGTACATTTAAGATTATATGTTGCTGTGGGAACACGGGACAGTGTTACAGCAGCAACACAGATATCATTTATTGTAATTTGGTGAACATTTTTTGGCGGGAAAGACCGGACGTCTTTCCCGTCTTTCCCGTCTATATATTTTTCTTTGGACATAATTACAATAACACCACCTGATGGTTTTATAATTATGTCTTGTTTAATGCCTCAATTAGTAATGGAATTACATTTCCTTTGTTGGAGTTTAGAAATTTCATTTGTAGTTTGCTGAACTAATGCTAAAATATTAGCCAGCTGCAGTATGTGTAGCTGCTGGCTTTTCATTTTTGCAATGGAGGGCGGACCTCCGCTTTAAGAAAGGTTGCGGCTAATACCCAGCCAGGGCCTTTATCCTTAAGGCTGGCTTCACACTGGGGCGGTGCGGGGCGGCGACGGTAAAGCAGCGCTATATTTAGCGCTGCTTTACCATCGTTTTACCCGCGGTATGCGGCCACTAGCGGGGTGGTTTTAACCCCCGCTAGCGGCCGCAAAAGGGTTAAAAACCTCCGCAAAGCGCCGCTGCAGCGGCGGTTTGCGGGCGGTATCCCCGCGGTTTCCCATTGTTTCCAATGGGAAGGAGCGGTATAGGAGCGGTGAATACACCGCTCCTTCACCGCTCCAAAGATGCTGCTAGCAGGACTTTTGTTGCGGTCCTGCTAGCGCACCGCTCCAGTGTGAAAGCCCGCCGGCTTTCACACTGGAGTGAATGGGGCCGTTTTTTTTCAGGCGGTATACAGGCGCTATTTTTAGCGCCGTACCGCCTGAAACCCGCCCCAGTGTGAAAGGGGCCTAAGGGAGAATCTGATGTCAGCTCACAGACAGAACTCAATCCAAACAGGGTAAGGCCAAGCAGATGTCCTTAAAACCCCATATGGACCAGGAATACGTTGTCAGTGGGCATAAGTATCAGGGGGTAGCCAGAGTAATCTAAAAAGAAAAAGCTTGCCATACTGTAAAACCAATTACACCTTTAATAATAAAAATGGTATTGCACTTACAGTAAGGCTGGTTTCACACCGGGGCGGTGGGGGCGGCATCGGTAAAGCAGCGCTATATTTAGCGCTGCTTTACCGTTGTTTTAGCCGCGGTATGCGGCCGCTAGCGGGGTGGTTTTAACCCCGCTAGCGGCCGAAAAAGGGTTAAAACCCCCAGCAAAGCACCGCTGCAGCTGCACCGCTCTTTCACCAAAGATGCTGCTAGCAGGACTTTTTTTACCGTCCTGCTAGCGCTCCGCTCCAGTGTGAAAGCCCTCCAGCTTTCACACTGGAGTTAAAGGACCCGCTTTTTTCAGGCGCATTACAGGCGCTATTTATAGAGCTGTAGCGCCTGAAAAACATCTGGGTGTGAAAGGGGCTTAAGGAGTAGAATAAAAAGCATTGGTAAGCATTGGTTCTAGATCCCACTTGTCTATATTGTCTTTGGGTTCATTTTCCTCCAGAATTTCTATCAGAGCTTTGAAGTCACCTTTTTTTAAATTTTAAATTTTTTTTTTTATAGACTGACCAACCAAAGTCTATAACATCTGCTCTTACTCTAGTGTTTGATAAGACCAGTTTTGATTTGTCCTGCCTTTTGATTGCCTAGATGGTGAGGCCCATATTCTGTGGTTAACATACTGGATGGTTGGATGCAGCTACCACTGGAAATGCTGCCTTGTTTTTAATATTGTCTACTCTTATAAATATCAAGTTATTGCTGTTCAGGGAGAAGGTCTTGGAAACCCCTTTTTTGCAAGAATGCATAGCATCTCTAATATTGTTTGTTATAAACATATTTTGATTTGCATTGCAGACAATTATTCTGCTAGTTTTCCTGAAAAAGCAGATGCTGATCCGAGAAACACGTTCAAACTGTTGATATCCCGATACTCACCTGAATCAACAATGCAAATATAAATTGTGAAATAATATAAATGTAGTTATATTTGATTTATCAGAATGTCTGGGGTGAATTACTGTACATGAAATACTGTTTGTATGTATGAAGAACTGCAAGAAATACACATTTTATCTTGGTTACTTTTAAATGGAAAAATAAAAATGTTGGGTTTTATATACAATATAAAGTAAATATAGTAAAAAGTTAAAAATATAAGTAACTTAGTCTAATGCCCCGTACACACGATCGGAATTTCTGATGGGAAATGTTTGATGTGAGCTTGTTGTCGGAAAGTCTGACCGTGTGTATGTTCCATCAAACATTTGCTGTCGGAATTTTCACACACAAATGTTTGAGAGCAGGTTCTCAAATTTTCCTTCAACAAAGGAAAGTCTGATCGTGTGTACACTAACCAATGCACAAAAGTCCACGCATGCTCAGAATCAAGTACGAGACGGAAGTGCTCGGTCTTGTAAAAATAGCGTTCATAATGAAGATAGCACATTCGTCACGCAGTAAATTTTTTAATCTTTTAATGTAGCCCATTCTCTTCTTATTTATAATGCTAGAATAATAAAGTTGCTTTTCTGCTCATATTCACACAAAGTTCTGACAAACAGATTTTTTAGTATTTCTTGTGATCTCATGAATAATCTTTGTTTTTGTAGTTTTTTTTTTATCAAGGTCTCCAGAATAATCTTTCTTTATTTTTTCTAGTGATCTCCATAATATTTTTTGTCGTTTTGTGTGTCAAGTTACCACAACACCATTATTATCTTGTATTTTTTAACCTTGAATAGGTTGGTTGGTTTTGGTGTCCCTTGTTAATTTGACATTGTATTTTTATTTTTTTTCCAAATATTTTTATTGAACTTTTCAAGATACAAGTTATGCGGTTACATGTAAAATTCAACCGATGACAAAGATCATAAACCAAACATACATGGGTGAAATGACATGAGTCAAAACTTCACTAAGAATTGGAGTAAATGCATTGAAAACAAAACTAAACATGACATTGTATTTTTGAAATTTACCTGCCTAGTCACAAACAAACTGTCCTTTTTGAAGTAAAACATATAGCCAAGTATTTGTCCAAACCAAAAATTTTAATTTATTAGGGGTCCTAACAAAATAAAGAGGAAGGCAACGCTGGAGAAACAGTTGGAATTGGTGAAGCCTTTGTACCCCAGGGCAGACATCAATTATTTGACAGGCCAAATTGGTAACCTGAGGAGTCCATTTAATAGGGAGCACAATACGGTCCAGGACTCCGAGAGTTCGGGAGCAGCAGCAGATGACATATATGTCCCCAGGCTGTTGTGTTACAACAGCCTGCGTCTTTTGCCAGACCACACTAAACCCAGGCCATCACTCTCAATACTTCCTTCAACGCTTTCTTTCAGGCTGCTGTCGTGGGTTGGGTGGCTGTGTTGTTGGTGGTGTTGCTGGAGGTGGTGGAGGAGTAATATGGTCCAACTCACACAGGTGGGTTTTAGTTGTGAGTTGGCCCCCATCCCCTTGTTTAGGACCTGAATTATTATCTCCTCACAGACGAAACGTTGGCCCTCCTCCATTTCTTCCAGTTTACTGGCTGTCAGACAGCCATACGACTCTGGGCCACCAGGGCTTGTTGTGAGGACCACAGTAGCCTGCTGAATCAAAACAGTCGCTGACTCCTCCAGGTTCATCGCCTTCCTGGTCCTTTTTGTTGGAAGACGGAGGGGAGGAACCTGGGATTCGGTCAGGCTGCTGGGCATGGCCACTTCCCAGCTGCCACTTTCCACGGCCACCTCCTGGCTGCCACATTCCACAGCCTCCTCCTGGCTGAGACTTTCCTGTGTATGAAAATGGGACATAGTTTTAGTTTTTTGGTCATCAATCACACACAATTTTGAGCTCATGACTGTTGCAAATTGAATGTTAACAAATAGAAAAGACTATCATTCTGACCCCAGCATTTTTCATTCATCTCCAATCAATTTTGGCTACTATTGTCTATTGATATGTAAACCACTTTGTTAAATCAGAAATTAGTGATCAATAATAACATCTAGTTAACATCATTCAATTTTTGACAAGAAATATGTTGAACAATGCTATTCCTGGCTCAAGCTGGGCTCCTCCACATCTTTTTCCTGGGTGGAAGGCCCAGGTTGGACTTCTGAAGTCTCATCTGATGTGTAAGGAAGTGTGTGAGGAAGTGTGCAAGGAAGTGTAGATAGTGATGGCCTGGGTTCACTCTGGTCTGACAACAAACGCAGTCTGTTGTAGTACCAGAGCCTGGGGACATAAACGTCATCTGCTGCTGCTCCTGTTCTCATGGAATCCTGGACCTTCTTGCGCTCCCTATTATATGTGCTCCTCAGGCCACCAATTTTGGCCTTCAAATAGGGAATGTCTGCCATGGGAGTCAACGGCTTCACCAATTTCAACAGTTGCTCCAGCGCTGCCTTCCTCTTAAGCTTGTTGGAGTATTCTCTGTGTTTGACTTGCCACAGACATGGCAGCTCCCTGTACATGTCTATGAAGTTGAGCAGGAAGTCTGGGTCAGTAAATTTATCCATTTTCTCTGTAAGACACAACACAAGACAAACCCTAATGTCAGGCTCAACTCTCCTAATCTTGTCCCAATATAGGCTTCAATCTATAAGCAGTGTAGGCCACTAACCACTCATGCCCCAAGTTAAAATTGTACCTTTGTTTGCACGATCGACGCTTACGCTACTCCGTCCTCCGCTCACAGATCGTACGTACGACGCACGTGCGTTATGCTTTATATACACTGCGCATGTGTGAAGCTCTGCCCCTGACCTTCTTTCTAGTGTATTCCACGCCCCTTTTTTTTTTTGGCGCAGTGGGACAGCACATGGCGGAGAGACAGCAGGTGCGTGATAATAGCAGCAGGAGGATGACGAAAGCCCAGAGCAAGGCAGTTTCCAATCCAGGAGGAGATATAAGGCCTCAAATATGTCCTTTGTAGAGATGGTGAAGATGGTGGATATCTTAAAGAGGGCCAACTATGATGGGAAGTATGGACCGTACAGCAACCCAAATGTGAGAAAGACCAAGATCATGACTAAAGTTGAGAGACTTGAGGAATTTTGGGGTACGACGATCCAAGGAGCAATGGAGGAAACGCTGGTCAGACCTGAGGGATTGAGGGAGCAAGATCAGTACAGAAGGATCAAGAAAGTGCTGCAAAAAAGTAAGTATTTGTCGTGTGTTCCTATTATTATTATTACTTTAGTGCTGCTCCATGTGCTTTTCTTTACTGTTGTACAGTTTAAAATGGCAAGTTTCAGGTTCGTGGGCACAGTAATTGTTCGTAGTAAACATCGTTCGTTCGCTCACTAATATGATGTTTTTGTCAGATGCAGGTCAACTACATTTGTTCATGCCTATTTGTATTAAAATAAGTTTAGTACATTGTTGTCTAGATGGGTAACTAGAATGAAATGCAAACAAGTTTCAGTGTAAGGAGAGGACACTCAGCAGCTCTTTACACATTTGGACGCAGGAGCACTAGTGTGGGACACCAGAACACCCTTTTTAGGGTGTCCCACACAGGTTCTCCAGTGGATACTAGGGGTCTCTCCATGTGTGAAATTTTAATAACAAAAAAGGTAAGTATTCCAGCTTTAGAAAGGGAAAAAAACATGTTTTCAGCTTGGAACTCTGACAAAACAGACAATTGTACGACACTTCCAAGCAATGTTTCATATTTCTATTTCTTGCCTCAAATATCTTTGTGCTAAGTATACCTTTTTTTTTAATCACATATGGGGGAAAAGAATCGGGACATCTGAGGACACCAAGAACCCCACTACTCATGAAGAAGGGGAAATCCCCACACACCATGAAAAAGATGTGGAGGGAGAGGTTCATGAAGTGGGCAAAATAGTGACCACAACAGGTCAGTGTCTGAGACCACAGCTTCAGGTAATGGATGTATGCCTGCATATTTATAATTTTTATTTTTAGGTGATGTGGATGTTGTGGATGAAGAAACTAATTTCAACAGTGCAAGTGCACAGATCCTCATCGGTGAGATCATTGTGCAATCGGGATTTAGAGATGGTCAAGCAAAACATATTTGAAAGCCATATTTTGAAGATGCACACAGTGTGTCAACATGTGCTATCTGCCATCACGGGATATCAATGTACGCGTTTTGTGGGTGCAACCCCATTCCTCGCAACTAAAGTAGATAAGAGAAAGGGGTTGCACCCCTGAAACATGTCCATTGATCCCCCATGATGGGAGCTAGCACATGTTGACATTAGGCATGGGATCAGGAGGGAAATCCACATTTTGACTCCCAATTTGTGTGCATATTCAAAATTTGGCTTTTACAGGGGTGACATCACCCCATCTGAAGGTAAAATCAACACAGTTTTGACATACTAATGTCTCATATTGCCTTCACTTTATCAAGTTGAACTTTGTAAGTTCCTGAGTTGTGTATGTTATGGTTTTAAACATGCCTGTTTAGCCAAAAAAAATGGCTACATCTACTGTCAAACATAAATGTTACAAAACCAATGTTGGTTTGTTAAAAAACCCTTTTATAACGCACATGTGAATGTGCTTTGAGTAAAATGTTTTATACTCAACAATGTGTGGCTTCTTCTTTCAATACTCAGTACCAGTTTTTGGAGTAAGTTGGTGTAGCTACAGTGACAATGGGGGTTATTTACTAAATGCAAATCCACTTTGCACTACACGTGCAGTTTCAGTGCAGTTTCAGTGCACTTTCAAGTGCAGTTTCGGTGCACTTTCAAGTGCACTTGCAGTGCACTTGTAGTGCAAAGTGGATTTGCCTTTAGTAAATAACACCCACAGTGCTCTAAAATTTGCCCCAATCAGGCCATTTTAGGGACTACAAGCAATTCATTCATGGAGTTGAAAAGGATGATTATTTTTATCATTAATGCATTACATACATTAAAGCGGTGGTTCAGCAAAAAAAATTTAATTTTAAAAGTCAGCAGCTAAAAAAAAGGTAGCTGCTGACTTTTAATAAGTACACTTACCCTCCCAGGGCGCCCGCAATGTCGGTCGTGGAGGCCGAGATGTCCCTCGGGGCGCCGCCATCCTCAGTAAGGGAAACGGGCAGCGATCGCTGCCCGTTTCCTACTGCGCATGCGCAAGCCGTCGCGCGGCCTACTGCGCATGCGCGAGTCGTCGCGCGGCGCTTTGTGAATGGGGAACGCGATGTGTTGTGGGACAGAGTTCCCATAACACACCGCGCCCCATTCACTAGAAGACGGCGCTCGGAGCAGAAGAGAGAACAGCGCCGCGGAACAGGAAGAGGCAGATAAGGACGATCTGCCTAGCAACAGCCATTTCTGGTAAGTAAAAAAAAAATGTTTTTATTTTTTTTTATTTTACATTTTTAATTAACATTTTTTTAAAGTTTTTTTTTTCAGGGTGGCCCTCCACTTTAACAACAAAAACAAGGTGTGTGTGTGTAGCAGACCCACAACATAATAGCTGAAGAAGAGATTGTCACCTCATGTATCAAATAAGTTACGTTTGCACTATTGAGGAAAATGGGCAAAAATAAAAGGCTATTGGAGAACCTAGGTGACAGATAAGAAACACAAGCAGTAAATAAAATGAAATATGAGTTCAGTTTCATTCAATTTTTTTTTTTTATTTTAAACATGTTTATAGATTCTCTGGCATATCAATGGCCCCCCTACCCACAAAGTACTCTATATACCTTTGGCGAACTTTGCGGGCGCTTTGGGGGGGGGGGGGGCAAGCCAGAACGGCTAGGTCCAAGAGCCGTCAGTGTACTTTGATCTGGTAATAAGCCGTCCTCAGTCCTAACTGAGGCCACATAGTTTGATGCATTTTTTCGCAAAAAGTTATGTAATATGTAGCATGCAAGAACGATGTGATTGATTTTATATTCCGCCATGTTGATAGCTGTGAGAAATAGGCGGAACCGGCTGGCCATTATTCCAAAGGCATTTTCCACCACTCTTCTGGCTCTGGCCAGCTGGTAATTAAAAACCCTCTGGTCCGGGGTGAGGGTCCTCATCGGAAATGGCCACAGAAGATGGTCCCCCTGCACAAAAGCTTCATCCATGACGAAGACGAACAGGAGTCCCGCCACATTATCTTCAGGAGGTGGCAACTTCAAGCTGCCATTCTGGAGCCATCTGAAGAACTCCATCTGGGAGATGACTCCACCATCCGACATCCGGCCATTTTTCCCCACGACTCGTAGGTCACCGACACCTCCACCAACAACACAATACTATTATACCCCTTATAATTATAATAGTATGACCCCGAGTTGGGGGGGTGGGACAATGCAGACGTGCTTCCCATCTTATGCCCCACTGCAGTTGGGGAAGTCCCACTGGGAGGCCACAGTCTGCCATTCCTGTGGGTTTGAAGGAAACTGTGGAGTCAAACAAGGAAAATAAAAATTTGTACTTTTGCACATAAACATTGCAAGCAGATTAGACACAAACATTCTTGGCCAACATAAGTATAACATTTCTTGAAATTATTATTTAAAGACAAAAGTATAAGGTCCACTTATCAGATTCCTCACCCCCTCTGATGGCCCAGTGTAAAATTTTTAGGGGGGGTGTGTTTTGGACAGGTAATTGTCTCCACTTCATTGAGAGCTGAATGCATAAATAATGTGTGTTACTTTGGCCAGCCCCTCCTTACTTACCCTATTGACAGCCCACTGGACAGGTAAGAAGTGTCATAATACAAAAATAAGAATACACACTGTACAAACTGAAGCACATTTTTACATTCTGCAATTACCTATCAAGATAATAGGAGAACAAAACTTGAAACAGTACCATTTGAAAGTATTCAGGCAGGCTCTTGCATCACATGCTTTAGTGAATTCATCAATAAATATGAACACAAAAGAGGTAGGTATAGTGTGTATGGGTTTGGCAAAGTCAGCAGATTAAGGATTGGTATCAGCTGACATAGTGGTTGGAGGAGAGAGGGTTCCAAATGAGTTTGGGCCCCAAAAAAAAGCCTCTTGCACTCTGCCTGAATTTAAGGACAACAATAAAACATTTGGACACATTTTAGGGGGTGTTTAGGGTAAGCACAATGGAGCTGACAAAATACATTGTTAAGTGACTAGGCTAGGTGTGTATGGGCCCAGAATAGCATGCTGGGGAGGTTAGTGAAGGCAAATATGCATGAAGGAAAAAAAAAGGAGCATTAAAAGCTTTCAGCATGCATGAGGACAAAGAGGACATTCACAGCATATTACAATCATGGTAATTAAGGAATGATGAAATAAGTACAATACATTAGCAAACATTAAATACATAGAATGTGATGTTAAAGGATAAAACTTACTTTAACCACTTAAGGACCGGGCCTCTTTTTTAGATGTGTTGTTTACAAATTAAAAACTTTTTGTTTTGCTAGAAAATTACTTAGAACCCCCAAACATTATACTTTTTTTTTCTAAGACCCTAGAGAATAAAATGATGGTTGTTGCAATACTTTCTGTCGCACCATATTTGCGCAGTGGTCTTACAAGCGCACTTTTTTGAATTAAAAAATACACTTTTTTGAATTAAAAAATAAAACATCAGTAAAGTTAGCCCAATTTTTTTTATATTGTGAAAGATAATGTTACGCCGAGTAAATTGATACCCACCATGTCACGCGTCAAAATTGCGCCCGCTCGTGGAATGGTGACAAACTTTTACCCTTAAAAATCTCCGTAGGCGACATTTAAAAAATTCTACAGGTTGCATGTTTTGCATTACAGAGGAGGTCTTGGGCTAGAATTATTGCCCTCGCTCTACCGATCACGGCAATACCTCACATGTGTGGTTTGAACATTGTTTTCTTATACGGGAGCTACTCATGTATGCGTTTGCTTCTGCACGTGAGCTCGGCGGGATGGGGCGCGTTTAAAAAAATCTTTTTTTTTCTTATTTATTTTACCTTTTATTTTTTTATTTTTACACAGTTTAAAAAAAAAATTATGTCACTTTTATTCCTATTACAACATCCCTTGTAATAGAAAAAAAGCATGACAGGACCTCTTAAATATGAGATCTGGGGTCAAAAAGACTTCAGATCTGATATTTACGCTAAAATGAAAAAAAAAAAAAAAAATTGTCATTTAAAAAAATGAAATAAAAAAATGGCCCTTTAGGAGCTATGGGCAGAAGTAACGTTTTGACGTCGCTTCCGCCCTGCAGTGTCATGGAGATGGGTGGGGGGCCATCTTCCCCTCACTCGTCTCCATGCACAGCCGCCGAGAGGAACGCATCGCCTCCGCTGCTGACGACGGCTCCTGTAAGTGGCGGAGGGCATCGGGTCGCGATGATCTTGTAAATCTTGTGGCGAATCCGCAGTACAGACCACTTTTATCTTGTACTGGACAGCTGGCCGAACACGGGGATACCGGGGTTATGGCAGCTACCAGCTACCGCAGAGACCACTTTTATTTTGTACCGGACAGCTGGCCGAACACGGGGATACCAGGGTTATGGCAGCTACCTGCTGCCATAACAACGATATCTGTCCTCAAAGTGAGGATGTACATCGGCGTGTGGCGGTTCAGAAGTGGTTAAAATAATCCTTCTGCAGGACCTGAATAATGGCAGCACAGGTCTCTGGAATAATTATTCCCAGAGCCTGGGGGGAGATTTCAGTCGTAAACTTGAAATCCTGGAGACTTCTCCCCGTCGCCAAGTACCACAAGGTGGTGACGAGACTCTGCTTGCCGCATGCAGGTGTCCTGCTTCGTAATATAAGGGGACAGCAAAACCAATAGACGGGGAAAAACGGGGTCCGTCATCCAGAGATCAACAAAGGCATGTGCGAGTATTGGTCACGCTGGAGCAACCAATTCTTCGTCCATGAACTCCTCCACACCCAGTTCATGGACTGGACTTGGGTCAAAGCAAGAACTCCAACACCAAGCCCAAGCACAGCACAAACTCTATGACAAAAATGTACCCGCAACATGGCTTGAAAATGGTCGTCTGACTAAAGGGCACTTATACTACTATACTATATTTTTTTCAGGTTGATGTTTATTTATTTTGATGTTTAGCACATGGTGTTTAACTATTGGGTTGCAGTATTGGATACAATTTAGTGCGCTTTAGGGTTAACAGCACCCATTGCAGGTGATACCTGACCTCAAGTGTACTTTAGGATGTATAATTAACTCTAGGATATAAATCACTCATTCTAAGGTGACACTAGTTTGGATCACTTTTTTAGGTTATATATCACAAATTTTTAAACTCACCCATAGAAGGGTGACAGCAGTTAGGATCGATTTTCAGGGTATTTATCACAACTCTGCCTACTCTAAGGATCATCCTCCTCATAAGAGCTTATATAGGGAGGATTGACCGAGTAGTAACCACACACATCCCCTGTTTATTGACCCCTGGGAAGAGTGACCCAAATGTGATTCACTCCTCATAGGTGACATAAAGCAACGGGTTCACCCTGATACAATTATTAAATACAATTTTACCACTTTGAAAGGTTCACTATCAGTCTGGATATAATCACCCAATAGGGAGCGGATTTTATAATCACCCAATAGGGAGTGGATTCTATCTAATAATCACAGTATCACAAGCTAAACTATAGTAGGACTTAAATACATCTCTACCCACACTATTATCCAACTGGAGGGCAGCGCCATGTACCCCAACACCAAACATACTTTACACAAGACAAGTTTGAGCCAACATTCTTTGGAAAAAAATCCACGGTTTTGTTGCCAGAAAATCTGATCGTGTGTACGCGGCATAAGAGTGTTTTGCAAGACAAGCAAAATGTTTTTATTAATTTTGACTTGATAAACAAGCGATGTCTTGATATGCAAGTAGCGTCATGTCACAACTGAGTATAAGCGAGGTGCCTCTAAGTGTAAAAAAATGGTTACATTTAATGAAGGCAGAACATTTATCAAATCACATGGTTGATGATTAAAAGAGGCACATCTAAGTAGGCATCCGGGGTAAAGCTGTCCACATAGACTGTCCACCGCACCGTCACTAGGGATGGGCCCGGTGCTCGATGCGAACCCATGTTCGCATCGAGCACCGGGCGTTCGCTCGATCGGCGAGCCCAGAACTATTTGGGCCGTTCGCATCACATTCGTGTGATGCGAGCGGCCCCGCAATGCATTGCGGCCGGCGCGGCCGGCGCAGTGCATTGCTGGCTGATGATTGGCCAAGCATGCACTGTGACCCCGCATGCTTGGCCAATCACAGCGCCGGAAACTCGAAGAGCCATAATTGGCTACAGGCAGGACGCCTGTAGCCAATTACAGCTCAGGGGCTTTAGTGCACGCCCCCTCTTATAAAAGGCCGCCACGCCGTCTGCGCCGGTCACATGCTGTTCCGGCGTAGATAGAGCAGGATCGTTCTGTGTCACTCTGCTGGATTTAGTTAGTTAGAGAGATTTACTTAGAGAGATTGAGTTAGATAGATTCATTTAGAAAGATTGATTTAGAAAGAGGGGCTTGTAGTGTGTTCGTGGCAGGCAGGCAGAGCTCCTATATTTTGTTCCCAGAAGCACCTATAGGACTTGTAGTGTGTTCGTGGCAGGCAGGCAGAGCTCCTATATTTTGTTCCCAGAAGCACCTATAGGACTTGTAGTGTGTTTGTGGCAGGCAGGCAGAGCTCCTATATTTTGTTCCCAGAAGCACCTATAGGACTTGTAGTGTGTTCGTGGCAGGCAGGCAGAGCTCCTATATTTTGTTCCCAGAAGCACCTATAGGACTTGTAGTGTGTTCGTGGCAGGCAGGCAGGCAGAGCTCCTATATTTTGTTCCCAGAAGCACCTATAGGACTTGAAGTGTGTTAGTCCCATCACACAGACCTATATTTTCTTCCCAGAAGCACCTATAGGACTTGAAGTGTGTTAGTCCCATCACACAGAGATCATATATTGTGTTCCCAGAAGCACCTATAGGACTTGAAGTGTGTTAGTCCCATCACACAGACCTACATTTTCTTCCCAGAAGCACCTATAGGACTTGAAGTGTGTTAGTCCCATCACACAGAGATCATATATTTTGTTCCCAGAGGCACCTATAGGACTTGAAGTGTGTTAGTCCCATCACACAGACCTATATTTTCTTCCCAGAAGCATCTATAGGACTTGAAGTGTGTTAGTCCCATCACACAGAGATCATATATTTTGTTCCCAGAAGCACCTATAGGACTTGAAGTGTGTTAGTCCCATCACACAGACCTACATTTTCTTCCCAGAAGCACCTATAGGACTTGAAGTGTGTTAGTCCCATCACACAGAGATCATATATTTTGTTCCCAGAAGCACCTATAGGACTTGAAGTGTGTTAGTCCCATCACACAGACCTATATTTTCTTCCCAGAAGCACCCATAGGACTTGAAGTGTGTTAGTCCCATCACACAGAGATCATATATTTTGTTCCCAGAAGCACCTATAGGACTTGAAGTGTGTTAGTCTCATCACACAGAGATCATATATTTTGTTCCCAGAAGCACCTATAGGACTTGAAGTGTGTTAGTCCCATCACACAGACCTATATTTTCTTCCCAGAAGCACCCATAGGACTTGAAGTGTGTTAGTCCCATCACACAGAGATCATATATTTTGTTCCCAGAAGCACCTATAGGACTTGAAGTGTGTTTGTCCCATCACACAGACCTATATTTTCTTCCCAGAAGCACCCATAGGACTGGAAGTGTGTTAGTCCCATCACACAGAGATCATATATTTTGTTCCCAGAAGCACCTATAGGACTTGAAGTGTGTTAGTCCCATCACAGAGACCTATATTTTCTTCCCAGAAGCACCCATAGGACTTGAAGTGTGTTAGTCCCATCACACAGAGATCATATATTTTGTTCCCAGAAGCACCTATAGGACTTGAAGTGTGTTAGTCCCATCACACAGACCTACATTTTCTTCCCAGAAGCACCTATAGGACTTGAAGTGTGTTAGTCCCATCACACAGAGATCATATATTTTGTTCCCAGAGGCACCTATAGGACTTGAAGTGTGTTAGTCCCATCACACAGACCTATATTTTCTTCCCAGAAGCACCTATAGGACTTGAAGTGTGTTAGTCCCATCACACAGAGATCATATATTTTGTTCCAAGAAGCACTTATAGGACTTGAAGTGTGTTAGTCCCATCACAGAGACCTATATTTTCTTCCCAGAAGCACCCATAGGACTTGAAGTGTGTTAGTCCCATCACACAGAGATCATATATTTTGTTCCAAGAAGCACCTATAGGACTTGAAGTGTGTTAGTCCCATCACAGAGACCTATATTTTCTTCCCAGAAGCACCCATAGGACTTGAAGTGTGTTAGTCCCATCACACAGAGATCCTATATTTTGTTCCCAGAAGCACCTATAGGACTTGAAGTGTGTTAGTCCCATCACACAGACCTACATTTTCTTCCCAGAAGCACCTATAGGACTTGAAGTGTGTTAGTCCCATCACACAGAGATCATATATTTTGTTCCCAGAAGCACCTATAGGACTTGAAGTGTGTTAGTCCCATCACACAGAGATCATATATTTTGTTCCCAGAAGCACCTATAGGACTTGAAGTGTGTTAGTCCCATCACACAGACCTATATTTTCTTCCCAGAAGCACCCATAGGACTTGAAGTGTGATAGTCCCATCACACAGAGATCATATATTTTGTTCCCAGAAGCACCTATAGGACTTGAAGTGTGTTAGTCCCATCACACAGACCTATATTTTCTTCCCAGAAGCACCCATAGGACTTGAAGTGTGTTAGTCCCATCACACAGAGATCATATATTTTGTTCCCAGAAGCACCTATAGGACTTGAAGTGTGTTAGTCCCATCACAGAGACCTATATTTTCTTCCCAGAAGCACCCATAGGACTTGAAGTGTGTTAGTCCCATCACACAGAGATCCTATATTTTCTTCCCAGAAGCACCTATAGGACTTGAAGTGTGTTTAGTCCCATCACACAGAGATCATATATTTTGTTCCCAGAAGCACCTATAGGACTTGAAGTGTGTTAGTCCCATCACACAGACCTACATTTTCTTCCCAGAAGCACCTATAGGACTTGAAGTGTGTTAGTCCCATCACACAGAGATCATATATTTTGTTCCCAGAAGCACCTATAGGACTTGAATTGTGTTAGTCCCATCACACAGACCTACATTTTCTTCCCAGAAGCACCTATAGGACTTGAAGTGTGTTAGTCCCATCACACAGAGATCATATATTTTGTTCCCAGAAGCACCTATAGGACTTGAAGTGTGTTAGTCCCATCACACAGACCTATATTTTCTTCCCAGAAGCACCCATAGGACTTGAAGTGTGTTAGTCCCATCACACAGACCTACATTTTCTTCCCAGAAGCACCTATAGGACTTGAAGTGTGTTAGTCCCATCACACAGAGATCATATATTTTGTTTCCCAGAAGCACCTATAGGACTTGAAGTGTGTTAGTCCCATCACACAGACCTATATTTTCTTCCCAGAAGCACCCATAGGACTTGAAGTGTGTTAGTCCCATCACACAGAGATCCTATATTTTCTTCCCAGAAGCACCTATAGGACTTGAAGTGTGTTAGTCCCATCATACAGAGATCCTATATTTTCTTCCCAGAAGCACCTATAGGACTTGAAGTGTGTTAGTCCCATCACACAGACCTAAATTTTGTTCCCAGAAGCACCTATAGGACTTGAAGTGTGTTAGTCCCATCACACAGAGCTCCTCTATTTTCTTATCAGAAGCACCCATAGGACTTCTAGTGTGTTAGTGGCATCACACAGAGCTCCTATATTTTCTTCTCAGCAGCACCCACAGGACTTCTAGTGTGTTAGTGGCATCACACAGAGCTCCTCTATTTTCTTTGCAGAAGCACCCATAGGACTTCTAGTGTGTTAGTGGCATCACACAGAGCTCCTATATTGTCTTCTCAGCAGCACCCACAGGACTTCTAGTGTGTTAGTGGCATCACACAGAGCTCCTATATTGTCTTCTCAGCAGCACCCACAGGACTTCTAGTGTGTTAGTGGCATCACACAGAGCTCCTCTATTTTCTTTGCAGAAGCACCCATAGGACTTCTAGTGTGTTAGTGGCATCACACAGAGCTCCTATATTGTCTTCTCAGCAGCACCCACAGGACTTCTAGTGTGTTAGTGGCATCACACACAGAGCTCCTCTATTTTCTTTGCAGAAGCACCCATAGGACTTCTAGTGTGTTAGTGGCATCACACAGAGCTCCTATATTGTCTTCTCAGCAGCACCCACAGGACTTCTAGTGTGTTAGTGGCATCACACAGAGCTCCTCTATTTTCTTTGCAGAAGCACCCATAGGACTTCTAGTGTGTTAGTGGCATCACACAGAGCTCCTATATTGTCTTCTCAGCAGCACCCACAGGACTTCTAGTGTGTTAGTGGCATCACACAGAGCTCCTCTATTTTCTTTGCAGAAGCACCCATAGGACTTCTAGTGTGTTAGTGGCATCACACAGAGCTCCTATATTTTCTTCTCAGCAGCACCCACAGGACTACCGACTACAATGGCTGGAAGACCGCCAAGGGGAGGCAGAGCGTGCAGAGCCAAGAACACAGGGCAGGCAGGCTCTGTTTCTAGTGGACGTGGCCGTGGCCGTGGACGTGGTCGTGCATCGTCATCAGCACGTGGCCATGGGACACGCGCGTCTTTGTTTTCGGCAGCTGGACATGTGGAGCCGCATCATGCTGAAGGCTTGGTAGAATGGATGACCAAGCCCTCCTCATCCTCCTCATCCTCTCTCACCCAGGCTCAGGGTACTGGCAGAGCAGCTGCCAACGCGTACTCAATGGCATCATCAGCCACCCCTTCCCTAGACCCACCATGTCCTCCTGAGGAGTCCCCCGAACTCTTTGAGCACAGTGTTGGGTACATGCTCCAGGAGGATGCCCAAAGATTCGAAGGCTCGGATGATGATACCCAGCTTGAGGAATCTGGCAGTACTGTTCCACCAGCTGCAGCTTACTGCCAGGTTTGCTCTAGTGGTGAAGAGGGAGGGGATGATGAGGTCACTGACTCCACGTGGGTGCCTGAAGGGAGAGAGGATGAGGAGGAGGACGAGGAGGAGGAGGATGCGGCGTCACATGTCCAACGAGGCAGGATGCCCCCTGGAGGCCAGGTAGAGGCCAGCACAGCAACTGTACAACACCGCAGAGCTCCGCCTGTGCAGGGCGCTGCCTCTGCACGTTATCAGAAAAGTTCTTTGGTGTGGGCCTTTTTTGAGACGAGTGCATCAGATCGCACCACTGCTATTTGCAATATTTGTCTCAAGCGAATCTCGCGTGGCCAAAACATCAGCCGCTTGGGCACCACAAGCATGACCAGACATATGTCGACCTGCCATGCAGCTCGTTGGCAGGCACACATAAAAGACCCACACCAAAGAACTAAGCGGACCTCTCCTTGCTCCTCATCAGCTGGGATCTCCATCCCCACTACACCTTCAGTCCTCTCTGAAAGCTGCTCTGAGAGGACTGAAGGTGTAGAATTAGGTGTGTCACAACCAAGTACTTGCAGTACACCGACGTCCGATTGCAGCAGGCAAATTTCCCTGCCCCAGCTGCTGGACCGTAGAAAGAAGTACACTCCCAGCCATCCACATGCCCAGCGGTTGAATGCTAGCTTGGCTAAATTGCTAGCACTTCAACTGCTGCCTTTTCAGTTGGTAGACTCGGCCCCCTTCCGTGAGTTTGTTCAATGTGCGGTTCCTCAGTGGCAGGTTCCCAAACGCCACTTTTTCTCACGGAAGGCGATTCCGTCTCTCTACCGGCATGTGGAAGGCAATGTCCATGCCTCGCTGGACAGGGCGGTCAGCGGTAAGGTGCATATTACCGCTGACTCATGGTCCAGCAGGCATGGACAGGGACGGTACCTTTCTTTCACGGCCCATTGGGTCACTCTATTGGCAGCTGGGAGGGATGCAGGACAAGGTGCAGTAGTGTTGGAGGTTGTTCCGCCACCACGCCTCCAAAACGCTACTACTGCTACTGGTTGTGACACACCTCTCTCCTCCACCCCCTCCTCTTCTTCTTCCTCCAGTGCTCTGTCCTTGGAACCAGCGGTGCTCCGTAGGCGTACAAGGGGCTACGCAAGTACGCAGGCAAAAAGATGCCATGCCGTGCTTGCGCTGGTGTGTTTGGGGGACAGGAGCCACACTGGGCCAGAGGTTCTGGCAGCTCTGCAGGGGCAGGCCGAGAGGTGGTTGACGCCACGTCAGCTTAAGCCAGGAATGGTCGTTTCTGACAATGGCACCAACCTCCTCTCCGCCCTGCGACAGGGGCAGCTCACCCATGTGCCCTGCATGGCTCACGTCCTCAACCTGGTGGTGCAGCGGTTCTTGGGCAGGTTCCCAGGCTTACAGGATGTCCTGAGGCAGGCCAGGAAAGTCTGTGTGCATTTCCGCCGATCTTATAATGCCAGTGCTCGGCTGACTGAGCTGCAAAAGGAGCTGAACCTGCCCAAGAACCGCCTAATATGTGACATGCCCACCAGGTGGAACTCAACGTTGGCCATGCTGCAGCGACTGCACACGCAGCAGAGGGCCATCAATGAGTACCTTTGCGACTACGGCACCAGGACAGGGTCAGGGGAGCTTGTTTTTTTTTTCCCCACGTCAGTGGAGCATGATCAGGGATGCATGCACTGTCCTCTCACCATTTGAGGAGGCCACGAGGATGGTGAGCAGTGACAGTGCATGCATCAGTGACACTGTCCCTCTTGTCCACCTGTTGGAGCATACGCTGCGTGGGATAATGGACAGGGCACTTGAGGCAGAACAGAGGCAGGAAGAGGAGGACTTCCTTGCCTCTCAAGGCCCCCTTTATCCGGACAGTGTTCCTTCTGTCCCACCCATCACACAGGAAGAGGATGAGGAGGAGGAGGAGGAGGAGGATTGTGTGAGCATGGAGGTGGAGCCTGGCACTCAGCATCAGCAGCAGCAGTCTTTTAGGGATGATGTACAGTCCCAACAAACCAGTGGACTTGTACGTGGCTGGGAGGAGGTGGCTGGCGATCATGTCATCCTCAGTGACCCAGAAGACTCCGGACCGAATGCCTCAGCTAACCTACGCTGCATGGCCTCCCTGATCCTGCAAAGCCTGCGGAAGGATCCTCGTGTTCTTCGGATCAAGGAGAGGGACCATTACTGGCTGGCCACTCTCCTTGATCTGCGGTACAAGGGTAAGGTTGTGGACCTTATCTTGCCGTCGCAGAGGGAGCAGAGGATGAGACATCTCAGGGAGGCCTTGCAGAAAGGTCTGTGCAACGCGTTCCCAGAAACTGGGAGGTTACAAACTCCTGGTCCTGGGCGACGAGTTGCTGAGGCTTCGGTCAGTAGCAGAAGGAGCGGTGGGGAAGGTGGACGTCTGACCGATGCGTTCAGACAATTTTTTAGTCCGCAGCCCCAAGGTATGATCGGTTCCAGCAACCATCGCCAGCGTCTGATATACATGGTGCAGGAATACCTTGGGGCAAGGTCAGACTTGGACACCTTTCCCACCGAAAATCCTCTGGCTTACTGGGTCCTGAGGATGGATCACTGGCCAGAGCTTGCACAGTATGCAATTGAGCTACTGGCCTGTCCTGCCTCCAGCGTTCTTTCCGAACGCACATTCAGTGCTGCTGGAGGATTTGTCACCGATCATAGGGTGCGCCTGTCCACCGCCTCGGTTGATCGACTGACCTTCATCAAAATGAATCAGTCTTGGATCACCACCAGCTACCAGGCACCTGAGGCGGATATAACCGAATAATTTTTAATGTCACATCCCTTCAAGACTGCCTATGCTGATGCTGAGTGACTGTCCTCTTATGTTCACTGACTATCCTCTTCCTCCTCCTCAATGATCCATGCCACCACACCAGTGCCTAAGGCACAATTTTTCAGCCCCTGTTTAACAGGGGCATGTACATACAATTTTTATAAAAAAAATGCTTCGCAACACGTGTGACTGCTGTGCTCCAAGTACAGTATCTGTGAGGGGTTGCAGTGTTGTGGCACCAGCACCAGTGCCTAAGGCACAATTTTTCAGCCCCTGTTTAACAGGGGCGGGTAATTACAATTTTTTAAAAAAATGCTTCGCAACACGTGTGACTGCTGTGCTCCAAGTACAGTATCTGTGAGGGGTTGCAGTGTTGTGGCACCAGCACCAGTGCCTAAGGCACAATTTTTCAGCCCCTGTTTAACAGGGGCGTGTACTTACAATTTTTTTAAAAAATGCTTCGCAACACGTGTGACTGCTGTGCTCCAAGTACAGTATCTGTGAGGGGTTGCAGTGTTGTGGCACCAGCACCAGTGCCTAAGGCACAATTTTTCAGCCCCTGTTTAACAGGGGCGTGTACATACAATTTTTATAAAAAAATGCTTCGCAACACGTGTGACTGCTGTGCTCCAAGTACAGTATCTGTGAGGGGTTGCAGTGTTGTGGCACCAGCACCAGTGCCTAAGGCACAATTTTTCAGCCCCTGTTTAACAGGGGCGGGTAATTACAATTTTTTAAAAAAATGCTTCGCAACACGTGTGACTGCTGTGCTCCAAGTACAGTATCTGTGAGGGGTTGCAGTGTTGTGGCACCAGCACCAGTGCCTAAGGCACAATTTTTCAGCCCCTGTTTAACAGGGGCGGGTAATTACAATTTTTTAAAAAAATGCTTCGCAACACGTGTGACTGCTGTGCTCCAAGTACAGTATCTGTGAGGGGTTGCAGTGTTGTGGCACCAGCACCAGTGCCTAAGGCACAATTTTTCAGCCCCTGTTTAACAGGGGCGGGTAATTACAATTTTTTAAAAAAATGCTTCGCAACACGTGTGACTGCTGTGCTCCAAGTACAGTATCTGTGAGGGGTTGCAGTGTTGTGGCACCAGCACCAGTGCCTAAGGCACAATTTTTCAGCCCCTGTTTAACAGGGGCGGGTAATTACAATTTTTTAAAAAAAATGCTTCGCAACACGTGTGACTGCTGTGCTCCAAGTACAGTATCTGTGAGGGGTTGCAGTGTTGTGGCACCAGCACCAGTGCCTAAGGCACAATTTTTCAGCCCCTGTTTAACAGGGGCGGGTAATTACAAATCTTGATCTAATAGTTCACAGCAGGGCCCATTCCTGCGCCCACCAAAAGTAACTATGAGGGCCTACAGTCTTGTGGCAACACCGTCCACCACCACCGCCAAAGGCCCAATTTTTCTGCCCTGTTCATCAGGTGCTTGCAATTACAAATCTTGATCTAATAACTCACAGCAGGGCCCATTCCTGCGCCCACCAAGAGTAACTGTGAGAGCTTACAGTCTTGTGGCAACACCGTCCACCACCACCGCCAAAGGCCCAAATTTCTGCCCTGTTCATCAGGTGCTTGCAATTACAAATCTTGATCTAATAACTCACAGCAGGGCCCATTCCTGCGCCCACCAAGAGTAACTGTGAGAGCTTACAGTCTTGTGGCAACACCGTCCACCACCACCACCACCACCCCCAATTTTTCTGCCCTGTTCAACAGGTGCATGCAATTACAAATCTTGATCTATTAACTCACAGCAGGGCCCATTCCTGTGCCCACCAGTCTTGTGGCTACACCAACATCTAATAGGGCAAATTTCTGCAGAGTATATACGCCAGGCCCCTACTTTCAAACATCCAACTTACAAACGACTCCTACTTGCAAATGGAAAGAGAAAACAGGAAGTGAGAGGAAATCTACCCCTAGGAAGGGAAATTCTATCCTGTTAGATTTAATTTGGGAAAAAGGTATCTCCTCTCTACTGATACTTTATCACCAATCCTTGTTTCAATTAAAACCCCACTTTTTCCAAAAACATTTGTCATTGGGACGGAAAGTGAGGTGACATGTTCTGAACAGATGTGCAAAGACAGCAAATGTTACAGGGGTGATAACCCCTCCCTATGTTCTCCAAAAAGCTTAAAAATAGATTTTTTGGGGATGGAGCTACACTTCATAATGTACCTGTTCAGATTCTACTTAAGAACAAACCTAAAGCCGCAAGTGGTTTTAAATGGCTTCTTTTTTTCCTTTACAAATGTCATTTTGTGCAAGGACAGTTCTAAACACGGGAAACACATGCCACTTCACAGGCATACTTTAGACACCCCCCAGGGACCATATTTAAAGGAAAATTTCACTTTTTTTTTTTCACTTTATGCATCATTAAAATGACTGCTCCCGAAAAAACGTTAGTTTTTAAAAGTTCTTTTTGCATTGATATATGTCCCCTGGGGCAGGACCCGGGTCCCAAAACCTGTTTTATGACATTAACATGCATATTGGCCGTTGTAATTAGCACTTTTGATTTCGAACGTTCGCGTCCATTATAACGTATAGGGTTCGAAAATTTGCGCGAACTTTCGGTCCGTTCGAAGGTTCTGGTTCGAACCGAACCCGGGGGTGTTCGGCTCATCCCTAACCGTCACCACCATCAACGCCATCCCTTCCATGCTGATCTCCACGAGTGCTTCAAGCCTCACTTTAAGATTGCTCTAGGGGGTGTGTGGCCAGGTTTTTGCATGTGAGCTTTCCATGTGAGTGAACGTGTCCTGCCGACAATCAGCTGATTAGGCCTATTTAGAGCCATAAACGCTGAGGATATCTCTCTCCCTCTCTCTCTCTCCTGGGGATTGATCTGGCCGGCTCCCTGGTACATTAAACAGCAGGGCTAGCATTGAGGCTTATACTGAAGACGTGGGGCTTACTCAGCTTTGGAAATTTGCATCATAGCATTATAGCAGGCAGGCTACTGCTGAAGTTTATTGCTGCAGTTTACACTGAAGCCCAGGCCGGTCATGAGGGCAATGACTAAATGGAATAAGGGGGAGGCAGAGATGCCAGGCTTAGGATCCCAGGATGGTGATGATTCACTACTCTTGCACTCACAAGTGAAGGGCAGAGGAGAGGCTTCAGAGATTTGCTTGGAAATTGAGCCATGACCCTCCTGTATCATCCCAGATGCTGGTGCATACTATGGAGAAACCTGACACCTCCAAGCAACCACTGGAAGCTGCACACTCTGAGGTACAGGGGGGAGATGGGCATGTAGACCGGGAGAAAGATAGTGAGATGAGGTTAGAAAAAGAAAAAGCCAGGACTGGTAATATTTTGACTATTACATCTACACAGCCTGCTCTGATGGACGAGCTGACTTTAAAAGATGTGCTCCAAGCAGTGCAAATGTGTAATACATCTTTAAACACCCTGTCAAACCAGTTTCAATAACTATGGGAGGAGGTCGCTATTATAAATCACGATATACAATAGGTGCGGGAATGCACAACAGCTGTAGAGACCCATGTCAGTAATATTGAGGATGGCTTGGCTCCTATGTTACGGGATTTCAAGGCGGTGGAGCTGAAAACTTAAACACTAATCATATAGATGATATTGAAAATAGGCTCCGAAGGAATAATGTGTGGATACTTAGCCTCCCGGAGTATATAGAAGAGAAAAATCCTACGAAAATCAGAGCAATGGATTTTGGAAGTTTTCTCAACCTTTTTTCAGTTGAACGCACATATAGGATACCATCCAGACCCCCTCCCCCTGAGGAAATACCCACGCCCACTTATTTTGAAGATGCTACACTTTCGTGATAGAGATAACATTTTTATTATTATTTTTTTTTTTACTAGTAGTGGCGGCGATCATCGATTTTTATTGGGACTGCGATATTGCGGCAGACAAGTAGGACACTTTTGACACATTTTTGGGACCAGTGACATTTATACAGCGATCAGTGCTATAAAAATGCACTGATTACTGTATAAATGTCACTGGCAGGGAAGGGGTTAACACTAGGGGGCGATCAAGGGGTTAACTGTGTTCCCTAGGTGTGTTCTAACTGTGGGGGGGTGGGACTGACTAGAGGAGAAGACCGATTGATGTTCCGACTTAGTAGGAACACACGATTTGTCTCCTTTCCCCTGACAGAACCGGAATTTGTGTGTTTAAACACACAGATCCCAGTTCTCGCTCTGTCACAAGCGATCGCATGTGCCCGGCGGTCATCATGCCTGCCGGGCACTTGCATTGGCTCTGGGGACATGCTGCGGGAGTGCGGGCCCCTCCTACAGTGTCTTAAAGAGCCAACGTACAGCTACGACGGCTCACCCAGGGAAGCCATCCTGCCGCAGTATAACTGCGGCCGCTGGTCAGGAACCGGTTAATAATGTATGTAATCCAAGCATAGATTGTCACCCCATGGGTACTGGGTCAGAAGCTCCATTTTCCAGCTACAGTAATTGGGGTTGTATGATTTGTGGCGGTTGTTTAACCCTACAATAATGGCTTACTCCTGCTGCTCCTCTACTTATAAGTCCTTATCTAGGATTGACCTGGCTGTGGACATGGAGCTAATGCTCCCATTAATATCAGGTATACATTATTTGGCGAGAGGTATTTCAGACCACTCGCCAATATTATTGTCCTTGAATAAAATAAATGCTTCCTGGTTACGGATACTCCCGCAGGGAAATTACATTCATTGAGCCCTCACTGATTTTTTTCCTATAATGACAAGTCGGCCCCCTCCTAGGTGGTATGGGATACCATGAAGGCTTTTTTGAGAGGGCTATTGATACAAGCCATCAGCACCTTTAAAAAATTTAGCACAGAATGGGAGACAACCCTTGCAGCGGAGGTGCAACAACAAGAATTTCAATACATTCAGGATCCTACGCCCCAAAATCACTCTGCATGGAAAGATATACAGGTATTATATAAAAGAACAGCTACAGATAAAGCTAAACGAGCACAATTCTTTACAAGATGTAGATGTTTTGAGGAAGGAGAGAGAAATGGGCAAATGTTGGCAGTGATTGCTAAATCCCAGTCTCAAACCAACGTTTCCTTAATCCTTATGCCAACGGGTAATATTTTGAATAAACAAGAGGATATTGTATCCTCTTTTTGTACTTTTTATAAGGATTTATACCAAAGTAAGGTCTCTATCATTTAAAGCAGCTTAGAGATTTCTTGACCCCCTGTAGATACCGTCTATCTCTAGTGGGGATAGAGAAAGTCGAGATGCACCCCTAACATTAGAAGAGACAGCTAAGGCAGTATCGGTATCAGTATTTTGTACGTTAATATGGAAAGGTCAAAACCCCAGAATTAGTCTATCTATACTACATCTCCCTAAAGATGAAGAGGGATTGGCATTACCTAACACTAAATTGTACTTCTTAGCAGCTCAAATGCAACAAATTGCAGGGTGGGGATTGATAAACTGGGCAGATCCTGTTCAATCTATGCCTCTGAGTAGATCTTCTCGCTACAATTTAATAACTCAAATAGAATCCGGGTCCTTCATATATGCTACGCAAAGCCCTACTCTAGTACTCATTCACAATGTTAGGTATGAAGTGAGGCGTATTATGCAATATGAGAACATATCAACATTAGGGTTGAGCGAACCCGAACTGTAAAGTTATTGTCAGTTTGTCACAAAGTGTAATTTCTGCAGGAAAAAAGTATTTTAAAAGCACTTGGCTATAATGAATTGTCGGCTCCCCGTAATACAGAGAACAGTCATTAAAAGTCATTGATTTTTAAAAAGTTATTGTCATAAAAAGTGTTTGGGGACCCGGGTCCTACCCCAGGGGACATGTATCAATGCAAAAAAAAAGTTTTAAAAACTACTGTTTTTTCAGGAGCAGTGATTTTAATAATGCTTAAAGTGAAACAATAAAAGTGTAATATTCCTTTAAATTTCGTACCTGGGGGGTGTGTGTAGTATGCCTGTAAATGGGCGCATGTTTTCCGTGCTTAGAACTGTCCCTGCACAAAGTGTAATTTCTGCAGGAAAAAAAGCTATTTAAAAGCACTCACGGCTATAATGAATTGTCGGCTCCCGTAAAAGAGAACAGTCATTGAAAGTCATTGATAAAAAAAAAAAAGCGTGGGGGTTCCCCCAAATTCAATTACCAGGTCCTTCAGATCCCCCCCCCCCCGTGTGTGAAATGGTAAGGGGTACCATTTCACCAAAAAAGTGACAAAAGTGTTAAAAATGACAGGAGACGGTCATTTATTAAAGTCTTCTTTCTTCTGGTCTTCTTCCTTCTGCCTTTCTTCATCCTTCGGTTTCTTCATCTTCTTCTTCCATCTTCTTCATCCTCCGATCCGCTTCTTCTTGCTCCGGTGTTCTCGTCCAGCATCTTCCACCTGGTGACCCCCGCCCCCCTCTGACGTCATGGGATAAGCCATAAGGAAGTCCCCATCAAGTCCCTGTGTGTCAGAGGGGGGGCTTCCATTATATAAGACCTGTCAGAAGAAGAGAAGCATCACACAGCGGGAGCCTCCCATTGCACAGAGCAGCCCGAGAACGAAGAAGAGACGCCGTGGAGGAAGATGCCGGATGAGAACACCGGAGCAAGAAGAAGTGGATCGGAGGAAGAAGAAGATGGAAGAAGAAGACGCCGTGGAGGAAGATGCCGGATGAGAACACCGGAGCAAGAAGAAGCGGATCGGAGGAAGAAGAAGATGGAAGAAGAAGATGAAGAAACCGAAGGATGAAGAAAGGAAGAAAGAAGAAGACCAGAAGAAAGAAGATGAAAGAAGACTTTAATAAAGGAATTGTCAAAAACCGTCTCCTGTCATTTTAACACTTTTGTCACTTTTTTTGTGAAATGGCAGGGGTACTTTTGTACCCCCTTACCATTTCACACAGGGGGGGAGGCCGGGATCTGGGGGTCCCCTTGTTAAAGGGGGCTTCCAGATTCCGATAAGCCCCCCGCCTGCAGACCCCCATGGCATGAGTGTCATGGCAAAGGCTGTGAATACATATGTACATGTGATTTTTATTTTTAATACATTTGCAAAGTTTTCAAACAAACTTTCACATTGTCATTATGGGGTATTGTTTGTAGAACTTCAAGGAAAATAATGAATTTAATAAATTTTGGAATAAGGCTGTAACATGACAAAATGTTGAAAAAGTGAAGCGCTGTGAATCCTTTCCGGATGCACTGTATGCACCTACTTGGACTGTTTTTGGTTGTCACTTTAAATCACTACATTGGATGTGGGCATGTTATGGACTATTGAAGGATCCATGGATTTATTACATTCACTTATATTTTGATTTATGTATTGCAGTTGTAAATGATTGATTATATATAGGTGACAAATGTTATTTGCAACATTTTGAACAAGCGCACCATTCATTAATAATATATTTTGAAGGTTTGAATTCACTTTAGAAATGCTTGCAGCAGTTCAATAACTAATTACAGTATCTCACAAAAGTGAGTACACCCCTCACATTTTTGTAAATATTTTATTATACCTTTTCATGTGACAACCCTGAAGAAATTACGCTTTGCTACAATGTAAAGTAGTAAGTGTACAACTTGTATAACAGTGTAAATTTTCTGCACCCTCAAAATAACACAACACACAGCCATTATTGTCTAAACCATTGGCAACAAAAGTGAGTACACCCCTAAGTTAAAATGTCTGAATTGGGCCCAATTAGCCATTTCCCCACCCCGGTGTCATGTGACTCGTTAGTGTTACAAGGTCTCAGGTGTGAATGGGGAGCAGGTGTGTTAAATTTGGTGTTATCGCTCTCACTCTCTCACACTGGCCACTGGAAGTTCAACATGGCACCTCATGGCAAAGAACTCTCTGAGGATCTGACAAAAATAATTGTTGCTCTAAATAAAGATGGCCTGGGCTATAAGAAGTTTGCCAAGACCCTGAAACTGAGCTGAAGCATGGTGGCCAAGACCATACAGCGGTTAAACAGGACAGGTTCCACTCAGAACAGGCCTCGCCATGGTTGACTAAACAAGTTGAGGGCATGTGCTCAGCGTCATATCCAGAGGTTGTCTTTGGGAAATAGACGTACGAGTGCTGCTAGCATTTCTGCAGAAGTTAAAGGGGTGGAGGGTGAGCCTGTCAGTGCTCAGACCATATGCCGCACACTGCATCAAATTGGTCTGCATGGCTGTCATCCCAGAAGGAAGCCTCTTCTAAAGATGATGCACAAGAAAGCCTGCAAACAGTTTGCTGAAGACAAACAGACTATTGACATGGATTACTGGAACCATGATCTGTGGTCTGATAAACTTATTTGGTTCAGATGGTGTCAAGCATATGTAGGGGCAATCAGGGGAGGAGTACAAAGACAAGTGTGTCTTGCCTACAGTCAAGCATGGTGGTGGGAGTGTCGTGGTCTGGGGCTGCATGAGTGCTGCCAGGACTGGGGAGCTGCAGTTCATTGAGGGAACCATGAATGCCAACATGTACTGTGACATACTGAAGCAGAGCATGATCCCCAAGCTGTACACTAACTACTTTACATTGTAGCAAAGTATCACATGAAAAGGTATAATAAAATATTTACATAAATGTAAGGGATGTACTCACTTTTGTGAGATACTGTAGGTTGGGATATAAAAGGTTTTACATAGCAGCTCATAAGTACTTTAAGTTATAACAAACAAAACAGTTTCACCATATAAAGTTATCCATAGCTTCAGCTTAATCAGATATTCATGTACTATTCCACCAAAGCAAAAGACATTCATTGCAAATTTTATAACACATATACTGTACATTGTAGATAAAGTGAAAGTTGATTTAAAAAGTAATTCACCTAATTACATCTAATGGTATAAATAATTGGCATGGTAGAAGTAGTGTCAAGTGAGGCAAGTTATTTGTATGGCTCTAGGTCAAAGGCCGTAGCAGAAACATAATTGCACATACCTGATATGTTCCAATGGATTGAATGAATACCCCACAAGAGGCTGAACCGGCTGCATCATGTGACCATGCCTATATTTTCGTTCTGCATTCCACAGTGGCAAGAAGCTCCATCAAGGTGGAGGGCACAGTAGAAACCATTGAATATAACTTCAGATGGAGCAACGCCGTATCATGGGGCCCTATACCATGAAACAATGTGTAAGGCCACGTACACACGATCGGACTTTCCCGCGGGATATTTGTTCCCAAAAGTCCGGCGGACTAAGTTTTAAGTTTTGACTTAAAATTGTCCGCCGGATACGGCAGTCCGGCGGACAATCCCGCCGTCTGTGTGCTAGTCCGCGGGACTTTTGAAATGAATGGACTTGCCTCTCACATGGGTAGACGGGACTAGTGAAGGAAGTCAATGCCGCCGTGCTAGCCCCGTCACCTGAATGGATTTAAAGGGGAATCCCTACACCGAAAAAACGGCGTGGGGGTCCCCCCCAAATCCATATCAGAGCCTTATCCGAGCACACAGCCCGGACGGTCAGGAAAGGGGGTGGGGACGAGCGAGCGCCCCCCCCCTCCTGAGCCGTACCAGGCCGCGTGCCCTCAACATGGGGGGGGGGTGCCCTGGGGAAAGGGGGGCCCCTCCGGCCCCCCCACCCCAAACGCACCTTGTCCCCATGTTGATGAGGACAAGGGCCGCGTGCCCTCAACATGGGGGGTGCCCTGGGGAAAGGGGGGCCCTCCGGCCCCCCCACCCCAAAGCACCTTGTCCCCATGTTGATGAGGACAAGGGCCTCTTCCTGACAACCCTGGCCGTTGGTTGTCGGGGTCTGCGGGCTGGGGCTTATCGGAATCCGGGAGCCCCCTTTAATAAGGGGGCCCCCAGATACCGGCCCCCCCACCCTATGTGAATGAGTATGGGGTACAATGTACCCCTACCCATTCACCTAAGGAAAAAATTGTAAATAAAAAAACGACACAATTTTTTTAAAATACTTTATTGCACAGCTCCAGGGGTCTTCTTCCATCTTGGGGGGTCTTCTCGCCGGACTCCTCCGCTATCTTCTGCTCTTTAACTAGCTCTTTCACTAGCGGAGGAGCCCGGCTTTCTTCTTTGTCGCCGCCGCCGTCTGGGGGTCTTGTTCCGACTTCGGGGGGTCTTCGGGGGTCTCTTCTGTTCTTCTTGCCGGGCCTCTGCTTTCTTCTTCCAGCTCTTTTACGAGCGGTGGCCCGGGCTTGTTGTGTTGTTTTTTCGGCGTAGGGATTCCCCTTTAAATCCATACCAGATGGAGGGGCGTGTCCGACCGCAAGCAAAAGCAGACGTGCTGAGCCAGAGCTCCTCACCATCCGGCCTAATCTCCAGTGAGGGGAGACTTACAGGCTATCTGGCCCACCTTTACAAAGCGCTGCCGAGGCAACCAGACCGCCGCTACACCCAGCAGAGACACACGCTGAGGCCGGCTTTACAGGCCTCCGCCCGCCATCTTGCGGCCTACACCGCTCCGGAAAGCCACCGGACCCATCTGGAGCAAACAGGGGGTCGGAGGGTCACAGTCAGCAACCCAGCAGGGGCTTTGTGCCACCGGGTACGGGCCCAGAAGAAGCGATCAACACCGGCTTCTACAGCCACCGATCGGCCGCTACATCCATGGGCCTGAGCGAGTGAGTGCCTGGGGGAGTGGGGACCAGTAAGTGATACCACCAGATGAATCCCCTGCCTACCTATCACCCCATCCTGTCATCATCTACCCCCAGAGCACCCCCAAAAGACGGCAGTAGGCCCCAGTCGGAGTCAGGGGAGCCAAACCAGCCTAACACGCGCCCGGACGCTGTGACTAGGAAAGTCTGCGGCTTCGGCCTACTCCCGTAGCACAGCGGCCATCTTGCTACACCTACTGCACCCAGCCCTGTTTGCAATCCTCAGTAACCTGAACTTAACTAATCCTTTCTCGCCTACTGCCCAGAATTACAGCCACCACCCTCTGCTACCACACCACCACTGGCCAGAAAGATTGTATATCTGCCATGGGCCTAAATAACCACATATCCCATACTGCGCTGTACACATGCTGCTAAGCGGATGTGATTGAGAGGTGCTCCACCAGGCATTCAGCTCCGAAGCTCCAACTATGCCAGCAAAGACACCCAAAACCCGCTCTACAATTTCCAAGAAATCCAGTAAAGGAATGGCGATTAACCAAGCCGTCACCGGCTCCATACAGCGTTTCCTGGCTGCCAGTAGAACCGGCCCTGGCGCGTGCAGCAGTCAAGCCAGATCCACGAGACGCAGCGCATCTCCTGCCTCATTAGCAACTTCTGTGAGAGAAAGTTTGCCTTCATCATCTTACTGCTCAGACCTCATGGAAGAACCCGGGTCTCCCACAGGCTCAGACATGTCGTCTCTGATGGGCGGCCTTAAAAAAGAGTTAGCAGGGATGTTCCATGGACTTGAAAAATCAATAAAAAAGGAGATTACGGGGGTAAGAACAGATATGGCGCACATTCTTGACAGGGTGGAGGAAACAGAACAGAGGCAAGACTCTCATGCAACGGCCATAAGAGAACTACAAGAGACTGTTACACAGCTAGCCTTTGCTCACCGTGCCTCACTATATAAGCTTGAGGACCTCGAGAATAGGAATCGCAGAAACAACTTGCCAATTAGAGGTCTGCCCGAAGCGACTGGCGATAATGATTTGGAGCCGTCTATCTGCGGTATATTTAACTCAGTACTGGGAAATCCACCTACTGATCCGCTGCGTTTTGACCAAGTTCACCGGGCTCTCAGGCAACATTAATACTGAGCAACCCAGAGACGTAATATGCCATCTGCACTAATTTACAGATAAGAACGTCATCATGGTCAAGTTAAGAAACACCCCCAACATTGACTTTGACGGAGCGATTCTTAATATTTTCTCTGACCTGTCCAAAGAAACCTTGGATCGCCGCAGAGCTCTTAAACCACTTGTGGAGCATCTACGCTCCAATGGGATCACCTATAGATGGGGTTTTCCGGCGTGCGTCATTGCCACCAAGAATGGTCGCTCCCACACTCTCCGGTTCCCCGAGGAACTGTCACAATTTCTAAAAGATCTTAATCTGCCTCCAGTGGATCTCCCGGGCTGGCACGACCCGGTCCCTAAGTTCTCACATATTCAGGACTCCCAATGGCAAAAATCTCCTACTAAAAAAAGGAGCTCTCCAGGCCCTGCACAACAGCATGAATGAGCAAAGGGTGATTATGCCTAGGTGCTTTTTTCTCTCTTTTCTTGTTATTGTTTTTTTTTTGCTGCAGGTATTACAGTATCCAGAACTGTTTTTGGTGCAGTGAACCCACGGACAGGGGTTCTTCTCCTCTCAATGCCTGTAAAACCCTGAGTGGACTGTCATATGGTTGTTAACCAGGGGTCCCAATAGACGAGCCCAAACACGGGACTTATCTACAGATGGTTGAGTATGCCTGCAAGTTACTATATTTAATGTGATGTGACTCGGCCGTTAAAGTATATTTGTTCCAAAAAGGTTTAGTGTTTATTGTTGGAGCAAAAAGTATTCTCCCGCACATTATCTGACGCACAGCTGAATGGTGGTGGAGCACAATGCTCCCATGTGCCTTTTACACGGCACACCCCCCTCCCCTTTTTTCCTTCTGGGGTTGGTGAGTGCGGGCAGCCCTCGAGTTTTCCTATCCGTCCTCCTATTGGAGTTCTGGACGGCTGCCCGTTCTCTCTCCCCCCACAGGGACCACCGCAGAAATCTGCGTGATAAGTTAAGGTCTCCCACATGTGTCCGGATGGATGTTTTTGTTGTTTATGTAAATCTGTCTCTCTTATCTTCTCTATACTTACCCGCTTCTTTCTCACCTTACTTCTGCCACCAAGGTTGGCATGCATGACTAGGTAAGCTTAAGGGTCACGCTCCACTGCAATAATGGCCACACTTAAATGCACCTCCTATAATGTTAGGGGTCTAAACGTAGCGGCTAAACGGCATCAGGTCACCCGTGAATTACGGAAACTTGCCTCCTCCATTGTGTTTCTTCAGGAAACGCATCTAACACATACTACACAGGTCAAATTTACCTCGCCTTACTCCCCCCAGTGGTACTATAGCCTCTCAGATACGAATAAAGCTAAAGGTGTGGCCATTGGTTTTAGTGGTAATGTACCCTTTCGTCTTTTAGATATGCAAGCAGATGACCATGGTCGCTTTCTCTTCTTAAAGGGCTTTCTAGGTAACACCCAATGTACACCCAATGTAGCAAACGTATACTGCCCGAACCACATACAACCTACCTTTTTTTCTCAAATCCTTACTGACTTATCACACTTCGCTGAGGGTTTAATCATACTGGCAGGGGACATAAATATGCCTCTAGATCCCGTTTTGGACACATCCCATGGTCGCTCTAACATTTCCTTTAAGCGCCTGTCCTTTGTTAAAAAGAGATTCATAGACCGGCAATTGATAGACGCATGGCGTATCCTACACCCAAAAGAAATAGCAAATTTGTGAGGCCTAGTGTGCATCAACACGGCCTATACCCCAAAGAGAAGCTTAAACAGATAGACATAAAGAGTATATGCAAGTGAAAAAAAGTTTTTTTATTATTTAGGGCTACAGGCCCAAGGGTAAATCAATAAGTGGGTAAGTAGACATCTAGATATACAAGGCAGTGTATATACATGGTAATCATGTGTAACCATAGACATGTACAAAATGCATAAATTGCACAGCAACTTGCGATAATATCGTGGTCTTTCAGGAAAATGCCGACATGTTTCGGACGGACGTCCTTTTTCAAGGCAATATCTGTTCCTGTATTTGCTCAATAATACTGTATAAGACAGAGTAAAGTCATTAATATACAACATAATGTGTTTGATAGGTATAAACCTGTGAATTACACCGCTCAATGGTAATGGTACTCACTTGCAAAATGTTAAAGGGCTAGGAATAAGCCCAATGGTCTTGGGGTACAGAGGTATGGTATCAGTATGTCCATGCAGTATACAGTGGATCTTGTGCTGTTAAAAGCAAACGGCTGCTACACATCTGAAAGGCTGCAAGATCTCCAAGCCATGCAATGAGAAATTGCAATGGCTAGTGGTGCCTGGGCAGAAGGTGATAAGTAGCTATGGAGTGAGGGGGAGTAAGTGGAGTAACATTAGTATCACTTAGTAGTGAAGAGGAGTAGGTAAGTGCAAAATGAATTGCAAAAAGTAAGATACTAGTATTACCTGGTAGAGGGAAAGTTTGTAGTCAGCTGCAGTATAGCAAAACGCCGGCAGGAAAGTGTGATACCTGATCCCGCCATTGTAAAGACTAATATAGTGTGTGATAATGGGTGTCAGCTGTGCAAGCCGTGGTGGGAGGTAATTGCACTGAGCTGTGTAGTAATTGCAAGGCCAGGTGTGGGGATGGTGGCTGAGAGGCCACAATATACTATCCCCTGTGTTGAGATCTCAGATGCGGCGGCGCCGCGCGTCGACACGTCCAGAGGGGGCGTGGCCTCGTGCGGCGTCGGAGCGTCACCGACGCGGGTAGACTAACCCTTCCCCGTGTGCTGGAACGCAAGCGGGGAGGGCGCGTGTGATGGCAAGACGTGCGCCTCAATGGGTATGTGTGGCGCATGCGCCGTATGGAATACGCGCATGCGCACATGGTCTTACCCGCGCCGGGCAGCCAATACATCAGATGGAAGCAGGAAAGTAAATATAGATATTGAATGGACGTATTGAAGAGGAGTATAACAATATAAATGCATTGCAATTGCATATTAGTGTGTTTGAACATGTGGTATTGTCAGCGAGTGGGTCACATTACCATGGAGATGGATAGGAGGCCCCCTAATGGACAGAGACAAACACAGCATTTGGAATAGCAGAAACAGCAATATTCACATATTTGCAAAGAGTAATGAAGACATATATATATATACAGTATATTAATATCATTGTGTTTGAATAGATATAGAGACATTACAAACACTGCGGTAAAGTCAACATAGTGTAACATGGTGTAAACATATTTATGAAACATTACAGCAGGTACATTTTTGGGACAGAGCAGAATGACCATGATGTGGGTATGTGGTTGGACCAGGTGGAGAAGGGGTTCCAGAGGACAAAGTACTCGAGGAACCCATCTCGATACCTGTAAAAATTATAAATCAAGTTCACATACCCCTGATTCAAAGCCCTCAAGATAGGGCTTGAAATTGAATGCCTCGTTGAGGCCAGGGGGGGATGTGGCGTTGAGGTGAAAAATCCATTTAAGCTCACTTTGAAGTAGGGATTTGTTGTAATCACCCCCTCGATTGGGTGGGGGAATATGGTCAAGTGCTCTAAATGTGATCTGAGGGGTTGAGTCCTGGTGCACTATTGCACAGTGTCGCCCTAAGGGGAGATCAGGGTCTTTTTGATTGATACTAAGAGTGTGTCGATAAATGCGTTTCCAAAAGGGGAGTTTGGTTTTCCCAACATAAAAACACCCACACTCACATTCTAATAAATAAACGATGCCGACTGAGCGGCAGTTGACAAAATGTTGGGGGAAAAAGGGTTGTCCATTGGGTAGGGTATTGGATCTGTTGGATTTAGATAGGTACTTGCAGTATCTGCATTTACCACAAGGGAATGTCCCTTTTGTTTGTTTTTGTAAGTAACTGACAGGAGTGTATTCACTTCTGATTAATTTGTCACGAAGTGAGGGAGCTCGTCTATAGGTAAGTAGTGGGTGTGCCGGTACAAATGGGGACAGTGAATGATCTGTAGTTAGAATATACCAATGTTTCTCTAAAATCTGCGTAATAGAGGAATGTTGTTCGCAAAAATTGGTGATGATTCGCAATGGGGTTTGTTTAGCTTGTGGTTTGGAAGGGAAAAGTAAAGAGTTACGTGTTTTTGATTTCGCTTTTTTATATGCTATTTTCAAAATTTTGGGTGGGTATCCTCGTTCTAATAACCTATTTCGTAAAACCGAGGCCTCGTTTTCAAAGGAGGCCTCGGTTGAACAGTTGCGGCGGGCACGAAGGTATTGGGCATATGGAATAGAGTTGAGGAGAGGTTCCGGGTGGAAACTGGAGGCAGCAAGGATTGTGTTGCCTGCAGTGGGTTTGCGATATAAATGGCTTTGGATATGGCCTTCAGAGTCTTTTATGAGAGTAAGATCTAAAAAACAAATAGAAGTGGGGCTAGAAGTCATGGTAAATCTCAGATTTAACCGATTAGCAGTATTCAAATAGGTCAAAAAGTCTTGTAGAGTTTGACTGGGTCCCTGCCAGACAATAAAAATGTCGTCGATATATCGACGAAAAGTAACAATATGTTTGGTGTACATATTGGCAGAGGGATCTGAAAATAGTAGACGTTCCCACTCCCCCAAGTACAGATTGGCGTAGGCCGGTGCGCAGCAAGTGCCCATGGCCACGCCCTGTACTTGGAGGTAGTGGGAACCGTCAAAAGAAAAAAAGTTGTTATTGAGAATAAAATTTAAGGCATTGAGGATAAATATAGAGAGGTCAGTGGAGTATAGTGAGGAAGTAGTGAGTATATGTCGGATGGCAGAGAGTCCTAGGGTGTGAGGAATCGAGCTGTATAGTGCCTCAACATCGATCGCGACAAGTAAAGTGTCGGGACCAATGGTTAGGGAAGACAAGCTTTGTAAAAGATGAGTAGTGTCTCTTATGTAAGAAGGGAGTTGGATAACTAGGGGTTGCAGTAGTTTATCAATGTAACGGCTAAGGTTGTCTGTCAGAGAGCCTCTTCCGGAAACTATGGGCCTACCTGGTGGTCTGGGTAGGTTTTTGTGCACTTTGGGGAGTGCATAGAACGTAGCTATACGTGGGAATTTGGTTCTAACATAGTCACTGGTGTTTTTATCTAATACCCCTTGTGTGGTAGCAGAATCTATGAGTATATATAGTTGTTGTTGTGCTGAAGATATAAAGGATGTGGGGATCTTTTTGTACCATTCCTTGTTCTGAAGGATATCATGGCACATTTGAGTATAGTGGTCCCTGTCCAGTATAACAATATTTCCGCCTTTGTCGGCGGGTTTTATTATTATCGTGGAATTGGTTTTAAGATTTTGAAGAGCAAGGTATTGATTGTATGAGAAGTTTCTTGCCTTGGATCGGTTGGGATAGATTTTTAGGTTACGAATTTCCCGTGTAACTGCCTGCAGAAATAGTGCGGCTCTGGGATTGGTGCTGGGGGGTGGGTAGAAACTAGATTTCTTTTTTATAGTTATTTTGGAGGGTGGGAGTGGTGAAGTGAGGGGATTGTCCTCAGTGCTGGCTAAGAGAGTGTCAAGATCGAGAGTATCTATTAGGTTGGAATTGTCACTTTCATCCAAAAGTTCAGTTAACTGTTGGAGGGCCGTGGTTTCAGCTGCAGAGTGTAGAAGCAAATCCGAAAAGGGATTGGGTGTATATATGCTATGTAATAGCAATTTACGGACAAACAAATGAATGTCTTTGATGACAGTGAATTTGTCTATGTGAGATACAGGACAGAAAGTGAGTCCCTTTTCAAGGACAGAAATTTCATGCTTAGTGAGTGAGTGTTTAGAAAGGTTGATGATGTTAGAAGACAGTGGGGTTATCTTGGTGTTCTTTTTGGTTGGTAAGTGTTGTTGTGTTGGATTCTTTGTGAAGCTCGCATAAGGTCTAAAAAATCAAAATGTTGGGAGGATGAAGGTAAAGAATGTGATCTGGAGGTCTTCGAGGACGAGGAAGCAACCGACGGGTCTCTGACCGGTGAGTCGTCGGTAGGTCCCTCGGGATCGGAGACCTCGTCACTAGAAAG
The DNA here is from genome assembly GCA_028564925.1 of Lithobates sylvaticus. Taxonomy (NCBI): domain Eukaryota; kingdom Metazoa; phylum Chordata; class Amphibia; order Anura; family Ranidae; genus Lithobates; species Lithobates sylvaticus. Next base: position 377,855,724 of record CM053026.1, on the reverse strand, counting down.
GTTAGGTGTGCGGCCTCTTTTTGGATTGCGTGGGCCTCGTGTGGGATGGGGTTTGGGTGCGACATGTGAATTGTCTGTGTTGCGGTCGGCAGCATATTTGGGAGGTATAAGTTTGGAGGTAAAGCGTGCTGGAGCTGGTGGGCGTGCAGCACGGTTGGCCTCGTTCCATTTGTAGGCTCTTTCCTCTTGGAAAGCTTTTTTGTCGCGGAAGAATTTTTTGTCCTTCTGCGTCAAAGTATCGTGGTTGAATTTATCAAAACGTTTTTTAAGTTGAAGATCAAGTGTTTTGTATAGTGGATGATCTAAGAATTGAGCGAGCTGAGTGTTTAATGATGCTAATTTGGCATCAAGAGCGGACATCTGTGTCTCATATTGTTGTATCAAAAGTTTCATCAAGTCAATGGAACATTGTTTAAGGAACAAATATTGACACCCAAAAGAAAAAGACTTCCCCCACTTTTCGAAGACCCATCAGTCCTACTCCCGCATAGATAATATTTTCTTAGACCACCATCACCTCCCACTATTACAATCCGCGAATATAGGCACTGCGACATTATCAGATCATGCACCTGTGTAGATGAGTATGACCATGCCCACTTTAGCTCACCGCTCCAGTAATTGGAAACTCAACGACTCTCTCCTTTCTAACCCAGCAGAAGTTTCTATGTTTGCCTCCCATATAGCACAATATTTTAAAGACAACAAACCTTCTGAGACTTCCCCTGCTATTGTATGGGAAGCTCACAAGGCAACTATGAGAGGCCGATTCATTGAACTCGGGGCAAGGAAAAAAAGGGAGCATGGTCAACAACTTGAGCAGGTTCTTCACCAAATAACAGAACTTGATAAAAAAAATAAACTCACCCTACACACATCCCACCTAGAAGCTCTCACGTTGAAACGCAAAGAACTAAAAAATCTTCTTAATCTCGATACTGCACGTAAATTCCAACGTTACTCGCAAAGACTACGAGTGGGAGCAAGATCCCTTAAAGAAAAACAAACTAGATAGTTTATTCCCAAAATAAAATTATCCAACGGAAACTTAGTTCACGCGACTCCCCACATTGCTAAAGCTTTCAGGGATTATTATGTAGACTTGTACAAAGTGCAGTGTGACTCCCCATCTCTGACTGTAAAGGAGAGACGTAGCCTCATGCTCACATACCTAAAAGAAGCTAACTTGCCCAAACTTTCAAACTCGACTCTCAGGGAACTTGAATCTGAACTTTCAGTCGAGGAATTTCAGGCAGCTCTGAAATCTTCACCGACAGGTAAAGCCCCTTACACTATCCTTTACTACAAAACATTTAGTGACGTTCTCCTGCCCCGCCTTACGGCTTATGCCAATTCAATCTCACAGACCTCGGGACTATGCCCAGAATCTCTTACAGCCCACATTTCAGTTATCCCCAAAGTGGGCAAAGACCCCACCCAATGCGGTAGCTACAGGCCAATTTCCCTATTAAACGTCAACATTAAATTATATTCCAAGGTAATGGCTAACAGACTACTCCCCCTTATACCCAGTTGGGTTTCAACGGATCAGACGGGCTTTATGCCACATAGAGAAGCCAAGGATAACTCTCTCCGGGCGATATCTCTTATACAACACGCTCAAAGGTCTTCCCAGTCCACCCTACTCGTATCCACAGATGCTGAAAAAGCGTTCGATAGGGTGGACTGGGACTACTTAAAATTGACCCTGCGACACCTAGGCTAGGACCTAAAATGTTCTATCGCATTACTTCCCTTTATTACAATCCCACGGCACAAATTTGCATAAACGGCACCCTGAGCGACTCATTCCAACTATTTAACGGGACCAGACAAGGCTGCCCCCTTTCCCCCATCTTATTCGCTCTTACCCTTGAACCCTTTCTTGCAACCATAAGACGTAACATAAACATACATGGGATTCGAGTAGGAAATAAAACTCATAAATATGCGGCATACGCGGACGACATTTTATTTTTTATCCAGCAGCTCCGTATCTCACTTCCTAACTTAATGTCAGCGTTCTCTACTTTTCAGACAGTGTCCAACTTTAAAATGAACCTTTCTAAGTCTGAAATCCTAAATATTAATCTACCTGGAAGTGAGGTGGAAAGTTTAAAACCCCTCTTCCCCTTTAGATGGGTTCAAGGAAGCATGAAATATTTGGGAATAAATCTTACGCCTAACATTCATTCCCTTTTTAAACATAACTACATCCCATTATTGAATAATATCAGAAAGGATCTACAAAAGTGGAACACGCTAACACACTCCTGGCTGGGTAAAGTGAGTATAGTTAAAATGAACATTCTGCCTAGAGTCCTCTTTTTCTTTCAAATGATCCCATTGGGTGTGCCTATAGGGTTCTTCTCTCTACTACAGACCATGGTCTCCCGCTTCATTTGGAAGAACGGCCACCCCAGAGTATCTAAGGATGTACTTTTTCGCTCCAAGGATTCTGGGGGCAAATTTTAAGGCTTATTATAACGCTGTGATTCTATCTAGAATTTCCAAATGGAAATATGCCGCTAACTCCATAGAACATGCCCTTAGTAACACAGACCTGGCAGCTACACCCTGGTTGCCACGCTTACACAGGTACCACGCCCCAAGTACCTCCACACTGACCACTTCCACCCTAGACGTATGGGATGCTTTACACAGGAAATACTCATTGACATATGCTTCTCCTCTGTTACCGCTTCTTGACCACGATTATTTCCTACCTGGTCTATTAGACCCCGGATTCAAGACGTGGTCACCAGAAAGACCCCTCCTACTACATCATGTTCTCCGAGCAAATGCTCTCAAGCCTCTTAAGGAAATTCTCGGCCGCAAGCCAATTACGTTCCTGGACAAATGGAGATTTAAGGAATTGCAAGGTTTCCTCAGAACTTTGCCTCAGCCGCTCAGAGGGATACAGGACTTAAACAGTATTGAGGAAGTCTTTAATCCAACGGATCCACCGGAACATAGCATCTCGGTATTTTACAAATCACTCATCAAGCTCCAAGGAGATACTCATCCTCTCTTCCTCGCTAAGTTGGAGGCAGACCTGGAATCCTGCCTCTCAAACAGCCAAAAAGATAAAGTCCTACAGCTGACTCACATCTCTTCAATTGCATCAAAGATGGCTGAGGTCCATTACAAATTGCTAACCAGATGGCACTATACCCCATCAAAGCTTCATCAGATGTTCCCCGCCAATTCCCCGTTGTGTTGGAGGAATTGTGGGAACAGAGCAACCCACGCTCACATATGGTGGTCGTGCCCACTCATCCGCCCCTTCTGGTCTAATATTATCCGAATCATACAACAAATATCCAATATTAATCTCCCTTCTGACCCATGGACCATTCTCTTCCATGTTACCAAGGGAACCTGTCGGAAAATACAAACGCTCTTTAGTCCCTCACCTGCTCAACACGGCCAAAGCACTCATACCTACCCTTTGGGGTCAGCCTGAGACTCCATCCGTAAAAAAGTGGTTCCAAAAAATCTCAGAGGTCCATCTCATGGAAGATATCACTCACCGTAACAAGGACACTTTTCAACGGCACACCCTAACTTGGACTCCGTGGATGGAATTCAAGGACACCACAACCTATAAGGAGATATTTGTACAATCCCACTGAGATCCAGTCCACATCTATTGAATACGTCATCTATATCTTAAGGTTGATCCCCTGTGGTTATTGTTTGGCTCATCCCTCAAGAGACTAAAATGTACTGTGACATATATTTTGCTGGGCACCATGCATGCCAACCTTCCCCTCCTTCCCCTTTGTACTCCCTCACCTCTTCTTCTTTTTCTGGGAACACTATGCACTTTACCCACTTTGAACGTAAACATAATAATATTCATGAAAATGACTAAGTGCACTTTATTTAAACGCCTAGATGCATATGAGTATAAAACCTTTTTTATAGTGTACTTCTGGGTTCAGACGAGATGTTACACGCTTTCAATGCTTTGGAAAGTACCCACAGAATATATGCAAAAATTTATAGTTTCAGTTCAAACATTAATGCTGTTTTGTATTCCCTGTTTTTCTTTCAATAAACATTTATTAAACAAAAAAAAATCCATACCAGATGATGGGGCTAGCGCAGCGGCATTGACTGCCTTCGCTAGTTCCGCCTACCTGGAGTCACGTTCTAAATGAACGGACTTTCCTCCGTGTGTGGGCAAGTCCGTTCATTTCAAAAGTCCCGCGGACTTTCGCCAAAACTCCGGCGGATTGTCCGCCAGAAAAGTCCGGGCCTGTGTGGGCAAGTCCACACGTTCGGAAAGTCCGGCGGACCTTCGCTGGAAAGTCCGGCGGTTTGTCCGCTGGACTAGGTCCGGCGGACAATCCCGCCGGAAAGTCCGAGCGTGTGTATGCCGCATAAGACCTCAATAAATAGCATTATTGATTTCCAAAAAACGCAAACCAATATATACACAAAAAACTTACAATGAAAAAAGATATGTGAAAACTGTATTAATATACAAGTAGGAATATACAAAAAAATTACTTTTTCTTAAAATTGATGTTGGTTATGGTCCATAATTAAAAAAATAAGAACAATACTCAAAATATAAAAAACATATAATATATATTTAATATATAATTTATAAATATAATATAAGATATAACATAATGAAAAAAGCACTCACATCATCACCCAGCCTATAAAGCTAGCACATTTTGCCGAACTATAACTGGAAAATCATGCAATTTGGAGCATCAAAGAATTAAAAAATGTAGGAGCTGACCCGTATAACATTTCATCTAATAGCAAAATACCACTTTTGGTGGGGTTGACTCTTTAATAGTAGGAACACCATTTTGACATACTTGCCCACAATGTATATGATTGCAAGATGTCATCCTGTGAGTGCTGCAGCATTTTTAAAGAAACAGCAGGGTTTTCATAGAGAAAATGTGGACAGACAGTTCAAATCTGCTTTGGAAATCTGTATCTGATTGGTCATGCATCAAGCAGAGAGGTAGTTACACTCACACTACAGCTAACAAGCTATTTACTATCTAGCTGTAATGCATATAAGGTAAATATAATTCTAAATTTAGCACAATTGCACTGTTTGCTGGATATCATTGTCTGATGTGTTTCACTTGCTGCAGTCCTTCGCACAGAGCTGCTCTGCTCCATTCAGCAGGGGATCCGTGAGTGGATTTTATGCTGAATCAGAGCTGAATGGGAAGGATGTCTGTTTTTTTACATCCGTCCCCCTCAGTTTGTGTTCAACAGACACAGGTAAACATGTGATAGCTCTATGGGCTGCCGGATGTAAATGGGCTTGTGTCTGTTTACCTCCGATCTGCCATGTTTAGTTAAAAAAAAAAAAAACAGAAAAGGACGCAGTCAGTTTTTCTCTTCCAGACCTGAACAGACTTGGAGGTAAGTGGGTATACAGTTGTGTGAAAAAGTATTTGCCCCTTCCTGATATTAAATGTATTTGCATATTTCTCACACTTAAATTTTAATATTACACAAAGATAAGCCGTGTAAATCCAAGATGCAGTTTTTAAATTTCTATTTCATTTTTAAGGGGAAAAAGCTGTTGAAACCTGCCTGGCCCTGTGTAAAAGTAATTGCCCGCTTCCATGCTGAATCATGAATGAACTGTAATTAACCACAGTTTTTTTGGAAATCTGAGTTAAATTTCACTTGCCGCACCCAGGTCTGATTACTTCCAGACCTGTTGAATCAAGAAATCTAATTAATAGAAGCTGTTTGACAAAGTGAAGCATGCTAATAGATCACAAAAAGCCACACATCATGCCACAATCTAAAAAAAAAATCAAGAACAGATTAGAAACAAAGTAATGTACATGTATCGGTCTAGGAAGGGTTTCAACGCCATTTCTAAGGCTTTGGAACTTCAGTGAACAATAGGGAGAGGCAATATCCACAAATGGAGATAACTTGGAACAGTGGTGAACCTTCCCAGGAGTGGCCGTCCTATAAAAATTACTCCAAGAGCATGATGTCGACTCATCCAGGAGGTCATAAAAGAACCCAGAACAATATCTAAAGAACTGCAGGCCTCACTTGCCTCAGGTAAGATCAGTGTTCATGATTCAACAATAATAAAGAGACCAGGTAAAAATGGCATCAATGGGAGAGTTCCAAGGCCAAAGCCACTGCTGAGCAAAAAAACACAAAGGTTCATCTCACATTTACCAAAAAACATCTTGATTATCCCCAAGACATTTAGGCAAATATTTTGTGTACTGATGAGACAAAAATTTAACTTTTTGGAAGGTGTGCGTCCCTTTACATCTCGCATAAGCGAATACAGCATTTCATAACAAGAACATCATACCAACAGTCAGACATGGTGGTGGTAGTGTGATAGTCCGGGGCTGCTTTGCAGCTTCAGGACCTTGATGACTTACCATAAGTGATGGAACCATTAATTCTGAGCTCTACCAGAAAATCCTAAAGGAGAATGTCCGGCCATCAGTTCATGACCTCAAGCTCAAGTGCAATTGGGTTATGCAGCAGGACAATGATCCAAAACGCAACAGCAAGTCCACCTCCAAATGATTCAAACAAGGCAAAATTTAGGTTTTGGAGTGGTCTATTCAAAGCCTGGACAGATGCTGTTTTATGACCTTACACAGGCTGTTCATGCTGGAAAATCCTCCAATGTGGCTGGATTAAAACAATTCTGCAAAGAAGAGTGGGCCAAAATTGCTCCACAACAATTTGAAAGACTCAGTTGTTGCCACCAAGGGTGGCACAAACAGTTATTAGGTTTAGGGGGGCAATTACTTTTTCACATAAAGCCAGGCAGGTTTGGACAGCTTTTTTGCCTTAATAAATGAAACCATCATTTAAAAACTGCATTTTGTATTTACTTGGGTTATCTTTGTGTAATAATAAGATTTGTTTGATGATCTGAGTCATTTAAGTGTGACAAATATGCAAAAAAAATTAAATCAGAAAGGGGGCAAATACTTTTTCACACAACTGTATATGGGCACATGTCCATTTACATCAGCCTGCCCATACAGCTGCAATGATCACAATTGGACCTTATCAGAAAGCCCATGTGAAAGGGCACTTAGTGATCATTTATTGTAACTTTATGACATTGTTACAGCATGTTATTGCAGATAATGTTTTTTTTTTAGCTTTCAATAAACGCTCTTTTTATTTAACTCTCCATTAACCACTTCAGTCCCAGAAGATTTGGCTGCTCAATGACCAGGCCATTTTTTGCGATACAGCACTGCGTCGCTTTAACTGACAATTGCACGGTCGTGCGATGATGTACCCAAATCAAATTGACGTTTCTTTTTCCCACAAATAGAGCTTTCTTTTGGTGGTATTTGATCACCTCTGCGGTTTTTATTTTTTGCGCTATAAACAAAAAAAAAGAGTGACAATTTAAAAAAAAACACAATATTTTGTACTTTTTGCTATAATAAATAACCCCAATTTTTTTTTAAAAAGCACTTTTTTCCTCAGTTTAGGCTGATATGTATTCTTCTACATACTTTTGGTAATAAAAATCGCAATAAGTGTATATTGATTGGTTTGTGGAAAAGTTATACTTTTTATACTTTACGTTTACAAAATAGGGGAAAGATTTATGGCATTTTATTATTTTTTTTTCTTACTAGTAATGGTGGTGATCAGCAATTTTTATCGGGACTGCAGCATTATGGCGGACATGGGACCATGGGCATTAATTATTATTTTTTAATTATTATTATTATTTTATTTTTTTTTTTTTTTAAAAGCTAAATTTTTTCCTCAGTTTAGGCCGATATTTGTATCCTTCTACATATTTTTGATATAAGGGATAGATGTATGGCATTTTTATTATTATTATTTTTTTTTTACTAGTAATGGTGGCGATCTGCGATTTTTATCGGGACTGCGATATTGCGGTGGACAAATTGGACACTTTTGACAAATTTTTGGAGCTCTTGACAATTATACAGCGATCAGTGCTATAAAAATGCACTGATTACTGTATAAATGTCATTGGCAGGGAAGGGGTTAACACTAGAGGGCCGATCAAGGGGTTAACTGTGTCCCCTAGTGTGTGTTCTAACTGTGGGGGGGGGGGGGGTGGGACTGTCTAGGAGGAGAGAGAGATCGGTGTTCATACTTAGTATGAACACACGATCTGTCGCTACTTCTCTGAAAGTACGGGGATTTGTGTTTTTACACACACAGATCCCGGTTCTCGCTCTGTCACGAGCGATTGCTGGTGCCCTTCGGTCATCGCACGCCCCTATTGGCCAAAAGGCGAATGGGCGTAAGGTAACGTAATTTTGACCAGCTGCCATTCTGCCGCAGTAAAACTGAAAGCATTTAAAGTGGATGTAAACACTCTCCTATACCCAGTTTGCCTCGGATGATACACAGAGATGAAACAAATCTCTCTACATAAGTTTTACATGTATATCTGCTGTCTTTCCCTTTCTACATTCTTTAGAAAGTGTACATTGTGTTAGAAATCTTTCTTCCATTCAGCAGTGTGTGGGGAGTCTGTGCTTACACTGTGTGAGAGCTGATTGGAGATAAGGCACACACCCCCACCCCGCATAGGCAGAGGAATAAAGGAACATGCAGAGCTAAGCTCTCTGCTTATCTATCTCCAAGCTCCCTCCTCGACACAAATTTTCAGCTGCTGTTATCTCATGTGTCGGAGAACTTGTCAGAAGTGTCAGAAGTGATTCTGCTGATAACTGAAGAACAGAGCAGCAGAAAGACAGGACACTCAGAGCTTTGGAGAGAGATAAGTAAACACTACAAATATATGTGCTTAGTTCAGATTTCGTGAATGGGATTTACTACCACTTTAACTACTTATTTTTAAATAGCTCCAAATGAATTCTCATCTCTCATCATAAATATTTTTCCCTATTATTTTTTTTTTTATATTATAAGGCCGCTTGCACACAGCACTGATGTTTGAGCTACTACTTTTTTTGGATGTGATTTCAGGTGTTTGTTCGCACGCACAATACCTTCCTAGGGGAAATTCATCCATATTTATGCTCATATGGGTCACACGGCACAAAATACTGACCGGTAATGCATATTTTCCTATTTTTTTTTTTACTAAGGAATACTAAATTTTGGCACAGTAAAAAAAAAGCACTGGAATGCACTCAAGCTGCAGTGTGCAAGAGGCCTAAATATACTTTTTACAATTCATATGTTTGTGTTTCATTTTCATGCATTTTTTTGCTTTTGCTGCTTTGTGCAAGTGTTGAAATAAAAAAAACACACATACAAATACCTTATTTGTGGACCCTTTGCAATGAGAATGGGGTTTATACTTTTACAGGCCGCATGCTTGATTTTCAGCAATGAACAAACATCTCTATAACATGGGTAAAGTGATTACGGTATGTTGCCCATTTTGGATGTAGTGGATTGTGTGCATTGCTCTATTTATTATTCATGGCTCTCTGCTAGGGATGAGCCGAACACCCCCGTGTTCGGTTCGCACCAGAACCTTCGAACGGACCGAACGTTTGCGCAAATTTTCGAACCCTATTCGTTAAAATGGACGCGAACGTTCGAAATCAAAATTGATAATTACAACGGCCAATATGCATGTTAATGTCATAAAACAGGTTTGGGGACCCGGGTCCTGCCCCAGGGGACATATATCAATGCAAAAAGAACTTTTAAAAACTAACGTTTTTTCGGGAGCAGTCATTTCAATGATGCATAAAGTGAAAAAAAAAAGTGAAATTTTCCTTAAAATATGGTACCTGGGGGTGTCTAAAGTATGCCTGTGAAGTGGCATGTGTTTCCCGTGTTTAGATCTGTCCCTGCACAAAATGACATTTGTAAATGAAAAAAAGAAGCCATTTAAAACCACTTGCGGCTTTAATGTCATGTCTTTTCCTGGCCATATGGCTGAAAATCCTTGCGAAAAATGGCATGGCTACCCCATCACCCCCCCCCCCCCACTCCAGCCCCTTTGGGTCTTGTATGGATATTAAGGGGGACCCCGCACCCAAAATAAAACCCTATACCTACAACCCTATATACTCTGAACAGCAGTATACAGGCGGTGCAAACAAGACACGGACTGTAGGTTTGTTCTTAAGTAGAATCTGAACAGGTACATTATGAAGTGTAGCTCCATCCCCAAAAAAAAACTATTTTTAAGCTTTTTGGAGAACATAGGGAGGGGTTATCACCCCTGTAACATTTTCTATCTTTGCACATCTGTTCAGAACATTTCACCTCACTTTCCATCCCAATGACAAATGTTTTTGGAAAAGTGGGGTTTTAATTGAAACAAGGATTGGTGATAAAGCATCAGTAGAGAGGAGATACCTTTTTCCCCAATTAAATCTAACAGGATCGAATTTCCCTTCCTAGGGGTAGATTTCCTCTCACTTCCTGTTTTCTCTTTCCGTTTGCAAGTAGGAGTCGTTTGTAGGTTGGATGTTTGAAAGTAGGGGCCTGCCGTATATACTCTGCAGAAATTTGCCCCATTAGATGTTGGTGTAGCCACAAGACTGTAAGCCCTTACAGTTACTCTTGGTGGGCACAGGAATGGGCCCTGCTGTGAGTTATTAGATCAAGATTTGTAATTGCATGCATCTGTTGAACAGGGCAGAAAAATTGGGCCTTTGGTGGTGGTGGTGGTGGACGGTGTTGCCACAAGACTGTAAGCCCTCACAGTTACTCTTGGTGGGCGCAGGAATGGGCCCTGCTGTGAGTTATTAGATCAAGATTTGTAATTGCATGCACCTGTTGAACAGGGCAGAAAAATTGGGCCTTTGGTGGTGGTGGTGGTGGTAGACAGTGTTGCCACAAGACTGTAAGCCCTCACAGTTACTCTTGGTGGGCGCAGGAATGGGCCCTGCTGTGAGTTATTAGATCAAGATTTGTAATTGCATGCACCTGTTGAACAGGGCAGAAAAATTGGGCCTTTGGTGGTGGTGGTGGTGGTGGACGGTGTTGCCACAAGACTGTAAGCCCTCACAGTTACTCTTGGTGGGCGCAGGAATGGGCCCTGCTGTGAGTTATTAGATCAAGATTTGTAATTGCATGCACCTGTTGAACAGGGCAGAAAAATTGGGCCTTTGGTGGTGGTGGTGGACGGTGTTGCCACAAGACTGTAAGCCCTCACAGTTACTTTTGGTGGGCGCAGGAATGGGCCCTGTTGTGAGTTATTAGATCAAGATTTGTAATTGCATGCACCTGTTGAACAGGGCAGAAAAATTGGGCCTTTGGTGGTGGTGGTGGACGGTGTTGCCACAAGACTGTAAGCCCTCACAGTTACTCTTGGTGGGCACAGGAATGGACCCTGCTGTGAGTTGTTAGATCAAGATTTGTAATTGCATGCACCTGTTGAACAGGGCTGAAAAATAAAAATTGTGCCTTAGGCACTGGTGCTGGTGCCACAACACTGCAACCCCTCACAGATACTGTACTTGGAGCACAGCAGTCAGACGTGTTGCGAAGCATTGCTTAAAAAATTGTAATTACACGCCCCTGTTAAACAGGGGCTGGAAAATTGTGCCTTAGGCAATGGTGCTGGTGCCACAACACTGCAACCCCTCACAGATACTGTACTCTGAGCACAGCAATGAGACCTGTTGCAAAGCATTGCCTAAAAATTGTAATTACACGCCCCAACAGGGGCTGAAAAATTGTGCCTTAGGCACTGGTGCTGGTGCCACAACACTGCAACCCCTCACAGATACTGTACTTGGAGTACAGCAGTCAGACGTGTTGCGAAGCATTGCTTAAAAAATTGTAATTACACGCCCCTGTTAAACATGTTATACAGGGGCTGAAAAATTGTGCCTTAGGCACTGGTGTGGTGGCACCCAGAAACAAAAATGTTCTTCCAAGCTATCAAGGAATGGATCATTGAGGAGGAGGAAGAGGATAGTCAGTGAACATAACAGGACAGTCACTCAGCATCAGCATAGGCAGTCTTGAAGGGATGTGACAAAGCTAAATTATTCAGTTATGTCCGCTTCAGGTGCCTGGTAGCTGGTGGTGATCCAAGACTGATTCATTTTTATGAAGGTCAGTCGATCAACCGAGTCGGTGGACAGGCGCACCCTGTGATCGGTGACAAATCCTCCAGCAGCACTGAATGTGCGTTCGGAAAGAACGCTGGATGCAGGACAGGCCAGTAGCTCAATTGCATACTGTGCAAGCTCTGGCCAGTGATCCATCCTCAAGACCCAGTAAGCCAGAGGATTTTCGGTGGGAAAGGTGTCCAAGTCTGACCTTGCCCCTAGGTATTCCTGCACCATGTATATCAGACGCTGGCGATGGTTGCTGGAACCGATCATACCTTGGGGCTGCGGACTAAAAAATTGTCTCAACGCATCGGTCAGACGTCCACCTTCCCCACCGCTCCTTCTGCTACTGACCGAAGCCTCAGCAACTCGTCGTCCAGGACCAGGAGTTTGTAACCTCCCAGTTTCTGGGAACGCGTTGCACAGACCTTTCTGCAAGGCCTCCTGAGATGTCTCATCCTCTGCTCCCTCTGCGACGGCAAGATAAGGTCTGCAACCTTACCCTTGTACCGTGGATCAAGGAGAGTGGCCAGCCAGTAATGGTCCCTCTCCTTGATCCGAAGAATATGAGGATCCTTCCGCAGGCTTTGCAGGATCAGGGAGGCCATGCAACGTAGGTTAGCTGAGGCATTCGGTCCGGAGTTATCTGGGTCACTGAGGACGACATGATCGCCAGCCACCTCCTCCCAGCCACGTACAAGTCCACTGGTTTGTTGGGACTGTACATCATCCCTAAAAGACTGCTGCTGCTGATGCTGAGTGCCAGGCTCCACCTCCATGCTCACACAATCCTCCTCCTCCTCCTTCTCCTCCTCCTCATCCTCTTTCTGTGTGGTGGGTGGGACAGAAGGAACACTGTCTGGATAAAGGGGGCCTTGAGAGGCAAGGAAGTCCTCCTCTTCCTGCCTCTGTTCTGCCTCAAGTGCCCTGTCCATTATCCCACGCAGCGTATGCTCCAACAGGTGGACAAGAGGTACAGTGTCACTGATGCATGCACTGTCACTGCTCACCATCCTAGTGGCCTCCTCAAATGGTGAGAGGACAGTGCATGCATCCCTGATCATGCTCCACTGGCGTGGGGAAAAAAAGCCAAGCTCCCCTGACCCTGTCCTGGTGCCTTAGTCGCAAAGGTACTCATTGATGGCCCTCTGCTGCGTGTGCAGTCGCTGCAGCATGGCCAACGTTGAGTTCCACCTGGTGGGCATGTCACATATTAGGCAGTTCTTGAGCAGGTTCAGCTCCTTTTGCAGCTCAGCCAGCCGAGCACTGGCATTATAAGATCGGCGGAAATGCACACAGACTTTCCTGGCCTGCCTCAGGACATCCTGTAAGCCTGGGTACCTGCCCAAGAACTGCTGCACCACCAGGTTGAGGACGTGAGCCATACAGGGCACATGGGTGAGCTGCCCCTGTCGCAGGGCGGAGAGGAGGTTGGTGCCATTGTCAGAAACCACCATTCCTGGCTTAAGCTGGCGTGGCGTCAACCACCTCTCGGCCTGCCCCTGCAGAGCTGCCAGAACCTCTGCCCCAGTGTGGCTCCTGTCCCCCAAACACACCAGCGCAAGCACAGCATGGCATTTTTTTGCCTGTGTACTCGCGTAGCCCCTTGTACGCCTACGGAGCACTGCTGGTTCCGAGGACAGAGCACTCGAAGAGGCCATGGAGGAAGAAGAAGAGGAGGGGGTGGAGGAGAGAGGTGTGTCACAACCAGTAGTAGTAGCATTTTGGAGGCGTGGTGGCGGAACAACCTCCAACACTACTGCACCTTGTCCTGCATCCCTGCCAGCTGCCAATAGAGTGACCCAATGGGCCGTGAAAGACAGATAATGTCCCTGTCCATGCCTGCTGGACCATGAGTCAGCGGTAATATGCACCTTACTGCTGACCACCCTGTCCAGCGAGGCATGGACATTGCCTTCCACATGCCTGTAGAGAGACGGAATCGCCTTCCGTGAGAAAAAGTGGCGTTTGGGAACCTGCCACTGAGGAACCGCACATTGAACAAACTCACGGAAGGGGGCCGAGTCTACCAACTGAAAAGGCAGCAGTTGAAGTGCTAGCAATTTAGCCAAGCTAGCATTCAACCGCTGGGCATGTGGATGGCTGGGAGTATACTTCTTTCGACGGTCCAGCAGCTGGGGCAGGGAAATTTGCCTGCTACAATCAGACGTCGGTGTACTGCAAGTACTTGGTTTTGACACACCTAATTCTACACCTTCAGTCCTCTCAGAGCAGCTTTCAGAGAGGACTGAAGATATAGTGGGGATGGAGATCCCAGCTGATGAGGAGCAAGGAGAGGTCTGCTTTGTTCTTTGGTGTGGGTCTTTTATGTGTGCTTGCCAATGAGCTGCATGGCAGGTCGACATATGTCTGCTCATGCTTGTGGTGCCCAAGCGGCTGATGTTTTGGCCACGCGAGATACGCTTGAGACAAATATTGCAAATAGCAGTGGTGCGATCTGATGCACTCGTCTCAAAAAAGGCCCACACCAATGAACTTTTGTGATAACGTGCAGAGGTGTGATACAGTTGGTGTGCTGGCCTCTAGCTGGCCTCCAGGGGGCATCCTGCCTCGTTGGACATGTGCCGCCGCATCCTCCTCCTCCTCCTCTCTCCCTTCAGGCACCCACGTGGAGTCAGTGACCTCATCATCCCCTCCCTCTTCACCACTAGAGCAAACCTGGCAGTAAGCTGCAGCTGGTGGAACATTACTGCCAGATTGCTGTCCTTCAGCATCCCCTCTCTCTGCGCGCACACTACTGCCTTCCTCAAGCTGGGTATCATCATCCGAGCCTTCGAATCGTTGGGCATCCTCCTGGAGCATGTACCCAACACTGTGCTCAAACAGTTCGGGGGACTCCTCAGGAGGACATGGTGGGTCTAGGAAAGGGTGGCTGATGATGCCATTGAGTACGTGTTGGCAGCTGCTGTGCCAGTACCCTGAGCCTGGGTGAGAGAGGATGAGGAGGATGAGGAGGGCTTGGTCATCCATTCTACCAAGCCTTCGGCATGATGCGGCTCAACATGTCCAGCTGCCGAAAACAAAGACAAGCGTTTCCCATGGCCACGTGCTGATGACGATGCACGACCACGTCCATGACCAGCACTGTTGTTTCTAGAAACAGAGCCTGCTTGCCCTGTGTTCTTGCCTCGGGACGGTCTGCCTCTCCTTGGCGGTCTTCCAGCCATTGTAGTCGGTAGTGTATATTGTATAAAAAATAGAGCTCCTATGTGTGCTCACAACACACTGTAGGTCCAATGGGTGCTGACACAAACACACTATAGGTACTATGTGTGCTGCTGACAAGAAAATATAGGACCTATGTGTGCTGCCACAAACACACTATAAGTCCTATGGGTGCTGACACAAACACACTATAGGTACTATGTGTGCTGCTGAAAAGGAAATATAGGACCTATGTGTGCTGCCACAAACACACTATAAGTCCTATGGGTGCTGACACAAACACACTATAGGTACTATGTGTGCTGCTGACAAGAACATTTAGGACCTATGTGTGCTGCCACAAACACACTATAAGTCCTATGGGTGCTGACACAAACACACTATAGGTACTATGTGTGCTGCTGACAAGAAAATATAGGACCTATGTGTGCTGTCACAAACACACTATAAGTCCTATGGGTGCTGACACAAACACACTATAGGTACTATGTGTGCTGCTGACAAGAAAATATAGGTCCTATGTGTGCTGCCACAAACACACTATAAGTCCTATGGGTGCTGACACAAACACACTATAGGTACTATGTGTGCTGCTGACAAGAAAATATAGGACCTATGTGTGCTGCCACAAACACACTATAAGTCCTATGGGTGCTGACACAAACACACTATAGGTACTATGTGTGCTGCTGACAAGAAAATATAGGACCTATGTGTGCTGCCACAAACACACTATAAGTCCTATGGGTGCTGACACAAACACACTATAGGTACTATGTGTGCTGCTGACAAGAAAATATAGGACCTATGTGTGCTGCCACAAACACACTATAAGTCCTATGGGTGCTGACACAAACACACTATAGGTACTATGTGTGCTGCTGAAAAGGAAATATAGGACCTATGTGTGCTGCCACAAACACACTATAAGTCCTATGGGTGCTGACACAAACACACTATAGGTACTATGTGTGCTGCTGACAAGAAAATATAGGACCTATGTGTGCTGCCAAAAACACACTATAAGTCCTATGGGTGCTGACACAAACACACTATAGGTACTATGTGTGCTACTGACAAGAAAATATAGGACCTATGTGTGCTGCCACAAACACACTATAAGTCCTATGGGTGCTGACACAAACACACTATAGGTACTATGTGTGCTGCTGACAAGAAAATATAGGACCTATGTGTGCTGCCACAAACACACTATAAGTCCTATGGGTGCTGACACAAACACACTATAGGTACTATGTGTGCTGCTGACAAGAAAATATAGGACCTATGTGTGCTGCCACAAACACACTATAAGTCCTATGGGTGCTGACACAAACACACTATAGGTACTATGTGTGCTGCTGACAAGAAAATATAGGACCTATGTGTGCTGCCACAAACACACTATAAGTCCTATGGGTGCTGACACAAACACACTATAGGTACTATGTGTGCTGCTGAAAAGGAAATATAGGACCTATGTGTGCTGCCACAAACACACTATAAGTCCTATGGGTGCTGACACAAACACACTATAGGTACTATGTGTGCTGCTGACAAGAAAATATAGGACCTATGTGTGCTGCCAAAAACACACTATAAGTCCTATGGGTGCTGACACAAACACACTATAGGTACTATGTGTGCTACTGACAAGAAAATATAGGACCTATGTGTGCTGCCACAAACACACTATAAGTCCTATGGGTGCTGACACAAACACACTATAGGTACTATGTGTGCTGCTGACAAGAAAATATAGGACCTATGTGTGCTGCCACAAACACACTATAAGTCCTATGGGTGCTGACACAAACACACTATAGGTACTATGTGTGCTGCTGACAAGAAAATATAGGACCTATGTGTGCTGCCACAAACACACTATAAGTCCTATGGGTGCTGACACAAACACACTATAGGTACTATGTGTGCTGCTGACAAGAAAATATAGGACCTATGTGTGCTGCCACAAACACATTATAAGCCCTATGGGTGCTGACACAAACACACTATAGGTACTATGTGTGCTGCTGACAAGAAAATATAGGTCCTATGTGTGCTGCCACAAACACACTATAAGTCCTATGGGTGCTGACACAAACACACTATAGGTACTATGTGTGCTGCTGACAAGAAAATATAGGACCTATGTGTGCTGCCACAAACACACTATAAGTCCTATGGGTGCTGACACAAACACACTATAGGTACTATGTGTGCTGCTGAAAAGGAAATATAGGACCTATGTGTGCTGCCACAAACACACTATAAGTCCTATGGGTGCTGACACAAACACACTATAGGTACTATGTGTGCTGCTGACAAGAAAATATAGGACCTATGTGTGCTGCCACAAACACACTATAAGTCCTATGGGTGCTGACACAAACACACTATAGGCACTATGTGTGCTGCTGACAAGAAAATATAGGACCTATGTGTGCTGCCACAAACACACTATAAGTCCTATGGGTGCTGACACAAACACACTATAGGTACTATGTGTGCTGCTGACAAGAAAATATAGGACCTATGTGTGCTGCCACAAACACATTATAAGCCCTATGGGTGCTGACACAAACACACTATAGGTACTATGTGTGCTGCTGACAAGAAAATATAGGACCTATGTGTGCTGCCACAAACACATTATAAGCCCTATGGGTGCTGACACAAACACACTATAGGTACTATGTGTGCTGCTGAAAAGGAAATATAGGACCTATGTGTGCTGCCACAAACACACTATAAGTCCTATGGGTGCTGACACAAACACACTATAGGTACTATGTGTGCTGCTGACAAGAAAATATAGGACCTATGTGTGCTGCCAAAAACACACTATAAGTCCTATGGGTGCTGACACAAACACACTATAGGTACTATGTGTGCTACTGACAAGAAAATATAGGACCTATGTGTGCTGCCACAAACACACTATAAGTCCTATGGGTGCTGACACAAACACACTATAGGTACTATGTGTGCTGCTGACAAGAAAATATAGGACCTATGTGTGCTGCCACAAACACACTATAAGTCCTATGGGTGCTGACACAAACACACTATAGGTACTATGTGTGCTGCTGACAAGAAAATATAGGACCTATGTGTGCTGCCACAAACACACTATAAGTCCTATGGGTGCTGACACAAACACACTATAGGTACTATGTGTGCTGCTGACAAGAAAATATAGGACCTATGTGTGCTGCCACAAACACATTATAAGCCCTATGGGTGCTGACACAAACACACTATAGGTACTATGTGTGCTGCTGACAAGAAAATATAGGTCCTATGTGTGCTGCCACAAACACACTATAAGTCCTATGGGTGCTGACACAAACACACTATAGGTACTATGTGTGCTGCTGACAAGAAAATATAGGACCTATGTGTGCTGCCACAAACACACTATAAGTCCTATGGGTGCTGACACAAACACACTATAGGTACTATGTGTGCTGCTGAAAAGGAAATATAGGACCTATGTGTGCTGCCACAAACACACTATAAGTCCTATGGGTGCTGACACAAACACACTATAGGTACTATGTGTGCTGCTGACAAGAAAATATAGGACCTATGTGTGCTGCCACAAACACACTATAAGTCCTATGGGTGCTGACACAAACACACTATAGGTACTATGTGTGCTGCTGACAAGAAAATATAGGACCTATGTGTGCTGCCACAAACACACTATAAGTCCTATGGGTGCTGACACAAACACACTATAGGTACTATGTGTGCTGCTGACAAGAAAATATAGGACCTATGTGTGCTGCCACAAACACATTATAAGCCCTATGGGTGCTGACACAAACACACTATAGGTACTATGTGTGCTGCTGACAAGAAAATATAGGACCTATGTGTGCTGCCACAAACACATTATAAGCCCTATGGGTGCTGACACAAACACACTATAGGTACTATGTGTGCTGCTGACAAGAAAATATAGGTCCTATGTGTGCTGCCACAAACACACTATAAGTCCTATGGGTGCTGACACAAACACACTATAGGTACTATGTGTGCTGCTGACAAGAAAATATAGGACCTATGTGTGCTGCCACAAACACACTATAAGTCCTATGGGTGCTGACACAAACACACTATAGGTACTATGTGTGCTGCTGAAAAGGAAATATAGGACCTATGTGTGCTGCCACAAACACACTATAAGTCCTATGGGTGCTGACACAAACACACTATAGGTACTATGTGTGCTGCTGACAAGAAAATATAGGACCTATGTGTGCTGCCACAAACACACTATAAGTCCTATGGGTGCTGACACAAACACACTATAGGTACTATGTGTGCTGCTGACAAGAAAATATAGGACCTATGTGTGCTGCCACAAACACACTATAAGTCCTATGGGTGCTGACACAAACACACTATAGGTACTATGTGTGCTGCTGAAAAGGAAATATAGGACCTATGTGTGCTGCCACAAACACACTATAAGTCCTATGGGTGCTGACACAAACACACTATAGGTACTATGTGTGCTGCTGACAAGAACATTTAGGACCTATGTGTGCTGCCACAAACACACTATAAGTCCTATGGGTGCTGACACAAACACACTATAGGTACTATGTGTGCTGCTGACAAGAAAATATAGGACCTATGTGTGCTTTCACAAACACACTATAAGTCCTATGGGTGCTGACACAAACACACTATAGGTACTATGTGTGCTGCTGACAAGAAAATATAGGTCCTATGTGTGCTGCCACAAACACACTATAAGTCCTATGGGTGCTGACACAAACACACTATAGGTACTATGTGTGCTGCTGACAAGAAAATATAGGACCTATGTGTGCTGCCACAAACACACTATAAGTCCTATGGGTGCTGACACAAACACACTATAGGTACTATGTGTGCTGCTGACAAGAAAATATAGGACCTATGTGTGCTGCCACAAACACACTATAAGTCCTATGGGTGCTGACACAAACACACTATAGGTACTATGTGTGCTGCTGACAAGAAAATATAGGACCTATGTGTGCTGCCACAAACACACTATAAGTCCTATGGGTGCTGACACAAACACACTATAGGTACTATGTGTGCTGCTGAAAAGGAAATATAGGACCTATGTGTGCTGTCACAAACACACTATAAGTCCTATGGGTGCTGACACAAACACACTATAGGTACTATGTGTGCTGCTGACAAGAAAATATAGGACCTATGTGTGCTGCCAAAAACACACTATAAGTCCTATGGGTGCTGACACAAACACACTATAGGTACTATGTGTGCTACTGACAAGAAAATATAGGACCTATGTGTGCTGCCACAAACACACTATAAGTCCTATGGGTGCTGACACAAACACACTATAGGTACTATGTGTGCTGCTGACAAGAAAATATAGGACCTATGTGTGCTGCCACAAACACACTATAAGTCCTATGGGTGCTGACACAAACACACTATAGGTACTATGTGTGCTGCTGACAAGAAAATATAGGACCTATGTGTGCTGCCACAAACACACTATAAGTCCTATGGGTGCTGACACAAACACACTATAGGTACTATGTGTGCTGCTGACAAGAAAATATAGGACCTATGTGTGCTGCCACAAACACATTATAAGCCCTATGGGTGCTGACACAAACACACTATAGGTACTATGTGTGCTGCTGACAAGAAAATATAGGTCCTATGTGTGCTGCCACAAACACACTATAAGTCCTATGGGTGCTGACACAAACACACTATAGGTACTATGTGTGCTGCTGACAAGAAAATATAGGACCTATGTGTGCTGCCACAAACACACTATAAGTCCTATGGGTGCTGACACAAACACACTATAGGTACTATGTGTGCTGCTGAAAAGGAAATATAGGACCTATGTGTGCTGCCACAAACACACTATAAGTCCTATGGGTGCTGACACAAACACACTATAGGTACTATGTGTGCTGCTGACAAGAAAATATAGGACCTATGTGTGCTGCCACAAACACACTATAAGTCCTATGGGTGCTGACACAAACACACTATAGGTACTATGTGTGCTGCTGACAAGAAAATATAGGACCTATGTGTGCTGCCACAAACACACTATAAGTCCTATGGGTGCTGACACAAACACACTATAGGTACTATGTGTGCTGCTGACAAGAAAATATAGGACCTATGTGTGCTGCCACAAACACATTATAAGCCCTATGGGTGCTGACACAAACACACTATAGGTACTATGTGTGCTGCTGACAAGAAAATATAGGACCTATGTGTGCTGCCACAAACACATTATAAGCCCTATGGGTGCTGACACAAACACACTATAGGTACTATGTGTGCTGCTGACAAGAAAATATAGGTCCTATGTGTGCTGCCACAAACACACTATAAGTCCTATGGGTGCTGACACAAACACACTATAGGTACTATGTGTGCTGCTGACAAGAAAATATAGGACCTATGTGTGCTGCCACAAACACACTATAAGTCCTATGGGTGCTGACACAAACACACTATAGGTACTATGTGTGCTGCTGAAAAGGAAATATAGGACCTATGTGTGCTGCCACAAACACACTATAAGTCCTATGGGTGCTGACACAAACACACTATAGGTACTATGTGTGCTGCTGACAAGAAAATATAGGACCTATGTGTGCTGCCACAAACACACTATAAGTCCTATGGGTGCTGACACAAACACACTATAGGTACTATGTGTGCTGCTGACAAGAAAATATAGGACCTTTGTGTGCTGCCACAAACACACTATAAGTCCTATGGGTGCTGACACAAACACACTATAGGTACTATGTGTGCTGCTGACAAGAAAATATAGGTCCTATGTGTGCTGCCACAAACACAATATGGCTCCTATAAATCCCTGCCTGGGATGGGACAGAAGGTTGGTACAGAAGTTGGGGTGCAATGCTGTTCTAACAGCACTGCGATTGATGCTACTGCAATGCTGTACTAACAGCACGCACACACCAGACTAATCCCCAGCAGCAGCTAATATCACACTCTGTGCAATCAGCAGTAATGAATGATCAGTAATGATGAATTGAATGACTCAGGTAGCAATGGTTTAGCAAAGAAGAAGAATAGCAATCAAGCAAAGAAGAATATCAATCACAAGACTGCTCTTCCAGAAGCCGGAACACATGTGCCCTGGGCCGACGGCGTGGCGGCCTTTTATATGGTGGGGCGTGTACTAAAGCCCCTGAGCTTTAATTGTCTACAGGCGTCCTGCCTGTAGCCAATTATTGCTCTCCTAGTTTCCGGCGCTGTGATTGGCCAAGCATGTGGGGTCACAGTGCATGCTTGGCCAATCATCAGCCAGCAATGCACTGCGGCGGCCGCAATGCATTGCGGGCCGCTCGCATCACACGAATGTGATGCGAACTGCCCAAATAGTTCTGGGCTCGCCGAGCGAGCGAACGCCCGGTGCTCGATTCGGACGTGGGTTCAAATCGAGCACCGGGCCCATCCCTATTCTCTGCCAATATATTTCAATTTACTAGCAACCAGGTGGATTAAGTATCACTTGGATTATTTGACCAAGGCAAAGGTGGACATGACACTTGAAACTTGAAAATGACAACATGTACTTGCAGCAGTTTACATGTATCTGTCTATGGCACAACTCCTAAAATGTTATGTTTGCTTGCTGTGATGAAATCTCACTCAGTGTTGGATGGCATCTAGACAATAGAAGTACATTTACATCTCTGCATTGCATAATATAACATTTTACATGCATTTATAATGTGATTTCCTTGTGATGTTGTGCATTTTTGATGCATTTTACATCAGAAAGCAGGAAGTAGGTAAAGGTATCCTTTTTTTCCTATTTTTTAAAGGTTTCCTTTTTATTATTAAGAAGGATGGTATCTATTACATTATGCATCTTAAAGCTAATAGATGTGTTTTATGTAATAACATTTAAAGGCTATATAAATATTCTACAATATTCCATATCTATATTACTCATGTATGTCAACAATATAACATTTATTGTTTATGATATAAATGTATAGTATTCAGAATCTATTTTAGGTTATTTGTTGCAAAGAAACAGATTTCAAAAAGCTAACATTTCCAGTCTAATAAAATAGTCAATAAATTGGACCACTTTAACGGTTTACTTTCTGCTTCTATTTTCAGTATTTCAGAAAAGTGCAATAGTCTTTAAAATCTATGCAGAGCAATATGCATCCAGCAGCAATGGAGTTAAATGTGACCATGCTTATCAAATCTGCTTTGATTGTGTAGGCATCACAAAAGTATAGTATGACGTTGTCCGGTGAACAGAGGCTCCCCTCTTCCACAAGGGACCAGAGACAGCTCCCTTCCGACAGGTAACTGATTGGATTAAGAGGCCCATTTGACAGCATGTCTGCTCAGCCATGGAGGCTAATCAACCTCCCCATCCTGCCTGCTAATAAATCCTGCGCTGGGGACCATTCGGCTTGATGATCTCTCCTCTGGGAGTTTTTATGGCTTCTCCTGAAGAAAACTATTCTAAGTCTATTAAAATTGCAGGTCTACGCTTGTCAGGTATTCTTAGGGAGTCATGGGAAATGCCTATCAGCCAAAGAGAAGTAGCTATTAAATATGCAAGAATAACAGCATATTCCTGGTTAAAAGGAATAATAATAATCATAATAACAGCACTGAAAGTGAGTGAAATCCTGTAGTATATTTATCTGTTCCACTGAAAGGGACTCATAAAGGCTATAATAAAAGTTATTTTATTTATATGGTGATAATGCTCTCCACATTGGATAAGTTGCACAATTTCTAAAGCATATACTTTGTGTATAGCTCTTAGGAAAAGGAAAAAAACATGGGTTCATATTATTACTGAACACAAAAAAACTGAAGAAATCACAATATGTTCATTCAATGACTGACATAATGTAACAAACAATGATGCATAATGTGTAAAGAATGGGACCACAGATTTTGCACATTAGAAAGACGTGCTTATTATATACAAAGGACCAGGTATGTCTTATAATAAAATATAACTATTTTATACTTGGACAGCACAGTAGCTAAGGCCGGGTTCACATATGTGCGGCAGTGGGTTCGTGCCTGGGGTCCGGTGCACGTCTGTTCACTGGTTTAGTTGCGATTCAGTTCCGAATTTTTGCCTGAATTTGCATCTGAACCAGACCCAAGCAGGCACCGGACCCCTTTTGCAATGCACTCCACAGCCGCACCGGACCTGTGTGAACCGGCTCCATTAAGAAACTGTCACACTCGCCTGTCATGTGAATTGGATGCAGGGAAACTCACATCCAATTGGCATATATGTGAACCAGGCCTCAGAGGTTAGCACTTCCACCCGTGATCGCTCCACACAGAAACAGAACGGAGATCTGTCAATGTAAACAGACAGATCTCCGTGCTGTCAGGGGTGAGGAGAGCAATCTGTTGTTCATACTAAGTATGAACAACGATCAATCTCCTCACCCAGGCAATCCTATCCCCCCACAGTTAGAATCACTCCCTAGGTAACACAGTTAACCCCTTGATCACCCCTACTGTTAACCTTTTCCCTGCCAGTGACATTTACACAGTAATCAGTGCATTTTTATAGCACTGATCGCTGTATAAATGCCAATGGTCCCAAAAATGTGTCAAAAGTGTCCGATCTGTCCACTATAATGTTTCAGTCCTGATAAAAATCGTTGATCACTGCCATTACTAGTAAAAAAAATAATAATAATAAAATGCCATAAATCTTTCCCCTATTTTGTAGACGCAAAGTATAAAAAGTATAACTTTTGTGCAAACCAAACAATATACGCTTATTGTGATATTTATTACAAAAAATATGTAGAAGAATACATATCGGCCTAAACTGAGGATAACATTTGCTTTTTTTTTTAAAAAGTGGAGTTATTTATTGTAGCAAAAAGTACAAAATATTGTGTTTCTTTCAAAATTGTTGCTCTATTTTTGTTTATAGCGCTAAAAATAAAAACCGCAGAGATGATCAAATACCACTAAAAGAAAGCTCTATTTGTGGAAAAAAAGGACATCAATTTTGTTTGGGTACATCGTCGCATGACCGCGCAATTGTCAGTTAAAGCGACGCAGTGCCATATTTAAAAAAATGGCCTGGTCATTAAGCAGCCACATCTTCCCGGGGCTGAAGTGAACTTGTCATCAAAATTGCATCACACAGGGGACTTTTTGTCCTCTATGCGATGGAAAAAGTAGAACTAAAGGCAATACTTTTTTCATTTTGGATAGAACAAGCAAGGGTTACAGCCCCTGTCAGGTTTTATCTTTAGCCATCTGAGGAAAATTCCCTTCACTTCCTGTTCCATAGCTAAAACAAAAAGTGAGAGGAAATCCCTCCAAAGTGAGGAAATCCCTGGTTTTCCCCAGGTTCGCAGGAACTAGTCCCCAATTGGATGATTTCCCCTTTTTATTGTTCCTGGGACAACCCAATGTTTGGGATTCTCTTTTCTTTTCTATTCTAATCCCTCTCCACTTACGCTAAAACTAAAAACGTTTTACTTTTAGTTATACTTTAAGTAAAATTTTTTTTAAAAAAGTGTAAAAATTAAAGTTACAACCAATCACTTAAAATCAGTCCCACTTATATGCCTGTACGAATGTAAATGTATGCTTTTGGGGCGCCTAAGCATGAAAACGTTGATTGCAAGACACAGTTACATATCGTCACATACACCATAGTGAGAGCAATAATTCTAGACCCATTATATCCAATTAACTCTAAACGGATGACCTGTAGGAGCTTCTAAAGCATTGGGCCTAAATTATGTTTTAACCACTTGCTGACCGCTGTCAGCAAATATACGTCGGCAGAATGGCACGGCTGGGCAAAGTAACGTACATGTACGTTACTTTGAATTTTCCGTGCACACCTGCCGCGAGCTCCGTAAACGTGGCCGTGGCACCCACAGACTCGATTGCCGCTGGGATACCCGCAATCATGTCACGGAGCTGAAGAACAGGGAGATGCCGATGTAAACAGCATCTTCCCATTCTGCCTAGTGACAGGGCACTGATCGTCTGCTCCCTGTCATCGGGAGCAGTAATCAGTGTGGTGTCACACACAGCCCATCCCCCAGACAGTTAGAAACACCCCCCAGGACACACTTAACCCCTCCCAACCCCCTAGTGGTTAACCCCTTCACTGTCGGTGACATTTTTACAGTAATCAATGCAATTTTATAGCATTGATCGCTGTATTAATTCCAATGGTCCCAAAAATGTGTAAATGTGTCAAAATTGTCCGATGTGTCTGCAATGATGTGTCACAGTCACGATAAAAATCGCTGATTGCCGCCATTACTAGTAAAAAAAAAAAATATTAATAAAAATTACATAAAACTTTCCCCTATTTTGTAGACGCTATAACTTTTGCGCAAACCAATCAATAAACGCTTATTGCGATTTTTTTTACCAAAATGATGTAGAAGAATGCGTATGGGCCTAAATTGAGGAAAAAAACATTTTTTTATATATTTTTGGGGGGATTTATTATAGCAAAAAGTAAAAAACAATGTGTTTTTTTCAAAATTTACGCTCTTTTTTGTTTATAGCGCAAAAACTAAAAACCACAGAGGTGATCAAATACCACCAAAAGAAAGCTCTATTTGTGGGAAAAAAAGGACGTCAATTTTGTTTGCACGACCGCGCAATTGTCAGTTAAAGCGATGCAGTGCCAAATCGCAAAAAGTGCTCTGGTCAGGAGGGGGTAAATCCTTCCGGGGCTGAAGTGGTTAAACATGTGTGCAAAAAAAATGGCTCTGGCAGTAAAAGGGTTAAAGGGCCAAAAAATATATTTTTTTTTTGGATAGGCCGGCCCTCATAACTTTAGCTAAGATAGGGTGAGCATTTGGAGTGCTGCTGATAAAGTGCATAGGAACAGATTAGTGTAGGGGTTGTATGCACTGGCTGCCCTGTTAAAGTAGATGTGTACCCTTAGTAAATATCCTGTAGTTAACAAAATGCTACATATCTTGAGGAATTTGTTTTTTTTTACATGTAAATGTTCTTGATTATCTGCATACTTTTTACAGCTTGTCCATGTGCACTACAGTGCTAATAGGCTGTGCATGTTTTTTTTCACAGGACATTTTTTTACATTTTTAATTGGCTGCATTCATTTCTTCACAACTTCTTTGTAGCTTGCCCCTGTCTAGATGCATTACAGTGATTACAGGCTGCATGTGTTATTCACAGGGCATATTTCCAAATTTGTTGCTGGCTGCAATTGTTTCTATCACAGGTCTGCTTTTAAATGGTGACATCAGTGTATATTGCCTGGGAAGTTTGCATCAGCGTATATCAATTGGGAAAACTTGTGACAGGGTGGTTTGCAGGCAGAAGATTGTGCGAAACAGGGACAGAGCATTGTCACACATAACACAGAGTGCTCAAAAAAGGACTATTTTATATCTGTATCGCCAGCTGTTATTTTCATGAAAGCTAGCCATTAAAATAAAAAACGGTGTTCCATCTAAAATGATTATTCTAAAGTTTATATTAGAGTTTAATGGTTAGGTTTACATCTACTTTAACAAGACATGCTTGAGTGCTTTGAATTTCAGTGCTGGGGTACATTTTCTTATCTGCCCTACCTGTGTGCACTGATATCTGTACACTCCAATACAAAAAGGAACAATATCTTTTTCAACAACTGATTGATAGTTAACTCTTCAATTATTAAAATCTTAGCCACTTTTTCTATAGTGCTCATTTACACTTGCTTCGACTGCAACACACATTGATGCTCCTACTGCTTCAACATGCTTTTTTGATGTGTTTTTGATGCTTTGGTGATGCTTCAGTAATGCTTTTTTAAAGATTTAATGAAGCTTGGCAGATGCCCTATGTATGTGCTTATTTTTTTTTTGTGTTTAATAGACTCAGTAAAACCGGCCCTTTAGTACCCCTATTTAGATTTGGTACCCTTTTTCAGAAAATCCCCAGCTTATTAGTACCCCCAGCTCTGTTGATGCCTCACTCAGCAGTACCCCCAGCTTTGCTGTTCTCTGGCTCAGTAGTAACCCCCTGCTCTGCTGATCCCCTGCTCAGTAGTAACCCCCAGCTCTGCTGATCGCCAACTCAGTAGTACCCCTAGCTCTGCTGATCATCCACTTAGTAGTAGCCCCCAGCTCTGCTGATCCTTCTCTCTCTCTCTGGTCTCCTCCCACCCCCCCCCCGCTATATTGCACTCATGCTACGCACCACATGTGATATTGCTAGTTTCTCCTGCTCTGTTCTGCCAGCTCTGCTGTTCCTTTTTTTTTTTTTTTTTAATCTTTATTTATAAATTTTTCAAATGCATACATAAAATCTTCTTCATATTGCTTAACAAAGCAGATACATTTACCGTTTTCTCCCGTATAATCGGGATATATTATTTCTTGTTGTTGTTCGTACACAAATCTTCTCCAAAGCTGTGAGATCCTCACCTCCCCGGATTGGCTGTGGAAGACTTTCCACAAAATGTTTAAGCTGTGAGTACCTCCAGGCGTCAATCGACATAAGTTCCCTATTTTCTCTTAATTCGTGATAAGTGAGTATTCTTCCTTGCTTGATAATGTCTTGTAACTGTGCTTCCCCGTTTTTAATCCAATTTCCCCCTATTTGACTCCTACCTGGTGTGAAAAAAATATTATCTTTTAAATAAATCAAGGGTGAATTATACGCCCATTTATTCTTTCTAAACAACCTATCCCACTCTTTTAGTGTAACCAATGTGATTTCATGTGTCCCTTCCCCCTCTACTCTAAATTTTGGGGGATTCCATATAATGTGACCCAGTTGTGTGTTACTTTGTGCATTCTCTATATTCACCCATCTTTTGTTGCTTCCCCCTTTCATCCATTCTATTGCCCTAGAAAGGGCTATAGCCCTATAGTATTTCTCAAAATCGGGGAATGCTAACCCCCCCTGTTTTTTCTCCTTGGATAATATGTTTTTGGATATGCGAGGCTTCTTGTTGGACCATATAAATTTAGAAATTATTCTATTTAGTGTAGCAAAGAAAACTTGCGGCACTGAGAGCGGGAGCATCTGTAGTTTGTAGTTTACTTTTGGAACAATAACCATTTTGACCGCGTTAATTTTCCCTAACCAAGACAAGGGACAGGGAGCTAGTCTTTTAGTTTCTGCTTTAATCTCCTCCAGCAATGGTAAGTAGTTTAATGTGTAGATTTTCCTTAGGGTAGATGAGAGCATGACTCCTAAATATTTTATTTTATCTCTCCAGGGAAAATGAAACACTTTTGAGAGTCGATCGGCTTCGGCTTGCTCTATGTTTTTTTTTTGTTTTTTTTTTTTTTAAATCTTTATTTATTTTGAAAAAAAATTTTTTTTTACACACATATGAATACATATACACAAGGTTCAGACAAAACATGTCTCCGCCTTATAACAATCTAATTGGTATTTACCACCCCCCCACCCCCCCCCCCCCCCTTCCCAACCAAACCAGAAAGAAGAGTAAACCAAGCTACAAACTACTTCTATCTTTCACTTATAGGGATCCGAGTCATCATGTTTCTTTTTAGGCGTCCTTATCCCTTTCTCCCCCTAACATGGGCTATTCAATAAGATTTACGAGGGTGGATTTTCTCCTTACTGAGTTATCTCTTCATAGTATCTCCACGAGTTTTTAAATTTGTTCCAGCTTTCCCACCTCCCCTCCATTTCCTCTTCTCCCGATCCCTCAACTCCTTTGGGTTCTGTTTTTCCTAATCTTTGCTGTATGTTCACTCGTGCTATCCATTCCCCTATTTGAGGACTCTCAGCTTTCTTCCATTTTTTCGGAATTAGTTTTTTTGCCTCATCTAGGAGAATGGGTGCTAGGGAGGCTTGGTACTGCCTCAGGGGGATATCGTTCCCGTGGAACAGTACCGCCCATGGCTCTTCGGGTATGTTCTGCTTTGTAATATTTTTAATCAGTTCAAGAATTGATCGCCAGAATTTTTTAATTATAGGACAATACCACCATATGTGTGCCATGGAGCCTATGTCGCCACAACCTCTCCAGCATTCGGGGGAACTATCCTTCTGATATTTGCTCGTCTTGACTGGGGTTATATACCAGCCGGAAATACATTTATAGTTTACTTCAATGGTTTTTATATCTAACGCTGCCCCGTGCATTAACTTAAAAATTTTATCACATCTAGATTTGTTGCAAAAAGATCCTAGTTCTTTTTGCCATCTTTTGACACCCGGGGGGACACCACTTGAGCCTTCTCTTATAAGGATTTTGTATATAAGGGAGATATTGTTTTTAGTTGATGATCGCAAACAAATCCTCTCAATTTCAGTGTAGTCTTCCCCGCTTCTAATTGGCTGGGGTAGTTTCTCTACGAAGTGCTTCAGTTGGGCATATCTCCAGGTATCAATCGACAGCAAATCCCGCGCTTGTCTTAATTCGTGAAAAGTGTTTAATTTACCGTGTTTCGTAATATCCCTTAATCGTGCGTCGTCTTTTTTGATCCAATTACCCCATACTTTACTTCTTCCTGGCTCAAAATAAATATTATTTTTTAAAAAAAATCAATGGTGAATTGTATTCCCATCTGTTGTTTCTGTGCAGATTGTCCCAAGCTTTCAATGTAACTCGTGTAATCTCGTGTGTTTCCAAACCTGTTGCCCTAAATTCCGGTGGGTTCCATATCACGTGTCCTAAATTAGTGTTACTAAGTGTATTTTCTAAGTTTACCCATCTTTTTTTTCCCCCTTCTTTTGTCCACTCTATAACCCGAGTGAGTGCTATAGCGTTGTAATATTTTTCAAAATCCGGCAGAGCCAAACCCCCCAGTTTTTTTTCTCTTGTCAAGATTTCTGCTGCGATACGCGGCTTCTTGTTGGACCAGACAAATTTCGAGACAATGCTTTTTAGGGTCCCAAAGTACGCTCTGGGAATTGCTAAAGGAAGCATTTGAAACTTGTAATTTATTTTCGGGGCAATGATCATTTTTACAGCATTGATTTTTCCAACCCATGAAAGCGATTTCATTGTCCACTTTTTTGTCTCGTTTTTTATCTGGTCCAACAAGGGAATATAGTTTATCAGATATATTTTTCTTAGTGTATTTGCCAATCTAACCCCTAGATAGTTGATGCTCTCCCTCCATGGAAATTGGAATTCCCCTTTTAGTTGGGCCACCTCTGTTTTTTTTAGGTTAATGTTCAGAATCTCCGATTTGGCGGTGTTGATTTTAAAGTTGGACAGCTGGCCATATGTGTTCAAAACTTTAAGTAAGTTAGGTAGAGTAATCCGGGGGGTAGTGAGAAAGAAGAGCACATCGTCCGCAAATGCGGCCAGCTTGTGTTCCTCGTCTCCCACCTTGATCCCTCCGATATCGGGCATATTCCTAATTGTTGAGAGTAAAGGCTCCAGGGCTAAAACAAATAGGAGCGGGGACAGAGGGCAACCCTGGCGTGTACCATTCTTCATGGTGAAGGCCGATGACAGAACTCCATTCACCTTCACCCTCGCTTGTGGGAAGTTGTATAGTATCTTGATCCAACTCCTCATCCTTGGGCCCACTCCCATGCCCTCTAGTGTTGTAAACATATGTCCCCAGTCTATTCTGTCGAACGCCTTTTCAGCGTCCATCGACAAGAATAGACTGGGGACATCCGCCCTCCTACTTGCCTGCATCAACAATAGTGCCCTTATCCCATTGTCCCTGCCCTCCCTTCCCATCACGAATCCAGCTTGGTCTGGGTGTATCAAGTCCGGCATCTTAGTTTTAATTCTATTCGCCAGGACTTTCGCGAAAAGCTTTGTGTCTGTATTCAATAAGGCGATGGGACGATAACTTGAACAAAGTGTTTTATCTTTCCCTTCCTTTAGTATAAGTGTTATTGAAGCCATTAAGGCTTCTTTGTCCATTCCGTATTCTCCTCCAAGCTGGTTCCAATACTGACAGAGTCTAGGGATTAAGATATCTGCGAATTTCTTATAATAAGTCAGTGAAAATCCATCTGGACCCGGGCTTCTGCCAGTTGAGGAGCTCTTCAGCGCCTCAGCTATTTCTTGTTCAGTTATTGGCCTATCCATATGGGAGCTGTCATCTAGTGATAGAGCAGGGACCGCGCTGTTCCTAACAAAATTCCTAGAATCCTCTAGCTGGGTTTGTGTGTTCTGCCCTTGTGGCTTTACGTCATAGAGAGATTCGTAATAGAGTTTGAATTCAGTGGCTATGTCTTTGGTAACATTCACCATTGACCCCGTTTTGCTTTGAATCTTATCTATGTAATTAATCTCTCTCTTGTTTTTTAGCATTTTTGCTAGGTGTTTACTGCTTTTGTTACCCCACCTGTGACGGTCCGCGTCTAGTTTGTGAAACCATTTCCTAGCTTCTATGTCCATTTCCGTTTTTATTTCTTCTCTTTTATTCAGTAATCTATGAAAAGTATCTTGTCTTCTTGTTTTTTCATTCCTATGCTCTTTTTCTAAGTTGCGGACTTCTTCTATCAGTTTCTCTCTATGCTCCTTAATAATTTTTTTTTTTCCTGCTCCATTTGAAATAAAGATCCCCCTCATATAAGATTTGTGTGCTTCCCACAGTGATGCCGGACGGGTTTCACCATTGTCGTTTATTTCAAAAAAATATATTATTTCCTTCCTGATGGTATCCTCCGTGGCGGCCTCTGCCAGTAGGCCGTCATTGAG
This sequence comes from Lithobates sylvaticus, assembly GCA_028564925.1. NCBI lineage: Eukaryota > Metazoa > Chordata > Amphibia > Anura > Ranidae > Lithobates > Lithobates sylvaticus. The sequence goes on along the minus strand of CM053026.1, from coordinate 377,822,793 downwards.
GCTCCGTGAGGCTGGACTCCTTGGGGTGCCCGTGAGTCTGATAGACATCGACAGGGGCGCATGGTCTGATAGGGTCACTATCTCAATCTGAGACTCTAATATCTGATCCAAAAATTTATGTTCCACAAAAAAATAATCCAACCGGGAATGAGTCCCGTGGACAGGAGAAAAAAAAGTGTAGTCTCTGGTATCTGGGTGCTGCACCCTCCAGACATCAATTAGCTGCGCATTCCTCAATTTTTGTTTTATTGTTTTTCGCTGGCGGGTATTCAGGGAGCGTGTTTTTGACGTGGAGTCCATCTTAGGTTCTATACCGAAATTTAAATCTCCTGCGAGAATAATTTCGCCAGTGCGGAATATTGTTAGGCGTCTCAACATTTGTAATAAAAATTCCGTCGGATTTTTGTTTGGACTGTATATATTTGCTAGTGTTAATTTTTTATTGCCTATTCTTCCATTAAAAAACAAGAACCTTCCTTCGGGGTCTACCAGCCTGTCCATGTATTCAAATTTGATTCCTCTAGCAAACCCTATGGCCACCCCCTTGGCCCCTCTGGTCGGTGTATCACCTTGGAACCACAGCGGATATTCATAGGAGAGAATTCTAGTGCTGCTGTCTTGGGGTATATGTGTCTCTTGTAAAAAGATAACCTGTGCCTGGTATGACTTTAATTCCTTCAAGATCTTATGTCTCTTGACCTTAGAGTTAAGCCCCTTCACATTATATGTAACAAGCTTCAAGTCGCTATCAGACATGATCCTAGATGTAATACCTTGGTTTGATAAGATTTATGTATTCCGATCCATTTTATCTGATCCCGTTTGGCTGAGACATCCTTAATCCCTCCCTCCCACCCCACCCCTCCCCCTGTTCTTTTCCCTCACCTCCCAAACCCCCAACCCTTTTCCCTCCCCCCTCCCAATCCCCTCTCCCCTCCCTGGGTCTACTTTCGACCCCTTGTAAACAGCGAGGCATCTCTGTGAGACTTCCCCTGTCTACTGCGCCTTCAGGGTGCAGTTACGGTATTGGCGGCTCACAGTAGGGTCCCCCCTCCCATAAAGGAAAAAAAAAAAAAAAAAAAGGGGGGGGGGAGTCTACCAGGGCCGCATGGCCCCCCGAGGTCCCCACCACCCCTCACCACCTCCGCCCACATCTATGTTTATATAAATCCAGCTCTTTTTGCGCGGGAATGTGAGGGAGAAAAGGGCGAAGAAAAAAAAAAAAAAAAGGGAGTTCCCTCTCTCCCCCACCTTCCCTTTCTTCCCCTATTTCCATCCTTCTTCTCCCCCTTTCTTTCACCCTCTTTCTGATCCTTTTCCCCCCACCACCCCGCGTCTCCCCATAAAGCCGGGGTTTATTATTTTAGTTCCGGTTGGCTGGCATTGTTGGGGTAGGAATCCCCAGGTCTTGGCAGAAATTCTGTAATTCATCGAGATACTTCAGGCGAAATGTTCTCCCAGCCTTGACAACATTCAACGCTGTAGGGAATCCCCACGTGTATTTCATGTTCAAGGCCCTTAGGCTAGTCAATAAAGGCTTCATCTGTCTTCGTTTTGCAAGAGTACCTGCGGAAAGATCGGGGAAGACCTGCAATTCACTATCTTCGTATTTAAGAGGGTTTCCTCTGATCTTGCTCCATAATTGCGCTTTATCTTCGTAGGAGTGGAATCTAATGAGGACGTCACGCGGTATTTCCTCTCCCATAGCAAAGGGTTTCCTAATACGGTGGATCCGATCTATTCTTAGCTCAGAGTCTTCCCCCCTGTCCAGCAGGGGTTTAAAAAGTTTTAACATTTTTTCTTTTAGGTCTTCGCCTCTCTGTTCAGGCAGGGACCTAATCCTTAGGTTTTGCCTTCTGCTCTGATCTTCCATATATTCCATTTTATAGATCATATCTCTTTGGTTCATTTGTAATTGCCCCATCTGTGTTCTTAATTCCAGATTTTCTTGTGCTTGTATTGTTGTAAATTCCTCTACTGTCTCCACTCTTTTTAGCAGGGCACACATGTCACCTCTCACATTTAGAATTTCCAGTTTAATAGCATTCTCTAGTTTGGAGAACATCTCGGCCATGTCTGTTTTTGTGGGGATTTGTGTAATGTCTCTCTGGTCTGGGGTAGCTTCGGCCGCCCCAAACTTGTCTTGTTCCAGTTCCAGTCTAGATATCTCCGCCTGTTCTGCCCTTAATTTCTCCTGTTCTTTCTTTTTTTCCTTAGCCCCTGGTTGCTTTTTTTCCATCTCGGGGCTTTTAAGGCTGATGTCTTTGAGATATTTTTGGATAGAGCTGGAATTCAAGCTCTCTTTAGGGGTTTTGGGATCAGTACCCCTCTGCGACCTCCCCTTCATATTTAACTGTCAGTCCGTTAGGGAGAAAGGCATTACGTTCCTTACCCTGTAATGTGTAGGTATTTGCAAAAAATGCCTTTTTATCCAAATGTGTGTTGTAGGGGCATACAGGGGGTTTCCCGTCGATGAAAAGCTGCTTTATCTCGGTCTTGACTATTTCATAACTTCCGTATCCATGTAGCTAGGTAACGTGGCCTGCCCTGCACGCTTTGTGTATAGCCTCTTCCCTATACTTCTTTCTCTACCCGAGTCTTTCAGCCGCCGCCCCTTCTTGCTTATGCTGGGTCCTCTTTATTGTATGTAGCCTTGTAACGCTAAAATTGCAATTCAACCACTTTTGTCTGTGAGCCTTTGTATTTGATAATGTTTAGTAGTGCAGTATAGTATTTAGCAATAATAACACTTGACTCCCCGTTGTGATCAGGGTATCCAGGCACACAGCGGTGTTTAGCAGAGTATTGGAATAGTCGGGTTAGCTTTATGACTTTATAACTTTATGGTTAAGGGCATACCAGTATACAAAAAAGGACAAAAAAAAAAAACGCAGAGACAAAGTGGAACAGTCCATGGCTAAGAAAGGGGTGGCATTCAGAACTTATATCCGTATTTAGCAGAGTCTTACAGGAATCAGGTTGACTTTATCTTTGTAGGCATACACTTATGTAACAAAAGTAAAGAAAGTCCATACCTGAGAGAGGGATGCCCCTCTAAATCCCCTCTAGGTACCTGTTGTTGCGAACGTGCGTGCAGGGAGACAGCTGAGGTGGAGAGACCGGCACTCTTCTCTCTTTCGGGCGCCTAAGCGCACCGTGATTGCTGGAGGAATTCCTGCTGAGCAATATGCTTCCTGGTGGGGTGAGGCGGCCAGACGGCTGGATTTATGGCCGGACCATTTCTCCCCTTAGGATGGGGTCTGGATGCCGAGGCTCCGATGTGCCGCTATTGTGGGGTGAGGAATGTCTATTGCGCGGGACGACCGGCGGCAGGGGGGGCCCCAAGGGGGACGCTTTCCAGCGGGCTAGGTGGCGTACGAGCGGGCTCTCACCTCCGCTTGTCGTTCCCCGGCTCTCGTCCTCCGCCGGCGTTCCATGCGGCCTGTGTCACCGCCACTGCCGAGGCTCCTCCCCCTACGCCGGCGTGTTACGTCAGCATGGCGTCAGCCCAGACTTTCATCTGACCCGGCTTGCTCTATGTTTATATTCAGGATCTCTGACTTGGCTAAGTTGATTTTAAAGTTTGATACTGAACCGTATAGTTTCAGAGTCCTAAGGAGGTTTGGCAGAGTAATCCGGGGGTTGGTCACAAAAAATAGCACATCGTCGGCGTATGCCGCCATCTTGTGCTCCTCCCCCCCTGCCCCCACTCCCCTTATATCCGCTGAATTCCTAATGGTAGAAAGAAGGGGTTACAAAGATAAAACAAAGAGGAGAGGGGACAGGGGGCACCCCTGACGCGTGCCATTCCTCATGACCAGTGGTTGTGAGAGCACCCCATTGATCCTTACCCTTGCCTGGGGAAGATCGTACAGGACCCTCACCCAGCTGATCATTCTCTGTCCTATGCCCATGGCCTCAAGTGTTTTAATCATGTGCCCCCAGTCTATCCTGTCAAAGGCCTTCTCGGCATCCAGTGACAGGAATAGACTGGGGGCTTTCCCCTGCCTTGCCGCCTGGAGTAACAACAGGGCCCTAATCCCATTGTCCCTTCCTTCCCTTCCCGGGGTAAACCCCACCTGGTCTGGGTGGACCAGTTGTGTTATATGTTCCTTAAATCTGTTTGCCAACACCTTGGTATACAGCTTTGTATCGGCATTAAGCAAGGCAATAGGTCGATAGCTCGAGCATAGCGTTCTATCTTTCCCCTCTTTTAAGATCACTGTAATGGACGCCATTAGAGCTTCAGATCTCATAGTACAGTCCTCTCCGAGTCTGTTCCAATAACGGCACATTCTGGGCACGAGGATATCTTTGAAGCATTTATAATATGTAAGAGTATACCCATCCAATCCTGGACTCTTGCCTTTCGGGGAAGTATTTATAGCTTCCAGTATCTCTTTCTCTGTTATGGGTCTATCCATATTCAGGCTATCCGTCTTCGAAAGGGCGCTGAGGGAGCTATTCTTTACAAAGTCCTGACTCTGGTTTTTGGGCCTTTCGTGATGGTGCTCTTTTAATTTAACATCGTATAGTGCCTCGTAATATGTTCGAAACTCGTTGGCTATATCTTTGGAGGAATTAAGAATTGCTCCGGTTTCATTTTGAATTTTCTCTATATAATTAATTTCTCATTTCTTTTTTAATATTCTTGCTAAGTGCTTGCCCGACTTATTTCCCCACTGATGTCTATCTTCTGCTACTTTATGGAACCATTTCCTGGCATCTTGTTCTAGGATGGTTTTTAATTCCTCCCTTTTGTTTGAAAGTCTATGGAAAATATCCTGCCTGTGGGTACTTGACTCTCTATGCTTTTGCTCCAACCTCCGGATCTCTTCCCTTAAATGCTCCCTAAGTTCTCTTTTCTCTCGCTTCTTGGCAGCCCCAATTGAAATAAGTATCCCCCTGATAAAGGCTTTGTGTGCCTCCCATAATGTACCCTCGGAGATCTCCCCTGTATCGTTGGTCTCGAAGAACGATTCGATCTCCCCTCTAATGACCTCTTCCACTGAGGCCTCGGCCAGGAGACTATCGTTCAAACACCAAGTGTATGGAGGCCTTTGTAGACCCCGGAGCTTCATGACCATCGACACAGGGGCATGATCCGAGAGGGTAGTTATCTCGATCTGTGTTGTGACTATTTGTTCTAAAGCTTTATGCTCTACCAAAAAGTAATCTAATCGAGAGTGTGTGCCGTGGGCAGGTGAGAAGAAAGTGTAATCTTTAACCCCTGGATGCTGTACTCTCCAGGCGTCTACCATCTGATTCTGATAGATCTTTAGTTTTATTTTTTTTAGTTTTACCTGGCTCGTACTCTGTATTCCTGATGAGCTATCCTGTTTGGGGTCCAGTCCAAAGTTCAGGTCCCCAGCCAGGATGGTCTCTCCCTCGCGGAATTTCGCCAACCGGCTCAAGACCCTTGCTAGATAACCCGTTGGGTCTTTATTTGGGGCGTACAGATTCACTAAGGTCAATGTCTGCTCCCCTATTTTACATTTCACAAACAAAAATCTTCCGTCATAATCGGTCAGTCTATCCAGCAGTTTAAATTTTAAATTTCTAGAAACCCCTATGGCCACCCCCTTCGCGCCTCTTGTTGGGGAGTCACTATAATACCATTTTGGGTAGTCGTAGGAAGCGATCTTAATATTTTTTTCATGTTGAAGGTGGGTTTCTTGTAGAAAAATTATATCTGTGTGATACATCCTCATTTCCTTAAGAATCTTAAATCTTTTCTCTTGCGAGACAATACCCTTTACGTTATACGTTATAAGCTTCATTGTACCTTCAGTCATATTTTAAGCGTAAACCCTTGGCCCAAATGGACCATTTGATCTTATTCTTCTTTTTGCGTTTTTGCAGGGCAGGGACTGCCTCTTCCCCCCTCCCCCCCCCTCTACCTCCCTTTCCCTCCCTCCCTCCCTCTCCTCTCCCCCCTAATCCCTCTGAGCCCCTCCCCCCGGTCTTTTTCCGACCCTGTGTGCACCGCGGGGCATCCCGTTGGGGTCCCCCCTGTGCACTGGCCCCTCTAGGGGTGGAGCTCCGCATCAAGCGGAGAACCTACTACTCTCCGCCCCCCTCCCCCTGCCACTGAGGGAGGAGGGCGGCCTAAACCGTGACCGTCCTCCCCCCGAGCATCTCCCACCGTCCCGCCCCCCCTCCATCCATCCCTCGCTGCTTATTTAATTTCCTTCCCCCTAAGTGGGGGTGAAGCCCAACAACCACCCCTGCAGGAAAAAGGAAAAACACCCCGCATCAACACCACCCCTCCTCACCCCCCCTCCCCCCTGCAATATGAACACTATTTCAATTCGTCTTAATTAGTCCGGCGGACCAGGTATGATAGGTGGAATGATCCCTAATTCCTGGCAGAAGTTTGGCATTTCGTCCATAAATTTCATTCGGGATGTTCGGCCTTCTCTAACAACAATCAAGGCTGCAGGAAAACCCCAGCTATATTTTATGTTTGATGTACGCAATATTTCAAGTAAGGGTCTCATTTGTCTTCTTCTTGCAAGAGTCCCAGGAGAGAGATCTGAAAAAATCTGAAGTTCTGATGTTTCGTATTTCAAAGGGGGGCTACCCCGAAGTTTACTCCACACTTGGGACTTCTCTTCATATGAATGAAAACGGACCAACACGTCTCTGGGGGCTTCTTCCCTTACTCCTAAAGGTTTTCTGACCCGGTGAACCCGGTCAAATTTCAAATCTGAGGCATCCGGTTTTCCTAGTAGTGGTTTGAAAATGCTGTTAATTTTTGTCACCAGGTCTTCTCCCCTCTGTTCTGGGAGGGACCTAATCCTCAAGTTTTGTCGTCTGTTCTGGTCCTCCATACTCTCCATCTTGTAAGTCATGTCTCTTTGCTTTATATGCATTGTTTCCATTTGTTTTCTAAGTTGCTGGAGGTCTTTAGTTTGTTCAGAGGAGACGGTTTCGATAGTCTCCACTCTTTCAATATTTCAACTTCAACTTTTCAATATTTGGCCCATATCCAGACGCACATTTTTAATTTCGGTTTTAATTGAATTTTCGAGGCGGGAAAACATTTCAGCCATATCCGTTTTGGTGGGTATTTGTGTAAAGTCCCTATTTGTCGTTTGTCCCCCGGTGTCCCCGGGCCTTTCTTGTTCGGCCTCTATTCTGGATACCTCGGCCAACTCCTGCTTCTGTTTCTCTGTTTCCTTCTTTTTCTCCTTTGTCCCCTGTTGCCTCTTTTCCATCTCTGGGCTTTTAAGACTTATGTCCTTAAGGTATTTCGAGATTGTACTGTTATTAAGACTGTCTTTAGGGGTTTTGGGTTCTGTTGCCCTTTGTGACCTCCCCTTCATTTTATCTGGGCCCCTGAGAAATTTGCTTTATTCCCCCTTTGAATGGGTCTGAAAAGCTCCTACTGACAGAGTCCGTAGCTGTTATTTCCGTAGAGGGGTGTATGGTGCTTCAATAGCTACCCAGGGCTAAATTGTATTAATTTGGAAGATTACCACATTGTTCAACAGAAAAAAAAAAAAAAAAAAAAGAAAGAAAACAAGAGTGTGCCTGTATCTTCTTGTTCTAGGGCAGCCGGGGTCTTACGGGTCCCTGGGGGGTCTAATAGGTGAGGTGACCTATGGCCTCAAGTCAGTAAGCTGTTAAAATTTCCGTTTAGTCTGGGCCTTTTCCGGGTTATAATTGCGTAGACCCTCCAGATTCAGGCGTCTTGCCGTATTCTGCTAATGTCCTGTTTTCTTTATAAGTATTAAGGATTATTTGAGATGTAGGATCCCTTTTCCTGGCTCTTTTTTATGAGCTGTGCTTTCGTAGTACGTTGATTGGGAGGCCTGGAACAGGGTCTCTGTATAGCTAGAGAGTCCCTGAAGGCCTATATCTATATGGGCCCAGGTATATTGTTTTCTGCAGACGAATATGTTGGTAAGGGGGGGGGGGGTTCACTGTTTCCGTTAACCGCCCTGCAATGGCTATAGCAATGAGGCGCTCTTTTATGCTGGGCTCTGTAGTCCCCTGGGGTTTTGTGCTATAGTCCCCTGAGAAATTTGTGTTATGACAGTAGCCATGAATTTTTTCAGCGCCCCCTCTTTTCCTTTTCCTTTCCTTTTCCCTTCCTCTTCCTTACGTCAGTGTTTGTAATAAAATACAGTTTTAAGTCCATTCATAGCTCAAACATTTTATCAGCGAGCAATTTCTTCAGCAGTTTCTTCAGGATTTATTCAAATGCTTTAATTAGAGAAACAAGGAAAAGTTTCATACCTGGACGGAGAGTGCCCACCGCGGGCGTCCCCCCCCGTCTCCTGTCTCCTGTCGTCCGGCAAGCAGATCTGCAGAGCGAGGGATCGGATGGAATTTGTCTGCTGGGGCGCTGGGTTCAAGGGTGCGGGGGGTCAGCAGGATGCATTAGGAGGGGATGCGTCAGGAGGGGAACGCTGCACAGTTCGCTTGTGGGCAGATTTTTGCCCTGAGATTTTCTTTTCCCCTCTTTTTCCTTCCTTCCCCTTCTGCGGGTGTCCCCTTCTCCTTCCTCCCCTCACAGCATGCAGGCAGGTGGGTCTCGTACTCCTCCAGAGCTGGGAGGATATTATCCTTATCCTGCGAGTGGTTGGCGGGCGGGTGGGCGGGCGGGCGGGGGGTTCAGCGGCACTCAGGAAGTATGGCGGAGGGTGATCCCGCTGTATTTGGACGGGGCTGCGCGGGCTCTCACCACCGCTTCGCTCCCCGGGTCTCCTAGCTCACATGACCCGGCACCTCTCTGCGCGGCTTGTGTCTCCGCCATCTGCGGGCTCCTCCCCCTACGTCGGCGTCTCACGTCTGCATGACGCCCTGACCCCGAGCTCTGCTGTTCCTAAACTGCTCAGTCTTCTCTCTTCGGTCCCTGCTCACCTCCTTCCATAGCATGCCCAAGTTGCACACCACGTGTGCCGTCTGCTAGTTGCTCCACTCCAGTCCAGACAATACTTACCTTCCTGCTGCATCATGCTGCACAACAGATGTGCTATCTGCACCAGACACTTCCAGAACATATACACAGGAAGCGTAAGTGACTACTGATGACGTCTTTCTGGTTCGCTTGTTAGTCTCCCAATGCATCCCTGGATATCTTATCTCATATTTGTAATACCTCCAAAACAAAGCGAAGCTAAAGCTAAATAAAAGCCTCTCAAAAGCTGCATGTGCTGTAAGCGAGCTTTGTCATAGACTTCTATAGAGGCTTTGAAGATACTTTGAAGCATCATGAAAGTGACATGGGGTATCATTTTTGAAGTGAAGCAAAGCAAACACAATGGGGTTGATTTACTAATGCAAATAGACTGTGCACTTTGCAAAGTGCAGTTGCACTCTGCAAGTGTAGTTGCTCCAGAGCTTAGTAAATGAGCAGAAGCTCTGCTGACGTCCATCATCCAATAATGTGCAAGGCAAAATTATTTTTTTTTCCTTGCATGTGATTGAATATTCTTTGCAAACTTCCGGTTTGGCGTGAAAGCAATAATCTATGCTTAAAAAGATCTCTATAACAATGACAATCCACCCCCCATACAGTGAAAACATATCCCCCTGCCACAGTGATTATTCAGTATCAGATTCACTGATATTGGCCAGCGGAAGTCTGCATTAAACCAAGCCTCATGTTCAAGTGCAGCCGTACAATGTCACTTCCAGTAAAAGACCAGAAAGAGGAAGTTGGGTCCAAGCCTCGCTCAGAAGAAAAATGTAATGTGACTTTCAGATAAACCCCAGAAGGAGATGCACACCGGGACCCGCCGTAAAAAAGAAAAAAGAAAAAACATCTTACAGAGCGTGACGCAATACGTACAATAGCATGGAGACAGTGTAAGTGACCTCTTATATAGAAATAATGCCCGGAAGTGTCCTCAAACTTGGCACTGTCAAAAACCGGATTGATTATAAATTAAAAAGAAAAGGCCAGATCAAGTTGGAGCCTTACAAGAAATTGCCTAATAATCCCACATCCACATATAAGAAGGATCTTAATACTCTTATTCAGAAAGGGTTTGACCAACAATTACTCAATCATAAAGAAAAATCCTTTCTTGTCCCTTCCCTACCAGAATTCCGATAATGTACTACTTACCTAAAATCCATAAGAACTCATTACATACCCCCGGTTGTACCATTATTAGTGGGATTGACTCCATCACGTTGCATATTGGTTGATATGTTGATCATTTTCTTCAGCCTCTTGTCCCGAAAACCCCTTTGTATCTTAAAGACACAAGGGATACTATCAGATTGTTGGAAGCAGTGAATGTTGGAGGAGATTACATCATGGCCACAGCAGATGTGGTCTCACTGTACACCTGTATTTCCCAACATTCATGAGTTGAGGCAGTGAGTTGGTTTCTTAGGAGAGATTATACTATTACTGCCCCACAAGCTTACCATATAATTGAATTACTTGAGTTTGCCACTCATCACAATTATTTTTGGTTTGACAATCGCTTTTACTTGCAGCAAAAGGGCGTGGCTATGGGGGGAAAATTTGCCCCCAGCCTCGCCAATCTGTTTATGGCCAAGTGGGAGGAGGATGTCGTCCATGCTGAACATAGACCTGAGCTCATTTTGTGGGTAAGATACATCGACGACATCCTTCTCCTATGGGATGGCACTTCTGAATCCCTTTCTGAATTTTTCACAAACTTAAATATGAATGATAGGAATATTGTTTTATCCTATGAATACAGCCAGACACAAAATTAATTTTGGGGACCTGGAAATAGAGCTATGCGCACATCAGTTCAGGTTTAGCACTTACTTCAAACCCACTGATCGCAATGGATTAATTCCATCCGATAGCTGCCATCATAAATCTTGGTTGCGTTAGGTTCCTAAAAGTAAATTTCTGCATTTACGCAGGAACTGTTCTGATTTGGACATGTTTAAAAAAACAAGCCAATGTTTTGAGACAATTGTTTTTGAGATTTTTGGATAAGGGCTATGGCCAGGGAGAAGTTGACTTGGATCTTAGCCGTGTTTTGCAAATAAAACAAAGTTCTTTGCTGGCTGATAAACCCCGGCGGGACCCAGATGAATCTTTCAAATGGTCTGTACTAACATCCTTCTCGGTACAACATAAGCAGAATAAATCTATTATTGAACGCCATTGGAATGTACAAAGAAAGAATTGCATTTGGGGTACATTGCTCCCAGAAAGAGCAAAAGTCACTTATAGAGGAGCTCCCTCTTTGAGGAGTAACATTGTACCAAATGTCATTAATCTAATCTGTTTGCACATCTTTCTTCTTTCATAACCTTATTGGGTATTATACATGCAAGAAGTGCATGGTGTGTCAATATAACACCTGTGGTAGAGGTGTGACGAAACATTTTTCTTCTACTATTACTAAACATACATATCCCATCAAACATTTTTGTACTTGCACCACTACTGGTGTTGTGCACCTTATAACCTGCCCTTGTTGTAAGCAGTACATTGGTCATTCGTTCGTTTAACATCAGGGTTGGGGAGCATATTGCTAAAATAAAGAATGGGAGCATTAAACATACTGTCCCCAGACATTACCGTCAAATCCATAACTGTGATCCTAGGGGCACTGAGTTTGTAGTCATTGATAGATTAATTTCCCAAAGGCGGGGGGGGGGGCTATCATCAGGGGTGTATTGAGTTTTGAGACGTTTTGGATTTATGAGTTACAGTCCCACTCCCCACTTGGAATGAATGTGAAGTGGGATATAAATGCTTTTATTAATAGAGTGTGACATTTTATATCCCAATGTTTTAATAATATTTGACACGAACATTTGATTTGTCATTATAGTTGTGAGAAAAAAAAAAATTCAGAATGAGGACATATAGGTCCTGTCAACTAAGCAAAACATTTCATATTTCGTTGTTTCATAATATGTAATTAATTTTTATTTGATACATATAGCCGCAAATATTCTTTTATCTTTTTACATTTATTAATCTTTATGGCGTTATGTATATTTACTAACTGTTGTTTTTATTAACATCTATGTGGCTCCAACTTGATCTGGCCTTTTCTTTTTAATCTATAATTAATCCGATTTTTTACAGTGCCAAGTTTAAGGACACTTCCGGGCGTTATTTCCATATAAGAGGTCACTCTTATGCCCCGTACACACGGTTGGAAATTCCGACCACAAAATCCGTCAGATTTTTTCTGACGGATTTTGTCCGACACTGGTGTTGCATACACACGGTCTGACAAAATTGTCGGAAAATCTGATCATTCTGAACGTGGTGACGTTCGTTGCGTACGACAGGACTACGTAGAGGCTAGTAGCCAATAGCTTTGGTCTTGTAATGTGATCTGATCATGCGTGGCACTTTGTCCGTCGGAATTCGCTACACACGATCGGAAAAAGTCCGATAGGACTTTGTTGTCGGAAAATTTGAGAGCAGGATCTCAAACTTTTTCTGTCGGAAAAAGTCAGATGGAGCCCACACACGGTCGGAATTTCCGACAACATGGTCCGACAGGACATTTTCCGCCGGAAAATCCGACCGTGTGTACGGGGCATTACACCGTCTCCACGCTATCATACGTATTGCGTCACGCTCTGTAAGATGTTTTTTCTTTTTTACGGCGGGTCCCGGTGTGCGCTTCCTTCCGGGGTTAATACAGAAGTGATGTTACATTTTTCTCGCTTACGAGCAAGGCTTGGTCACAACTTCCTCTTTCCGGTCTTTTATAGGAAGTGACGTTGTACGGCCGCACTTGAACATGAGGCTTGGTTTAATGCGGACTTCCACTGGCCAATATTGGTGAATCTTCCCTCACTGTGGCAGGGGATATTTTTTCACTGTACGGGGGGCGGATTGTGATTGTTATAGAGATCTTTTTAAGCACAGATTATCGCTATTATATTCTTTCAAATGGCTGCTTTTATTGTTTTACGCCGGACCGGAAGTAAGGAACTTCCTATGTACATGTGATCTAATTTGGGGCCACTTTTTCCTATATAAGCGCAGAGGTGATGGCTGACATTCATACCCCAGATGACGTCTATTCAGGTGAAACGTGTCAGTTGGAATGCTGCCATCACTACTGCGCCTTTCTTTGTTCGTTGAATGCCTTTGATTACGTAAAAAAATGTGAGTGTTCAATTTTACTCTTTCTTTTAATAAATATTTCCCAAACGGTATCACACTATGTGGAACTTTGTTTCATTTCTGGGTTTCAACGTGTGGGCATGAGAAAACCCTCTGGTTGTTCCTCTCTCCATTCAAACCTACCTGTCTGTTTTTGAAAACAATCTGCTGACCAGTGCCGCTTACGAATCTTTATTGTGGTCGTGATATTTGCAAACGTTGAGGGCTTCATACCGTAGACAGTGTTTATCACTACATGCTTGGGTGACTTAACTATACCTCTCTGATTAGCCTTCTTACAACTGGTGGCGGTGTCCTCACAAGATTTTCCTCCATTTAATAGTTCTCCTCAACAAGTTTTTTGAAGACTCTATAGATATGTTGCTCTATTGATAATCGATGCAAATCAACATTCACGTGGTGGACTTTATTCTATAGACATTTTGTTGTTTATATATATATAAACAGGGTCATTTCATTATCATTCATTTTTTTCACTGTTTCACTTTTTAACATTGGGGATATACAACATCATAATTCTTCACACAATATATTTAAGCGCTGCCAAAACCTAATAAAGTTTGTAGTCAGGTTCTGGCCATTTTGTAGGGCTAATAGACAAACTACTGTCTAAACAGGCATGGTAAGCTGGCACTGCTGTTAGAGACGTAAAAATGGCAATTTTTTTTTTTTAATTACTGTACAGTGAGGAGAAAGGCTTTTCATGCAGCTTTTTTTCAGGTAGCTTTGACAGTGATACATGTTTTTTCTCAAATGTAATAGATACGCTTTGACCAGCAGATAGAAATTAGCTAGTAGTTTGATGTGTCCATGTTCTTACTTATGCCTAACTATCCTGCCATCATCTAGTTACTATCAAGCTCTTATTAAGAATTAGGAGACCACAGATGATTCAGCAGTGTAAAATGATCTAGCGGCATGGCATTTTTAATAAGGGGAAATTAACTGAAGTCTACTAGGAAAAACGAGTAAACACACTGCCAGTAACAGCATACTGCAGGCATCCAGCTTCCATCCTAAACCATTAATAAAATCCATACCTTACAGCCAATATCTGCGGATCAAATGCAACTGCTCTGATGAAAGTTCCTTTAAAATAGAAGTTGACCATTTAAGACATTGTCTGCTTTCACAGGGTTATTCAAAAACCTGCCTCAAAAAAGCCTATAACCGTGTAATGTCCAAACCCAGACAACAATTAATACATTACAAAAGGAGGGACAATTCCCAGACTGACATTACACGCTTAATCATCAAGTTTTCCAACCAACACGAACAATTACGTATCATTTTCAAAAAGTATTGGCACCTCTTAGCCATTGATCCCATGGTCAAACCCTTTATCTCCACTCAATCTGACATTACTTCAAAAGGGCCACATCCTTACGTGATTGCCTTGTACACAGCAATTACAATTCAGAAAAACACATAGATCATTGTAAATATCCAGGGACCTTCACATGTGGTGGCTGTGGCTACTGCCAGTACATGCACACTGCCCGCAACTCTATACTTCCTAACGGTTCCAAATTTAAAGCCAAACATTATGCCAATTGCAAAAAGAGTAGTTTACATGCTCCTCTGTGATTGGAAATGTTTCTATATAGGCAAAACCATTCAGGAATTTTGGCAGAGAGTCTTTCGTTACATTCTCTGTATGACAAAAAGCTAATACCGAATTGCCACTGGGCAGATATGTTGCCCATATGCATGATGGAAGTTTCCCAAAATTCACTTTTTGATTCTGGACAGAGTTCGACCCAGCCCCCCGTGGGGAAGCTGGAACAAAACTTTATTACAGAGCGAACTACATTGGATTTCCACACAATAATCATGTTCTTTAATAAAACCTGCCTTTCACAAGACTCACAATATAACATAGCACCTTAGCAAACTCTGTGTGGTACACTTCATTTAGCCCAAAGGAATATTTCCCTGACATGAAAGGGCCAATTTTTTGGGCTTACCCCCTGGGCCAAGGTTTCCCTGATCCAACTTCAGCCAAACTTTGTTTTTACTTTTGGACGGGTTAAAGAGCTAGAACATCTGTCAGATTTTTAGTGTTGTCTGTAGCTCAGACAGACAGTTGGGTTCCAATGTGTTCCAGGGTCTCTGACAGCATCTCTTGTAGGAGGAGGGATGAGGTTAAATTTAAGTTCTAGCATGAGTTTGAGCTGAACCCAACCTATTCACAATTTGTGGGTTCGTATTTTAATTTATCACTATAGCACCCAACTATCACTGCCAGTAATGCACTTCCTAGACCTTTACCTTTGGTCAGATGGCTTAGATGTGCCAATAAGTTCAGAGCATCCAGTTTGACAATGTTCTTATGAGTGATAGGGAAAGGATAGGAAGTGCTGCTGATAAAGTGCATGGGGACAGATTAGTGTAGGGCTTGTAGGCACTGGTCTCTTAAGGTGGATTTAAACCCATACTGATTGTCCTTTAGGTAACAAAATGATGTGTGTCTTACTAGTCACGTGCATTACAGTCAAAGCAAGCTGCATGTGTTAATCATGGGTCATGTTTCCTAATTCTTGCTGGCAGAAATAGATTTTTTTACAGCCTATCCCTGTCCACGTGCACTACAGTCATAGTATGTTGCATGTGCGCTGCCCCCAGGGCATATTCTCTATTTTTTTCTGGCTGCAAAATGATGGCGGCGCTAGCTCGGTCTTTTCCGGCGGCGCGGTCCTTCTAGTCGGCAAATTTAAACGTGGCAAGCTGCAAATGACGCTGGTAAGCTGCAAATGACACTGACAAGCTGCAAATGACACTGGTCAAGCTGAAAATGACGCTGACAACCTGCAAATCACACTGGGCAAGCTGCAAATCACACTGGGCAAGCTGCAAATCACACTGGGCAAGGCTGCAAATGACACTGGGCAAGGCTGCAAATGACACTGGGCAAGGCTGCAAATGACACTGGGCAAGGCTGCAAATGGCGCTGGGCAAGCTGCAAATGGTGCTGGGCAAGCTGCAAATGGCGCTGGGCAAGCTGCAAATGATGCTGGGCAAGCTGCAAATGATGCTGGGCAAGCTGCAAATGATGCTGGGCAAGCTGTAAATGACGCTTAAATGTAAGTTTTTTTTCTCCCTAAACTTCCCTCCTAAAACTTTTTTTCCTTAAAATGCCCTCCTAAACTTGGGGTGCGTGTTATACGCCGGTGCGTGTTATACGCCGATAAATACGGTATTAGCAAGGGGCTTACTCTGAATGGTCTAAGGTTATTAGTGGTTTACCCCATGGTTCAATTTTACTTTTTAATATATTTGATATAGGGTCTGGGATTAAAGAATAATGTCCTTACCGGATGTCTCCTACTTTCAAGTCAACTTCAATGCACTATTTAATTGGGCAACTATGTGGCAAATGAGGTGGAATGTTTTTAAATGTAAAGTTATGCACTTGGGGGCTAAAACATGCATGCATCATACATACTAGCAGCAGAACAGCTAGGGGAGTCAACAGTAGAGAGAGATCTGGGTGTTCTGGTAAATCATAGACTAAATAATAGCATGCAATGGTAAGCTGCAGTTTCTAACGTAAAATACATCCTTATATTAAAAGAGTTATAGAATCCAGTGAGAGAGACATCATTTTGGACCTGTACAAATCATTAGTTAACCCTCATGTGGAATAATCAGTTCATTTTTGGCCACCTGTCCACAAAAAGGATATTAGAGAACTGGAGAAAGTGCAGAGAAGGGCAACCAAACTGCTAAGAGGTAGGGTTGGGCCCGGTGTTCGATTCAAACCCATGTTCGAATCGAACATCGGGCGTTCGCCCGCTCGGCGAGCCCAGAACTATTTGGGCTGCTCGCATCAAATTCGTGTGATGCGAGCGGACCGCAATGCACTGCGCCAGTCGCAGTGCATTGCTGGCTAATGATTGGCCAAGCATGCACTGTGACCCGCATGCTTGGCCAATCAAAGAGCCAGCGGCGAGGAGAGCAATAATTGGCCACAGGCAGGATGCCTGTGGCCAATTATAGCTCAGGGGGTTTAGTACACACCCCACAGTATAAAAGGCCGCCGCGCCTGTTGTGTTCCAGTGTGTCAGTGTTATGTGCTGCTGACTGCTGACATTATGTGCTGTGATTCTGGGGATTAGTGTGTGCGTGCTGTTTGTACAGCATTGCAGTATCACATCTGGGGGGTCTCTATAGTATGCCTGTGAAGGGGCGCATGTTTCCTGTGCTTAGAACTGTCCCTGCACAAAGTGTCATTTTTGCAGGAAAAAAGCTATTTAAAATCACTCGCGGCTAATGAATTGACGGCTCCCGTAACACAGAGAACAGTCATTCATAGAAAGTCATTGATAAAAAAAGTCATTGATAAAAAATAAAAAAGTTTAAAAAAAAAAGCGCGGGGGTCCCCCCAAATTTAATAACCAGGCCCTTCAGGTCTGCTATGGATATTAAGGGGAACCCCAGCCAAAAAAAAATGGCGTGGGGTCCCCCTCAAAATCCATACCAGACCCTTGAGGTCTGCGATGGATTTTAAGGGGAACCCCGGCCAAAAAAAAAAAATGACGTGGGGTCCCCCTCAAAATCCATACCAGACCCTTATCCGAGCACGCAACCTGGCAGGCCGCAGGAAAAGAGGGGGGACGAGAGCGGCCCACCTCCCTCCTGAACCGTACCAGGCCACATGCCCTAAACATTGGAAGGGTGCTTTGGGGTCCCCCCCAAAGCACCTTGTCCCCATGTTGATGAGGACAAGGGCCTCTTCCCCACAACCCTGGCCATTGGTTGTGGGGGTCTGCGGGCGGGGGGCTTATTGGAATCTGGAAGATCCTGCCCCCCCCCTGTGTGAAATGGTAAGGGGGTACAAAAGTATAAACATGCATAAATATCAACATGCATAAATACACATTTGTGGGGAAAAAACAAATATATAGCATATACAATTGCGACACAAGTCATATTGTAATTGAATGTTATTAAAAATGACCTTTCCTTTTCAATCTGCAGCTCTGTCATCTTCTGTAAAATTCAATGCAATATGGCTACCTGGAGGTGTTCTGTACACAGAATGTGTACAGAATGCCCCCCAGAAACATAATTTCCTGCTTGTGTGATTGGCTCACTGATTTTCCCAGAAGTCTGCTCTAAGATACAAGTCAGATATCAGGCATTCCCTGTAACAAAAATTTAATTTTTGGTAAGATACTCTCAATAGGAAATCACGTCTAAAGGGATACAGGCCCAGCAGCTTTCCTCGTTAATGCTCCGCAGGTGCAGCAGCTGATTGATAATTATAAAACCATTCCCATTAGATTCACTTTCCCACATGGACACTGACAAACACACAGGGATTTCTTCAGAAGAACAAAAGGTAGGAATCCCAACAAAGTTTGTTAAAATCCTTGTAATGTACACAGATCACCCAGAGGGGAATCTTTTTTTTCAACAAAAGTGGAGTTACTCTTTAAGCTCTCACTTCAGACCTTCTTAGACTCCTTAACCTGTTCCCCATTTGACATCATATATCCTAGGCTTTAGAAAATCCTCTTGAGACTTCTCTCCTCACTAAAAGCAGAAGATGTTGCAGAGTATGCAGCAGAAGAGGACAGCGGAAGGAGGAATGGATAGTGAGAAATGAGTAGGGGGATTAGGAGTAATAGGAACAGTGTGTGCCTTTCCTTGCTGATCAGTGGTATGGAGTCAAGTATTTTCTTATGCATGTGATGCCCAAATGGCTGGTACTTTTGCCAAGGCTGATATGCTGCAGGCAGAGGTTGTAGACCACAATGGTGCTGTCAGCTGCAGATACATTAAAACAAGCCCACACTGCAGACAACTTTCTATTTCCTGCCTATTTAAGTGCTTACATAATGTCCAGACTATAGTTAGTTTGATCCAAACACATACCTGAAATGCATACCTAAGCAACCTAGAGGCTACGCAACAGTTCAGGCAAATGCTTCCATTCTTTTTTTTACCTCGTATGCCTGGGCAACAGAAGTTACACTGGAGCAGAGATTTCTTCAGCTCTGCAATGACAGAACCATCTTGTGCCAAGAAAGGTTGAGTGTGACAATGGCACCAACCAACCTGCTGTCCACTGATGAGCCTTGCCTGACACACATCCTCAACCTGATGCTGCAGTAGTTCCTCATTCTTCTGAGGAAGGCCAGAAGAGTGTGTTGCCATTTCAGGTAGTTATACTCAGCCAGTGCTCTGTTGGCTGAGTGTCAGTGGCAACTTAACATGCCTACAAACCACCTAATAATTCTTACATTCTGCAATTCTATTCTGGCCATGCTGCAGTTGATGCAGTTGCATCATTGGGCTGACAATAAGTGTTAAGCCCCATACACACGGTCGGATTTTCCGATGGATTCTGTCCTATCGGACAATGTTGTCGGAAATTCCGACCGTGTGTAGGCACCATCGGACAGTTTCCATCGGATTGTCCGACGGACAAAGTTCTATCTCCTGCTGGATAGATTTTTCGACAACAAAGTCCGATCACACCAATTCCGATCGTGTGTAGCGAATTCCGACGGACAAAGTGCTACGCATGCTCAGATCACATTACAAGACCAAAGCTATTGGCTACTAGCCTCTACGTAGTCCCGTCGTAGGCAACAAACGTCACCACGTTCAGAATGATCGGATTTTCCGACAACTTTGTCCGACCGTGTGTACGCAAAACCAACATCGGACAAAGTACGACGGACATGATCCGACGGACCTGGTCCTCGGATAATCCGAGCGTGTGTATGGGGCTTAAGTATGAATATGATGACAGACTCATGGTTTTTAGTTTTTTTTTTTCACTATGTCAGGGGCTTTTCATACAGGTCATATGTACCTTTTTAAAGGTACAGAGACTAACTCGTGATGAAGATTGTATCAGTGACAAGATCCCTTTACTGTTGGAGCACACATTTTGTATTGTAATAGACCTGACACTGAATCCACAGCAGCAGAAAGAAGAGAAAGATTTCCTAGTGTCTAAGGCCCCACCCAATCCTGACTCCATTCATTCATTCATGCAAGGCAGCACCAGGCACAGAAGGAACACGAGGAGGAGAAGGAGGGTTGTGATGATGAATTTGAGGATAAGGAAAGCAGGCTTCCATGGATTTAAACCCTCCCAAACCCTGGGAGTTGAATGTGAGTGGGGGAAGATAGTTGATGACAACATTATTCTCAGCAACCCTGAAGACTCAGGTTCTTCTGCCTTTGTGGATGATGTGCCTGTGAACAGATCAGAGGCCTCAGACCATCAAGGAGAGTAACCATTATAACACTCAGAAAAGACAGCCCCTTGACTATTGGATAACAAGAATGAACAACTGGCCAGAGCTTGCCCAGTATGCAATAGCGCTTCTGGGCCACCCCACAGCCAGTGTGAATTCAGAATGTGTATTTAGTACACAGAGTGGGTGTTTTTAACAAAAAAAAATAAAAAATCCCGCCTCTCCCCAGACACAGTGTCTGACTTGTTTTTATAAAAAAGCCCCCATATAAGTCCAACAGGCTGATGCTAATGATAAAATTTTTTAATTGAACCTAGCAAAAAATATTATTGTACTGTACAGTCTAAGCAGCTCCTTCCCCTGCTGAAATGCTGTAACAAATTAGTTATGCCACCGTTTTCCCACTGCTGGCCTGACAACATAACCATATTCTGCCACCATACTATTTCATGCTGCCTCTCCAACTGTTGTCCAGAGCTACAGCACTTTCAAGGTGCAGCACGGAATGTTTTTAACATCTGTTTCTCAGTCGTAAAAAATGTGTTTAACTTTTTTGAAGGGTCAGTCCTGAGTTCCACATCAATATTTGTGTCAAATTATTGTGATTCGGCAGGGATTGGCAGGGATCTGTGATCGGGATAAAGAGCCAATCACATTGGATCTTTACCATGTGACCAGCTGTGTCCAGTCACAGCTGATCACAGTGTAAACAGGATTTGTCAGTTATCGCAGTCCTCCCCTCATGTTGACAGTGCATGGGGAACAGAGAGCTGGTAAAAGGCAATTCACACAGGGGACATCTACACTGATCATCAGGGCACTGATCATCAGTGTCCTGATGATCAGTGTAGCCCCAACAGTACTCATCAGTGCTGCCTGTCAGTGCTCATCAGTGCTGTCTGACAGTGCTGCCTCTCAGTGCAAATCACTGCCCATTAGTGCTGCCTATCAGTGCCCATCAGTGCTGTCTATTGTAGTATATTGTGTCTAATGTGTGTATGTATGTGTGTATGCATGTGTGTGTGTATATGTATATATGTTATATATATATTTATTATATGTAGTGTTTTTTATTTAGGCATTCTAAAGACAAGGTTATTCTAGGCAGACCGCTTTAGTAGCCGTTATCTAATTGCGCATATTAAAAGAGGGTTTGTTGGTCAAAGGACAAATGGCCAGACCAGAATTACTCCACATATGAAAGGGAACAGATAATGATTATCTTAATCTAATCAGTATTCACACATATCAAAGGGGGAATATGCAAGAATGTAAATTGGGGCAGCTTTATAATTACAACTATTCACAGCGTGGGGTTGTCTCCGGTCACTCTGAAAAGACCGGGGCAGATCAAAGCATTTAATGGAAACGCCTAATCAAATTGCTCAGACATTCAGTGTGTGTGGGGGGGATATAACAGGACGTTCAATCTGTTTAGAAGTGTGTGTTCTTACGAAGGCACCCAAGAGTCACATGTTTCCATGGGGCTCTAAATATTACTAGCAATGTCGTGATATGAACTCTGTTGGATTTTTGTCATCTGTAAGACTGTTCTGTTTGGAAGTCAATAAAATTGTCTCTCTCTGGGAGAATCGGGTTTTGCTGCGGAGACAATACTTTTAATAACTATATTCCATCTACGAGGAAGGAACGAATATATTAGATCACTACATCTATCAATGCCCATCATTTCCGCCTATTAGTGCTCATCAGGGCCGCCTATTCATGCCCATCAGTGCCACATATCAGTGCAACCTCTTCCGTTCCTCCTCATCAGTGCCCATCAGTGCAGCCTCATCGGCGCACATCAGTGAAGGAGAAAAACTACTTATTTACTAAATGTTATAACAGAAACTAAGAAAAACGTTTTTTTTTCAAATTTTCTGTCTTTTTTTCATTTGTTTAGCAGAAAATAAAGAAAGCTCTATCAGTCTCAAAAAAATTATAAAAATGTTGGGTACAGTGTTGCATGACCGCTCAATGTTCATTCAAATTGTGACAGCACTGAAAGATGAAGATTGGCCTGGGCAGGAAGAAGGTGAAAGTGCCCAGTAGGCAAGTGGTTAAAAAGGATAACACAATGTGCAGCAAATCTGCACAATATTATTGTTTTTAGTCTCAGCAAAAAAAATGACTTTTTATTTCTAGATGAAATCTGCCTGCTGTCTCCCTTGCTCTAAGGCCCCTTTCACACTGAGGCTATTTTTAAAAATAGCGCCTGTATAGCGCCTGAAAAAAAACGTCCCTTTTCACTCCAGTGTGAAAGCC
The DNA here is from genome assembly GCA_028564925.1 of Lithobates sylvaticus. Taxonomy (NCBI): domain Eukaryota; kingdom Metazoa; phylum Chordata; class Amphibia; order Anura; family Ranidae; genus Lithobates; species Lithobates sylvaticus. The sequence continues at coordinate 377,800,203 of CM053026.1, read as the reverse complement.
GGATGGCTTTCACACTGGAGCGGTGCGCTAGCAGGACGGTAAAAAAAAGTCCTGCTAGCAGCATCTTTGGAGCGGTGAAGTAGCGGTGTATTCACTGCTCCTACATCGCTCCTACCCATTGAAATCAACGGGGCAGTGCTGCTATACAGCTGGCAAAGGGCCGCTGCAGCAGCGCTTTGCAGGTCGGTTTTAACACTTTTTCAACCGGTAGCGAGGGTTAAAACCACCCCGATAGCGGCCAAATATCGCCGCTAAAACGACGGTAAAGCAGCGCTAAATATAGCGCTGCTTTACCACCGACGCCGCTCCCACCCCAGTGTGAAAGGGGCCTAAAAGTGCATCCTACAAAAAGAAAACAGTTCATATTGTGCAGCACATCTGTAAAATGTTTCTATCTTTTGTCTCAGAAAAAGTCACTGTAATGTTATTTTACAGATGGAATCAGCCTGCTGACGGGTTGCCATTTGGGTTATTCATAAAGTTACTTACTTTTTTGCCCTATTTTATTTGTGTTTAATTTTGTTTGTGGCCTTTTATATTTTTTTAGTCCACCACAGTGGTATGTAATATGATATGTTCTCTTCCACATCTCCAGCACTGACCTGAGGTTTCAGGGTAGAATCTCTGGAGTTTTAATGGGGTGTAATACCACTGCGTCATTATCTTGTAATTTAATTCCTGGATTCGTGTACAAATTGAGGTATTCTGGGACATATGTATAATATCCCCCCATTGGGCCCTGGTAAAGGTTCTATTCAGGTCTTTTTCCCACTTGGCCTTACTGGGTGGTACATAGTCTTCCCGTGGTATGTTTAATATTCCAAACATTTTTGAGTAGTTGAGTGCTTATTATGGACTATCCCTGCTACATTCCAACAATCTTTTTTTGAAAAAATAAATCAACCATATTAGTCTGCTGCTGCTGCTTCTGCTGTGTGAGAAAATGAATAATGCAAAATAAACAAAATTATTACACATGCAATTTAGGAGATGCTACCACTATGGTGTCGCTGGTGCTATCCTTGACAATCATAATGTTCTGTCAAACCACTATCAGAATCAGTGGGGAAACAGGCACCTACAAGACAGCTTATGAAATTAGTACATGTCATTGGTACATGTCCCACAGGCGGCTCTTTAGCTTCCCATGCTCTTTGGCAATCTCTTTTCAATTAACCAAGAAAGTGGTCATTACTCATTTCTAAGATTTGGCTCCCATTGTCTTTAGTGGGGCTTGGACTAAGGATCCGAACCTCAGTCATGTTTGATAAAACTTTAGAGAACTGAAACCTGGTATGTTTGGCTCATTATATAAATATATACTTCCTACTTGTGTCAAATATAAACAACTATATAAAATACAACTGTCAACTGCTTAAATCAAGAAAATGTGTGCACAAAAATTCTGAATGCGTGCATAAGACATATATCAATGATTATACCCACATTAATATGTAAATAAAAAGATGTGCAAACATATTATGAATATATATAAAAAAAAAACATGCAAAAAGTGGTAGTGAAAAGCATTAAGTCCATGTGGATAGATCCAGACTATCTATAAAATGCAGTAAGCCATTCAAAAGAACATTATCCTGATGAAACTATTTTGGAGGAGCTACAGCGGTGACTTTATCACACCCACTGGTGTGTCTGCATGTGATTAATTGTCTTATATGGGATTTTACACCTGCCTTCTTGTAAGTAGTTTTAACCTTCATTAAAAAGCCTGTATTTGTAATTACTATACTATGAGTTGCTCCTTTGTCTCTCCCTTTTGCTGAGCCCACTGTGGAACATTCTGGTTGTATGGTAACCCATCCTGAAATCTTGGCTCCAGATTTTCATCCATCCCATGGTGATACTGGGATAAAGTGCAGCCAGACCCCCATCCTGGGGCCAGAGTAGCTGGTAAGTGACTTGAGAGTTGGGTGTGCACTTTTGGGTGGGAAGATTTTAATATCCACAATGAAATATGGATCTTTGTTGGACTTTACTGGATTATTTATGAATGTTTTTTTTTTTTTAAACACATTCTTATTTACAGTTTTTGATATATATGAATGTTTTACTTAATTGTTATGAATTTTCTATAAATATTTTAAAAAAATGAAATGCAATTTGGCCGCTTGGAAGCTTTCTGTACACCTCTATGGTATTGAATTCCTGCAAAAATGTATTTATTTATTTTTCTGCTTGTGTGATTGTTTTACTGATTTTAGAATACAAGGAAAATTGTAGGCACTCCCAGCAATAGGAATTTAATTTCTAGTGAGATACTCCCAAATAGTTAACTACATTTAAAGGCTTGCAGACACAGCATCTTTGCTCATTAAACACTGAAAGTGTGTGTACGTGGTTGTAATGGGCACAAAACTTCTCAGTCAGGAATTGGTCTGGAAAAGTCCTCACAAAATAAACAGCTTATTCTTCAGAACAGAGAAAAGAAGGTCTCGAAGTCTGCTAAAATATTTGTAATGCACAAAGATCACCCAGAGTGGATTGTTTTTTTTTTTTTAAACAAAAGTGGAGTTACACTTTAAAGCATTTGTGTATTTTAAATGTAACTACATTTTGGCATGAAAATACCCTCTCTTCGCTGAATGGTATTTTGTTAAACTTTTTGTGCATTGGTATATTTTCCCATCTGGCAGTGCCTAGCTCCAAATGGCATTTATTTAACAATCCCAAGAATATGACAAGAATTTATTTAATAAATGTAGCTGTATTTCAATGGAGTTCGGATTAACCAAACAGTTTGGCGAACCATGAACCAAACCCAGGTACCCAGGTACATTCGGTTCATTAATAATATCAAGCAGGGATACATTACAGATAGTTAAAAGCCAGTTGAAAATATCTGGATACTTGGCTGAATGCATGAATTTATAACTATCTAAACTGTATTTCTGTATGATTTTCTGCTGAATCAGCCAAATCTTGAGTCATGGGTGTCCTTGTCAGCCACACCTGGCTTGACAAAAGCTGAATTCAAAATCGAAGGGAGTTGGTAGAAAATTATCAGTCTAATGCCCCGTACACACGGTCGGAAAATCCGACCACAAAATCCATCGGATTTTTTCCGACGGATTTAGTCCAACACTGGTGTTGCATACACACGGTTGGACAAAGTTGTCGGAAAATCCGATCATTCTGAACGTGCTGATGTTTGTTGCCTACGACGGGACTACGTAGAGGCTAGTAGCCAATAGCTTTGTACTTGTAATGTGATCTGAGCATGCGTAGCACTTTGTCCGTCGGACTACACTACACACGATCGGAATTGGTGTGATCGGACTTTGTTATCGGAAAACTTGAGAGCAGGAGATAAAACTTTGTCCGTCGGACAATCCGATGGAAAATGTCCGATGGTGCCTACACATGGTCGGAATTTCCGACAACATTGTCCGATAGGACAGAATCCATCGGGAAATCCGACCGCGTGTATGGGGCTTAACAGTGACTTTATCCAATGAGATGAAGTCAGCATCCTGTATTTTAACCACTACAATACTGTGCACTTAAACACCCTTCCTGCCCAGACCAATTTTCAGCTTTCAGCGCTCTCGCACTTTCAGTGACAATTGCGCGGTCATGCAATGCTGTAACCAAATGAATTTTTTATCATTTTGTTCGCACAAATAGAGCTTTAGTTTGGTGGTATTTATTTGCAACTTAGTTTTTTATTTTTTGCGATATAAGCGAAAACATAGCGGAAATTTTGAAAAAAAACAATATTTTCTCCTTTCTTTTTTAAAAGAAATCCAATAAAATCAAATTTTGTCATAAATTTAAGCCAAAATGTATTCTGCTACATGTTTTTTGTAAAAAAAAATCCGTTAAGTGTATAATAATTGGTTCGCGTGATCACGGACATATGTACGCAAATGATCATGTAAAAGGGGTGTGCAGGTGATCACGGACATATGTGTGCAGATAATCATTGGCACATGTGATTTTACTGGGACATATGTGAGGGACATGTGTTTTTATTATTTGGGGACATGTGTTTTTATTTGGGGACATGTGTTTTTATTATTTGGGGACATGTGTGTTTTGGGGACATGTGTGTTTTGGGGACATGTGTGGTTTGGGGACATGTGTGGGGACATGTGTGTTTTACTGTGGGGTCACAACTGGTGATCAGTGAGTAAAAAAAACAGCTAATACTCACTGATCACCAGCCGGCTGCAGCGATCCGCTCTCCTCTCCTCACCGACGACTTCCGTGTGAGTAGAGGAGGGCCGATTGCCTAGCAACCAGCTGTTTGTTTACATCACATGACAGCTGTGATTCGACACAGCTGTCATGTGATCAGGAGGGCCAATCACCGAGCCCTCCTGCCGATCCGAGATGCGCCGTGTCCGGCACACGCGCGCGATCCCTCTACTTCTGAAGGACGTTCCGGAACGTCCTATCAGAAGTAGACGGCTCCCACCCGGCCGTATATCTACATTGGCCGGGTGGGAAGTGGTTAAGCAGCTGCATGTTCTACAGTTGTCTGAATACAATAGCCAGCGGTGTCGATTCCATGCATTTTGCAGAGCTAGACGTGAAATAAACAAGAGAAAGCTAAGCATGTATGGCTAGCCATATGGTCTATAAGTGTATATGTTTTTGTAATACACAAGTCATTTTGCAGAAAGTGCCCCTGCTGATTGAATTTAGTGCCACAAGTCCACAATATTAATCACCAAGGCATCATTCTGTCCAAAAAAGCTTGTTTTATTTTGGGTTTCTAGGGGAAAAAAACATGATTTTGGTATTTTGTGGACAGTGTTGCAACAAAAGGCTGGGCTACATTCATATTTCTTATTTCTGCAGGCCAGCTATTTTCCAGTGCTCCAAATATACCCTAATAGACTAAAAAGATCAGACATAGTAGTCACATACAGTATGCCATATCAGTGGGGGTAGAGTAGTTTGTATACCTATAGCAAACCCTGTTGCTACAGTCATACTCTGCTACAGGTTTAATTCTAGGTATACAGACCCAGAGTGGGTGAACTGTAAGTACAGGGACCAGGGTACACTATTCTACCAACAAACACACAAATAGCAACAAAGGATCCAGCCAGCACAGGGAAGCAGGCAGACAGGCAGGAGGGCAGTATAGAACCTTTTATTATACATGGGAATGTATTACTGACAATTAGTAACATGATGTGTGGGTGGCTTAACTTTTTAGCAGTCATGCCAAGGCATTTGTTGGCTATAATGCCCTAAAAAGTCCGTTTATTGGGGTAATGTTTTAGATGAAATTTTAGTAATGGGTGGACTTAGTGTTTAAGCAGCCATTTATCACAAGCCCTTTTTTTGCATTACTTAGTAAACACAGCCCACAGTCTTCTGGGAATAAGAAAATCACTCATCCTTACACTAATAATATGCAAAAAGCACTGAATGTCTTTAGAAATATTGTGAAACACTGACATTTCTATGGATTTTGATTGCCTTTAAAGTTCATGCATTATTAAGTTTAGCATTGCATAATTTGGTCATGGAAAATGGCACAAAAGGTTATAAAATTTGTTTGACAAAGTATAGAAAGTTTTACAACACAGAACACATTTCATGTTCATCAGGGTATAAGAATTGGTGGAGATATGTCTCTGCATCATAATGTGATTCCATCCTTAAAACGAACATCTGTTTTTTTTTTTTTTTTACATTTCATTACTTTATTAGAAACTTCTCTGCATTGGCCATATTACTGGTAATGAAAGAAACATGGGTATTTCTTTTTAATTCATAATTTTTTGTTTCTGTCATTGTATTTCGTCGATTGTAAAAATGAAAAATGAACAGCTGCTGTTATCTTCAACTGAATTTTCATTAGAAAAAAAAAAACCTTTCACATTTTTTAAATAATCCAACATTTCCTTTTGTGTTTTTGAGAAATTCCCTAAAAAAAATGTGATTTTTTTAAATGGAATAAATGGTAAAATGATAATGATGATATGGATGGACATGAATAAGTCACAATGAAACATTCAGTGATAGTCACATCCACTGTCAATGTGACAAGTCTGGTTTCTTGGACATGCAAATGTACACAGTGCAGTATAGTATTGATTTATCTGCTAATACTAGTAATAAATGTCAGCAAGTACAGTGAAAAGTCTCATCACACAATACTGTGTAATTAAAGGCATGTTGTCAGGGTGTAAAATTTGTAAAAAAAAAATTATAGGAACAAAAACTGACACACAGCATTCTGTTGCATTATGGGGTACTAGATTAATGATTACTTTAAATGGATTGTCACATTATTTAGTGCTCATAATATTATGGTATGTAATAATCCTGTTGTAGTGAAGTTTGTTTCTTAAAAGTTACTGATCATCACCGTGTGTCACTAGTAGCTTTCCTTTATGCTCCAAGAAGAGATGAGAGAATCAATTTGTTGACAGCTGTACTGTACTGTTCTTAGTGCTTCCAATACAATTCGTGATTTTAGATCTGTAAATTAAATTCTGCATTGTTAACTCAGAATTGGACTACTGATGTTCTTACAGCTGCAACTTACTGCCAAGTTGGCTCCAGTAATGGTGAGGTGGACATTATGAAGTCTCTGACTATACCTAGAGAGAGAGAGTAAAGGAGGAAAAGTATGAAGAGACATATGACCTTTCACCTATTGGGACCAGCACCTGAATGCTAGTCATTGGAAGGAAAAGGGACACATTCCTCATCCTTCTTCCGGCTCCTCCCTTTCCACCTCTACTCCCACTATACAAGATTCCCCATCAGCAGCCTGCAGTGATAGGGATGAAAGGGTATCAGAGGTCTACCCTATGGCTATTCCAGTGGAGAAGAAGGTCTGCGTGTTATCCTTTTTTAAAACTTTAAGTTTATGGTGATAGATCGGGTGCCCAGACTGAGATGTGAAGTTATTGCATCACTGCTTTAAAAAAGAAGGAAGTGTTTGTTGAATACATTGAATACTCCTGTTTTACCAGTGAGTCACAACTCGCTGTTCCCCTTAAGGGTATAATCAGATCTGCATAACTTGGTATCCTTCCATTTTCTTTAGCCGGCTCTAGCCTTCATAGATGCATTCACGGGATCACAGCAATGTAAAACAGAAAATACAGAATCTAGTGCTCTCTGTTTAAAAGCTTGTTTATTGGTATATAAAACATAAGCAATCACACTCACATAAAAGACACTTTGAAGCCATGCCAACTGATATCAACACAAAACAAATACAACAACTTACCGAGGTGTACTTTAGAATGGCCGCAGGATAACGTCAAATGTCAAGCTCCTTACTAAATACGCATTGCATCCTGGGTGTGGACTTCTTCAGTGGGGTGGATTTTTTTTGATTATTTTTTCACAATATTTACCCAGCTTGGTGGAGCTCGTGTTTATGATGTCACTGGGATTTCTGCTTTTATTCCATGGATTTGATGTCTATTTTCAGCGCTGTTTACAAGTGGACCTGTGTAATGCCCTGTACACTTTCCGACGGAAAATGTGTGATCGGATTGTGTTGTCGGAAATTCCGATCGTGTGTGGGCTAGATCTGACTTTTTCCATCGGAATTTCCGACACACAAAGTTTAAGATCTGGATATACAATTTTCCGACAACAAAATCCGATCATTTAAATTCTGATCGTGTGTAGACAATTCCGACAGACAAAGTGCCACGCATGCTCAGAATAAATTACAAGACGAAAGCTATTGGCTACTGGCCTCTTTATAGCGCCGTTGTACATGTTGTACGTCACCTCGTTCTGAACGATCAGATTTTCCGACAACTTTGCACGACCATGTGTATGCAAGACAAGTTTGGGGCAAAATCCATCGGAAAAAACAGGGCATAAGTGTTCACCTGTTTTTTTAAACTAAAAGGTTTTAAATAGTTTTACAGTATGTGCGGATGCTTGCTGTCTTTCCACATGTATCTGTGAACTGGGAGCTTGCCGGATGAGGTTATCCATGAGCCGACAGCCTGTCCTTTGAGGGTCGATATCTCCTACTTTATTCCGGTTTAATTGGATATCTATACCAGCCATTAGGAAGCGTTTGGATTCAGATGGAGTGACTTAGATCCTTTGCCTGTTTGACTCAATACTTACAGAATGTCAGTTCATAATTTCCGGTAAGTGTGCTGGCTTTACACATTGGTGGCGGATCACAGATTGATGGGGGAGTTCTTTGATATCTCATCCTTTCATGGGTGGCACTAAACTATTTCTCAATTTTCACAGAAGATTGCTGCTTATTGGACTATTTATTTATCACTTATGAACATTTTTTTTTGCCCTTTATCATCACTGGAATCGTATAGATTTCAGACCTGCTCTTGGCACCTTGTATTGTCTTGAGTCGCTTATCTCATATTTTTATGGTATTGGGAGTGACATTTTTGTGCCATATTCAACTAATATGGTTTTCCCTTTTGATGTATATTCCTTCTATTTTTAGCACTGCACTATATTGTATACTTATGTTTCCTGCACTATACAGTATGTCTAGTGAAGGGCCAGCAGCTATATATATTCTCTAAGCGCAGTTCTATTACACTCTTCAACTGATTGACAAAAGTTTTCCAACATTCCTGTTGGACAGAAGTCAATCATTAGAATTGCCATAGATGGACCAAAATTCAACTGGTCCCTGCTGAACTGGCCAAATTTAAATTCATCTATGGCCAGCTTAACCTCCCTGGCGGTATTCCCGAGTGAGGCTCGGGGTGAATTTTCAGTACCAAAAGCGGTAACCCCAAGCCACACTCGGGATCGCATCGCAGGATCCAGGCAAAGTTACTTACCTTGTCCCCAGGATCCTGCGATGTCCCCCCACTGTGTGTGCGAGCTGTGTCCTCCGATCGATTCATTACAGTGCCGGGCTCCGTTTCCAGAGCGCTTTGCGACGCAGGGGGAATGGAGCACGCCAAATTCAAAAAGTTAAAAACCCACAATACATACAGTACACTGTAATCTTAAACTGCATCAAATAATTTCACATCCCTTTTGTCCCTTGTGGTTTGTCCAGTGCCCTGCATGCAGTTTTATATTATATATACTTTCTGCCTGGAAACTGGAGATTGTCCATAGCAACCAAAAAGCGTCCCTTTATATCAAAAGCGGTTTTAGACCAGCTAGAAAAGAACGATAATAAATTAGTATCACTTGCAGAATTGAGCGATAGTGATTCGTGGGGAAATCCGTCATCAAACACTGAAAGAAATGACAGCGACAATTCTGCAACTGAGCAAATTTCTGTGTTTTTGATTTTATTATATTATTGAATATTTTGTATTATTATTATTTGCTATAATTATTTATAGTTATTTATTATATTATAATTTATGATTTTGTGTTTCAAACTTTATCATACCCGGGCTGTCTACTAGACTCTTGTTTGGACAGATTTAAGTGTGCTTAAGTGTGTTATAAGTGTTTTAAGTGGGTAATTATAAGACTTATTATTATTATTATTATACACGATTTATATAGCCAAAACAAAAGGAAAAGGAAAGGGGGATGGGGACACACAGTGGCTCATACAATATAGTTTAGATTGCAGTGGTTTGATTACCTGGCATAAACAAACACCTTTCCTACTATTTAGACAATCTGTGATTACCATCACCCGAAGGTTTTAAAACACATTAAGTTCAATCCATTTGGGATGGTGATCCTCTGAGTACAACAGCATATAAGAAAAATGGGGAAAGATTTCCAAAGGTACTCTTCTGAAAGGAAAGACCGGTATATTTAACTAAATATCTTTATTGATTAACCACATATAAATATAGAACGTTTATATAAATACACCCAGTTTGACACATATAATAAAAATTAAGACAAGTAGGTCTTAATTGAACAAGGTGGCCACCACACCCAATCGTACAACACTCTCATACACCATAGACAGAGAGATCTCCCAAACGACCAATTTCAATGATATTCAGTGCTCAGAGAAAAAAAGTTTCCTTCCAAAAAATTCATATTTGAAGATTATGTATAAAGAAAGTTCAAAATTGATTAGAAAAATCATATGAATTATTGATAGTGCAAAATTTGTCTCTATACTCCGCTCCAGAATAAAGTGCATATGCGTTTGACTACAATGTTGCCAGTTGTTTCTCAACAGAGACGACAAGCTAATATTCCACTGTATAGGAAAATTTAATGACAAAAAGTTTTGATCGATAGTTCGATCTGTAGGCCACAAACTGGTATATATGAAATTCATGAAGATCAAGGAAACAAACGGTTATGAATTAGACTGAGTATAACATCCCCTTCTAGTGCATGGGGGTAAGATACAGCTCACCGATTAGGACGTCTTGATATCAGTTGATACTTTCATCCAGTGTGATCATCAAGCAGCATGTCATGTAAAGATATTTGTTCAGGCGTCTCTCACTCAAACTGGCAAAAGTATAGTAAAGTCCATCCTGATTTTCCAGGCAGGTGATCAAGATAGACTTGCGTGATTTTTGGATTTTCCAGATAAACTAGAGCGTAGTAGTCTCAAGCCTGTGCATTTTCAGACAGTCAATCTCCCATAAGGCATATAGGCATAGGCGCTTGGAGCGTAGGTGTTGGCGGGGAGCTCAAAAATAAATTCAAAGTAGGTGGAGGAGGTTAGGGGGGTGGTCTGGCACACCAATGTTCCCACCACAACAAGTGTAATTTATATAGTGCCAACAGTTTACGCAGCTCTTTACAATGTATAGGGGGGGACAACACAATTACAGTACAGTTCAATACAAAAGGTACAGGAGGGCCCTGCTCATAGAGCTTACATTCTAAAGGGAGGGGGTGGTACAAAAGGTAATAGCTGCAGAGAAAGATTTGATGGCGGTGGCTCGGGAATTACAGGCCTACAATATAAAACGCCAAATTTCCATGCAAAATATTGTACCACTTTGAGCATCAAAAATGTGACATAATCATACCGCCAGGGAGGTTAAATGTATGAATAATTGGTCACAGATAATGTGCTCTCCTTGAAAAAGAAGTTGTGGTATATTATCAATATAGCTTTAAAAGATGGTGTTATCTCCAAAGAGATTTCTGAGTATCTCTGGGTACATTACACCAGTTCTCCATACTTTATATAACATGCACAGGCACCCCACCTGTCCACCAGGCTGCCATGTTGCAGGGAGTGTGGGGTCCTTGTTTGTTCCATTTGCTAATTTATTAGATAGAGCTTTATCTCCCTTAGTTCAGGGGAAAAGAGCATACATTCATGACACTGCTGATTTTATGTCAAAGTTGAACACTGTATCCACTAGGGATTTGGTGAGTTTTCTGGTTAATTGGGATGTTCCAAGCCTTTACACATTGCTGACACATTCAGATTGGATTCATGCATCTGAGTTGCTTTTACAAGGTTGTGGTATTTTTTCAGAGAGGGAGGTGGATTTTCTTTTGCAGCTTTTGCCCTTTTATTCTGAGAAATAATTACTTTGCATTTAAGGGTGTTTTCTATGCACAAAAGATGAGGCATAGCTTTGAGATCAAATGTCACTTCCTCATATGCAGGTACATTTATGAATAGACTTGAAGAAATGTAAGTTTTTCCCAATGTGGTGTTGGACACATACTGTTGTTGCGTGGTGATGCTACATTGACAATGTAGTTGTGGTGTGGAGGGGCAACATTGGATCCCTATTGAATTTTGAAAAATATATTAATAATATTCATGCTCAGATAATCTTAATATTTTATATAATACAAGACGTATTCATTTTTGGACATCTTAATGATAAGGTCAGTTACTAAACTTATGATGGTTCTGTATGTTAAATCCTCTGATTGTAATCAATTGTTTTGGTTTTTGATGGTTTACCCCTAAGAAGGGGGATATCCTTTGTATGTAATTTTTGTGTGCAGATCACAATTTATTTTTTAAGAAGTCTTTTTCACATACATCATGTGTGCAAAGCAGCCTACGCATAAACTGGTTCAAACATTCTATGGTTCTACTAGAAAAAAATATTCTATTCCCTGTCTGACATGCTCTGAATTTACTAGAATCATTAAAGGTATATATTTTTTATCTCTGATAGCAGAAAGTTTTACAGTATTAACCTTTTCCTTACTTGCCAGAGTACCCATACCTGTACTGCGTACATACTGAGGTCTGCATACAACATTGCACATTGGAGAAACTGCAAAAAAGGTTACAGACAGAGGGAGTTATTTACTAAATCTGGAGTTTGCCAAATCTGGTGCAGCTCTGGTCAGAAACCAATTAACTTCCATGTTTTAAGGGCAAACCTAAATGAACAAGGTGAAGTTAAAATCTGATTGGCTACCATGCACAGTTGCACCAGATTCTGAGTGCACCAGTAGTAGAAAATCTCCCCCAGAGTCTCACAACACAGATATTTTATTAGGATGAAGCACTTTCTGGAGCCTGTAAGCCTGGGCACGGGGACATGGATCTTAAGTTTATGGTGATAGATCAGATGCTCAGAATAACATGAGGGGAAGATTGCATCACTGCTTTCAATCAGAAGGAAATGTTCTGGATCTTTAATTGGATATGTTGTCTCTTACAGGGTTAAATTGCAACTTTTTTACTGTATATTTATTATTTTATTCTTTGTTTTAGGTTTCACCTTGCAGTATATAAAATTTGCTGATATTGTCTCATGATAAGTGCTTGCTTCTGTTGCTGTTATACTGTTATGATGTTATTTTGTTACTATGCCTAAGCACATCTGTGATCAAAATTCTAAATCATATATTCATTTCCACATTGTATTTCAGTTGTATCTAGCCTATCAGTTGTTTCTACTGCTATTAATCTGAAAGATATTAAAGTTAATAAGCTTGTTTTGTAAAGATCCAAGATCCCCACAAATTTATTTCCTTGAATTCTGTAACAAATATTTAGCATGCTCTGTGAGTAGGCACTGCTGTGTCACAGAATTCACAGAGCCTGCCTTCTGAACTACAGAGGTGCTGAAAGTGGAGTCTCAGGAGTCAGTGAAGGAAACACTACTTGCAGGCTGCAAGGCACCATGGGATATGAAGTCCTTGAAAAAAAACAGCACAGGAGAAGCTACAAAGCATGCAGGGAATCTAGAAAGTTGTGGAAGTAGATAGTAGACAATCAGATTCTCCAAAAAGTAAAATAGATTTTTTAAGTAGGCTTTTATTGGGTTGTCAAATATAACTAATATTTGCATTGCAATTACAATGCTGATGTTCTAAAATTTAAGTGTGTCCTAAAACCGTATAATTCCTTTAAACTTGTCAATAAATGGTTACTGTGTTTCTATCTATGTCATATATGGATTGCCAACTTTAAAGGAGCATGTCTTATGTCAATATTCAGAGAAAGGGCAGAAATGCCTGAAATATTGCCAGAGTGCTTTATTCATGTGAGCTCTTCTGTGCTGAAAAACCTTTGTTTATTTTAGGTGGTCCCTGGGGACACACCTGGTTGCATGCACAGCTTATGCATGACTGCACAACTTTTGCCAACAGTTCCTCCCTGTACACCTATTTTTTTCACTCTTGTACACCTATCTTGGCATACTCTACAGCAGCCATTCTCAACCAAGGTTCTGTGAAACCATAGAGTTCCTTCAGAGGTGGCTAGGAATTCCTTGAGCTGTGGCAAGTGACCTCTCATATGCTCCATATGTCAGAGCCAGTGGCATATCACCAATGGTCTATTTAGCTGTCTGTAAGGAGGAATGTGACCACTGTTGTAAGGAGGAGCCTGAATTAGTTTTAGCAGGGGTACCCAGACATCTGAAAATTATTTTAAGGGTTCTTCTGGAGAAAAAAGGCTGAGAAAGGCTGCTCTAAAGCATTGAACCCCCCTGTATTTGAAGTTTATTTGTAAAATAAGGTTCTTAGGCAAATGATAATGATATATTACTTCTAAACTAAGTAGAAATACAATATAATGGATCATAAAATATTAGGTCTAATAATTCATACACAGGTATGAAGGGGTCCATATAGTTTGTCTTTAAAAACACATTAAACTAAAACACACTGAACAAGCCACATTTTGGAGAGAATTGGATTTTTACTTGAAACACATTCATGCAGTATTTTTTTTTTTTTGTTGGTTTACTGCATAGAAACGATAGAAACGAGAAGCATGAATAGACCCTTACAGTTTTTCATGGTGCATGGTGATCAGGGTTTTGGGTTACGTTCACATGTAGTTATTCTTATTGTAATGTGCATTGAAACACTCATCAGAGTGTTTTTTTTACATACATTGACATGCATTTTTACAAACATAAACATGCCTTATACCACTTGTTGACATTCACAGGGATGAACCCACATTTTTGCATGGCTCTCCTTGCTTTCTCTAATCTTCCTATAAACCAACTCTGTTATTTTCTTCACTTTCACTCAGAACCTAATCTTTTTAGGTTGAAATGCAAAATTAAAATAATAACAATTTGAAACGCATCACACAACCCTGAGAATAATACAATGAGAGAGGAGTCAACTCAGTAAAGAAAAAAAAAAAAGCTAAAGCTGTTAAAGAAAGAAAATCCATCCATTCTTGTCAAGTTGAAACGTTGGAAATCATTAGCCAATCAAGCTCTATGACATGGACAAAAGTGTTTCTGAAACAAATTGAATTATTGATATTTGTTTAAATTTGCCAATAGCTTAGACAATGGAACATTGCCTAGGTGTTAAAAAACGCACTGTGTCAAATAGAAAGACTATAAAGTGGCACATGCAATAATCTAAATCGGTCATGCTGAAATTGTTTTCCCAATATTCCACAGTTCTTTGTATGTCTGTGTGCTCACAATGAATTCCAAAGGACCCATTGATACTGTAATAAAGAGGTATATAAGAGCACCTCTGTATTATTCTCACTGTGAAGGAAATGTAAAAAATATGAAATTCCTCTGTAAGTTCCCCAATTTTTCTAATACTTTTTATGTGACACAATTGCATTTATCTCTGCTCAGGGGTGCAGCTTTAGCCAGTGATGGTTTTTACTTATTTTGCAGCCTGTACACTATATTAAAGGCTGCTTTGCCAGCAGACCTTTGTCAATGTGTTGGGAGTTCAGTGACAGAAAGCTGACATTGTCTTTAGTGTGAGTGAGTTGATTAATGTAGCCTGCTACTACTGCTTTGTGTTTTATACAGTACTCAGTGCTATATACAGTACTATAGTCTATGCTTTTAAATGTGCTGCTGATACTCTGCAGTGATTTGCAGTTTATGGGGCTAGGGAGAGTGAAGTGTAAGCCCAGCTGCATTCATTGTTATTTCCTAGGACCCAACAAACCTCTTTAGGACTATTTTTGTGTGTGTGTGCCTCTGGCAGTTTTTATTGCTGTTATTTTTCTGTCACTTTTTTTTAATAGTAGTTTGTTTTCTATTATTTGTTCCCTTTATCTGTGGAATTTATTCCCTGTGTTGTACTGCAGGGGCAGGTTCCCGGCCATCATTTCTTTGTCCGTAAAGCCATCTTTACGCTGCACTATGATGTTGAAGGCAATCTTTTCATGGTGCTGCTCTACACTGTCAGCCGTATGGACCACATCACCACAGACATGTTCCCCAGCAAGTGTGGCCATCGATATGTGCTATAGATCATTCACTGTCCAATGGGTGACTCTGTTGGCATCTAAGAAATATGCAGGACAGGGCACACCCCTGGAGCTTGTTCAGCTTCCTTTACAGCTGGTGGTGATAGTGCCAAAGTAGTTGACTTAATCTCCTCCTACTCCTTCCCTCTTATGAGTTGTCCTCTGATCCACAAGTTCCCCTTAAGTGTTTAAAAGGCTATGTAATTACCCAGGCTAACAAGGATAACTTGCCACAAATTTGTGGCAGTGTTGAATTGTAAGTCTGTTAACTTGCTGCACATTTTCACTGGCAAGTTGTACACTTGCAGAGCACTTGAAGCACAAGTTCTAGTTGACATTTTTCCAATTTGTAGAAAATTTGTGTGGCAAGTGTCTAGCAAGAGCAAATTTGCTGTGGTGAGTCTACAGCAAGAGCTCTGCAACTCTAAAGCATGTAAATTCAGCCACAGTGACCCCTGTGGTAGGGTGATTATTGCACAACATAACTGAACCAGAACTTACAGCAGACTTGCAGAATGTTTGCAAAGAAAGTTGATGTGGAGTCATGCATTGGGAACTTGCTGCAATTCTGCAACACACTTGTGAAGCCTGGCAAGTCTAGCAATAGCTTAGCAAGTAATTTTCAAACTTGCAGTACAGTTGCTTTCTATCTGGATAGGGGATAGGAGCTACATTAGAGCAGATATTTCTTCAGCTCTTCAGGGGCTTGGCGGTTAGAGGTGGTTATCTCTGTGGCAAGTTGGGCTTGAATAGAAGTGTGTGACAATGGCACCATCCTGCTGTCTGCTCTTTAGCAGGGAAAGTTGACACATGCGCATTGCATAGCACATGTCTTCGATCTGGTGGTGCAGCAATTCCTGGATAGGTACCCTGGGTTACAAGTTCTTCTGAGGCAGGACAGAGGAGTTTGTAGCTATTTTAGGCACCCTGGCCTAGCCAGTGTTTGGTTGGATGACATTTAGGTGGATTTCCATCTGCCCACAAACAGCCTGATCCTTGACATGCCAACCTGATGGAACTCAACTTTGGTCATGCTGCACATGCAGCAGAGGGCCATCAATGAGTACCTGTGAGTATAGCATGGGGACAGGCTGAAGAAATCTGGGCTTCTTTTCCCCATGCCAGTGGTTGCTGATAGAGGATGCATGCACTATTTTGCCACTCTATTGTCATATCAAGGAGGCAACAAGAATGGTGAGCCATGACCTTTTGTGCATCAGTGACAATGTACCAGTTGTGTTCCTGCACGCTGCATGGCATAATGGACAGGGCACTCAAGGCAGAAGAACAGGAGGAATAAGAGGACTTCCTTGCATCTCAGGGCCCACTCTATCCAGACACCATCTTTGGGAGAACACAACACACACAGGAGGAGGAATATCCCAGATAGCAAGTGTGCTGCAAGTTTAAAAATTGCTAGACTTGCTAGGATTCATAAGAGTAGGGGATACCCGCAATCGTCTCACGCGATCGTCCTACGGGGATACCCGCGATCGTTTCACGGGGAGATGCGGAAGTAAACAGCATCTCCCCGTTCTGCCTAGCAACAAGTGACACTGATCTCTGCTCCCTGTGATTATAGATGAGATCAGTGATCAGTAACACATAGCTACGCCCCCCACAGTTAGTAACACGCCCCTAGGAAACACTTAACCCCTACACTGCCACCCCCTGGTTAACCCCTTCACTGCCAGTGTCATTTACACAGGAATCAGTGCATTTGTATAGCACTGATTGCTGTATAAATGACAATGGTCCCAAAAATGTGTCAAAAATGTCCGATGTGTCCGCCATAATGTCGCAGTCACAATAAAAATCGATGATCGCCGCCATTACTAGTAAAAAAAAAAAAATTATTAATAAAAATGCTATAAAACTATCCCCTATTTTGTAAACGCTATAACTTTTGAGCAAACCAATCAATATTGCGATTTTTTTTTTTACCAAAAATATGTAGAATACGTATCGGCCTAAACTGAAGGAAAAAAAATTTCTATATTTTTGGGGGATATTTATTATAGCAAAAAGTAAAAAATAATGTTTTTTTTTTCAAAATTGTCACTCTTTTTTTGTTTATAGCGCAAAAAATAAAAAACGCAGAGGGGATCAAATACCACCAAAAGAAAGCTCTATTTGTGGGAAAAAAAGGACGGCAATTTTGTTTGGGAGCCACGTCGCACGACCGGCGCAATTGTCAGTTAAAGCGACGCAGTGCCGAATCGCAAAAAGTGCTCTGGTCTTAAGCCAGCAAAATGGTCCGGTCTGAAAGTGGTTAAGGTGAGCTGCTAGGGCACACTCTTGGTGGATGCCTGGATGGTGGGAACAATTGCATTCACAACTTTCAAGAACTGTTTTTTTGAGCACGTGATCTTCACTTTTGAATGCACATGCGCTTTATTATTTGGGACTTATTTTATTGTATTTTATGTAAAATCAGATGAATACCTGGTTTTGATTCAAGCACTTTTATCACGGTTTCACATATCGCATATTATTGTATTTTTTTTTTAATTAGGGATAGTCATTTATGCAGATTTGTCTTTTTGCTGTTTAGGTTCTTGAATTAGTGCACTTTATCACTGTTTCACATAGTATCGTATATTATTGCATATTGCTGCAATTTTTGTCTTGTGTTTTTTTGTTTTGTTTGGTATAATTTTTATTGTTTTTGAGAATGTTCTTTTTCATATTATAAATGTTCTGTTTTGTTAAATGTTCACCCTAATACAAAAAATAACTAAGATGTACTCCAATGTTATGTTTTTTTTTGTTTTTTTTTGATATTTTAATAAATGTTTTTTTATAAAGATCAGTTTTGTCTGAATGCACTATTTGGGGAACTGAGGTAATTTTTTTAGGGGAATGGTAAAATATAGGCCAAAAAAGCTGAACAAAAAATATTTCAATGAGAGCATTTTTTTTTCTACTTCAGCTACTTTTGCTTAGATTTTTTTGACTATTCACCTCTCTTCACTTATTAGTGAATAGACCCGATAAAAACGGACACTTGGACAAACAACAAGAAAAACTAGTGCCAAAGATATTAATGGAAGATTGAGCGATTAAATAAGATTGCTGCCACCTAAGTACCAGTGAATCACCAGCATAGGTGTAGCCTATTGCATTAGTGTGCGCATCCCAATGATCAAACACACATGCGTGTGTGTGTATATGTGTGTGTTATAGATATATAACATATACATAAAGACTCACACACTCTTATGGTAGAGCCAGTACAGTGAAAGAGAAGTACGGTAGGACTTCATGAATGGCAGAACTGGTCAGAGGGAGATATTTCCTATCTCTCTGCCTGCACACAGAGCGATAATGATAATTAGCTTGGGGTGATTAGGGTGTGCCCAGGCACACCTGGCACACTCCCTGTGCATGCCTATGATCACCAGTTAATTGGCAAGAAAAAAGAAGCAAGCAGCACAAATCTAAAAATCCCACAATCTGGTGATAGTGAACCCACTATTATTAACCTAATCGCTTACTGTACACATGTGAAATGCATTCAATCCAAAAATCATTATTGATAAACCCTGTGTCATTGCATAAAATAATTAATCTATCATACACAAATTATTTGTTTCTATGAAACAAACCAAGTGCAAATGCTGTTAAATAAAAGTGCAAAAGAAAAAACTGTGTGCTGACACAGTGAACAAAAAGTGTTTAGTGCAAGAAAATATTATTCATTAGTAAAGTGCATGCATCAAAAATTCATGTGTTCAAAATATTTGAAGTCCATTTTACAATCCCAGGAAAAATCCAAGTGATAATAATAATCTTGGATTTTTCCTGGGATTGCAAAATGGACTGCAAATATTTTGAACACATGAATTTTTGATGCATGCATTTTACTAATGAAAAATATTTTCTTGCACTGAGCACTTTGTCAGCACACCATTTTTTCTTTTGCAATTTTTTTTAACAGCATTTGCACTTTTTTTTATAGAAACAATTTTTGTATGATAAATTAATTATTTTATGCAATGGATTGAATGTATTTCACACGTGTACAGTAAGGGATTAGGTTAATAGCAGTGGGGTTCACTATCATCAGATTGTGGGATTAGAGATTTGCGCTGCTTGCTTCTTTTTTCTTGCGGGGCTTGTGCTAGAGACTTGCAGGGCTCGTGCTATAGAATTGCAGGCTCTTGCTATAGATTTGCAGGGCTCTTGCTGAGACTTGCAGGGTTCTTGCTGTAGACTCACCACTGCAAATTTGCTCTTGCTAGAGACTAGCCACACAAATTTGCTACAAATTGGAAAAGTGTCAACTAGAACTTGTGCTTCAAGTGCTTTGCAAGTGTACAACTTGCCAGGGAATATGTGCAGCAAGTTCACAAGACTTACAATTCAATACTGCCACAAATGTGTGGCACGTTATCCTTACTATCTGGGATGGTTGCCATGGGGACATTGAAGCTAAAGATGACATAGGGTAGTCTTCTCAGGTGTAATACTTGGCTGGTTGGAGGTGGCTCAGAACAACGTTGTCCTCAATAACCAAGAGGACTCAGGTTCCTCTGTCTCCATTAACTAGCGGCCTTATCTCCAGCAGGCCAATGGGATATGGTTATTAATTTTATGTAGCACACATAGAACCCTGTACCACCTAGAGAGTGTGTTGTATCCCATCTCTTGCAATTTGTACACTATAGAAGCTTTATGTGAAAAGTACAAGAGGTGCTTCCCTTGTTGATCCAAAAGGTCAGCTCTAGCTCCTTCTTCCATTTTGCTAGAATGTGTGGGCTGGGATCCACAGAAAAGTCCAACAGGAGTTTGTAGGATGTACAACAGGAGTTTGTAGAACATATTGAGTGGACTTACTTGGGGGGATTTGTGATAAGAGGTTAGCTGGGGGATTTGTGATGAGAGGTGAGCTTGGGGGATTTGTCATGAGAGGTGAGCTGGGGGTATTTGTGATGAGAGTGGAACTGGGGGTATTTGTGATGAGAGGTGAGCTGGGGAGATTTGTGATGAGAGGTGAGCTGGGGGGACTTGTGATGAGAGGGGAACTGGGGGGATTTGTGATAAGAGGGGAGCTGGGGGGATTTGTGATGAGAGGGGAGGGGGGGGGGGGGGGTGGGGCTGGGGGGAGGGTGGGGGGGGGGGGGGGGGGGGGGGGGGGGGGAGGGGGGGGGGGGGGGGGGGGGGGGGGGGGGGGGGGGGGGGGGGGGGGGGGGGGGGGGGGGGGGGGGGGGGGGGGCGGGGGGGGGGGCGGGGGAGGGGGGGGGATGAGAGAGGGGCGGGGGGGGGTGGGGGGGGGGGGCGGGGGGGGGGCTGGGGGGATTTGTGATGAGAGGGGAACTGGGGGGATTTGTGATGAGAGGTGAGCTGGGGGGACTTGTGATGAGAGGGGAACTGGGGGGATTTGTGATAAGAGGGGAGCTGGGGGGATCTGTGATGAGAAGGGAGCTGGGGGGATTTGTGATGAGAGAGGGCTGGGGGGATTTGTGATGAGAGATGAGCTGGGGGGATTTGTGATGAGAGGGGAGCTGGGGATATTTGTACAGAGAGGTGAGCTGGGGGGGACTTGTGATGAGTATCCCATCTCTTGCAATTTGTACACTATAGAAGCTTTATGTGCAAAGTACAAGAGGTGCTTCCTTTGTTAAAACAAAAGGTCAGCTCTAGCTCCTTCTTCCATTTTGCTAGAATGGGTGGGCTGGGATCCACAGAAGAGTCCAACAGGAGTTTGTAGGATGTACAACAGGAGTTTGTAGAACATGTTGAGTGGACTTACTTGGGGGGATTTGTGATAAGAGGTTAGCTGGGGGGATTTGTGATGAGAGGTGAGCTGGGGGGATTTGTGATGAGAGGGGAACTGGGGGGATTTGTGATGAGAGGGTAACTGGGGGGATTTGTGATGAGAGGTGAGCTGGGGGGACTTGTGATGAGAGGGGAACTGGGGGGATTTGTGATAAGAGGGGAGCTGGGGGGATTTGTGATGAGAGGGGAGCTGGGGGGATTTGTGATGAGAGAGGGCTGGGGGGATTTGTGATGAGAGAGGGCTGGGGGGATTTATGATGAGAGGTGAGCTGGAGGGGATTTATTGATGAGAGGGGAGCTGGGGATATTTGTACAGAGAGGGGAGCTAGGGGGGATTCATCTCTCTTTGACTGCAAGGAGGTTTTGGTTTGGCTCACCGAAACCCACCCCAAAGTGAACTTAGGTATGTTTGGTTCATCACTACTGTTGAGTCTCTGGGAGAGAAGAGTGAAGGGAAATATCCCCAACAGGTCACAAAAAGCAGGAAAAAATGGTAGGGGTTACAACTCTTATTCCACCGAAATCTTACAAAAGAAAAGGTTTGCCTATGCATACACTTTAAAAATAAAGAATAGAGATTAGAAAGTCATATAGACATTCATTGTAGTTTCATTGACAGAATTTACCATGTGCCATACAATGCAGCCTGTCTTTGCCATACAATGCAGCCTGTCCGTGCCATACAATGCAGCCTAACCTGTGCCTGGTGAGGACGTCATCACATCCAACAGAGCAGCCTGAGCCGGCACCGTGGCCACACTCCACTCGACCTGCTCTGTATTCTGTCTGTGATAGGCAAAGCCAAGTAAAAAGTGACAGGCTCAGGATCACAGGATCGCCTGGCACTCATGGGAGATGGTTGCCCGGTATTCTAACATAGTGGGGGGGGGGGGCGGTCCTGGTCAGTATTCGCTCCATAAGACGCACACAGGCATTTCCCCCCATTTTTTGGGGAGCAAAAAGTGCGTTTTATCGAGCCAAAAATATGGTACATACATTTTTTAAACTTATGTATTTATATCAATTAAATACAAATGTCCAGTAGAGTTACATTTAAGAAGAAGAGGCAATATCTGCAGGTAGCCACATTACTTGTACACTAAAGCAATTTATCATATCAATTACTTCTAGTCAGGGAAAGTATTCAAGTCCATGGGTTAATACTTTTTTAATGCAGCACTGCATGATACTGATTTCCTGCACGATCAATATATGTACAATGCTTTATTCTCTGCTTTATATGCAAATTTTTCTCAACTGGCTTGTTGATAGCTTTTGTCAGTTTACATAAAATATTTTATGGATTTATTAAGTAAGAATTAAGCTTGGAATGGTTTCTTATTTAGTATATAACAACCAGCCACAGACGTAAAGTTTATCAACATATTGATCATTAAAGTGGTTCTAAAGGCTGAAGGTAAAAAAACTTCTGCATGCCGCTCTCCCCCAGGCCCTTCCCAATACTTACCTGAGCCCAAAATCAGATCAGCGAAGATCAGCTGCTCTCCAGCTCTCTCCCTCCTCAGTGGCTCAAGCTGCTGTCAGTTACAGCCAGTGAGGAGGAGCAGAGGGTGGGGCTGAGCTCAGTTCTATGTGTCAGTGGACTTGGGAGCAAGCATGCACGAGTACCCCCATAGCAAGTTGCTTGCTATGGGGGCACTCGGTAGGGAGGAGGAGCCCAGAGCGTCGGCGAGGGACCTGAAAAGAGGAGGATTGGGGCTGCTCTGTGCAAAACAATTTCCCAGAGCAGGTAAGTAGGACATGTCTGTTATTTTCTAAAACAATTGTACCTTTAGTATCACTTTAAATATATGTATCGGATTGGCTGCTACAGGCTGCCTTATTGCTTAAGTTTGACAGTATAAAGCAAAATTTGACATAGAAGAAATACCCATAATGGTTCTTATTAAGAAGAACTTGGTTAAAATGGAAGTTCTTTCTTTTGGTAACCAACAACATTTTACATATTTGTTCCTAACCTGATTCTGCAAAATATGGTAAAATTTGACTGTTTTGTAAATAACACTTTTTAACACCATATAAAGATTAAAATTGAAGCCATACTGCATGACATTGTGTTGTGTGTGTAATCTCTGAATGGGCATAGTCATGTGAATAAGGCAAATAAAGATGGTCCTAATTCTTCTGGGTAAAAGACAATATTTACATATACATATGATTTTGTGTGTTCGATGCAGTGCCTAAAAAGTCCCATTTTCTGTGGTCTCTATTTTGTTCTAATTCTTCTGGGAACTTCCAGCAATTTGCCCCTAATATAGTCCCATTGAACAAATCAGCTGTATATTACATTTGTATTGGTACATTTATCTGTTTTGGCCATATTAGCCTTGTGAACTGAAAGCACATACAGTTGTCACTGTTTCAAAGCTGACTCCATCATCCATGAAAGGCTGGCTATAGTTGCTGCTCTTGGTGTTGTGAGGACCATTTACTTGGCTATGCAGCAAATAGACCAGTGTGCATGTGAATGCTTTCTGAAGTGAGGATAGAATGCTGCTACTGTATGGACTTATTACGTACATAGTAACTGTTCAATATTCTCCATCAGATGTAACCATACTACATTTGTGGGGGAAAAAAATATAAAAATGTAATTTGGGTACAATGTTGCATGACCATGCAATTGTCATTCAAAATGTTACAGCGCTGAAAGCTGAAAATTGGCCTGGGCAGGAAGGGGGTGAAAATGCCCTGTATTGAAGTGGTTAAGGGTTGTATAAGATGATTTCCTGTGGGATCATAGCAGAATCATAGCAGCTTTCACTTTAGTGACTTACCTGACACAGTACGATATCGTTTAGATACTGATTTGTTTGTGCAAGCAGATAGTGGGCAGGGAGCATATAGCATGGAAGACCAGGTATTTAGTTTAGAGTCCAATCCTACACTTGTAATAAGCTCTCCCCAATCTAAGGCTGCATTCACACCTGAGCGTTTTGTCGCCCTAAGCCTGAAGCTACAAAATGCTAGAGGGGAAAAATACATTATTCTCTATGGAGATGGTTCACATCTCCACTCCATGTCGCATGAAGCCGAACGCCTGAAGCTCAAACAAGTTCCGGACCCTTTTTTGTTGCACGAATCGGGCAGATTTGGGCATTTGTATCCCCATAGAAACGAATAGAAACGCTTGATTCAAGCGTCTAGCGCGACAACGAGCGTTTCTACGGGCATTTTGTCGCTGCATCTGCTCGAGTGAAATAGATACAGAGAACAGTCATTCATAAAAAAAATAAAAAAGCGTGGGGGTTCCCCCAAATTCAATTACCAGGCCCTTCAGGTCTGCTATGGATATTAAGGGGAACCCTGCATCAAATTAAAAAAAGAATGATGTGGGATTCCCCCTAAATTTCCATACCAGACCCTTCAGGTCTGGGGTGGATTTTAAGGGGAACCCCACACCAAAAAAAATGGCTTGGGGTCCCCCTCAAAATCCATACCAGACCCTTATCCGAGCATGCAACCTGGCAGGCCGCAGGAAAAGAGGGGGGATGAGAGCGGCCCCCCTTCCCTCCTGAACCGTACCAGGCCACATGCCCTCAACATTGGGAGGATGCTTTGGCGGTCTGTTGATGGGGACAAGGGCCTCGTCCCCACAACCCTGGCCATTGGTTGTGGGGGTCTGCGGGCGGGGGGCTTATCGGAATCTGAAAGCCCCCTTTAACAAGAGGACCCCCAGATCCCGGCCACCCCCTGTGTGAAATGGTAAGGGGGTACTACCAATACCATTTCACCTAAAAAGTGACAAAAATGTTAAAAATGACAGGAGACGGTCTTTGACAATTCCTTTATTAAATTCTTCTTTCTTCTGGTCTTCTTCCTTTCTTCATCCTTCGGTTTCTTCATCTTCTTCTTCCATCTTCTTCCATCTTCTTCTTTCATCTTCTTTCATCTTCTTCCATCTTCTTCTTCCTCCGATCCGCTTCTTCTTGCTCTAGTCTTCTCGTCCGGCATCTTCTTCCACGGCGTTGGCGTCCCTTCTTCTGTGTCGGGCCACTCCTCACACTGGGAGGCTACGCTCCGCCTGACAGTTCTTTTATAACGGAGGGTCGGGCCACCTGGTGACCCCGCCCCCTCTGACGCACGGGGACGTCATGGGGACTATCTCTATGGTTTCTGCATGACGTCAGAGGGGGGCGGAAGGGAATATGGCCCCAATTTGGCCTTTTTTACTTAGGGGTGTACTCACATTTCTTGCCAGCAGTTTAGACATTAATAGCTGTGTGTTGAGTTATTTTGAGGGGACAGCAAATTAACACTGTTATACAAGCTGTACACTCAATACTTTACATTGTAGCAAAGTGTCATTTCTTCAGTGTTGTCACATGAAAAGATATAATAAAATATTTACAAAAATGTGAGGGATTTACTCACTTTTGTGAGATACTGTATATACATTTATATATATATATATATATATATATATATATATATATATATATATATATATATATATACATATATATATATATTTATACACACAGGTGCATCTTCTAAAATTAGAACTTTTTTCACCACAAAGTTAATTTATTTCAGTAATTCAATTCAAAAAGTGAAACTCATATTTTTTATATAGATGGGTTACACACAGAGTGATATACAGTATCCCGAGCATTTCTTTCTTTTAATTTTGATGATTATAGCTTACAGCTAGTGAAAACCCCAAAATATGAATGAATTACTGCATCAATGTGGCATGGCATGGAGGCAATCAGCATGTGGCACTGCTGAGGTGTTATTGAAGCCCAGGTTGCTTTGATAGCGGCCTTCAGCTCATCTGCATTGTTGGGTCTGGTGTCTCTCATCTTGCTCTTGACAATACCCCATGCTGGTCAGCAGTGGGAAGCATGATGTGCTGTCAAATTTCCTGGTAGAGGGCTGCGATGACTTTGGACTTGATAAAACACAGTGGACCAACCCCAGCAGATGACATGGCTCCCCAAATCATCACTAACTGTGGAAACTTCACAATGGACCTCATGCAACTTGGATTATGTGCCTCTCTACTCTTCCACCAGACTCTGGGACCTTGATTTCCAAATGAAATGC
The DNA here is from genome assembly GCA_028564925.1 of Lithobates sylvaticus. Lineage (NCBI taxonomy): Eukaryota > Metazoa > Chordata > Amphibia > Anura > Ranidae > Lithobates > Lithobates sylvaticus. Next base: position 377,773,784 of record CM053026.1, on the reverse strand, counting down.
AACATTGAAATGCGACATTCCATAGTCCGTGATGATTTGGGGAGCCATGTCATCTGCTGGTGTTGGTCCAATGTGTTTTATCAAGTCCAAAGTCAACAATGATGGGGCACAGAGAATCGCTCCGCACAGCCATGATTCCTTCTTTCCTAGGGGAAGAGCTGGGGACAAGGGGCTCTTGAATAGGAAATTAGGATGAAGTGAATGCAAAATGTAGTCTGGCAAAAAGACACTTAGCAGTTCAGATTTTTGTAAATATAGTTTAAAGATAAAGATTTACAGGTACAGAGTTCTTGTACTAGGGCAGGTAGGAGGTGGAAGGATTAGTAAAAGCAATCTCCATAAGCCACGACCTTGTGGTGTTGATCTCCAGCCACCAAGTCCTGCACATTAGAATTGTTATAAAATGCACTGTAGAAGTGACTTAATATACAATATAAAAATGCATATTATTTTGGAAGAGGGGAAAGATCTGCATGATTGTAAAGCGGGGTGAGAAAAGCTTTTATTCCTAACAGAAGCTGAAAAAGCTAGGTAAAGGGCACTAATCCTAGTATGCATCCTTGAAGTGATACCAATATGGGTTAAGGATTGAGCCAAAAAGTCCCAGTCCACCCTGCTAAGCTTTTTCTGTATCTGCCTTGACTAACAGGATGATTGTATATAATGCTGTCACAAGTTTTCCAAGTGGTATGATGCTATAATCTTTAAAAATAACTTAAATGTATATTTTGAATGAAAAATTAGCCTATAACCTGCACAACCATGAGAGTCTTTGCACCCTTGTTTATTACAGGAAATAGTGGCTAAGAGCAAATCCGGAGGGGGGGTATGGAAGTCTGTGAACACATTGAAGGCCTTTGGGAATTGCAAATAGAGTTAAGGAAAGAAGGTCTTGCAGTATGTTACAGTCAATCCATCAGATCCCAGGGCCTTCCCATGTGGTGTATTAGAAGCTGCCTTAGGCAGCTCCTCTGATATAATAGGTGTAAAGAGTTTTTTTCTCTTCCTCCATGAGACCAGGAAAAGGGGCTAAATCCAGATGGGCAGATATGGATGCAAAGTTGTCTCACGTTGTGCCTTAGATAGGGAGGGTCTTAAGCTATAAAGATCAGAGTAAAAGGACTGGAAAGTCTCTGCAATGACAGGTGCATAATGAAGTTTACCCAATGATAAAGAGATAGTGGGAATTTAAGACCTCATCTGAAATATGCAGTTCAGTTTTGGGCCCCAGTTCACAAAAAGGATATTGCAGAACTGGAGAAAGTGCAGAGAAGAGCAACCAAACTGATAAGAAGCATGGAGGAGCTTAGCTATGAGGAAAGATTAGCTGAAGTGAATTGATTCTCTCTTGAAAAGAGGCAAATACATAGGTGTTCCATATAGTGAACTGGGTGTAGCGAAATTCTCTTTCAGGTAATTTACGCCTGGAGGAAAAGAGGTTTAACCTCCAAATGCAGAAAGGCCTCCTCACAGTAAGAGCTCTGAAAATGTGTAAAAGACTCCCTCCGGAGCTAGTTCTGGCCAGCTAGTATATTGTTTTCAAAAAGGATGCTGGATGCATTCTTAAATTTTACAAGGTGGAGGTTCCTCTACCCTAGTAGTTAGTCCTTCAGCTTTGGAGGGTTGGGATTTTAACAGAACCCACAGTGCATGCTCTCCTGGTGTTGGAAGTTCATAGGTCTCCCAGGAAGGTATCCTCAGAGCTGGTGATAGTGTGGAGGCGTGCAAAAGGCATGGTGAAAAATTAGTGCAGAGAAGACTGGCATTAAGTAACTGTTCAACTCAAGTGTCTGGCAGATAGGATAGTCTCTAGCTCCTGATGCAGAGGTATGTGTTGCATGTGTCAGGATTGCAGGCACAATCTTGATTGCTGCCAGGGTCAAGGCAGACAGCTGGGTAGAGTGTAAGAAGCAGTCTATGGCTGCAGAGGAAAGGCTCATGGAAAGTCCTAATTTCCTATGCTTGTATGTCATCACACAGTGGAGGGTTGTAAACTGAAATATTTGCAAATAGTAACCCTGTAATGGTTACAGGGCCAAGGCCCTCAGAGAGCAAGCACACGTCTTCTTTCCTCAGTGCAGACATTCCTCAGAAATGGTATGTATTAATGGCACTGCAAACATAATACTTTTGTCATAACAGTCTAATGCCCCATACACATGGTCGGAAATTCCGACCAAAAAATCCGTAGGATTTTTTCAGACGGATTTTGTCCGACACTGGTGTTGCATACACACGGTCGGACAAAGTTGTCGGGAAATCCGATCATTCTGAACGTGGTGACGTTCGTTGCATACGATGGAACTACGTAGAGGCTAGTAGCCAATAGGTTTGGTCTCCTAATTTGATCTGAGCATGCGTGGCATTTTGTCCGTCGGAATTCTCCGATCGGATTTTGTTGTCGGAAATTTTGAGAGCAGGATTCCGACTGAAAAAGTCCCATGGAGCCCACACACGGCCGGATTTTCCGACAACATGGTCCGATCGGACATTTGTACGGGGCTTAAGGCATGTGAAATAGAACTTGCTAGCTTGTGTTAGAAAAACATGAGAATGGTAGTGGCATAAACACAAACACACACATTAAACTGGATGGACCATTTTCTTTATTCAACTTTATCAACTATGTAACTTTTGGAATATAACAGAGAATAAAAACAGTATATGTTGCTGAAGAAAAAAATAGTAAAGTTATAACTGTATTTTCTTTACCAAGACAAATTTGCCATTGTAAATTGTCTGGCTCAGTCACTGCGAGAAAAGTGTTTTTTCTCACTGTTACTAGCACATTTCAAATATAATGCTCTGAGGTTGATGTAAAGGAGAAGAGACTGTTCACATACCTAAAAAGTAACTCCAATGTTGTTGAAAAAAAAACAATCCCTCTGGTTGATCAATGTACTGTACATTGCATGGATTTTAATAAACGTTGTTGCAGTTTCTTACCTGTTTCTGCTCTGAAGAAAAAGTTGCTTTTTGTCTGACAGAAACAAACATTGTGGACAGACCTCAAAGTCCTAACAATGTATATTTATATGACAAAAAAGGGAAAATCTCTTTCTTCCAAACCTAAATCCAGAGTCCAAAGCAAAAAAACTCTAGAAAAACTCTAGAAATCTACCACAGGGGTTCAAATATAAAGAAAGAAAAAAATACCATATACACTATATTACTAAAAGTATTGGGATGCCTGCCTTTACACGCACATGATCTTTAATGGCATCCCATTCTTAATCCGTAGGGTTTAATATTGAGTTGGCCCACCCTTTGCAGCTAAAACACTTTCAACTCTTCTGGGAAGGCTGTCCACAAGGCTTAGGAGTGTGTCTATGGGAATGTTTAACCATTCTTCCAAAAAAGCATTTCTGAGGGCAGGCACTGATGTGGATGAGAAGGCCTGTTCTAATTCATCCCAAAGGTGTTCTATCGGGTTGAGGTCAGGACTCTGTGCAGGCCAGTCAAGTTACATAGTTACATAGTTAGTCAGGTTGAAAAAAGACACAAGTCCACCTAGTTCAACCATTTAAAAAAGAAAAAAAAAAAACATACAATCCCATATACACAATCCTTCACCCACAGTTAATCCAGAGGAAGGTGAAAAACCCCAGCAAAGCATGATCCAATTTGCTACAGCAGGGGAAAAATTCCTTCCTGATCCCCCCGAGAGGCAATTGGATATTCCCCAGATCAACTTCCTCCACCCCAAACTCGCTCATCCATGTCTTTATGCACCTTGCTTTGTGCACTGGTGCGCAGTCATGTTGGAACAGGAAGAGGCAATCCCCAAAATGTTCCCACAAAGTTGGGAGTATGAAATTGTCCAAAATGTCTTGGTATGTTGATGCCTTAAGAGTTCCCTTCACTGGAACTAAGGGCCCAATGCCTTAAAAACAACCCCACACCACAATCCCCTCTCCACCAAATGATTTGGACCAGTGCACAAAGCAAGGTCCACAAAGACATGGATGAGTGAGTTTGGGGTGGAAGAACTTGCCTGGCCTGAAGAATCCTGACCTCAACCCGATATAACACTTTTGGGATGAATTAGAGAGGAAACTGCGAGCCAGGCCTTCTCGTCCACATCAGTGCCTAACCTCACAAATGTGCTTCTGGAAGAATGGTCAAACATTCCCATAGACACACTCCTAAACCTAGTGGACAGCCTTCCCAGAAGAGTTGAATCTGTTATAGCCACAAAGGGTGGGCCAACTCAATATTGAACCCTAAGGACTAAGACTGGGATGCCATTAAAGTTCAGGTGTCCCAATACTTTTGGTAATATAGTGTATATCTATAATCAAGCAACTGCTTAACAGCATATTTTTTGTTTGTAGAAGACACAAAACACATGTTAAAAACATAGGTATACCTATTAAAAACAAACTCTACCCTAAACAATGCATTAATAGATCCTAAAACATTCATATATAAACTGATTACTAAACAGTATATTAAATTATTTTATAGAAGATGAAAAAAGGATGTATTAATCACATAGAAATAGTGGTGGTGTTCTCCTTGAATACTTGTATGAGGAATGTTGTTGGTCTTGGAGATAATGGATATGGTTGTAGAGCATAAAATCGTAAATATAAAAGGTCATCCAGTTCAACCATGGAAACACTGCAAATATAAAACTTTCCGATCAAACTCAGGAGGGGCTTGTCAACAGCTTCATGTATTGCTGGAAAGATAGGGCAATCCTCAAATGTAAACAGATAGGATCATTTAAAAGACCCTTTGCGGACATGATCTTCCAGACATACTGTAAAAGTTGCAACCTTAAACTGGAACCAGCACATTGGGGTGATATAGCCAATTTTTAAATCCTATATAGATGTTACCCAGGAGCCCTTGGCAGTCCAAATATTTAAGGATCTCAAGGTAGATTTAACCTTTAATTTGTAGTAGGAAAGGAATGTTCACACATAGATTTCTATAGGGACCATGAGACCATATATGTATGGCCTGCACATTAACCTCAGGTCTCCAGGTTGATTTAACCTGTAATCTATAATAGAAAGGAATGTCCACACACAGATTTCTACAGGGACCACAGAGACCACATGTACATTGTATATATATCACCCATATTGCTAGGAGCCCATTAAATAGAAGACCATAAAGAACATAAAAGTTCACTTGCTCTCATCAAATTGAAGAGACTTCATGCCATGCGTGAAAGCAAATGCCCATCCATCAAAGAGGAATATAGGAAGCACCACCACAGGATTAATGACAAAAAGGTTTCTGATCGGTTTTGTTCGTATCCCAACTCCCTCAAAGGCTGCCTGGCCCACAATAGTGTTCCACATCACTAAATATCAAGTTAGGCAGTAAAGTTGGGGCCCAAAGGGGAGGAAAACTACAAACTGAATAGTTCCATCCAATCCCTTCCACTGCCAAAAGCACATTGGCAGCCTGACATCATACCAGCCACACGCCGGAAGCACCAAAATGCAAAAAAGTTACGGCTTAAAAAAAATCATGGCGCAGATGCGTACATGGGGTCACGATGTGCAGCACAGCGGCTCCCCACTCACTCCCCCAGGTGACAAAAGGGGGTATAACTATTTCAAATGGCAAACTCAACCAAGAGGGCAACCAAGGGGAAAACAACGAGGATAAAGGGAACCATCCAATGCCTAGCAGTAGCATTCAAATATGTGCCCTAAATTACAGTAGATACATAGATCAAACCCACAAACTACTAAATATATAGATAATTACAAGAATATCAATGAATGCCTGGTTGTACAAATTGATTTCCAGAAATATATAGAAAATTATACATGAAAATATACACAAAAATGTATTATTTCACATCTAATGTAAACACATACTCATAGTGAAAAAAAAAATTGTATTAATATATTTGTACACCATGCAAAAAAATATACAGAAAATCTATATAAACAGACTAAAACATACATTTTAATTTAGACCCAGAGAGTGTGTTGTATGTAAGTCCCAGATTTTAGCATTCCGACCCTTACCCTTGTCACTGGGCACCCTCCGAACCACCCAGATTTTCAATTTATCAAATATGCCATCATGCTGAAGCACAAAATGAATGGCCACAAGTAACACCTGATTGTAAGATCAATAGTTTAAAAAAAAGAAGCAAGCATGATAAGGGCAGATGGACTTGTAGTTTCAATGGACTACGACTGCGGTAATCAGTGCACTCATAGACGATTGACACTTCCTACAGCTTTCTAACTGAAAAGAGGTACAGACAGAAAGCTGGAGGAAGTGTCAATGGAGTCTAACTTTCCAACCAAGATTGATGCTTTGGAGGCTGTAGAAAAGATTAATAAATGCACATTTTTTTCCCTAAAAAAAACACGTGCATTTATTATATTTTTAAAGGTGAACCTAGCCTTTAAATGCCTAATTCCATGCAAGAGGTATTAAAGAAACTAGGCTTCCTTTTGAACGTGACTGAATGATTGATATACATAGTTTCATGTTATTCTCTAAGCTAAGTGAACATTCACTTTGAGAAGTAAACAGTGCTTTTCATTGCTGTTATCTGCACTTATGCCGCGTACACACGATCGCACATTCCGACAACAAAATCCATGTTTTTTTTCCAATGAATGTTGGCTCAAACTTGTCTTGCATACACACGGTCACACAAAGTTGGTCGGAAATTCCGAACGTCAAGAACGCGGTGACGTACAACATGTATGACAGCACTAGAAAGAGGAAGTTCAATACCAAGTGCACCACCCTTTGGGCTCCTTCCGCTAATCTTGTGTTAGTAGAAGTTTGGTGACAGACGATTCGCGCTTTTCAGCCTCCTGCTTTTCCGATCATTACTGCTCTTCAGTTAGTGCGGAATATAAACAGTAATGTAAAGTGCCCTGATTACTTCCCTAGCTGTCCCCTGTGAGGAGATGCCACTGATCGACTCTCCTCTCCTCACACTTCGACGACCAACCTGGGCCTACCAGACAGAAACATGTAGAGGAGCCCAGCTTGAGTCAGGTATAGCATTCTTCAAAATATTTCTGGTTGTCAAATTATTGATGTTAAATATATGTTAGTTTTTATAACTAATTTCTAATTTCACAAAGTGTTTTACATATCAACAGACAGTAGTGGCCACAAATGATTGGGACAAGAATGAAAAATGCTGGGGTCAGAATGATAGTCTTTTCTACTTATTAACATTCAATTTGCAACAGTCATGAGCTGAAAATTGTGTGTGATTGATGAACCAAAAAAAAAAAACATGTCCCTTTTTCATACACAGGAAAGTCTCAGCCAGAAGGAAGCCGTGGAAAGTGGCAGCCAGGAGGAGGCGGGGGTAAAGTGGCAGCCAGGAGGTGGCCGGGCCCAGTAGCCTGCCCAAATCCCAGGTCCCTCCCCTTGGCCGTCCACAAAAAAGTGCCAGGAAGAGGAGTAACCTGGAGGAGGCAGCACTTGGCCTATTTCTAAAGGCTACTGCGGCCCTCAGAAACCCCATGTCTTTAAGTGTACTATGCCTACATGACAGCCTGCAAAATGCTGGAAATGGAGGAGGGCCAACGCCTCTTATGTGAGGAAGTTATGTTACAAGCCCTAAATAAGGGGTTGAGGGGTGAACTCACAAGCCAAAGCCACGTTTGTGACTTTAACCATGGTCCTCCTCCTCCTCCACCTCCTGCCACAACTCCAACACCAGAGCCACAGCCTAGAAGAAAGCATCTAAGGAAGACAAGAGAGTGATGGCCTGGGTTCAGTCTGGTCTGACAAAAGATGCAGGCTGTTGTATGACCACAGCCTGGGGACAGATATGTCATCTGCTGCTATTCCTGATCTCTTGTAGTCCAGGACCGGATTGTGCTCACTATTATATGGACTCCTCAGGCCACCAATTTTGACTGTAAAATAATTGATGAGTGCCCTGGGGTACAAAGACTTTGCAAACTTCACCTGTTTCTCCAGCGTTGCCTTCCTCTTTATTTTGTTATGACCCAGAATAAATGTCTATTTCTTTTTCACAAATATTTGGCTATGTGTTTTAGTTCAAAAAGGACAGTTTGTTTGTGAGTAGGCAGGTACATTTCAAAAATACAATGTCAAATTAACAAGGGACACCAACCAACCTCCTTGAGGTTAAAAAATACAAGATAATAATGGTGTTGTGGTAACTTGACACACAAAACGAAAAATAATAATATGGAGAGCAGTACATTAAACTATTAAAAAGATTGCAGCGTGACAAATCTGCTATCTCCATTACGAACACTAGTATTACCAGACTGTCAGGGAATCAACAGAAGCAGAAGGGCTTTAGGACCCAGAATCTCTGGCAGGAGAAGGAGTTTAGGACCCAGTATCCCTACCAGCAGGTCACATGGACCTATATAAGGAAGTCTGCTAGTGTCTGCAGTTGCTGGTTTGTCTTCAGCTCTCCCTGTGTTCCTGTGCCCTGTATTATCTGCTGATCTGATCTCCTGTGTACCGACCTGGCTTGTTTTGACCTGCTCTTCCTGATCCTCTGGCTTGACCCTTTGGCTTGCACCTGACTTCTTCCTGCCTGCTCCCAGCATCTGACCCCGGCCTGGCTATTTGACTCTGCTTATCCTGCTCCCTGTACTAAGACGCAGCTTATCTTAGGTCATTCTGATCCTGGACTGTCTCTCTGTGAATGACCCCTGGCCTGGCACCCGGCTCCGCTATTCAGTTATTCCACTGGACTCCTGGACCTTCCAAGCACGCCTGTCTCCGGCACCCGTGCTTCTGTGGGCACCACACCTGCTGTTCCACCTTCAGTGGTGTGCTGTGCTCGGCCGCAAGGGGAGCCCTCCCCGCATCTCGGCCTCCTACCAAGTTACTGACAGTACAAACCAGCCATGTCAGAGGCCGACGGAGGTGTCTCCCCGCTGGAAGCCGTAAGTCTACAGATCACGGCCCTCACTCAGGTCATCCAAAAACTCCAGGAAGGATACTTTCAGTTAGAGGACCGCCTGCAGCACCTGCATGCAACACCTACCACCACAGATCAAGGGTCGTCTTCAGCCAACCCTCTGGTAGTTACCCCTACTGTGGTGATGCCCCCTCCGGAACCACGAGTACCAACACCAGAACGCTTCTCCGGTGACCAGAGGAAATTCAGAGCTTTTAAGAACGCCTGTTACCTATACTTGGCCCTGCAACCACGGACTTTTTCCACTGAAACAGTGAAGGTGAGATTCATTATTTCTTTGTTGACTGATGAACCCCAAGTATGGGCTCATGGCTTATTGGAGCAGGAGAGTCCTCTCATCAACTCTGTGGACCAGTTCTTTGAAACCATGGCCCAATTATATGATGACCCCCTGCGGGTGGCCACTGCTGAAGCTGCTCTGCATACCTTACGGCAGGGTCAGCGCCCTGCGGAAGATTACACCGTGGAATTTCGTACCTGGTCCTCAGACTCAGGTTGGAACGAGGCAGCGTTACGTTATCAGTATCGGCTGGGGCTGTCCGAATCCCTCAAGGATGAACTGTCCAGAATTGAGACCCCCTCAACACTAGAAGGTCTCATCCTACTGACCATTCAACTCGATAGGCGCTTACGGGAACGCCGGTCTGAGCGTATCCAAACCTTTCGGCAGCCCGAAATCCCACCTACATCCAACCCCATGCAGCTTGGCCTGGCCCATCCAACATTAACTTCAGAGGAGAGACTTCATCGCCGATAGGCGAACCTTTGCTTCTATTGTGGGGGAACAGGACTAGGGATGAGCCGAACACCCCCGGGTTCGGTTCGAACCAGAACCTTCGAACGGACCGAAAGTTCGCGCGAATTTTCGAACCCTATACGTTATAATGGACGCGAACGTTCGAAATCAAAAGTGCTAATTACAACGGCCAATATGCATGTTAATGTCATAAAACAGGTTTGGGGACCCGGGTCCTGCCCCAGGGGACATATATCAATGCAAAAAGAACTTTTAAAAACTAACGTTTTTTCGGGAGCAGTCATTTTAATGATGCATAAAGTGAAAAAAAAAAAAGTGACATTTTCCTTTAAATATGGTACCTGGGGGGTGTCCAAAGTATGCCTGTGAAGTGGCATGTGTTTCCCGTGTTTAGAACTGTCCTTGCACAAAATGACATTTGTAAAGGAAAAAAAGAAGCCATTTAAAACCACTTGCGGCTTTAGGTTTGATCTTAAGTAGAATCTGAACAGGTACATTATGAAGTGTAGCTCCATCCCAAAAAAATCTATTTTTAAGCTTTTTGGAGAACATAGGGAGGGGTTATCACCCCTGTAACATTTGCTGTCTTTGCACATCTGTTCAGAACATGTCACCTCACTTTCCGTCCCAATGATAAATGTTTTTGGAAAAGTGGGGTTTTAATTGAAACAAGGATTGGTGATAAAGTATCAGTAGAGAGGAGATACCTTTTTCCCAAATTAAATCTAACAGGATAGAATTTCCCTTCCTAGGGGTAGATTTCCTCTCACTTCCTGTTTTCTCTTTCCATTTGCAAGTAGGAGTCGTTTGTAAGTTGGATGTTTGAAAGTAGGGGCCTGGCGTATATACTCTGCAGAAATTTGCCCTATTAGATGTTGGTGTAGCCACAAGACTGGTGGGCACAGGAATGGGCCCTGCTGTGAGTTAATAGATCAAGATTTGTAATTGCATGCACCTGTTGAACAGGGCAGAAAAATTGGGGGTGGTGGTGGTGGACGGTTTTGCCACAAGACTGTAAGCTCTCACAGTTACTCTTGGTGGGCGCAGGAATGGGCCCTGCTGTGAGTTATTAGATCAAGATTTGTAATTGCAAGCACCTGATGAACAGGGCAGAAAAATTGGGCCTTTGGCGGTGGTGGTGGACGGTGTTGCCACAAGACTGTAGGCCCTCATAGTTACTCTTGGTGGGCGCAGGAATGGGCCCTGCTGTGAACTATTAGATCAAGATTTGTAATTACCCGCCCCTGTTAAACAGGGGCTGAAAAATTGTGCCTTAGGCACTGGTGCTGGTGCCACAACACTGCAACCCCTCACAGAGACTGTACTTGGAGCACAGCAGTCACACGTGTTGCGAAGCATTTTTTTAAAAAATTGTAAGTACACGCCCCTGTTAAACAGGGGCTGAAAAATTGTGCCTTAGGCACTGGTGCTGGTGCCACAACACTGCAACACGGCCCTCACAGAGACTGTACTTGGAGCACAGCAGTCACACGTGTTGCGAAGCATTTTTTTAAAAAATTGTAAGTACACGCCCCTGTTAAACAGGGGCTGAAAAATTGTGCCTTAGGCACTGGTGCTGGTGCCACAACACTGCAACACGGCCCTCACAGAGACTGTACTTGGAGCACAGCAGTCACACGTGTTGCGAAGCATTTTTTTAAAAAATTGTAAGTACACGCCCCTGTTAAACAGGGGCTGAAAAATTGTGCCTTAGGCACTGGTGCTGGTGCCACAACACTGCAACACGGCCCTCACAGAGACTGTACTTGGAGCACAGCAGTCACACGTGTTGCGAAGCATTTTTTTAAAAAATTGTAAGTACACGCCCCTGTTAAACAGGGGCTGAAAAATTGTGCCTTAGGCACTGGTGCTGGTGCCACAACACTGCAACACGGCCCTCACAGAGACTGTACTTGGAGCACAGCAGTCACACGTGTTGCGAAGCATTTTTTTAAAAAATTGTAAGTACACGCCCCTGTTAAACAGGGGCTGAAAAATTGTGCCTTAGGCACTGGTGCTGTGGCATGGATCATTGAGGAGGAGGAAGAGGATAGTCAGTGAACATAAGAGGACAGTCACTCAGCATCAGCATAGGCAGTCTTGAAGGGATGTGACATTAAAAATTATTCGGTTATATCCGCCTCAGGTGCCTGGTAGCTGGTGGTGATCCAAGACTGATTCATTTTGATGAATGTCAGTCGATCAACCGAGGCGGTGGACAGGCGCACCCTATGATCAGTCACAAATCCTCCAGCAGCACTGAATGTGCGTTCGGAAAGAACGCTGGAGGCAGGACAGGCCAGTAGCTCAATTGCATACTGTGCAAGCTCTGGCCAGTGATCCATCCTCAGGACCCAGTAAGCCAGAGGATTTTCGGTGGGAAAGGTGTCCAAGTCTGACCTTGCCCCAAGGTATTCCTGCACCATGTATATCAGACGCTGGCGATGGTTGCTGGAACCGATCATACCTTGGGGCTGCGGACTAAAAAATTGTCTGAACGCATCGGTCAGACGTCCACCTTCCCCACCGCTCCTTCTGCCACTGACCGAAGCCTCAGCAACTCGTCGCCCAGGACCAGGAGTTTGTAGCCTCCCAGTTTCTGGGAACGCGTTGCACAGACCTTTCTGCAAGGCCTCCCTGAGATGTCTCATCCTCTGCTCCCTCTGCGACGGCAAGATAAGGTCCGCAACCTTACCCTTGTACCGCGGATCAAGGAGAGTGGCCAGCCAGTAATGGTCCCTCTCCTTGATCCGAAGAACACGAGGATCCTTCCGCAGGCTTTGCAGGATCAGGGAGGCCATGCAGCGTAGGTTAGCTGAGGCATTCGGTCCGGAGTCTTCTGGGTCACTGAGGATGACATGATCGCCAGCCACCTCCTCCCAGCCACGTACAAGTCCACTGGCTTGTTGGGACTGTACATCATCCCTAAAAGACTGCTGCTGCTGATGCTGAGTGCCAGGCTCCACCTCCATGCTCACACAATCCTCCTCCTCCTCCTCCTCCTCCTCATCCTCTTCCTGTGTGATGGGTGGGACAGAAGGAACACTGTCCGGATAAAGGGGGCCTTGAGAGGCAAGGAAGTCCTCCTCTTCCTGCCTCTGTTCTGCCTCAAGTGCCCTGTCCATTATCCCACGCAGCGTATGCTCCAACAGGTGGACAAGAGGGACAGTGTCACTGATGCATGCACTGTCACTGCTCACCATCCTCGTGGCCTCCTCAAATGGTGAGAGGACAGTGCATGCATCCCTGATCATGCTCCACTGACGTGGGGAAAAAAACCCAAGCTCCCCTGACCCTGTCCTGGTGCCGTAGTCGCAAAGGTACTCATTGATGGCCCTCTGCTGCGTGTGCAGTCGCTGCAGCATGGCCAACGTTGAGTTCCACCTGGTGGGCATGTCAGATATTAGGCGGTTCTTGGGCAGGTTCAGCTCCTTTTGCAGCTCAGTCAGCCGAGCACTGGCATTATAAGATCGGCGGAAATGCACACAGACTTTCCTGGCCTGCCTCAGGACATCCTGTAAGCCTGGGAACCTGCCCAAGAACCGCTGCACCACCAGGTTGAGGACGTGAGCCATGCAGGGCACATGGGTGAGCTGCCCCTGTCGCAGGGCGGAGAGGAGGTTGGTGCCATTGTCAGAAACGACCATTCCTGGCTTAAGCTGACGTGGCGTCAACCACCTCTCGGCCTGCCCCTGCAGAGCTGCCAGAACCTCTGGCCCAGTGTGGCTCCTGTCCCCCAAACACACCAGCGCAAGCACGGCATGGCATCTTTTTGCCTGCGTACTTGCGTAGCCCCTTGTACGCCTACGGAGCACCGCTGGTTCCAAGGACAGAGCACTGGAGGAAGAAGAAGAGGAGGGGGTGGAGGAGAGAGGTGTGTCACAACCAGTAGCAGTAGTCGCGTTTTGGAGGCGTGGTGGCGGAACAACCTCCAACACTACTGCACCTTGTCCTGCATCCCTCCCAGCTGCCAATAGAGTGACCCAATGGGCCGTGAAAGAAAGGTACCGTCCCTGTCCATGCCTGCTGGACCATGAGTCAGCGGTAATATGCACCTTACCGCTGACCGCCCTGTCCAGCGAGGCATGGACATTGCCCTCCACATGCCGGTAGAGAGACGGAATCGCCTTCCGCGAGAAAAAGTGGCGTTTGGGAACCTGCCACTGAGGAACCGCACATTGAACAAACTCACGGAAGGGGGCCGAGTCTACCAACTGAAAAGGCAGCAGTTGAAGTGCTAGCAATTTAGCAAGGCTAGCATTCAACCGCTGGGCATGTGGATGGCTGGGAGTGTACTTCTTTCTACGGTCCAGCAGCTGGGGCAGGGAAATTTGCCTGCTGCATTCGGACGTCGGTGTACTGCAAGTACTTGGTTGTGACACACCGAATTCTACACCTTCAGTCCTCTCAGAGCAGCTTTCAGAGAGGACTGAAGGTGTAGTGGGGATGGAGATCCCAGCTGAGGAGGAGCAAGGAGAGGTCCGCTTAGTTCTTTGGTGTGGGTCTTTTATGTGTGCCTGCCAACGAGCTGCATGGCAGGTCGCCATATGTCTGGTCATGCTTGTCGTGCCCAAGCGGCTGATGTTTTGGCCACGCGAGATACGCTTGAGACAAATATTGCAAATAGCAGTGGTGCGATCTGCTGCACTCGTCTCAAAAAAGGCCCACACCAAAGAACTTTTCTGATAACGTGCAGAGGCAGCGCCCTGCACAGGCGGAGCTCTGCGGTGTTGTACAGTTGCTGTGCTGGCCTCTACCTGGCCTCCAGGGGGCATCCTGCCTCGTTGGACATGTGACGCCGCATCCTCCTCCTCCTCGTCCTCCTCCTCATCCTCTCTCCCTTGAGGCACCCACGTGGAGTCAGTGACCTCATCATCCCCTCCCTCTTCACCACTAGAGCAAACCTGGCAGTAAGCTGCAGCTGGTGGAACTGTACTGCCAGATTCCTCAAGCTGGGTATCGTCATCCGAGCCTTCGAATCGTTGGGCATCCTCCTGGAGCATGTACCCAACACTGTGCTCAAAGAGTTCGGGGGACTCCTCAGGAGGACATGGTGGGTCTAGGGAAGGGGTGGCTGATGATGCTCTGTCAGTACCCTGAGCCTGGGTGAGAGAGGATGAGGAGGATGAGGAGGGCTTGGTCATCCATTCTACCAAGCCTTCAGCATGATGCGGCTCCACATGTCCAGCTGCCGAAAACAAAGACGCGCGTGTCCCATGGCCACGTGCTGATGACGATGCACGACCACGTCCACGGCCACGTCCACTAGAAACAGAGACTGTCTGCCCTGTGTTCTTGGCTCTGCACGCTCTGCCTCCCCTTGGCGGTCTTCCAGCCATTGTAGTCGGTAGTCCTGTGGGTGCTGCTGAGAAGAAAATATAGGAGCTCTGTGTGATGCCACTAACACACTAGAAGTCCTATAGGTGCTTCTGCAAAGAAAATATAGGAGCTCTGTGTGATGCCACTAACACACTAGAAGTCCTGTGGGTGCTGCTGAGAAGAAAATATAGGAGCTCTGTGTGATGCCACTAACACACTAGAAGTCCTATGGGTGCTTCTGCAAAGAAAATAGAGGAGCTCTGTGTGATGCCACTAACACACTAGAAGTCCTGTGGGTGCTTCTGCAAAGAAAATAGAGGAGCTCTGTGTGATGCCACTAACACACTAGAAGTCCTGTGGGTGCTGCTGAGAAGAATATATAGGAGCTCTGTGTGATGCCACTAACACACTAGAAGTCCTATGGGTGCTTCTGCAAAGAAAATAGAGGAGCTCTGTGTGATGCCACTAACACACTAGAAGTCCTGTGGGTGCTTCTGCAAAGAAAATAGAGGAGCTCTGTGTGATGCCACTAACACACTA
Organism: Lithobates sylvaticus; assembly: GCA_028564925.1. Classification (NCBI taxonomy): domain Eukaryota; kingdom Metazoa; phylum Chordata; class Amphibia; order Anura; family Ranidae; genus Lithobates; species Lithobates sylvaticus. Next base: position 377,758,248 of record CM053026.1, on the reverse strand, counting down.
GAAGTCCTGTGGGTGCTTCTGCAAAGAAAATAGAGGAGCTCTGTGTGATGCCACTAACACACTAGAAGTCCTATGGGTGCTTCTGCAAAGAAAATAGAGGAGCTCTGTGTGATGCCACTAACACACTAGAAGTCCTGTGGGTGCTTCTGCAAAGAAAATAGAGGAGCTCTGTGTGATGCCACTAACACACTAGAAGTCCTGTGGGTGCTTCTGCAAAGAAAATAGAGGAGCTCTGTGTGATGCCACTAACACACTAGAAGTCCTGTGGGTGCTTCTGCAAAGAAAATAGAGGAGCTCTGTGTGATGCCACTAACACACTAGAAGTCCTGTGGGTGCTTCTGCAAAGAAAATAGAGGAGCTCTGTGTGATGCCACTAACACACTAGAAGTCCTGTGGGTGCTTCTGCAAAGAAAATAGAGGAGCTCTGTGTGATGCCACTAACACACTAGAAGTCCTGTGGGTGCTGCTGAGAAGAATATATAGGAGCTCTGTGTGATGCCACTAACACACTAGAAGTCCTGTGGGTGCTTATGCAAAGAAAATAGAGGAGCTCTGTGTGATGGGACTAACACACTTCAAGTCCTATAGGTGCTTCTGGGAAGAAAATATTGCTCTGTGTGTGTAATGGGACTAACACACTTCAAGTCCTATAGGTGCTTCTGGGAAGAAAATATAGCTCTGTGTGTGTAATGGGACTAACACACTTCAAGTCCTATAGGTGCCTCTGGGAACAAAATATAGGAGCTCTGCCTGCCTGCCACGAACACACTACAAGTCCTATAGGTGCTTCTGGTAACAAAATATAGGAGCTCTGCCTGCCTGCCACTAACACACTACAAGTCCTATAGGTGCTTCTGGGAAGAAAATATAGCTCTGTGTGTGTAATGGGACTAACACACTTCAAGTCCTATAAGTGCTTCTGGGAACAAAATATAGGAGCTCTGCCTGCCTGCCACGAACACACTACAAGTCCTATAGGTGCTTCTGGGAAGAAAATATAGCTCTGTGTGTGTAATGGGACTAACACACTTCAAGTCCTATAGGTGCTTCTGGGAACAAAGTATAGCTCTTTGTGTGTAATGGGACTAACACACTTCAAGTCCTATAGGTGCTTCTGGGAAGAAAATATAGCTCTGTGTGTGTGATGGGACTAACACACTTCAAGTCCTATAGGTGCTTCTGGGAACAAAATATAGCTCTGTGTGTGTAATGGGACTAACACACTTCAAGTCCTATAGGTGCTTCTGGGAACAAAATATAGCTCTGTGTGTGTGATGGGACTAACACACCTCAAGTCCTATAGGTGCTTCTGGGAAGAAAATATAGCTCTGTGTGTGTAATGGGACTAACACACTACAAGTCCTATAGGTGCTTCTGGGAAGAAAATATAGCTCTGTGTGTGTAATGGGACTAACACACTTCAAGTCCTATAGGTGCTTCTGGGAAGAAAATATAGCTCTGTGTGTGTGATGGGACTAACACACTTCAAGTCCTATAGGTGCTTCTGGGAAGAAAATATAGCTCTGTGTGTGTAATGGGACTAACACACTTCAAGTCCTATAGGTGCTTCTGGGAAGAAAATATAGCTCTGTGTGTGTAATGGGACTAACACACTTCAAGTCCTATAGGTGCTTCTGGGAACAAAATATAGCTCTGTGTGTGTAATGGGACTAACACACTTCAAGTCCTATAGGTGCTTCTGGGAAGAAAATATAGCTCTGTGTGTGTAATGGGACTAACACACTTCAAGTCCTATAGGTGCTTCTGGGAACAAAGTATAGCTCTTTGTGTGTAATGGGACTAACACACTTCAAGTCCTATAGGTGCTTCTGGGAAGAAAATATAGCTCTGTGTGTGTGATGGGACTAACACACTTCAAGTCCTATAGGTGCTTCTGGGAACAAAATATAGCTCTGTGTGTGTAATGGGACTAACACACTTCAAGTCCTATAGGTGCTTCTGGGAACAAAATATAGCTCTGTGTGTGTGATGGGACTAACACACTTCAAGTCCTATAGGTGCTTCTGGGAAGAAAATATAGCTCTGTGTGTGTAATGGGACTAACACACTTCAAGTCCTATAGGTGCTTCTGGGAAGAAAATATAGCTCTGTGTGTGTGATGGGACTAACACACTTCAAGTCCTATAGGTGCTTCTGGGAAGAAAATATAGCTCTGTGTGTGTAATGGGACTAACACACTTCAAGTCCTATAGGTGCTTCTGGGAAGAAAATATAGCTCTGTGTGTGTAATGGGACTAACACACTTCAAGTCCTATAGGTGCTTCTGGGAAGAAAATATAGCTCTGTGTGTGTAATGGGACTAACACACTTCAAGTCCTATAGGTGCTTCTGGGAAGAAAATATAGCTCTGTGTGTGTAATGGGACTAACACACTTCAAGTCCTATAGGTGCTTCTGGGAAGAAAATATAGCTCTGTGTGTGTAATGGGACTAACACACTTCAAGTCCTATAGGTGCTTCTGGGAACAAAGTATAGCTCTTTGTGTGTAATGGGACTAACACACTTCAAGTCCTATAGGTGCTTCTGGGAAGAAAATATAGCTCTGTGTGTGTGATGGGACTAACACACTTCAAGTCCTATAGGTGCTTCTGGGAACAAAATATAGGAGCTCTGCCTGCCTGCCACGAACACACTACAAGTCCTATAGGTGCTTCTGGTAACAAAATATAGGAGCTCTGCCTGCCTGCCACTAACACACTACAAGTCCTATAGGTGCTTCTGGTAACAAAATATAGGAGCTCTGCCTGCCTGTCACTAACACACTACAAGTCCTATAGGTGCTTCTGGTAACAAAATATAGGAGCTCTGCCTGCCTGCCACTAACACACTACAAGTCCTATAGGTGCTTCTGGTAACAAAATATAGGAGCTCTGCCTGCCTGTCACTAACACACTACAAGTCCTATAGGTGCTTCTGGTAACAAAATATAGGAGCTCTGCCTGCCTGTCACTAACACACTACAAGTCCTATAGGTGCTTCTGGTAACAAAATATAGGAGCTCTGCCTGCCTGCCACTAACACACTACAAGTCCTATAGGTGCTTCTGGTAACAAAATATAGGAGCTCTGCCTGCCTGTCACTAACACACTACAAGTCCTATAGGTGCTTCTGGTAACAAAATATAGGAGCTCTGCCTGCCTGCCACTAACACACTACAAGTCCTATAGGTGCTTCTGGTAACAAAATATAGGAGCTCTGCCTGCCTGCCACGAACACACTACAAGTCCTATAGGTGCTTCTGGTAACAAAATATAGGAGCTCTGCCTGCCTGCCACGAGCACACTACAAGCCCCTCTTTGTCAATCAATCTTTGTAACTGAATCTATCTAACTCAATCTCTGCAAGTGAATCTCTCTCTCTATCTATCTAAATGCAGCAGAGTGTCACAGGAACAGCCTGCTCAATCTGCGCCGGAACAGCATGTGACCGGCGCAGACGGCGTGGCGGCGTTTTATAGGGGGGGGCGTGTACTACAGCCCCTGAGCTGTAATTGGCTACAGGCGTCCTGCCTGTAGCCAATTATGGCTCTTCGAGTTTCCGGGGCTGTGATTGGCCAAGCATGCGGGGTCACAGTGCATGCTTGGCCAATCATCAGCCAGCAATGCACTGCGTCGGCCGCGCCGGCCGCAATGCATTGCGGGGCCGCGCGCAACAAACGAACGTGATGCGAGCGGCCAAAATAGTTCTGGGCTCGCCGAGCGAGCGAACGCCCGGTGCTCGATGCGAACGTGGGTTCGCATCGAGCACCGGGCCCATCCTTAAACAGGACATTACATAACCTTTTGCCCTGTAAGACCCAGGAAATCAGTTCCCCACACTCCGGTCAATTTTCAGGTATCCCGGTCTTCTCCAACCCATATCAGTCTTCCTGTCACGTTACTGGTGGCAGGAGAGGAAGTTCATCTCCAAGCAATACTGGATTCCGGGGCATGCAGCTGTTTCTTGGATCTGACCTTGGCAAAGAGACTCGCTATCCCTCTTCATCACAAAAGGCAAAGACTGACCTTCCATCTGGCCGATGGCTCAATGCCTAGTTGCGGGCATGTCACCCAAGAAACGGCACCTATCTTCACCTCCATCAATTCTAATCATCAGGAATTTCTATGTTTTGACGTCCTGAGCTCCCCTATATTCCCTGTGATCCTGGGAATTCCATGGCTACAGGTGCACAATCCTCAGATTGATTGGTCCAAGAGGGAAGTTCTCTTCACTTCTTCCTACTGCCGGCAGCATTGTCTTTCTCCTGAATCCAAGGACTTTTCTAGTTGTCTGTCTGTCCTACCAACACCCAGTGTGGGTTCCAATATACCAGCGGCCTATCATGAATTCCAAGATGTTTTTGACAAGAAGAAGGCAGATACCCTACCCCTGCATCGTCCCTACGATTGCCCCATTGACTTGCTGCCGGGGGCTGAGATTCCTTTTGGCCGTATTTTTCCCCTTTCCGAGACGGAACTTGAAACTTTGAGGCATTATGTTGATGAAAACCTTGAAAAGGGATTTATCCGCCCTTCCTCTTCTCCCGCCGGTGCCGGCATTTTCTTTGTTGAAAAAAAAGATAAGACCTTGAGGCCATGTGTGGACTACAGGGACTTAAACAAAATTACTCTCAAAAATCGCTATCCGCTCCCCCTCATCCCCGAACTCTTCCAGAGGTTTCGTACAGCCCACATTTTCACCAAACTAGACCTACGTGGAGCTTACAATCTTGTCCGTATCCGAGAGGGGGATGAGTGGAAAACAGCATTCAGAACAAGATTCGGGCACTTTGAATACTTAGTAATGCCAGTGTACTTGGACCACACTGATCCTGGACTGTCTCTCTGTGAATGACCCCTGGCCTGGCACCCGGCTCCGCTATTAAGTTATTCCACTGGACTCCTGGACCTTCCAAGCACGCCTGTCTCCGGCACCCGTGCTTCTGTGGGCACCACACCTGCTGTTCCACCTTCAGTGGTGTGCTGCGCTCGGCTGCAAGGGGAGCCCTCCCAGCATCTCGGCCTCCTACCAAGTTACTGACACAGACCAAGCGCTTCCGTCTCGTAATTTATTCTGAGCATGCGTGGCACTTTGTGCGTCGGAATTGTGTACACACGATCGGAATTTATGCAAACGGATTTTGTTGTCGGAAAATTTGAGAACCAGATTTTAAATTTTGTGTGACGGAAATTCCGATGGAAAATGTCCGATGGAGCCTACACACGGTCGGAATTTCCAACAAAAGGCTCCCATCGAACATTTTCCATCGGAAAATCCGACCGTGTGTACGGGGCATTAGAGTTGAACTTCAGCATCCTCCGAACTCATCTCTAACCAAAGTCCAAACTCACAATTTTTGCTCTGGTGATCTGCAGACTCTCATCCTGCAGGTCATATAAACAAATAGACAGGCTGTGGAGCAGGAATGGCCCAGCCCGAAGTTCATTAGGTTAAAAAAGAAAACCCAAGCTCATCTCTATCTGCACTGCTTTACATAATCAGCCTAAATTGTCTTGTAAAAAAAGTTGTAAAGAAACATGACCCTTTACCATTTTATCAATTTCCATAAAGCTAAATGCACCCTATTTTAGGTTGACACCAATATATTTCATTGGAAAAAATTGTGGACTCTCCACATTCTTATGCCTGCCATTCACAGTGAACCTGTCAGCACCACCTGGTCAAAGTCTTGGTCAAAGGAGCCAGGCCGAAAATGGTTGATTGAACAATGTTTAGTCAGATTCATTCACTTTTAGGGTATTCTGAAAGGGTGCTGGTTGTCAGAATACAAAAGCTGGCCAGGAATATTTATTCTTCAACACTGTTAACATACATAGAGGAGCCTATTATATTACTCTCATTTAGCCAGTTGGATGAATGAGAGAAATCTACAGTATACAAGTATGACTAGCCTTATGCAGGCCATACATGGAGCACATTTCTTTCCTGCAACAGGAAAGAAATGTGCTTGATTCCCCCATCAACACAGACAGTGTTGACAGGGGGACAGGGGAATCCCTCCAACTGAGCCATTGTATTCTTCCAGCGGAGGGGAGGGGGTTTGTGGGGGGGTCGAAGCCGCTAGCTATAATCGTATGTAAAATCCAGCAGGCTGGCTGTACCCAAGTTGATTGATCGACCAACTTGGAACATTCAGGTTGCCCATAGTTTGAATCCATGATTTGAATCTTGGCTGTTTCCTGCTAGCCGGCTTTAGTTTCAGTTCATTTATTTTGTGTACACAAATGAGGACTATGCCTATCCTAATAGTCAACCTGGATAACTCAATAGGGTGAATTTACTAGGCAAATAGATTATAAGATGATGTCTTATTAGACAAAACGCATCGGATCAAGTCCCACCAGGACCATTGCGCGTTACATGTTCCATGTTATTAACCTACTGGATGTATTGATATGCGTTCGAACTTCTGTTGAGAAGTAAGTGTTCTTTACTTTTTTTAATAAATGTGATACCTACAGTTTTACACTATGTGGAGACACTTTTATCTTTTTGGATGCTTGGATTACATACTATTGTGAGAGTGGTATCCTTCTCATAACGCTGAAGTGTGAGGTCCCTATGGTTACCCTTTGGATCATATTTCTGGAGATATGTGCCCGTGTTTGCACCGCTAGTTTCTGAGTCCACAACATCTGGTAAGTGCATATATCCCCCCCACCTGGTTGGCAGATCATCACACCTAGGTGATTGGGAGAGGACTATCCGTGACTGACTTCTGCAATCCTTTTGGAATATTACACCTGTGTGATTCCCGTACTGATATTTGGAGACAGGGGAGATTCACTATTGGTCTTGTTTTTATACACTGGGACTATCACAGTTATTAATGGTTTATATGCACATGACACTTTATTAGTTTTGTTTGATGAAGCTCTGATTCAATTGGAATCTAATGTTGGAATATTGTTTTTATACTTATGTTACCTGGTTTTAGTCATTATATCAGGTTCTTGTGACTAAGCACTTTTTCATGAATGTGGTTAATCGTATTATGAAAATTTGATATGCACATTACACTTTCTAGTAATTCTATGAATATATATGGTTTATATAATCTTTGTGGTTAGCGCAGCACTATACATTTTACGTTGTTTTTAAGGCTTGCCAGTTGCAGTGTTAGCAGCTTCCAAACATCTATTTTTTGACCATTAGTGCAGTATTTTTTGCAACATATAGACTATGCACGTTGTAATTGCAGATGCACTCATTTTCCTCCTGTATTAGAGTGCCCCACTCTGAATAAAGGAGCAGAGAGGCACCTATGGACAGCAGCATTGTTAATATAGGGGTAGGAGAATGTTAGCTGTACTCGATTTAAATACACTAACAAATTTAAGCTCCAGCTCACAGTGCAGTTATACAAGCAGTTAGAGCAACAATTTTTTTTTTATTCTTTTGGAATAAAGGTTTTACATAAATAAATAAAAGTTGATCATTGTAAGCACCACTGTCAGTGGTAAATGGTTTGTCTCAACACTCTAAAGCCCCATACACACGGTCGGACAATCCGCGGACCAGGTCCGTCGGACCATGTCCGTCATACTTTGTCTGATGTTGGTTTTGCGTACACACGGTCGGACAAAGTTGTCGGAAAATCCGATCATTTTGAACGTGGTGACGTTTGTTGCCTACGACGGGACTACGTAGAGGCTAGTAGCCAATAGCTTTGGTCTTGTAATGTGATCTGAGCATGCGTAGCACTTTGTCCGGTCGGACAACCGTACACACGATCGGGTTTGGTGTGATCGGACCGGGTTGACGGCAAATCTTTCCAGCAGGAGATAAGACTTTGTCCGTCGGACAAACCGACGAACACTGTCCGATGGTGCATACACACGGTCTGATTTTTCAACAACCTTGTCCGATCGGACAGAATCCATGAAAAAGTCCGACCGTGTGTATGGGGCTTTACTGCTATATTTGTAGGAGAGCTTACTCTGTTGAAAAACAACAGAGTTCCTGGCTGGATTATGAGGTGAAAATAAAAGTAAGAAAGCCTGAAAAAGAAAACAAATGCAACCACCACATCTAAGCATTGGCAAGCTGCAATATAATAAATATGTATGTACATTTACTAAGCTCTGGGGAAAATGAATGAAGTTGCACTTGCAAAGTGCACAGTCTACTTGCCTTTAGTAAATCCAACCCAATGTATTTTTTTATGACGTGATATCAAGGTGAAATTTCTTTCCAAGCTTCTTTTCTTTTGTTAATTATCTAAACTATCTAAGTTAGAAACTTTTAGAAAATCTCCGGTGGTCTCTGTTAGACATCAATTGGAACCCGTCAAATCCAAGAATGCTTGCAAGTAAATAAAACTTCCCTGTGAGAATACCATAGACGCAATGCTTCACAGTTTTAATTGGCTAGAGACTCTTTAGTTCAGTGACATAGCTCATTACAGTAGTAACAAAGTTAATTTAAATATGATTCTAATACTTAGATTCCTCTAACAAGTAAACAATTTCTAACAATACTAGATATTGTCATTAATTAAAGTCTGAATTTTCAGTAGTAACTTGTGATATAAAAACAATGTATTAAAACTTGTGTTTCTAATGCCGCGTACACACGAAGGGACTATCCCGCGGGATTATCCTCTGGACTGAAGTCCAGCGGATAATCCCCTCGTGTGTGGGCGCCAGCGGACTTTTTGGTGCCAAAGTCCGGCGGACCAAAGTTTTAAGTTTGGTTTTAAAATTATCCGCTGGACTTGGCAGTCCGGCGGACAATCCCGCCGTTAGTAGGCTAGTCCGCCGTACTTTTGAAAATGAAGGGACTTGCCGCTCATCGGCAAGTCCGTTCATTTAGCACGTGACTTCAGGTTACGTAGCTAGCGTAGGCAGTAAATGCCGCCTCGCGCTAGCTCCGTAAGCTGGCATGGATTTAAAGGGACTCCCCACGCCGAAAAACGGCGTGGGGGTTCCCCCAAAATCCATGTCAGACCCTTATCCGAGCACGCAGCCTGGCAGGCCAGGAAAGGGGTGGGGACGAACGAGCGCCCCCCCCCTCCTGAGCCGTACCAGGCCGCGTGCCCTCAACATGGGGGTGCCCTGGGGAAAGGGGGGCCGTGCGCCCCCCCCACCCCAAAGCACCTTGTCCCCATGTTGATGAGGACAAGGGCCTCTTCCCGACAACCCTGGCCGTTGGTTGTCGGGGTCTGCGGGCGGGGGCTTATCGGAATCTGAGAGCCCCCTTTTATAAGGGGGCACTCAGATCCCGGCCCCCCACCCTATGTGAATGAGTATGGGGTACGATGTACCCCTACCCATTCACCTAAGGTGTAAAATGTAAAGTACAAAAACACACACACTTTTGAAAAAATATTTTATTGCACTGCTCCGGGGGTCTTCTTCCGTCTTGGGGGTCTTCTCGCCGGACTCCTCCGTTCTCTTCTGCTCTTTTACCTAGCTCTTTCACGAGCGGAGAAGTCCGGCTTCCTTCTTCGTCGTCGCCGCCGTCGTCGTCTGGGGGTCTCGATCCGTCTTCGGGGGTCTTCCGGGGGTCTCTTCTGTTCTTGCGGCGGTCGTCGTCTTCCGCGCCGCCGGCGCCTTCTTCTTCTTCTTGTCCTTCTTCTTGTTCTTCTTCTTCTTCCGATGTTGACCCGATGCTCTCTCTGCCCGGAATGGCAGAGGCGCGCTGCGCTGGGACTTATATAGGGACATGGGGACAGGGTCACATGCTCATGTCACATGGTGACCCCGCCCCCTGTGATGTCACAGTCCCGGAGGATGCTGGGACTGTGACATCACAGGGGGGCGGGGTCACCATGTGACATGAGCATGTGACCCTGTCCCCATGTCCCTATATATGTCCCAGCGCAGCGCGCCTCTGCCATTCCGGGCAGAGAGAGCATCGGGTCAACATCGGAAGAAGAAGAAGAACAAGAAGAAGGACAAGAAGAAGAAGAAGGCGCCGGCGGCGCGGAAGACGACGACCGCCGCAAGAAGAGACCCCCGGAAGACCCCCGAAGACCCCCGAAGGCGGATCGAGACCCCCAGACGACGACGGCGGCGGCGACGACGAAGAAGGTAGCCGGACTTCTCCGCTCGTGAAAGAGCTAGGTAAAAGAGCAGAAGAGAGCGGAGGAGTCCGGCGAGAAGACCCCCAAGACGGAAGAAGACCCCCGGAGCAGTGCAATAAAATATTTTTTCAAAAGTGTGTGTGTTTTTGTACTTTACATTTTACACCTTAGGTGAATGGGTAGGGGTACATCGTACCCCATACTCATTCACATAGGGTGGGGGGCCGGGATCTGAGTGCCCCCTTATAAAAGGGGGCTCTCAGATTTCGATAAGCCCCCGCCCGCAGACCCCGACAACCAACGGCCAGGGTTGTCGGGAAGAGGCCCTTGTCCTCATCAACATGGGGACAAGGTGCTTTGGGGTGGGGGGGCCGCACGGCCCCCCTTTCCCCAGGGCACCCCCCATGTTGAGGGCACGCGGCCTGGTACGGCTCAGGAGGGGGGGGGGCGCTCGTTCGTCCCCACCCCTTTCCTGGCCTGCCAGGCTGCGTGCTCGGATAAGGGTCTGACATGGATTTGGGGGGGACCCCCACGCCGTTTTTCGGCGTGGGGATTCCCTTTAAATCCATGACAGGTGACGGAGCTAGCGCGCCGGCATTTACTGCCTACGCTAGCTACGTACCTGAAGTTACGTTCGAAATGAACGGACTGCTCCGTGTGTGGGCAAGTCCGTTCATTTTCAAAAGTCCCGCGGACTTTGGCCGGCGGATTATCCGCCGGAGAAGTCTGTGCGTGTGTGGGCAAGTCCGCACGTGTGTGGGCAAGTCCACACGCTCGGAAAGTCCGGCGGACCCAGCTGGAAAGTCCGGCGGGATTGTCCGCTCGACTAGGTCCGCCGGCAAAAGTCCGCACGTGTGTACGCGGCATAAGGGAACCCACCACAATAATAAATGATTTGTTATAGTAACTATAAATTTAAAGCAGATGTAAATCCTCAAACAGAAAAAGTAAACCAAAGGTTTGAATAGAAGCTTCACATGGAACACACTGCGGTATGAGTACAAAAAAAAACTTTAATTGATGCAGAAAAAGACACATGTAAACGTTACAGCTGGCTATTGAGCAAAAATGAACAAAACCGTCACCAAAAGTGTAAAAACATTATGGCAACGTTGTTGTCACAATATGAATAAAAACAGCCCCGGCTAACTTGCACATAGACATTCACTTCTCACATACAGGGGGTGACTAGATGTTTGACCGTCTGGGAATAGGCATCCGGTAATACTAAGTACTGGGGAGCATGAAGTTCGAGGATCCCTTGAATAGACTGATGACAGAAATGCCACTCTAGTTGAACAGCCACAGTGAACCAACAGTATGGAAAGTGCTGAGAAGAACTGTCTAATAGTTATTCATGTGGATGTATGCCGACGGATCCCAAATAGGAATGAACTGAACACCCCCCAGCTCGGTTTACGGCAGAACATGCAAACTGACAAAAAGTTTGTACGAACCCCGCTAAAGTCTATGGGACCCGAACGTGAAAAATCAAAAGTGCTAATTTTAAAGGCTAATATGCAAGTTATTGTCATAAAAAGTGTTTGGGGACCCAGGTCCTGCCCCAGGGGATATGTATCAAAGCAAAAAAAAGTTTTAAAAACTGAAGTTTTTTCGGGAGCAGTGATTTTAATAATGCTAAAAATTAAACAATAAAAGTGAAATAGTCCTTTAAATATCGTGCCTGGGGGGTAACTATAGTATGCCTGTAAAGTGACACATTTTCCCCGTGTTTAGAACAGTCTCTGCAGCAAGATGAAATTTCTAAAGGAATAAAAGTAATTTAAAACTGCTTGCGGCTGTAATGTATTATCGGGTCCCGGCAATATAGATGAAAATCACTGAGAAAAATGGCATGGGCCCCCCCCCCCAGCCCATTACCAGGCCCTTTGGGTCTGGTGTGGATATTAAGGGGAACCCCACACTCAAATAAAAAAAAAGGCGTGGGGCCCCCAGGCCCAATATACTCTGAACAGCAGTATACAGGCGGTCCCTGGGTTACAAACAAGATAGGGACTGTAGGTTTGTTCTTAAGTTGAATCTGTTTATAATTTGGAACAGGTACATTTTTTAAGTGTAGCTCCAGGCCAAAAAAATCTATTTTTTATAACTATTTTGGATAACATAGGGAAGGGTTATCACCCCTGTAACATGTGTTTTGCTGTCTGTGCCCCTGTTCAGAAGATTTCCCCTCACAAAATCCCAATGACAATTGGATTTTGAAAAATTTGGGTTATTAGGGAAACAAGGATTGGTGATAAAGCATAAGTGGAGACACCTTTTTCCAATATTAACTCTTACAGGAGAGAATGTCCCTTCCTAGGGGTAGATTTCCTCTCATAGGAGTCGTTTGTAAGTCGGATGTTTGAAAATAGGGGACTGCCTGTATATACTATATGGCCGGCCCTATACACTCTGCGGAAAATTAGGCCTTAGGTGTTGGTGGTACCAGAACACTGTAAGCCCTCACAGTTACTCTTGATGGACGCTGGAACGGGCCCTGCTGTGAAATATTATATCAAGAATTGTAATTGCATGCCACTGTTAAACAGGGGCAGAAAAATTGGGCCTTTGGTGGTTGTGGTGGTGATGGTGCCACAACACTGTAAGCCCTCATAGTTACTCTTGAAGGGCGCATGAATGGGCCCTGCTGTGAAATATTAGATCAAAAATTGTAATTACACGCCCCTGTTAAACAGGGGCAGAAAAATTGGGTCTTAGGCAACTGCACTATGGGTGCACGTTACTGTGTACACCACCAGAAGTCTAATAGCAACTATGGGTACACTGTATGTATTGTGTACACCGCCAGAAAAGTAGTAGCAACTGCACTATGGGTACACAGTACTGTGTACACCAACAGAAGCGTAATAACTATGGGTGCACTGTATTGTGTACTGTGTACACCATCAGAAAAGTAGTAGCAACTGCACTATGGGTGCACGGTACTGTGTACACCACCAGAAGTCTAATAGCAACTATGGGTGCACTGTATTGTGTACTGTGTATACCACCAGAAAAGTAGTAGCAACTGCACTATGGGTGCACGGTACTGTGTACCCCAACAGAAATGTAATAACAACTATGGATGCACTGTATTGACTACTGTGTACACCGCCAGAAAAGTAGTAGCAACTGCACTATGGGTGCACGGTATTGTGTACACCACCAGAAGTGTAATAACAACTATAGGTGCACTGTATTGCGTACTGTGTACACCACCAGAAAAGTAGTAGCAACTGCATTAGGGGTGCATGGTATTGTGTACACCACCAGAAGTCTAATAGCAACTATGGATGCACTGTATTGTGTACTGTGTACACCACCAGAAAAGTAGTAGCAACTGCACTAGGGGTGCACGGTATTGTGTACACCACCAGAAGTGTAATAACAACTATGGGTGCACTGTATGTATTGTGTACACCACCAGAAAAATATTAGCAACTGCCCTAGGGGTGAACGGTATTGTGTGAACCAACAGAAATGTAATAACAACTATGGGTGCACTGTATTGTGGACTGTGTACACCACCAGAAAAGTAGTAGCAACTGCACTAGGGGTGCACGGTATTGTGTACACCACCAGAAGTCTAATAGCAATTATGGGTGCACTGTATTGTGTACTGTGTACACCACCAGAAAAGTAGTAGCAACTGCACTATGGGTGCACGGTACTGTGTACACCAACAGAAGTGTAATAATAACTATGGGTGCACTGTATTGTGTACTGTGTACACTATCAGAAAAGTAGTAGCAGCTGCACTAGGGGTGCACGGTATTGTGTACACCACCAGAAGTGTAATAACAACTATGGGTGCACTGTATGTATAGTGTACACCACCAGAAAAATAGTAGAAACTGCACTAGGAGTGAACGGTATTGTGTGAACCAACAGAAGTGTAATAACAACTATGGGTGCACTGTGTACACCACCAGAAAAGTAGTAGCATCTGCACTAGGGGTGCACGGTATTGTGTACACCACCAGAAGTCTAATAGCAACTATGGGTGCACTGTAGTGTGTACTGTGTACACTGCCAGAAAAGTAGTAGCAACTGCACTATGAGTGCACGGTACTGTGTACACCAACAAAAGTGTAATAACAACTATGGGTGCACTGTATTGTGTACTGTGTACACCACCAGAAAAGTAGTAGCAACTGCACCATGGGTGCACGGTACTGTGTACACTGCCTGAAGTATATTATAAAAAGTACACCAGGAATAGCCTGCAGTCAGATATAGGCTACATTGGATGCATTGTATATATATTTTATATATATATATATATATATATATATATGTATATATATATATATATACGAGACTGACTGTATATATATATCTATTAAATACACTGCAACTAACTGAATAACCTGCCTGCCTGCTCAATCTAAATCACACTCTCCATCCACGCCAACAACACACTACACAGGGCCGATGTGCAGGCAGTCTTATATAGTTATATAGTGTGGGGCGTCCCCCTGAGCCATAATTGGCCATAAGCACCCTGCCTTTGGCCAATTATGGCTCTCATAGCTGAGGGCACTGGGATTGGCCAAAGCATGCAGGGCATGGTGCATGCTTTGGCCAATCATCATACAACAATGCACTGCGATCTCACAGTGCATTATGGGGTGTTACACGGTGGTGGTAACATTTCATGGTCATGGACAGACCTTTGGAGCAGGCCGCATGACGGGTAAGACCTATCCATGCGACGGTTTGTCCTGCTTTATATCTTCACACTGTGTTTTGAATATATAGACTCTCACACCAATACATTGCTGCAGCTTCACTCATCAGAGATAATCCATCTCCATCTATATGCTCTTTCACTGACAGTCTCCATGTCTGCACCATCTCCATTTGGGATCTGTCTGCATACATCCACATGAATTACTATTAGACAGTTCATCTCAGCACTTTCCATACTGTTGGTTCACTGAGGCTGTTCCTCCAGAGTGGCATTTCTGGCTCTGAGTTTGTGACATTTTTGTTTCATCAGTTGATTCAAGGGATCCTTGAACTTCATGCTCCCCAGTATTACTGGATGCCTATTCCCAGACTGTCAAACATCTGGTCACCCCCTGTATGTGAGAAGTGAATGTGCAAGTTAGCCCAGGCTGTTTTTATTCATATTGTGACAATGTTGCCATAATGTTTTTACACTTTTGGTGAAGGTTTTGTTCATTTTGGCTCAGTAGCCAGCTGTAACGTTTACATGTGTCTTTTGTCCATCAATTAAATTTTTTTGTACTCATACCACAGTGTGTTCCTTTCAAAGCTTATATTCAAACCTTTGGTTTACTTTTTCTGTTTGCATATTTCCCATGTCTTCAGGAACCCCAGTTTTATTTAAGTCGGTAGGGTACTTTTTATACTATCATTCAGCGTGGATTATATGATAACATTGAATATATAATTTTTTCCCCGGAGTGTCTTTTATTTTTATTTTTTGGACAGATGTAAATCCTAGCTGAGTTACATTTAGCTTGCCAAAGCAATGTGTATCATACACATCCAAGCTTTGTTTAAATAAAATAATGTTTCCAACTTTTGATACATCTCAGTACTACTAATTGGTTATGTGTCGAACAACCCGGGGTCTGTTCGAGCAGGGTTCGTAAACATTGCTAAAGATTGGGTTCCTTACCTAAACCCTAGTGGCCATTTTCCAGGCTAATAGGCAAGGGATTGCCAAACAAATGGCATAGGGGGCTAGACACTTTTCATTGACTTTTCAGTTTCCTCATCAGTTAGTAAAATCCAGTTTGGGACCTGGATTCTGGAGATTTCACAGAGTTTTCGGAGGAATGAAATCTCCAATTCTGGCTCCTGGTTTTGGGAACCACCAGCACACTAATTGGGCAGGTGTGTGCTGGGCTTTTAGTAGAGAACTGATTATAGTTTTGGGCTCCACCCCTGCAAACAAAGAAGGTCTCTGCCTAGATGTCAGGGGGGCTCCAACTAGGAGACATGTGAAAGCCAGAGCAGCAAGAGGCTGCAAGGCGTATGGACCAAGACTGTCTGCAAGAGACAGACAAAAGCAGTCCTAATTGTAAGGCAAGAGCAGCAGTGATGCCTGTGTGAGCCAGGTGACTGAATGTATATTTCTTTTAATGGAACAGAAATATGACAAACCCTTGAGAAATCCATGGCTTAATTTTGTTTTATTAAACTTTCTTTTAATAAAATTGGGCAAAAAAAGCCCTTAAAAGGAAGAAATAAGCAAGTGTCTGTGTCCTTAACCACTTCAGCACCGGGCCATTTTACACCCTTCCTTACCAAAGCACTTTTTGCGATTCGGCACTGTGTCGCTTTAACTAACAATTGCGAAAAAAAATTCCCACAAATAGAGCTTTCTTTTGATGGTATTTGATCACCTCTGCGGTTTTTATTTTTTGCGCTATAAACAAAATAAGAGCGACAATTTTGAAAAAAAACACATTATTTTTTACTTTTTGCTATAATAAATATCCCATTTTTTTTTTTAAAAAAAAAAAAGAATTTTTTTCCTCAGTTTAGGCCGATACGTATTCTTCTACATATTTTTGGTAAAAAAAAAAATCGCAATAAGCGTATATAGATCGGTTTGCGCAAAAGTTATAGCGTCTACAAAATAGGGGATAGATTTATTGCATTTTTTTTTTTTTTTACTAGTAATGGCGGCGATCTGCGATTTTTTTTTCGTGACTGCAACATTGCGGCGGACACTTCGGACACTTTTGACACATTTTTGGGACCATTCACATTTACACAGCGATCGTTGCTATAAAATTGCAGTGATTACTGTGTAAATGTGACTGGCAGGGAAGGGGTTAACACTAGGGGGCGCTGCAGGGGTTAATGTGTTCCCTAAGGTAGTGATTCTAACTGTGGGGGGAGGGGACTCACAAGGGGAGGAGACCAATCAGTGTTCCTCCGTACTGGGATCACATGATCGCTCTCCTCTCCACTGACAGGACGTGGAGCTGTGTGTTTACACTGGTTTACACACACAGCTCCACGGGCAATCGCACGGTCCCGCTGTTTTAACGGGCAATCGCGGGTGGCAAGACGTCAGGCAGGACATCAGACCAGGAGCAGATGTGAAGCACCCTGAACCAGCCGAGGCTAAAAGGGCACTCCACATGTACTGCAGGGTCTGGAAGCGTTGCTTATTGAAGCTCTCAGCAAGCTTTAGGCAGGAACATACTGCAATGACTGAAGCAGGTTATGAAGGACAGCCGAAGCAGACACTCAGAAGTAGTATGAAGCCCAGTAGGAAGCAGAAGCGAGGTCACAGAGGTAGCCAAGGTCCGTACCAGGTTGGGCAACGAGGTATAGAAGCATAGGCGGAAGCGTGGTCAGGAACGAAGCCAGGGTCAGGAACAGGTGAGCAGTGGTACAGGCAAAATCTAGGATCAGGTCAGTAACAAGCCAGGTCATCAACAGAATTCAGATACAGGATACCCTCAAGACACAGGAAAATCTGAATACCAGTCAACACTGACAGTGAACAAGAACATCCCAAAATACAGTAGCCCATCTGGTGCCAGAAACTGTGGGCATGCTCCCACGTGCGTGCACACGTGTGCGCTCATGCACAAACTTATGCTCATTTCTATTAGCGATGCTATGTGCATATCTATGTGCCAGTCACTGTACAGGAATTCCTTTACAGTTGGGCACCTGCACAGCATTCTTGTTTGATCCTCCCCTATCCCTCTCCATCAGCACAGGGGGGTCACTATAGCTGAGTAAAAGTGAAAAACAGAGGGAGAAGAGGAACGCTGAAATACTAGCCAGTACCAGTGTGCAAAGATATATTTTCTTTGTAAAAATTGATCACCTCTAAAGTTGGGAGCCCTATGTGTGTGGATGTGGCTGCAATATGTAAAATTATTAGTTTAGTGCTTTAATTTTTAGAATTGGGTGCCTCAAGATTGTGCAAAATTTGAAAGGGTGCCACAAATGAAAAACAGAAAATTGTATACGTAATTTTCCTTTCCTGGTGCATCTCCATGGCAGCATAAACTGGGTTGTGGCCCCGTCCCCACAACCTGATAGGACTGGTTAGCTATAAGTTTTCTTGGTCCATCATGGCAGCTTACACTGGGAGATAACTTGCCAGTCAGGTGGGAGCAAGAAAAGAAAAACTCAAATTTATTAACCGGGACCAGCCTGGTCCGCTTGGATAACAGATCTACCAAACTTTACTGTCATAAGCTGTGCCAGATCCACACGGTAGTGCGAAATGATCGTATTCCTAGACGACCATGTTGTCGCCTTACAGATAGTCTGCCCAGAAGGCTGTCACTGCCCTCGTGGAATGTGCTCTCAAGCCCTCCAGAGTTGGATGCTGTAGGATTGAGTAGGCCATCTTTATGACCTTTATCAACCAAAAGGATATGGTTCGTGAGGATGCTGCTTGCCCCCTTCTGGCCCAGGGGGCATTACTAGAAGGTGATCCACTTTTCTGAATGGTTTAGTGACTGTCAGGTATGCCTTCATGTTTAATCCACCATCTAATGGATGCAGTGTTCTTTGATCATTGAGAGATCATTTAGTAACAACCTTCCCTACTGTCCCTCAATAACTATACCTATCTGTCAGAGAACTCGTGCAGGAGGTGCTCATTCCCATTCAGCAGCTGCTAATTCCTGTTCAGAAAATGCTAATTCTAATGCACATGTGCAGAGTCACAGACCAAGATGAGCAAGGACGAGAATGTGCATTGGCATGTACGTGCAAGCATATATCTGCTTCCTGCTTATGTTACCAACCCCAGCTTTGATTAATGACTACGGCTCCGCCTCCTTATTTGGTACCCCACCGCCTGCATGTTACCGACTTCTGCCTGTTCCAGACCTTGGAACTGATCCTGATTCTGCACCTGCCTGCCTGGCTCCTGCTGAATAAGGCTTGTGACCAGACTCCACGCCACCACTGGAAGCACTCCTGTGTATTCAAGTTATAGCTCACTCCCACAGCTGCCAGGCACCTGCACCCTTCCACTGCCCTACCAGTCCCTATCTACACTACCAGGGGTGCTTGGACAGGAATTGTGCAAGAGGCCACCCTCGTCATCTCAGGCTCAACAGTAAGGTACGTGACACTATCTTCCCATTGGCAACTCCTTCATATATTTGTTTTAGGATCTAGTTACAATGGTTATTTTTCAATGTCTATTATTAACACCTTCTGGAATCACAGCCTATGATGATATCAACTGGAAATACATTGTATCACAATATTATCTTAATTGATTTCACTTGTTAACTCATTCTTCTTGGTGATGCTTAATTGCCTGTTCTTATTCTTATTGTATTACCACATATGTTACCAATGTACAAATATTCTTGTACCTTGTAATACTCAATAAAATATTTGAAAAAGAAAAAAGTGCAGCTACCCAGAGGTTGCTAATTTAATAACTGTTATTTTAAAAGACTGTTATTATTAAGTTATCACCTAATTTACCACTAAGCACAGAATTTTCTACACATAGGAGTTTATTTACTAAAGGAAAATCCACTTTGCACTGCAAGTGCACTTGAAAGTGGAAGGAAGAGATCAGGTAGGTTTTAATCAAGAAATTAAAAATTAGGGTGTACTAGTTCACCCAAAAAAGCAACATTTGATCACCTCTGCAGTTTTTATTTTTTGCACTAGAAACAAAAAAATACTGACAATTTTGTAAAAAAAAAAAAACAATATTTTTACTTTCTGCTATAAAACAAATCCAATAAAAAAAAAAAATCAAATTTCTTCATCAGTTTAGGCCAATATGTATTCTGCTACATATTTTTGGTAAAAAAAAATCCCAATTAGCATATATTGATTGGTTTGCGCAAAAGTTATAGCATTTACAAAATAGGGGATAGATTTATGGCATTTTTATTTATTTATTTTTACTAGTAATAACAGCAATCAGCAATTTTTAGTGGGACTGCAACATTGGTGGTGGACAGATTGGACACCTAACTGACAATTTGACACTTTTTTGGGAACCAGTGACATTATTACAGTGATCATTGCTAAATATAGGCACTGACGCTGTATGAATCATACTGGCAGGAAAGGGGTTAAAATTAGGGGCTATCAAAGGGTTAAGTGTGTTCCCTGTTTGTGCTTTCTTACTGTGGGGGATGGGCTCACTGCATGGACACAGTGATCCGTGTTCCTGATTAGCAGGAACACAAGAATGGCGGTCTGCCTTGTTTACATTGGCAGATCGCCATTCTATCTCTCTGTGGGAACGATCAGCGGGTTCCAGCAGACAGCATGTCCCAATACTTTTGACAATATAGTGTATGTCCATCTCCAGGAATCCCCAGTGGATTGAGACAAAATGACTTTTCAAAGTTTGTATGTCTCTTTCTGTCTCTGTCCTCCATATTCTGTATACACATAATGCAAACAGCACACAAAAATTCCAAGGGATTAAAACAAGCTTATGGTGTAATCACTTTCCCAGTATCATAGCTGGCCTATCACTTTTACTTGAAAACTGATCGCCGGCTAAAAAGCTCAATACCAACCAGTGAGCTTTTTTTTTTCCTGAAAAAATTTGTGCAATAAACAGTTACCCAAATATTGTGTGATATAAAAATTGCAACTACGACCACTTTTTTAATTGGTTATTTATTTGATTTGTAAATAAATCATTATAATAAAGTATAAAAAACTTTATTTACAAAACACACATGGTGTGTTCTTCAAACTTGTTATTCAATAATAGCCATTATGGGATTTGTGGCACTTCTCCTGTGACTCTTGACATACATTTTGTAAATTTTGATGCAACCAAATGGCATTCCGTCAGTGACTGGCAGACCCTGGACAAAGTATGAGGACAACTGAGGATTGTCTATTGGAAAATACTGACCCCCCTTGAGGCTTTTTCTTCCCCCATTTTCTCTTTCCCCTTCCTTATGGCCTACTGGTTGGTGAACAGATGTGCTGTTTCAAGCCTGAATAGGATTTTGGAAAAAGGTTTTGTTGTAATACCATCTATGCTGTTTCGAAACACTTTACCTCTCTATCTCTCCTGAAGAAGTGGTCCTGTTGGCCTCGGAAATTAGTTGAGAAGTTCCTCCCCCACCCAAGTCAATGAGGCTTAACACAGTATATAAATGATACTGTATATGTACAGGCAAAGTTAGGTTGATAGAAGGAATTGTATACAAGAGGATGTGATGTGTGGATTTATGTAAAACCCATGTACTTTAACAGTAGCTAACATTTGATGTCCTTTTTAAGAATAACGTTTTTATACTTGAGAGATAATACAAACAAATGGATTTTAATAATATTTTGATTGTATTTAATGATTAAAGTTACTAAAAAGTCCCAAGTAATTGTTCTTTGGTGGTTGTTTTTTGGGTCTGTGCACAGTGTGTAAGCACTTATCCCATAGTTTCAGAGGGAGAGACCATGCAGGTTTTATCATTAAAGTAAAAATAGAGTTCTATTCTATTCTATTCAAATTCTGTGCAGACTCAATGCGCACTATACAGCCTTTTTACCAGGCTACAATTTCAGAGGCCAAGAAGGTTTTATCATGAAAAATTGTATTTACTATATCAGAGACAATAGCCACAAATACTGTACATTCCCTGAAGAGTATATAAGCAGCTTTATTTCAAGAAGGCTGTTGATTAGGTTCAATCCTATGCCTGGCCCTACTTAGTATGGCCCCATGCGAAACCTCTTCTCCACTTGAAATGCTAAATGTAAGCTTTGTCAGACTTTCTTCCCTATCACTCGAGGCTGTAGATGTTGCAGAGGATGCAGATGGAGAATCTTGGAATGGAATGGTGGAAGAGGTGGAAAGTTAGAAATTAGGAGAATGAGTGTAGGTCCCTTGTTGCCAACCAGTACTATTTATGTCCTATATAAATACATTTAAAAAAGTGCTGTGCTACCTTGACCAAACACTAATGAATAAATATGAAAGAACAAGTGAGTAAAGTAAACTTGTCTATATGTGTATAACCACCAATATTGATATCCACAAATCCTAAAATGTCAAAGCTGCAGTAGATGAATAGTGGTGGAAACCTCTTTGCATACACCAATAGTGATATAGTATATTATGCACAGTAATTGAAATAATCATCAACATTCTTACAGCAATGTATAGTACATTTACAATGATGTGTAACCAATTGCAAGCTGTAGATATTAGCAACACCTCTAAAATGACTATAAAATCTCAAATACAAATAATAAATGAAAAAAATGATTAAGAATTTACACATATCAACATTATTTTAGTTTCAGTTGCAGCTTATAAATATTGGAGTACCTCCAATACATCACTTGTGATGAAACACATCACCTTCTTCACTTTTTATGTAGCAATAGTAGGGATGATTGAAGGGGGACATAGAGTGTCACCTAAATGACAGCTTTGGAACTACTGAGGCTGCTGACATCACACCCAAGATGGTGGCACTGAGCAGCAGATTCAGGGATTTTGAATGTCCACACAAACAAGGATTTTAAAAGGAAAACATGAATAAAATACATTAAATGTACATAAAATGGCATGGGAAGATTATTAAAATGAGGGTAGTAAGGGTTACTAAAACATATTTTTATAAACATTAAAAAAACATGTAAAAAGAGTACTAAGTTTTTCCCAGTCCCAGTAGCTGTAATAATATTATTTATACAAAGTTTGTAATTTTAACTGAACAAAAAAATCGGTGTTTAGGTCTAAACACTAGGGATGAGCCAAACAGGAACAGGCAAAAAAGTTGTTCGAACACGCGAATACCGTTAAAGTCCATAGGACACAAACATTAAAAATCAAAAGTGCTAATTTTAAAGGCTTATATACAAGTTATTGCCATAAAAAGTGTTTGGAGGAAACGGGGCCTGCCCCAGAAGACATGTATCAATGCAAAAAAGTTTTAAAAACTGCATTTTTTCGGAAGCAGTGATTTTAATAATGCTTAAAGTGCAACAATAAAAATGAAATATTACTTTAAATGTAGTGCCTGGGGTGTCCTTAGTATGCCTGTAAAGTAGCGCATCTTTCTCATGTTTATAACAGTGCCACAGCAAAATGAAATTTCTAAAGGAAAAAATGTCATTTAAAACTGCTTGCGGCTGTAATGTATTGTCGTATCCCGGCAATATAGATAAAAATACCAAAAATACCAAAAATAAAATGACGTGGATGTCCCCCCCAAAATCCATACCAGGCCCTTCAGGTTTGGTATGGATATTAAGGGAACCCCTAACCAAAAATGTTAAAAAAATGGCATAGGGGGCCCCCAGGCACTATATACTCTGAACAGCAGCATATATACTATATGGCCTGCCTTATATACTCTACAGAAAATGTTAGCCTTAGGTGTTGATGATACCAAAACACTGTAAGCCCTCACAGTTACTCTTGTAGGGCGCAGGAACGGGCCCTGCTGTGAAATATTATATCAAGAATTGTAATTACATGGCCCTGTTAAACAGGGGCAAAAAATTTGGGCCTTGGGTGGTGGTGGTGCCACAACACTGTAACCCCTCACAGATACTCTTGTTGGGCGCAGGAATGGGCCCTGCTGTGAAACATGACTGCCAGTTTCTTGTCCTTCTGTGGCAACCCCTCTCTCTAGGCTCATCTTACTCCCTTCCTCAACCTGGGAACCAACATCGAAGCCTTCAAATCACTGCTCATCCTCCAGTAGCATATAACCGACAATGTGGTCTAATAATTCTGGGGACTCCTCTGTCCATGATGGTGGAGCTACAGAAGGATTGACTGTGGACAAGGAGCCGCTTTGGCAGCTGCGTTGGAAGGCAAACTACTCTGAGCCTTGGTGACAGAGGATGAGGATGGTGAGGACGGCTTTGTTATCCACTCCACCAACTCTTCTGCATGTTGTGGCTCAATAACATGGCCAGCAGCAGCAAGAAAGGACAAGCGTGCCCCAATGCCACCTGCAGAGGATGCACCATGTCCACAAACAGCACTGTTCACTGTAGACACAGAGGCTGCTTGTCCTCTTTTAGTGGCCTGTGAGCATATGCCTCTCCTTGGTGGCCTTCCGGACATGATGTATTTTTTTGCTTTGCAACACCACACTACACTGTATTAGATACAGGGGTATTGTGGGGTCACCAGTACAATATTTGTAAATTGAAATCATATTCCCTCTCAAGCGTCTCTTCTCCAGAGAGAATAAGTTCAGTGCTCGCAACCTTTCCTCATAACTAATATCCTCCAGACCCTTTATTAGCTTTGTTGCCCTTCTTTGTACTCGCTCCATTTCCAGTACATCCTTATTGAAGATTGGTGCCCAGAACTGTACAGCATACTCTATGTGCGACCGGACCAGAGTCTTGTAGAGCCGGAGAATTATCGTTTTATCTCTGGAGTTAATCCCCTTTTTAATGCATGCCAATATTCTGTTTGCTTTGTTAGCTTCACAGGTCTCAGAAGATTGCCTAGCCACTAGGAGAGCGCAGTGCAGCTCGCGCATGCGCAGTGCGCACCAGGCTGCGCAGCTGCAAGCTGTCACAGCTGGGTGCCCACAGTAGTAATGCAACCGTGGAAAAGAGGGGGAGAGAAGCGAGGCAGGTGAGTGTCTGTTTATTAAAAGTCAGCAGCTACACTTTTTGTAGCTGCTGACTTTTAATAAATTTACAAAACAGTGGAACTCCGCTTTAACATGACAAAAAGATATATCTGATGCTAGGTACACTTTAAATTTGAAAAGAAAATGAGAAAATAACTTGTAAACTGAACTCCAGGCAGAGGGATGTTTTAAAATTCAGTTGTGTAACCAAATGTTACTTCTATTGAGATGTACCCTATGGCTGCTGGAGCTCTGCTCTTTACTCCAAAAAGCTATCCTTTGTTTATACCGGAAAGCACTTACTTCTGGATCACTATGGATATGAGAGCTTTCATACACAGAAGCCCCAGTGTCATTTATCCACCTCCCTCTCCCACTGGCCATTCAACAGTTTACCTTGTATTCTCTAAATCATTTAATGCAAATGTCCAGTGGGAGAAGAGGGGCACATCTGAAAATATGCAGATGGTGGCAAATAGCTGCAAGTGTGACCACTTGCATAAAGCAGTATTAAACCCAAAAGCAAACATTTATTATATTGCAGCTTACCAATGCTTACAGTAC
This sequence comes from Lithobates sylvaticus, assembly GCA_028564925.1. Lineage (NCBI taxonomy): Eukaryota > Metazoa > Chordata > Amphibia > Anura > Ranidae > Lithobates > Lithobates sylvaticus. The sequence goes on along the minus strand of CM053026.1, from coordinate 377,733,066 downwards.
ATGTGGTGGCTGCATTAGTTCTCTTTTTTTTGGGCTTTCTTTACCTAATGTTTACCTGGTGATCTGGCCAGTTAGTCTTTTTTTTTAAACAGAACATGCTCTCATGTAAATGTAGCAGTGAGAGGGTTGAGGCAAACCATGTAACACTGACAGTAGTGCTTACAGTGATCATTTTTTTATGTGAAAACTTTAACCCAAAGGGGAAAAAAAACTTGCTGTAATTGTTTATAAAGTGTGAGCTGGAGTTTGGCTTCAATTTGTTAGTGCATCTAAATCTGCTAGAACATCTAACACTATTCTCCCCCCAGACTGACAATGCTGCTATCCAAAGGCGCTCCTGTTCTCCTTCATCCAGAGTGGATTCACCTTAATACAGGTGTGTTACTGGCCATATCTCCATGTAAAAACAGAGAGAGAAAGGCCTAAAAAAGAAAAGGAATGTAACCACCACACCTAATGATTGGTAAGTTGTAATATATTACATTTTTGGTTTTGGGTTTATTAAAGCTTTAACACTACAAATTAAATGTGATCCAGGTATAATTTTCAGTGCCACTCTAATCTGAGACAAATGTTTCCTTGCCAGTTGCAGTGAAGGGAGCAGGCACCTATGCACCTTTCAAAAAGCATCATCATAAAAAGGAAGGAACATCACTCACCAATCCAGTGCATGAATATGTGAATGAGTGTGTCCTCAGCCAGTTCCGCTTCAGTCATGCCCTCTGACATGTTTCGCTCCGCACATCAGGAGTCATTGAGAGTTTTACCTTTATTACTAACAACCAAAAGTGATGTGCACGAGAGCAGCGGATCTCCTGGGTTCTCGTCCTCCTCATTGGCTGAGCTATTGCCTCCCGCTACTCTCAATAACAGACAGTAAGCTACTGAGGAGAGAGCAGGGGTGGGGCCGAGCTCCGCTCCATGTGCTCGGTAGCGGGCCTGTTTGGGTGCCCCCATAGCAAGCAGCTTGCTGTGGGGGCACTCAGCAGGAGGGAGGGGCCAGGAGCACTGGCGGAGGACCCCGAGAAGAGCAGAATTGGGGCTGCTCTGTGCAAAACCACTGCACAGAGCAGGTAAGTATAACATGTTTGTTATTTAAAAAATAAAAATCTCTGCCTTTAAAGTAAAAAGCGGAAGTAAACCCATCCATAAAACAGTTTCATTTCCGTCACGTGCCAGAAATGTAACAATCTCATTGGTTGCGCTCAACCAAATTATCAAACCATCTTGAAAACGATAGGGGGGTTTACTTACACTTTAATATCATTTTAACTGTACAGCAATTTATGTCAAATACCTATAAAAATGCTCATTAGGACAAAGTTCATTTTTTTTTTATAAACAACCACAAGGTTTTCTATCCTTCATAGACAGTAGCAAAGTCATTGTATTTCAGCTGTACAGTTTTTTTTTTACCTCCCATTTAAAATCTTATTATGTAGAACAAGGTAATCACAGACCTAAAAATGTGAAACCGTGGCATTCTATTATATAAATTCTACCAACGATAACTGCAGTAAGTTTTATTTCCCAACAAAAATTTCTCTGATCATACTAGAAGAAAAGAAGACAATCATTTTGCGAGCTATTTCCCTTGACAAAATGAGAAATTTTCTCACAGGCATCCGGTGCAGTCTATGATAGGAGTGGGCTGCAAACTGACAGAGCCTGAGCAGGAGCAAGAGCATGCAGAAAAAATTGTGAGATGAACACAAGCTTTCCAATCCCCTACATGAAGCTGATAATTAATAAATGAACCACCCTGGGATGCCTCTAAAGCTTTCTCAGATGACATATCTGTCGTGAGCTCGGCAAAGCATTAAATGGCCATTTTCTGACAGAATGACTTCACTGCCTTGGAGCCTCCCGACTTTGTGTGTAATAATTTTTTTTTCTGTTTTATTTTTTATTTTATTATTTTATTTTTTCCCTCTGCTTTCTCTTTCCCTGGTTGATAGCTCTAGTTCATTTCAGCCTGTTTAATTGGGCCCCGGATGAATTTAGTCGACAGGGCCATTCATCATGTGGCAGCCGTTGGCGGACAAGCCCAAAGGGAGCTGGGCTGACAGCTCCACAAGCCTTGGATGCTGCCTGGCTCTGGAAGTTCACATATTTGAGCATTAGTGCAGCTATTAGTATAACAAGCTTCGTTTATCCTTGTCACTACCACTTCAGTATCTCATGTAATCATCTGAAATGTAGATTACTGGTAGACAAATGGGACTGAGCATGAGAATCCTGCAGGAAAAAATATGACAAGAATTGCTTGTTAAAAGATGTTTTTTTTCCTACTGTTTCAATCGTTTTAAACAGAGTGCTTTGATTAACTTTATATTTACATCATTTTAACAGTAACATTTCAGATAGATTGTTTTACGTACCTTCTGATGCAGACACTGTGGGCAATAGATAAAAACAAACTACAAGGCAGCTTCTCAACTTTATTCAGTTACAGCAGAGGAAAGTATTTTTTTTATTGTCCATTGAGGTATACATCAATAGTAGAAAATCATAGACAACAGGTTCAACTGCTGTGATTAGGAGGTCTGGACACTGACTGGCAAAAAAATAAATATTTAAGCCATTCCACTGTATAACCCCACATCCAACCATCATGCCCCATTTTTTTGCTAGTGTCCTAGAAGATAGGATGCTTTTATATCAGTTCTGCCGAGGAAAACTCTGGATGTATTTATTCTTTTTTCAACTCTGGATGATTTTTTCTTTTCAACCACACCTTCTAACAAATTGCTTGAACTTGTCTTACACAGCAACTATCCAACCCCAGCGTAGGAACAAAACATTTCAGTCTCAGGGAGTGTAAGAGGACACGGGGTCACACAATGAGATTGGAAAATAAGTAGTTTAACCTTAAGATGCATAGGGGTTTGTCACTGTCAGGGCGATAAGGATGTGGAACTCTCTTCCACAATTGGTGGTGTCAGCTTGGAGTATTGATATTTTTTAAAACACTCTTATGCCCCATACACACGGTCGGATTTTCCGACAGAAAATGTCCTATTGGACAATGTTGTGTGAAATTCCGACCGTGTGTAGGCTCCATCGGACATTTTCCATCGGATTTTCCGACGGACAAAGTTTTATCTCCTGCTCTCAATTTTTCCGACAACAAAGTCCGATCACACAAATTCCGATCGTGTGTAGCCTAGTCCGACGGACAAAGTGCCACGCATGCTCAGAAGAAATTCTGTGACGGAAGCGCTCGGTCAGGTAAAACTACCGTTCCTAATCGACACAGCACATTCGTCACGCTGCAATGTTAAAATGTCTTTAATGCAGCGCATTCTCTTTTTCTTTACAATGCAAGAAGAATGACGTGCTTTAGCTGCTCCTATTCACACTGACTTCTCACAAACTTCTTTCTTTATTCTTTTTCATGATTTCTTGGCTAGATGTTTTTTATTCGTCAGATCTTAAGAATGTTCTTTATGTTTTTTGGAGGATTTGTCATTTCTAGTGTTTTTTTTTTTAAATCCAGATTTCCTTTATTAATATTTTTTTTTTTTTGGGGGGGGGGGGTTGTGTGTCTCAACTTATCCAAACACCATTATTATCATTTGTATTTTTAGCCTAAATTCACTCGGAGGTTGTTTGTTGTTGGTGCCCCTTGTTAATTGGACTTTATGATTTGGGAAATGTACCTGCCTACTCACAAATAAACTGTCATTGTTGTAAAGTAAAACACATAGGCAAGGATTTCTTGAAATCAAAAATACCTTTATTTAGGTCTCAGCAACAAACCAAAGAGGAAGGCAGCGATGGAGAAACTTGGGAAATTTGCAAAGCCTTTGACCCCCACGGCAGACATCATTTTTTTATGTTCAAAAATTGGTGGCCTGAGGTAGTTCGTATCTTAATAAGGGGAGTGCAATCTGGTCCTGAAGTCCAAAACATCCTGAACTGCAGCAGATGCCATCTATGTCCCCAGGCTGTGGTCATACGAGAGGCTCCATCTTTTCTCAGACCAGACTGAATCCAGGTCGTCACACTCTGTTCTTCCTTCCACGCTTCTTTCCAGGCTGGGGCTGTGGTGCTGGAGGTGTGGCAGAAGGAGGAGGAGGAGGTGGAGGAGGAGCATGGTGACTCTCGCAAACATGTGTGGCTGAGGTCATCTCCCCAGCCACCCCCTTATTTAGTACCTTGAGGATGACCTCCTCACACATGCTGCGTTGCCCCGCCTCCATCTCCTTGAGTTTAGTGGCAGCCAAGGAGGCAAAGGCCTCCTCGTAGGTGGGTGTGGCATGTAGTGCCGCTGAAGCCTCCCTTATCAGCCAGAGCGCTGACTTCCCCACCTCCCCCACCTTTCTGGCCCTTTTGTAGGGAAGGCAGAGGGGAGGGACTTGGGATACAGTCAGGCTCCTAGGCCTACCCACCTCTTGGCTGCCACTAACCCCTGCCTCCTCCTGACTGCCACATTCCACAGCCACCTCCTGAGGTCTTCCTGTGTATGAAAAAGGGAAATAGTTTGAGTTATTTGTTCATCAAACACACACAAGTTTCATCTATTGACTGTTGCAAAATGTTTACAAATAGAAAACCATACAATTCTCAGCCCAGCAGTTTAGATTCTTGCCCAAAATGTCTCCAACACTACTGTCTGTTGATATGTCAAACACTTTAGTAAATAAGCAATTGGGGATCCTGAATTAAGTGAACATCATTCATTTTTCCAAAAAATGGGTACAAAAATACTATACCTGGCTCAAGCTGGGCTCCTCCACCTCTTCCTGACTGGAAGGCCCAGGTTGGTCCTCGGAAGCCTCATCAGGGGTGGCATGCGTGGAAGGACGCGTGGAAGAAGAGTCGAGAGTGACTCCCTGACATCAGCCTGGTCTTTGAGAAAATGGAGCCTCTCATAGTACCAGAGCCTGGGGACATAGACCTGATCTGCTGCAGCTCCAGATGCTTGGGACTTCAGGACCTTATTGCGCTCCCTGAAATACGTACTCCTCAGGCTGCCAATTTTTGTTCTTAACTTATCAACGGTTGCCATGGGTATCACCGGCAATACAAATTCCAGAAGTTTCTGCATCGCTGCCTGCCTCTTTGGTTTGTTGCTGTATAGCGGGTACTTCGCCTGCCACAAAAGGGGCATTTTGCGATATTTATCAATGAAGAGGGGGAGGAAGCTGAAGTCATTGAAGCCAGCCATATTCTCTGCAAGACACAACACCAGACACAACACTAAATAATGTCAGGCTAAACTCTCCTAATCTTCTCCATAAATAAGCCTCAATGTATAAGCAGTCTAGGCTAGTGATGTACCAAGTTCAAATTGTACCTTCGTTATAGCGATCGTCTCGTGCGTCAGCTCTCTCTCCCCTCTGCTCACAGATCGTCGTTACGACACACGCGTGTGACGTTTTATATACAGTGCGCATGCGTGAAACTCCGCCCGCCCCTGACGATCTTTCTCGTCTATTCCCCACCCCTTCTCTTTACGGCGCAGTGGGGAGAGCACATGGCGGGGACACAGCAGGTGCGCCCTAAATATTACAGCAAAGAGGAGAAGGACGAGGAAAGGCCGGAGGTAGAAACGTCCCGATCCCGTAGGCTTAAATTTAAGGCCTCCAATATGTCTTTTGGAGAAATGATGGAGATGGTGGACATATTGAAGAGGAGCGACTATGATGTGAAGTATGGGCCTTACCTCAACCCAAATGTCAGAAAGGCCAAGATCATGTCTAAAGTTGTGAGGAGGCTGTACAATAATTTTGGGGTACAACGATCCAAGGAACAACTGAGGAAATGCTGGTCAGACCTGGAACTGAGGGAGCCCGATCAGTACAGAAAGATCAAGCGAGTTCTTCAAAAAAGTAAGTAGTTGTCGTGTGTTGTGTTTTTTTTTCTTGCTTACATACTGCTCCATGTGGTTGTTTTTTCTATGTTGTACATTTGAAAATGGCCACTTTCATGTTCGTGTGTCCATTCGATCGTACTCAACCTCGATCTTTCGGCCACTGTCATGTTCGTGTGTTCATTCGATCGTACTCAACCTCGATCGTTCGGCCACTTATAATACGATGTTTGGTGAAGTTGGAGTGAAATACCTTGGTTCGGGCCTGTTTTTAGTGAAAGGAAGTTTGTGGTCAATAGAGATGTCATCAATAATGTTAAGCAAATTTCTTCAATGTAAAGGAGAGGTCACCCAGTAGCTGTTTACCCATCTGGACTCTAGAGCACTAGTGCTGGGACACCCAAACACCCTTTTTATTATGTTGTTCCACACATGTGCTCCAGTGGATACTATAGGGGTGTCTCCATCTGACAAACTTCAACCAAAAAGGTAGTAAGTTTTGCACCTTTACAAAGTGACTACATTAATGTTGTCCTTTGAACCTGGCCACAAACAACTATTGTCCGTCACTTCCAAGCAATGTTTGACATTTCCTATTTCTGCCCTCAATAGATTGTTGTGCTAAGTATTCCTTTTGTACATTATCATAGGGGAGCGAAGACTCGGGACGTCTGAGGACACCAGGAAACCCACACCTCCCAAAGAAGGGGAAATACCAACACCAGAAACAGAGGAGGAGGAGGAAGGAGAGATAATAGAACTTGGAGAACTTGTCACCACAACAGGTGAGTGTGGGAGAACACAGCTACTGGTAAGCTAATCAATGTATCCCTGCCTCTTTTACAATAGCCATTTTTTTTTGTTTGTGTGTTTTTTTAGGCGATGTGGATGTTGTGGAAGAAGAATCGCACTTTACCACTAAAAGTGCACACGTACTCATCTGGGAGATAATGGTGTGCAATCGAGATCTAGATGATATCAAGAAAAACATCAATGATGTTCAACAAAAAATGAAGGACATCATTGATGTTTTAGCGAAAATCTGAAAACGCACAAAGTAATTAACACACATTTGTGGCTGTTTCTCACAAAAAATTTACCTTAAAAACTGTGCCAAATTTGGAAGATGCACACAGTGTGTCAACATGTGCTAGCTCCCATCATGGTGGATGAATGACAACGTTTTGGAGGTGCAACCACTTTACTAACTACTAAAGTGGGTGAGGCGAAGGGGTTGCACCCCCAAAACACGTCCATTGATCCCCATGATGGGAGATTGCACATTTGAACATTCTAGGCATGTGTTTTATTAGCATCAAATGCCCATTTTAATACCCAAATTGTGTGCATGTTCTAAATTTCACTTTTCCAGGGGTGACACCCCATGTGATGAAGGCACGATCAAACACATTTTGAACATATAGTCATGTCTGATCTTGTCTTTACTTTTGAAAGTTGAACTTTGTAAGTTCCTATGTTCAGCCTGTTATGTTTTGCTACATGCCTGGTTTTCCCAAATGCGTAATGTTAGTAAACAATGTTCTAAAGACCAAAGATCTTTTCAGTTTACAAAAGCATTTTTGAAAGGCACTTGTGAATGTGTTGTAAGTAAAATTTTTACATCTTAAAAATGTGTGGCTTCCTTATTTCAAAACACAAAATCATTATTTATGTCAAAAGTAAATGATTTTGGTGACAATGGGTGTTATTTACTAAAGGCTATTCCAGTTTGCACTGCAAGTGTATTTTCCGGTGCACTTTTGCAGTGCACTTGTAGTGCATAGTGGACTTGTCTTTTGTAAATGACACCCACAGTGCTTTGTAATAAAACACGTAGCACGCCATTTTCAGGAATACACACATTTCTGTCATGGTGATGAAAAGGAGTATTTTGGGTGTCAGTTATGCACTACAAACCTTACCTACACAAAATATTAAGTATCACACACACAACATGAGAAGATTCTTTTTGGGAAGAAGAGACTGTAACCTCCTCTCGCCCAGAAAGTGCATTCCCACTGTTGAAGATAAAGGCCCAAAAAGAGAACTACAAATAAGCTAGAACACACCTACAAGAAACACAAGCAGTAAATGACAAGAAATCCTAGGTCTGGTAAAAAAAATATATTTATTAAAAAATGCCTCTCACACATCGTCAGGCATATCAATGGCCCCCCTACCCACAAAGTAGTCCATATATCTCTCGCAGACCTCGCGGGCATTTAGAGGGAGCAAGCCAGGACGTGCAGCTTGAAGGGCTGTGAGGTTGGCATTGGAAGGCAAGTCCACATCAGGGCCAACGGGCACAACATAGTTGCTGCTATGTCTTTTGAGGAAGTTGTGCAATATGCAGCAGGAAAGCACAATGTGGTTCAGTTTATATTCCGCCAAGTTGATCGCCGTCAAAAAGAGGCGGAAGCGGCTGGCCAGGATCCCAAAGGTGTTCTCCACCACTCTGCGGGCTCTGGACAGGCTGTAAATGAAGACCCTCTGGTCTGGGGTGAGGGTCCTCATCAGGAAGGGCCACATCAGATGGCTTGTCAGCGCAAACGCTTCATCTGCGATAAAGACGAAGGGGAGTCCTTCAGCATTCTCCTCTGGAGGTAGCAAGCACAGACTGCCACTCTGGAGACGCCAGTAGAACTCCGTGTGCGCAATGGCACCACCATCCGAGATCCGGCCATTCTTCCCCACGTCCACATACAAAAACTCGTATGTCGCCGACACCACCGCCAACATCACTACACTATTAAACCCCTTGTAATTATAATAGTATGACCCCTAGTTGGGGGGTGGGATGATGCGGACGTGTTTCCCATCAATTGCACCTCCGCAGTTAGGAAAGTCCCAACGGCTGGCAAAGTGGGAGGCCACAGTCTGCCATTCCTGTGGCGTGGAAGGAAACTGTGGAGTCAAACAAGAAAAACAAATTAGTCACTTTGCACATAAACATTGCAAGCAGATTAGACACTAACATCTTGGAACAAGATCAGACTTAAATTGTAACCTTGAAAGTATTTGCACCCCAAAGTACAAGGTCCCCTTAGCATATTACTCACCCCCCATCAATCCCCCCACTTCTAATGGGCCATTGACAATAACTAGGGGTTTGGGGGAAGATTGGACAGGTAACCCTCTCCACTTCATTGATAGCCAAATGGCTCAATAATGTGTGCTAGTTTGGCCAGACCCTCCTTACTTAACACTATTGGCAGCCCACAGCCCTGGATGAGGCCCCAAACCAGTCAGACAGCTGCCTTACACATGAGATCTGGGTTTGGGGCTCCGGACATGAGACCCCTTAAAGCGGTGGAGGGTATTTTTGATGTCTGGTGGTAGACCCCAGAATAAAAAATATTTTGGAAGTAGTTCAGTTGTGGCTTCAGAAATCTGTAATGATGAGTGGGACGATGGATGTGTAGTACATGCTTTTGTGATTCTCAGAGGAGGAACTGTGCTTAAAATCCAGGTGCCCATTCCAGAACTTGGTGTGGCTGGTCCATACAATATTCTGAGATGTTCTCATGTCTGTCCCATTGTATGTAGTTTTTTTATTGCTAAGAGTGAAGGCAGAATTCCATCTGGTTGGTTTTAATTTAAATTTTTGATTTAGGAACTATGAAATATCTCCCCCACAAGTAATCAAAATGTTCGTCTAAAGTTTTAGTTGTGTCATGTTCTATGTGGTAACAAGAATAAGTCTGAACCTACCGCGACAGTCGTGTTGTGGGTGTTGTATTTTAGTAAAAAAAAGTATTATCGGTTATGAGGAAGACAGCAAGGAAGAGAAGTATCTTTATTTATATTTTTAAAAGTGTATTTTCCAACTAGCTAAGAAAGTGAACAGGACACATGGTTGGGTCTACTCTGAGTCTCCACGGAGCTCTAGTGATGACAGCGGTGTATGATATTTAGGCATATTGGATGAGGAGTTGTGACAAACTAGTAAAGACTCTAAACAGACATTTCTAAATGGAATTTATCGAAGGTACATTTCAAGAGGGTAATTTGGGGAGCAGATAGTCACTACTGTATGGGGTTCAGTTTTACTGTAGAGCTGTGGAAGCTATAGTTTACATTTGTGATTGTTGTTTTTTTTTGTACAATAGAGGGCTCATTTTGTTTTTTTAATCCCATTGTGTTACTGGCCGATCAATTGTGAAGGTAGTAGTCGATTGATTTTATGGTGGAGTAGTTGTTTCAGCCCTAGTATGAATCTTTCTCTTTATAAACTGCTAACTGTGAATCGTAAGTTTTGTAATTAGATCTGTAAACACTGGTGATGTTGTAACTACTATAAATCATATTGCAATTAGGTGTGCATCAGATAACTACCTCCTTTAATAATACGCATAGGGTCCGGATTATCCAAGTTTGTGCTAAACATTCTTGAGATAACAGAAGTAATAAACTTTTGTTAAGCATTTCTTTTGGAATATTTCTGAAAAGTCCACGGAAGGGATTGGACTATTATTTGGTTCAGGAAATCTCTAGGCTAATTTTTTGAAGGACTATAGCCGGGCAGAGAATATTGCTCTGGCAAGTAGTGAAAAAAAGGCAGCAACGTTGATAGGGGAGGGGCCTATCTACCCACTTCTTGTCCAGAGGGTCGCTACCTCTGAAGTAGGCAACCTCTAAAGAGGTTGGGGGATCAGTTCAAGGTCCATTGTCCGTAAAGGATGGGTAATCGAATCGCTTTAAAGAGGGTGTCTAACCGTGGAGAACCATACCACTTGACCCCGAAGGAAGAAATGATAGATAAATATGGGCCTTGGACTGTGAAATATGCAAGAGTGGGATTGCTGGACTGACAGAATTTATTCTAAAAAAGGTACTTTTAAACCAAAAGCTTAGGAAGCCCGGTGGTACAATAAAGAGATGCATGGAACGCATGGATGGTAGAATCCATGCATAGAACTGATGAGGTGAATATTTTTATGGTGGGAGGTAAGGAGAAAGCGCACCAAATGCTGAGAAGTAGGGACAAACAGGGCCAATAGAACCACATCCCCAGAGTAGTGGCGGTGATGATCAGGGGAACAGCCTCCACACCTAAGGTATGTACCAATAATGCTACTAATCCAGTTGTCACCAACAATGTTTCATTCCTGGTGTTTTTGCAAGGATAAATCCCTGGAAGGTGGGCGTTTTTATTATAGAAAATATGAAATATGTGTGACGTCTAGAGTTCATCTGTGACCCAGCTAATTGTGTGAGTGTGTGGAATATGCCATATATATTTTGTGTCCTGTGATTTCTGTTGTCGCAGCTGCTGACAGCCAACCCAAATGACCCCCCCTTCTTTCTGACCAGGTCAGTGAGTGTAAAGCAAACTGTATTGACATGCAAATTACCCGAGCCAAGATAACTATATGTAATAATGAATTGAAAGGTGCTTTACTAAACTCAGTTTGTTTTCCAGAAGACAGTTCGGCAAGAGATTTTCTGGTGAAGTATGATTTGTTGAAAAATTGAAAAAACGTTTTATTGCGAGTTGCTAATTTTTTTCTCCCTCACCATGGTGAATATTTTTATTTTTATTTTTTTTGGGGAATTATTGGTATACCATAAAACAAAAATCCACGTGGTATTAATATGTATTAAGTAAATACATATTAATAATAAGTTGAGTTCAACAATTTTTGCTATTATAAAATCAGGTGCACTGTTTATGTAATGTAAATGTATATTTGTTTCATGTGTTAATGTCTTGTTACAGGTATTTAACCATTCCAACCATTATATTTGTTTTTTTTTGTCTAACCCAGATTCCATGCTCTTTAACCGTCTTGGTTGGAGTAGCATTGAATCTGTAGGTTTTTTTTTTTTTTTTTCCCTTTCCATTATTAATTTCATTACTCACCTCTCTTCCGTTGCTTTTGCTTCATTCTAATTTTTTCTCTGGGTTTTCATCATCCATCTTCTCAAGATAATGTATCTGTTTAAAAGGATTTTCCCTGCCCGCCAGTAGTGTACCATAACTTTGAACCAAAAGTATCCCTGGACATCCCGTGTTTTTATGTCTTAATGTAATGCTACCCCCCTTAGTCTACCTACTGCTTTAACCTGAGCCCCGTGAGCAGGTGTGGTGGACCCCGGGACCTTGCAATAACAGGCAGTGTTGACTATCCCTACCATCAAGGGCCATGGATGATACTGTCTGTTGCTTGGACTCCGTTCCCTGTGGGGAGCCCACTTTACTCATCCCCATTGCACCCCTTATAAGTATTAAGTCTTGATGACCGTTGCTCCTGTCTGGCATTCCTCCAATATCTGTACACTGACATTCTGTTTTTTGTTTGTTTTATGTATTCATGCACAACGGTCTGGAGGCCCACCCAACCACCACCTGAAGACAATCAAGTCATCTCTTGAGACAAATGTGACAAGTAAGACTACCCTGAACTGTTCTTCACCATGCTGAAAAGTGCTGTCTCGCGGTCCGATCCAAGCAGAGAAACCATTACACGGTCTCACCAAGTTACAGGACTAGATATGCCAGGATCCCGCCATCAATGTTGGAGTTCCGCTCTTCCAAGGCAGAGGGGCGATGAAACATTGCAGTACAGACACTCATGGTTTAGATGTGAAGCCTCAAGGGCACCTGGATTTGTTCCTACCTTGAGGAGTTCCGGCGTGTTCAAGATAGGAAGGAAGAGGAGGCCGTGGTGGTGGTGGGGAAGGGTTGGGACTTCTGGGCTGTTGTGGGTGGGTACAAAATCATTGAAGGACTACTTAAGTTCAAGAATGAACTTCAGGGGGAACTGTGGTGGAGAGTTTGAATATTTAAAATGGAATTGGATTGCCAGGCCCCATCGGATGTATATATATATATATATGTGTATATTTTTAGGACAGGCAAGCTAGATTTTCCTCTTTCCATAGATTGACTGTGCCCAGGTGTTAATTGAATATCTCTTGTTCTCTTACAATAGATGTGGCTCCTTCTCCCAGGGGTCATTAACATACTATTGTCATATCTGGTTATCGGGACCTGTGTGTCACCAGTCCCTCCCTTTTACCTAGGAGGAGCTGATGACTCATAGATCTTGGAGACCACCTGACAGGGATTTTGCCTTTAGAAAAGGACCAATCACTGAGCTAGCCCCAAAGACCCCCGGGAGCCAATGAACATTGAGACTGGGGAAGGGGCATTTTTGGCATATAAATAAGTCTACAGCTGGACACGAGCCCTCTTAGCCTGATGCTATGGACATGTGAGTTATTATGTAATGTATCCTCTCTCCCCCTCTTTCTTCCCCTCTTTCCCCTAGGACTTTAATATGTTTTGGTAACCTTGTTGATCAGTGTATATCTGTTGTAAACCATTATGTGGCCTTAAATATCTCCTAAGAACTATCTTTGTAAACACTGGCAACATGGCATTTATAACATCTCTATACTATGTTGGGTAATCTAAAATGTTTCCTTATTATGTTTCTTTCCCAATATAAATAAATTGTAACTGTTTATCCTGTTCGCACGGTTATCGTACGTTTATATACTTATACAGACAAAGGTTTAATTGCGTTATTCACTTTATCATTTTTATATCTATAATGATTTTAACTAAGCTAGAAATCCAGCTTTAACAAGATGTGCTTGTGAGTAATGGCTTTTCAAGTGGAAAATATCTCTTGTATGTGTATGATGGGTATTAGACTCTGGATTATTGTGCACACTGAAACTATGTTCTATATTTACTAGCTGCAGAATAACATACTAATTTGGAGCAGTGGTACTACCTCTTAGGTGACCCAGTCCTCATTCACTAATTTGTGGTGAATCATATTACAATGGTCATAAATACACTCCAGGTTCAGAGCAATGGCACAGACTCTGGTGTGACCCAGTCTCGTATTTTTTGTGACATTGTGATATTGTGCTATATCCCTGTACTTACAAACTTTCCAAATTAAGAGCTGCATCACAGCTTATACTGTGTCCCAGTCTCAGTTTTTTCACTCTATAACTAAGCTATAGTTGTGATGTAGACATTATGTTCTGATACCTACAGGCCATATAATGCTTCCCTTTTTCTTGTTATGGGATACTATTTTCATGACTATTTCTACTTTCTATGTGGCCCTTACTCCCTGTGGAGAAAAATGCTTTTTGTGTAGTTGTGGATCCCACACCTGATTTCTTTAGCCAGCCATAATAAGCATAAATTTACTGGGGGCAGTAGCAGCCAGACACAACATATCTAAAAGCTATATGCAATTTTACAATAAAGCTTAAGCCCTTAACTTCATACTGTACAAATGGCCAGTGGCACAACAGTTTCAATTGTGTAGTTAGTGTTCTTCTTTTTTTTGCAGTACCACACTGCATTTTCTACTAAGTTTAATAAAATGTCAACAGCATATACCAAAACACACAAAAGCACAACCCCACATTCTGCCATATTTCTCAATTATTGTCAAAATAATCAAAATCTGGACTTCAAATGCGTTTGGTAGAAATTGGCTAGGATCAGGACAGTGCACAAGCATTTGAGTAAGCAGAAAACTGAACGAGCTCCACAGTGTGTCCCTTTTTGTTTTTTAACACATCTGCTGACACTCTTGTGGTCTGCAGCCTTCAGGTGTGTGTGTGTGTGTGTGTGTGTGTGTGTGTGTGTATGTATACACACACACACACACACACACACACACACACACACACATGCACTGTATAAATAAAGGGATATAAAAAGATATCCAAGGAATTGAGAATGCCAATCAGCAGTGTTTAAACTTTAATCAAGAAGTGGAAAATGAGGGGTTCTGTTGTAACCAAACCACTGTCAGGTCGACCAACTAAACTTTCAGCCACAACTGCCAGGAAAATTGTTCAGGATGTAAATAAAAACCCACTAATAACTTCAGATGAAATACAGGACTCTCTGAAAATATGTGGTGTGGCTGTTTCAAGATTCACAATAAGAAGGCACTTGAAGAAAGATGGGCTGCATGGTCGAGTCACCAGAAGAAAGCCTTTACTATGCAAATGCCACAAAGTATCCCGCTTACAATATGCTAAACAGCGCAGAGACAAGCCTCAAACCTTCTGGCACAAAGTCATTTGGAGTGATGAGACCAAAATTTAGATTTTTGGCCACAACCATAAACACTACATTTGGAGAGAAGTCAACAAGGCCTATGATGAAAGGTACACCAATCCTACTGTGAAACACAGAGGTGGATCGCTGATGTTTTGGGGATGTGTGAGCTACAAAGTCACAGGAAATTTGGTCAAAATTGATGGCAAGATGAATGCAGTATGTTATCAAAAAATACTGGAGGAACATTTGCATTCATCAGCCAGGAAGCTGCGCATGGGATGTACTTGGACATTCCAACATGACAATGATCCAAAACACAAGGCCAAGTCGACCTGTCATTAGCTACAGCAGAATAAAGTGAAGATTCAGTCTCCTGACTTCAATATCATTGAGCCACTCTGGGGAGATCTCAAACGTGCAGTTAATGCAAGACAGCCCAAGAATTTACAGGAACTGGAGGCTATTTGCCAAGAAGAATGGGCAGCTTTACCATCTTAAAAGATAAAGAGCCTCAACCACAAATACCACAAAAGACTTCAAGCTGTCATTGATGTTAAAGGGGGCAATACACAGCATGCTCGGAAACAATTTTGACGCATGCTCGGAAGAATTGAACTTCATTTTCTCGGCTCGTCGTAGTGTTGTACGTCACCTGCTTTTTGACGGTCAAAAGTTCAGAGAACTTGTGTGACCGTGTGTATGCAATGCAAACTTGAGCTGAATTCCGTCGGAAAAACCATCCAAGTTTTTTCTGACGGAAAATCCGCTCTTGTGTACGGGGCATCAAAGTAGTAATTACTGAATGTTTTATAGGTAGCAACGTGTGTGCAACTTGGATTTAGGGGTAGGGGAGAGGAAGGTTTTTACCCTTTTTCATCCTTTGTTACATCTTATGGCTACTGATGTTCTGCAGGCTTTTTACAGTCTATAGCTGTCCAAATGCACTACAGTGATAACAGGCTGCATGTGTTTTTTCACAGTGCATATTTCCTAGTTGTTGCTGGCTGCAATTGTTTTGAAATGGAAGTGGGAGTGGAATGTGTCCAATGTGCACCAGCACAGATACTTACAGTTTCCTTTGGTAGAGCATGTGACAGGGTAATTTACAGGCAGAAGACTCTAGCAGACAGGGGCAGGACCTTTATTTATTGGAAGCTAGTGATTAAAATAAAAATAGGCTTTCCAAGTGATATTATCATGTTAAAGTTTATATGAGATTTTGGTGGCAGGGTTTAAATCTACTTTACCAAGCTATACTTGAATTATTTAAATACTGTCCTGACCTTAGGGGAATTTCACTAAACATATATCTGAAGCCTTTAATTAGAAAATGTTGGGGATAACTGGGGATGTGAGGATGAAAAGGGGTTCAGAAATACAGGGGTTGTAGTTTTGACATTTTATTAAACTTTTAAGAAATACTTGGCTCCATTCACTAAAGCATATTGCATGAGGTATTTAGGTGTTCACTCTCCCTTTATGCTTGGTAAATACCTCATAAAATGGTGTCAAAGTCAATTCACTAAAGGAAATAAATAAAAACATGAGTTAAATAAGTAGTGGCCCATGCATGCAATGTTTAGGAATGCATAATAGCCCATTTGTAGTAGTCTCTACCTTTTTGGATCAGTTCTCTCAACAGTAATGCATAGAAACCTAAATATGGAAAAACACAGAAACATTAGGGTTGATTTACCCAGGTAAGGCATAGGTGTGTGCAGCCGATTGCATTAGGGTGTGTACCCAAAGCTCAAACACACGTGTGTGTGTGTGTGTGTGTGTGTGTGTGTGTGTGTGTGTGTGTGTGTGTGTGTGTGTGTGTGTGTGTGTGTGTGTGTGTGTGTGTGTGTGTATATATATATATATATATATATAGCAGTATGGCAATGGATAGTGTCACTAGAGCAGTGGACGATGTCAGTAGGTCAGAGGATGGGGTCAGTAGGGCAGAGATTGGTGTCAGTAGTTTATTTTTATTATTATTATTTTATTATTATTCTTTCTTTATTATTTTATTTTAGTTACAATTTATTAGGATTAATGGGGGGCTTTGGTGAAATATCGCCCTGTCTATGTAAGGCAAACAGACTGTGCACTTTGCAAGTTGCTGCAGAGCTTAGGAAATTAGGTAAAACTTCACTGCGCAGGGAATACCCAATCACACGCAAGGAAGATTAAGAAAAACAGTATTCTTGCTAGCGCATGATTGGATGATGGAGGTCAGCAGAGCTCCCCTAATTTACCAAGCTCTGGAGCAACTGCATTTGCAAAGTGCACAGTCTATTTGCCTTTAATAAATCAACCCCATTACATTTTGTAAAATATATATATTTTCTCCTGTAATTTTTGACACATTTTTAGAGACTTTTTTTGTGTGTATACAAGCACATACATAATTTGCTGCATAAACCTCCCAATCACTCCAAACCTAATACAATGTACATGCATATCATAATGGTCTAAACCCTTGGCAGAGCTATGTCATATGTAGTGGGGATACTTTATTTTTTCACAATTATTTTTAGAGATATCTTTAGCACAAATATTCGGAAGCCAGAATCAGATTAGGAATAGACAAGTATTCTTACAATGGTGTGGAACTTGAGCTGTTAGAAGAGGGGTGTCATCAACCGGAAGGTTTGAAGAAACTAGAAGAAACTATTCATATAGAAGAGGACTCACTGGAGAGATTCCGGAATATATGGGGGAAATGGCGGGAGTTTAGGGAACCTGGAGGAATTGGGAAGGTGTAGGGAATTGAGGAGAGGTGGAGGAGGGGGGGGAATGGGATGGGTTTTTTTTTTTTTTCTCTCTTTCATGAGATGTTTTTTTTTTTTAGGGGGAATAATTGTTTAGAGCATAGATATAGGAATCTGATGGGCTTAACATGTGAATGTGTTTATATCTGTCTATACAATAAATAAAAAAAGTGAATATAAAAAAAATAAATAAAAAAACTGGAAGGTTTGACAGATGGATACACTTTCAAGAACATCAGAGAATGATGGAAAAACAAACATGTCCAAAGATATAGCAATTAATTTGCCAAATATCACAGCAAAAAATACTTTTACTGCTTGCTGACCGCCGGCGGTCAATTGACGGCCAGGAGGCGCAGCTCTCGTGGTGGGAGGGAGTTATATGACGCCAACGCCTTTTCGGCCCACCAGGGGGCGTGCACGAGCACATGTGTGCCGCACGCCTGCCGTGTTACTGGGGACTCGGTGCGCGTGCCCGGCAGCCACGATGTCTGCTGGGCACCCGAGATTGCCCAGTAACAAACCAGGACCGTGGATCTGTGTATGTAAACACACAGATCCACGGTCCTGTCAGAGGAGAGGAGAGCGATGGTGTGTTCTCAACACAGAGAAACACTGATCGGTCTCCTCCCCTTGTCAATCCCCCCCCCTACAGTTAGAATCACTCCCAGGGAACATATTAACCCCTTCAGCGCCCCCTAGTGGTTAACCCCTCCCCTGCCAGTCACATTTATACAGTAATCAATGCTTTTTCATAGCACGGATCGCTGTATAAATGTGAATGGTCCCAAAAATGTGTTAAAAGTGTCCGATATGTCCACCGCAATATCGCAGTCACGATAAAAATCGCAGATCGCCGCCATTACTAGTAAAAAAATATTAGAATAAAAATGCAATAAATCTATCCCTTATTTTGTAGGCACTATAACTTTTGCGCAAACCAATCAATATACGCTTATTGCAATTTCTTTTACCAAAAATATGTAGAAAAATACGTATCAGCCTAAACTGAGGAAAAAGTTATTATAACAAAAATTAAAAAATAGTTTTTTTTTTTTCAAACTTGTTGCTCTTCTTTTGTTTATAGCACAACAAATTAAAACTGCAGAGGTGATCAAATGCCACCAAAAGAAAGCTCTATTTGTGGGGACAAAATGATAACAATTTCATTTGGGTACAGTGTTGTATGACCACACAATTCTCATTCAAATTGTGACAGCGCTGAAAGCTGAAAAATGGCTTGGACAGGAAGGGGGGTGAAAATGCAATGTATTGAGATGGTTAAAGTGTACCAAAGGCAAAAAACTTACTTTAATTTTGGATAGAGTAATGGAGGGTTAGAACCCCTTTCAGTTTTTTTTTTGTGATAAGGAGAAACAGTAACAATGGAGAGAGTGAATCTCCCTAATGGGGGCACAGACAGCAATAAAATCTGGCTGGGATTCTAATCCTTCTCCTTAAAGACTGTAACAACCATGTAATTTAAATGATTGGTGTTTTTCTTATTTCACCCTTGAAATCAAATTAAAAAGAACATCTCCCCATTGTACAGTATTTTTTAATTTTTTTGCTTGTTAAATCCCCCCCCCCCCCCATTGTTAACAATAGCTTGCCAATAGATGTAAAATTAGTAAAAATTTTATATCAAGTTTTCCACCCTTCGCCCATACACTTAGGGGATTAAATGCTAAGTTCAGAGTTCATGGATTTCAAGCAGGATTCAACAAACTCCCTGCAAATCTAACCCAGGCAGATTTGCTCATCCCTACTGAGAATGCAACAGGAGGTGCTGAAACACCAAACACTCCCAAGACATATAAAAAAACAGGAACCGACTGAGGCCACCAGTTCCTACCTGAACTAAAATATTACATGGAATGTCTATTTCAATTCTTTAAGTATATGGTTAGGCAAAACTTTTCATTGTTGTTGTTTTGGCTGTGCAGGGGTATCTAAACTTTTTTCAAAGAGGGTCAGATTTGATGAAGTAAACATGCGTGAGGGCCAACCATTTTGCCTGACATTCTTTAAACCATTAAAATTTGGTCTAAATGTGTTCGTCCGAGCACTAATACACTGCCCAACAAGAATTCTCTTGCCTTTGTGGCTGTGTGTGATAAAGAGATGAGCTCGAGCATGTTATTTGGATATATATATATATATATATATATATATATATATATATATATATATATATATATATCTTTTGTGGACCCCAATGAATCCCGAGCGCCGCTCAGGACTATGTATGAGCTTGGGCATGGATATATATTTGGATATACCGCATTTATCGACGCACAGGCATATAACACGCACCTTCACTAAGAGGGAAGTTTCAGGAAAAAAAACTTACATTTTAAATAAAGAACTGTGAAGCAAAATAAGGGTCAGTGCCCATCAATGCAGCCTAATCAGTGACCATCTGCAGCGTCACCATTGCCATGAAAGCAGCCTCACCAGTGCCATGATGCAGCCTCACCAGTGCCATGAATGCAGCCTCACAAGTGCCATGAATGCAGCCTCACAAGTGCCATGAATGCAGCCTCACCATTACCATGAATGCAGCCTCACCAGTGCCATGAATGCAGCCTCACCAGTGCCATGAATGCAGCCTCACCCTTGCCATGAATGAAGCCTCACCGTTGCCATGAATGAAGCCTCACCGTTGCCATGAATGAAGCCTCACCAGTGGCATGAATGCAGCCTTACCATTGCCATAAATTACATGAATGCAGTCTCTGAATGCAGCCTCACCATTGCCATGAATGCAGTCCCACCATTGCAATAATTGCAGCCTTATCATTGCCATGAATGCAGCCTCGCCATTTCCATGAATGTAGCCTCACCATTGCCATGAATGCAGCCTCTGAATGCAGCCTCACCATTGCCATGAATGCAGCCTCGCCATTGCCATCAGTGCAGCCTGATCAATGCCCATCTGCAGCCTTGGAGGGGACAGGGAGGGGGGGACAAGCGCCGACAGATTACATACAGGAGAATCTCCTGTTTACTCGGCGGCCTCTTTAATACAAAGTACCACCTCCTATGATAGACAGAAGAGTCGTCCAATGGCAGCCAAGGAGATGAGACTTCCTATTAGAGGCCACTGAGTAAACTGGAGATTATCTATGTAATCTGTCTGCACTCGTCCCGCCCCTCCCTGTCCCCTCCGAGGCATTATAAATACAGGTATATATCTTGTGTGGCCCCCCCGCAGCGCTCGGGGATTCTTTGGGGGCCACAAAAGATGTATATATATCCAAATTACCAGTGGGGCCGTTTGAAACTGGAACGCGGGCCGCAATTGACCCGCAGGGCCGACTTTGGACATGCCTGCTGTAGAGAATAGTTAAAATACTTATCAGGTTATTGGTCTGAGATCCCTACCAAGTGAGGAACATTACCCTCTAATGCCCCGTACACACGGTCGGATTTTCCAACGGAAAATGTCCTATCGGACCATGTTGTCGGAAATTCCGACCGTGTGTGGGCTCCATCGAACTTTTTCCGTCGGAATTTCCGACTGAAAAAGTTTGAGATCCTGCTCTTAAATTTTCCGACAACAAAGTCCTATCAGACTTTTTCCGATCGTGTGTAGCGAATTCCGACGGACAAAGTGCCATGCATGCTCAGATCACATTACAAGACCAAAGCTATTGGCTACTAGCCTCTACGTAGTCCCGTCGTACGCAACAAACGTCACCACGTTCAGGATGATCGGATTTTCTGACAACTTTGTCCGACCGTGTGTATGCAACACCAGTGTCGGACAAAGATTTTGTGGTCGGAATTTCCGACCATGTGTACGGGGCATTAGACAGTTGTCACCGAAACAAGTGGGCCCATTAGAATATTTACCCTAACCCCTTGTTTTAATGACAACTCAAAAATGTGGGATTTACCATACATTTTTGTCCTTGGATGCTAGGACAAAGAGAGAGTGAATCTACCTAGAAGGGACATTTAAAAAAGCCTTTTGATTGTTTTATGTACTGAAAAATACCAAGACTCCAAAAAATATGTTAATATGAGGTACAAGAAAAATAACCAGAACCTAATCATTCAAAGATCACAAAAATACTTTATTAGACAAATATTTATTTTACAGACACAGTGATTTCCTCTAGGCCACATTGTCCCTCAGTTGTCTTGCCTGACCTTGATTATTTTGTATCATTACTACACAGCACTTCTTGATTTTCCAACTTGATGCCAGCCTATATACGTACATCTGCTAATTTACCTCATTGTGGTGTTCTCAGCCTATGCAGCTCTCTTGTCAGGAGTGGGTACTCTGCATAGCCTGATCTATAACCATTACCCTTTCTGAGAGCATTGGATACTGTTGTCTCTGCTATATGCCTCTCATATTTTGAGAGACAATGTTTAATTTGTTTAAGACTCCTTTTTTTTTTAAGACTTCCATTTTTTTTTTTAATGCATTACATTGATGTATCCTGAGATGGCTGTTTTACTGCATTATGGCCACCTTGCATGAGGATTTCAGTGAGTCTCCGATTACTATTCACATGAACACAAGGTCATAGTCCAAGAAAATACTGTTGATCCGTGATACCACATGTCAGGTACATATATACTGGCATCACTGATTTAAACATTGTCTGCCTTTCTAAGCTATGACAGATCAGTTATTGAACTGTTGTTCACATGTTTGCAATACAGAGACAGAGGGGATAATTTGTTAAAGGCAAATATGTTGTTCGCTCTGTAAAGGAATTTGCACAACAGCATGGTGAATAAGGCTAATCTCTGCTGACTTTCATCATTCAATCACTTGCAAGCAAACATGAAGTTTCTTTTTATTTTCTTGCATGTGAGTATTCTTTGCAAATTGAAATTTCACCACATACACTAAGCTCTGGGGCAAATTTTCTTGAAATGTGCAATTTTTCTTTCAAAGTGAACAGCCCTATCTTAAGCCCCATACACACGGTCGGACTTTTTCATCGATTTTGTCCGATCGGACAAGGTTGTTGAAAAATCAGACCGTGTGTATGCACCATCGGACAGTGTTCGTCGGTTTGTCCGACGGACAAAGTCTTATCTCCTGCTGGAAAGATTTGCCGTCAACACGGTCCGATCACACCAAATCCGAGCGTGTGTACGCTTGTCCGACGGACAAAGTGCTACGCATGCTCAGAAGAAATTCTGTGACGGAAGCGCTCGGTCAGGTAAAACTACCTTTCCTAATCGACACAGCACATTCGTCACGCTGCAATGTTAAAATGTCTTTAATGCAGCGCATTCTCTTTTTCTTTACAATGCAACAAGAATGACATCTTTTAGCTGCTCCTATTCACCCGCACTTCTCACAAACTTACTTCTTTATTACTTTGCAGCATTTATACACTACATGTTTATTTTGATTCAGATCGTAATACAATCTTTGTTATTTTTTTACCATGATTTGTTTTTTTTTTTTTTTTTGGGGAATACATATTTGAAGGAGAATTTTTTTGTTTTTTGGAGGGGGTTTGTATGTCTCAACTTAGCAAAACCACATTATTAACATTTGTATTTCTTGCTTAAATTTACTAGGAGTTTGTTGGTTGTTGGTGCCCCTTGTTAATTCTACTTTAGGATTAGTGAAATGTACCTGCCTACTCAAAGAAAAACTGTCATTGTAGAAAAATAAAAACACAATAGGCAATGATTATTTCAAATCAAAAAAACCTTTATTTAGGTCTCAGCAACAAACCAAAGAGGAACGCAGCCATGGTGAAACTTGGGGAATTTGCAAAGCCTTGGACACCCATGGCAACCATCATTTTACAGACTTAAACAATTGGGGGCATGAAGAGTACCTATCTAAATAATAAGGGAGCGCAATCTGGTCCTGAAGTCCAAAACATCCGGAACTGCAGCAGATGCCATCTAGGTCCCCAGGCTCTGGTCCTACGAGAGGCTCCATCTTCTCTCAGACCAGACTGAATCAAGGTCATCACTCTCTTGTCTTCCTTGTACGCTTCCTTCCACGCCGTGGTGCTGGTGCTGGTGGGGTGGCAGAAGGAGGAGGAGGAGGCGGAGCAAGGTCACTCTCGCAAACATGTGTGAGGGGAGTCATCTCCCCAGCCATCCCCTCATTTAGTATTTTGAGGATGACCTCCTCACACATGCTGCGTTGCCCCGCCTCCATACCCGTAAATTTACTGGTAACCAAGGAGGCAAAGGCCTCCTCGTAGGTGGGTGTGGCATAGAGGGAGGCTGAGGCATCTCTGATCAGCTGGAGCGCTGACTCTCCCACCTCCCCCATGTTTTTCGCCCTTCTGTAGGGAAGGCGGAGGGAGAGACTTGGGAGACAGTCAGGCTCCTACGCCTACCCCCCTCTTGGCTGCCACTACCCCCTGCCTCCTCCTGACTGCCACCTTCCACAGCCACCTCCTGGCTGAGGTCTTCCTGTGTATGAAAAAGGGACATAGTTTCAGTTATTTGTTCATCAAACACACACAATTCTCATCTAGTGACTGTTGCAAAATGTTTTCAAATACAAAACCATACAATTCTCAGCCCTGCAGTTTAGATTCTTCCCAAAAATGTCTCCCACACCACTGTCTGTTGATATGTCAATCACGTTAGGAAATAAGCAATTGGGGATCCTGAATTAACTGAACATCATTCATTATTCCCCAAACTGGTTACAAAACTACTATACCTGGAACAAGCTGGGCACCTGCACATCTTCCATACTGGAAGGCCCAGGTTGGTCCTCGGAAGCCTCACGCGGGGTGGCGTGCGTGGAAGGACGCGTGCAAGGAAGAGTCGAGAGTGACTTCCTGACAGTAGCCTGGTCTTTGAGAAAGTGGAGCCTCTCATAGTACCAGAGCGTGGGGACATGGACATCAGCTGCTGCAGCTCCAGATGCTTGTGACTTCAGGACCTTATTGCGCTCCCGGAAATAGGTAGTCTTCATGTTGGTGATCTTAACTTTCAAGTTTGCCACGGTTGCCATGGGCAGGGTAGGCTTTACAAATGCCACAAGTTTCAGCAGGGCTGCGTACCTCTTTGGTCTGTTGCTATAATCCCTGTGTTTCGCCTGCCATAAGAGGGGGAATTGCCGGTATTTATCAATGAAGTGGGGTAGAAAGCTCACGTCGTAGAAGGCATCCATCACCTCTGCAAGACACAACGCCACACAAAACAATATAAATAATGTCAGCCTAAACTCTCCTAATCTTCTCCATAAAGAAGCCTCAAGTTCTAATCAGTCTAGGCTAGTTATGTACCAATGTCAAATTGTACCTTCGTTTGTAGCGATCGTCTCGTGCGTGAGCTTTCTCTCCCCTCGTCTCCCAGATCGTGGCTACGACACAGGCGTGTGACGTTTTATATACAGTGCGCATGCGTCAAACTCCGCCCGCCCCTGACGATCTTTCTCGTCTATTCCCCACCCCTTCTCTTTACGGCGCAGTGGGGAGAGCACATGGCGGGGACACAGCAGGTGCGCCCCAAATATCCCCCCAACGAGGAGGTGGACGAGGAAAGTCCGGAGGCACAAACGTCCCGATCCCGGAGCCTGAAATTCAAGGCCTCAAATATGTCATTTGGAGAAATGTTGGAGATGGTGGACATATTAAAGAGGAGCGACTATGATGGGAAGTATGGGCCTTACCTCAACCCCAATGTCCGCAAGGCCAAGATCATGTCTAAAGTTGTGAGAAGGCTGTACAATCATTTTGGGGTACAACGATCCAAGGAGCAACTGAGGAAACGCTGGTCAGACCTGAAACTGAGGGAGGCCGATCAGTACAGAAAGATCAAGCGAATTCTTCAAAAAAGTAAGTAGTTGTGTTTTGTGTTTGATTTCTTGCTTGCATACTGCTCCATGTGGTTTGATTTTTACAAAGTTGTACATTCCAAAATGGCCACTTTCATGTTCGTCTGTGCATTCGATCGTACTCAGCCTCGATCTTTCTGCCACTGTCATGGTCGTGTGTGTGTCCATTCGATCGTACGCAACCTCGAACGTTCGGCCACTTATAATACGTGGTTTGGTGTTTTTTTTGGGGAAAGGAAGTTTGTTCTCACTAGAAATGTCATCAAGAATGTCAAGCCAATTTATTCAATGTAAAGGAGAGGTCACCCAGTAGCTGTTTACCCATCTGGACTCGAGAGCACTAGTGCTGGGACACCCAAACCCCCTTTTTAGTAGGCTTTTCCACACATGTGCTCCAGTGGATACTAGAGGGGGGTCTCCATCACACAAACTTCTACCAAAAAGCTAGTCAGTTTAGCACCTTTACAAAGTGACTACATTCATGTAGTTGACATTTGTAACTGGCCAAACTAAAATAGTGTCCGTCACTTTCAAGCAATGTTTGTCATTTCCTATTTCTGCCTCAATAGATTGTGTTGCTAAATCTTCCTTTTGTACATTCTCATAGGGGAGAGAAAACTTGGGCCGTCTGAGGAAACCCCCAAACCAACACCTCCCAAAAAAGGGGAAAGAGCAGAAGCAGAGGAGGAGGAGGAGGAAGGAGAGATCATCGAACTTGGAGAAATTGTCACCACAACAGGTGAGTGTTGGAGAACACAGCTACTGGTAAGCTAATCCATGTATGGCTGCCTCATTTCCAACACCCCATTTTTGTTTGTTTGTGTTTTTAGGTGACGTGGATGTTGTGGAAGAAAAATCGCACTTTACCACAGAGAGTGCCCACGTACTCATCAGAGAGATAATGGTCTGCAATCGAGATCTAGATTACATAAAGCAAAACATCAATGATGTTCAACAAAAATTGAAGAACATCATTGATGTTTTAGGAAAAAAATGAAAACGCACCAAGTAATTAACACACATTTGTGCCAGCTTCTGAACACATTTGCAACTTAAAAACTGTGTGAAATTTGGAACATGCACACATTGTGTCCACATGTGCTAGCTCCCATCATGGTGGATGAATGCCAACGTTTTTTGGGGGTGCAAACACTTTACGAACTACGAAAGTGGTTGTGGTGAAGGGGTTGCACCCCAAAAAAAAAAAAAACGTCCATTCATCCCCATGATGGAAAATGGCACTTTTGAAGCTTCTAGGCATGTGTTTTATCTAATGACCATTTTCAGACCCAAATAGTGTGCATGTTCCAAATTTCCACTTTTCGGGGGTGACCCCCCATGTGATGAAGGCAAGATCAAACACACTTTGAACATATAGTCATGTCTGATCTTGTCTTCACTTTACAAAGTTGAACTTTCCTAGGTTCTGGTTAGCTCCATGCCTGGTTTTAAAAATTGCGTAATCTTTGTAAACAATGTTGTAAATAACCAAGATGTTGTCAGTTTTGGCGTGATGATTGTAAACGCACTTGTGAATGTTTTCCAAGTAAACTTTATTTTTCTAAATGTGTGGCTTCCTTATTTAAAAAACACAATGCTTTATGTATGTAAAATGTAAAGAATATGGGGGGCAATGGGTGTTATTTACAAAAAATGCCAAATAAAATTGCGTAATCTTTGTAAACAATGTTGTAAATAACCAGATGTTGTCAGTTTTGGCGTGATGATTGTAAACGCATTTCAAAAATTTATTTATGTAAATGAAAAAAACACAATGCGTTATGTATGTAAAATGTAAAGGAGCACAGCATTTTTCTGAATACACACATGTCAGACCTGGTGATGAAAAGGAGTATTTTGGGTGTCAGTTATGCAGGACAAACCTTCTCTAGACCAAAGATTAGGTATCAAACACACAACATGAGAATAATCTTTTGGGAAGAAGAGACTGTTACCTCCTTTTGCCCAGAAAGTGCATTCCCACTGTCGAAGGCAAAGGGAAAAAATGTCAAAGTAAAATAAGCTAAAAAAGAAGACTGAAATGACAAGAAATCAGAGGTTGGTTAAAATATCAGATTTATTAAAAATGCCTCTCACACATCGTCAGGCAGAGCAATGGCCCCCCTACCCACAAAGTACTGCATATATTGGTCGCGGACCGCGCGGGCATTTAGAGGGGGCAAGCCTGGACGTGCCACTTGAAGGGCTGTGAGGTCTGCATTTGGAGGGCCCTCCACATCTGGGCCAACGGGCACCACATAGTTCCTGTTATGTCTTTTGAGGAAGTTGTGCAATATGCAACAGGCAAGAACTATGTGGTTCAGTTTGTATTCCGCCAAGTTAAATGCCGTCAGGAACAGGCGGAAGCGGCTGGCCAGGATGCCAAAAGTGTTCTCCACCACTCTTCTGGCTCTGGACAGCCTGTAGTTGAAGACCCTCTGGTCCGGGGTGAGGGTCCTCATCGGGAACGGCCTCATCACATGGGAGTCAACGCAAACGCTTCATCTGCGACAAAGACGAAGGGGAGTCCTTCGGCATTCTCCTCTGGAGGTGGCAAGCACAGACTGCCACTTTGGAGACGCCAGTAGAACTCCGTGTGCGTAATGGCCCCACCATCCGATATCCGGCCGTTCATCCCCACGTCCACATACATAAACTCGTATGTTGCCGACACCACCCCAACATCACTACACTATTAAACCCTTTATAATTATAATAGTAGGACCCCGAGTTGGGCGGTGGGACGATGCGGACGTGTTTCCCATCAATTGCCACTCCGCAGTTAGGAAAGTCCCAACGGCTGGCAAAGTGGGAGGCCACAGTCTGCCATTCCTGTGGCGTGGAAGGGAACTGTGGAGTGAAACAAGAAAAAAAAATTAGTCACTTTGCACTTAAACATTGCAAGCAGATTAGACAATCAACATCTTGGAACAAGAGCATTGTATAAAATTGGAGGCTGGAAAGTATTTGCACAGAAAAGTAGAGGCTCCCCTTCACAGATGACTCACCCCCCATCAATCCCCCCACTTCTGATGGGCCATTGGCACTAACTAGGGTTTTGGGGGGGGGGGTACAGGTAACCCTCTGCACTTCATTGATTGCCAAATGGCTCAATAATGTGTGCTAGTTTGGCCAGACCCTCACTTAACACTATTGGCAGCCCCCAGGAAAGATAAAATAACATTTCAACCCCCCCCACCCCAAAAAAAGGCAGGCACATTGTGACATTCTTAAATTACCAAGAAAGCTAATAGGAGGGAAAGAAGACAAAAAATTAGGAAATGGAATGTATGGAGGCAGCCCCTTGCACTACATGCTTTGCTGAATTCATCCCTAAAGATGCCCACTATAAAGAGGTAGGTATATAGTGTGTATGGACCTTGGGAAAGCCAGCAGATAAAGGATTGGTACCATCTGACAGAGCAGTTGGGGGAGGGGGTTCCTAATGAGTTTGCCACCCCCCCCCCCCCCCCAACAAAAAAAAAAAAAAAATTCTAAAGGGGCTCGACATGAAGTAAACCACACAGCAAACATTTGTGCATATTTTAGGGGGTGTTTGGGGACAAACAATACTATGCAGCAGACAAAAGACATTGATTAAGTGACTAGGCCATAGGTGTCTATTGGGGCAGAAGAGCATGCTGGTGAGGTAAGTGAAGGGAAAAATGCATGAAGGAGAAAAGGGGCACAGCATATTAGAACATATTGCAATCATGGTAAGTAGGGAAGGAGGTCAAAAATAGAAGACATTAGCAAACAGAGCATACATAGAAGGGAATAGTCAAGTAGAAATGTTACCTTAATATAGTCCTCCTAGGACCTGGATGATGGCAGAACAGGTCTCTGGAAAAAAGTTCCTGAAATCATCAGGATTATTCTCTCCGATCTCACGAAGCAAAGGCATGTGCGAGAACTGGTCACGCTGAAGCAACCAATTCTTGGTCCACATACTCCTCGTCACTCTGTTCATGGTCACAAAAGGTCGGCTGGTCAGAACGGACAAACAGAAAGCACCGATAAACAGCAAGGCCTGAAAGAAACGAGCAGACAATAAGCAGTGCAAATCAAAGCGTCCTATATCAAGATATAGGCCGCAATGACCAACAAATGCAGTAACGATCTGAGTCAGAAAACTGAGAAGCGCGAATCTTAAGTCACCAAACTTCCACTAACTCTCGATATTCCGACAACGTAGTCCGACCGTGTGTAAGATGACTGTGCTAAATAGGGTCCTGGTGAGCTGGGTAGAAGCTGCGTTTTGCAGACATTTCAAAGAGTTCCCACAGCTTATCAACTAAGGTACCGGTAACTACTTGCATAAGGTCAGGGGCCTAAAATGTTCTTAAAGAAAAAGTAAGATTCAAAATGACATTTAACAACAGAAATGCACTGCTCTCATAAAACATTGATTGGCTTGGCTGCTCCTAAAGGCCCAACTACAAAGATTGCTACTCCTATTTTTTGTATCCTCTGCCCTAACCATGGGCGTAGGTAGGGGCAAGGGGGGTCAAGTGCCCCCCCCTGGAATCAGGGATCGGATCTTAAATTCAGCACAGTTGTGTCTCTGTCGAGGTGCCGCACCCGGGTGCCACCCACCAGTGGGGTGACACCATTAAGGTGCTGTCAAGTGTAGTGTGACTTTGGGCTCTTTTCCCTGCTCAGTCCAGCAGAGAACTTGGCGATGCTGTGATGGAAGAATGGCGAACTGCGAGCTATCAGAGGTTTCCCCCGCTCGCCCCACCCATTCTTCTGTCAGGGAGAAGAGACGGCGGCTCTCACCAGGTTCCCCACCCAGCTTCCTGCCCTGCTCCGTACCTTCCCTATTGGCCATAACTGAGGGCCAATCAAAGGCGACTAGGAGAGGCAAGCTTCATGGGACAGGTAGTCCCAAAAGATTGGCGGCTTTATTTTCCACAGGGAGGAGGCTACAGCTCGATCAAGAGAGAGATTGAGAGACTGCAGCCTAGAAAGAAGCTGAGGGAGAGAGTGCTACAGGACGAGGAGTGTGCTGGGCGGAAGCCAGAGAGAGAGCCTGCTAGGGCCACAAAAGAGAGTCATGCTGTCCAGCACCACCAGAGAGAGAGCCACACTGGCCAGCACCACCAGAGAGAGAAAGACTGAGCCACTACCAGGGTACAGACATGCTACACTACTGACCAGTATCGCCCCCAGGGAACCCAGAGTGAACGATCGTCCAGCCGGAGTGATCGCTGCTGTAGTTTTGCTGGGTCTGGTAAGAGAGCCTGTTGGCCATTACCCATTACTTATCCTAGGGACTGTAATACGTCTGCAGACTCTGACCATAATAATGTGATAATGACATTGTCGAAAAGGGGCGGTGCATGGGTGACCCTAAAATTATGCCCCCCCCCTGAAAAAAGTTCTGCGGACGCCCATGGCCCTAACCCTTTCTCCAACGTGTATTGAGTGAAATAAACAAAAGAAAAGGATTTGCACACAACTTTATTTTGACCCCACAATGCATTAAGGCTAGCATTAAGTGAAATGCTAGCCTGCCACACCATTAGGTCATCTGCAGGAATAAAATAAAACAAAGTTGTGACTGTCTCCCACATGAAGATGTTGGCAGTCACTTGTTAAGTGGGAAGTATACACAGGAACCTTTCTATGTTATTCTGCCTTGGATTATGTCACATAAACGTCATTTGCCAAGAAGCCAGAGCTATGTAGGAGTCCAGCTAACATAGTCTGTGTTATGAAATTGCATGACCAACTTTAAGAGAGATGTAGAAGAGAACAAGGTCTAGTCTGAAGTATGAGATCAACTTCATTTTGGGAATATCCTGATCTATACCTCACCCTCTATCCTAACTACTACTGATGTTGAATTTGCCTGGGATATTGCACATAAGACTGCATCTGTCACTTTGGCTGGCTATGATAGAGTTAATGGGGGGGGGGGGTGAACGTATGCCACTTCTCTGGCTGGAAATTTTTGATGCAAACCCACTGCATTGTGAGATGACACCAGTATGTCTGATTGTCTGATAGGAGGTGGAAGGAGTTCCCACCCTGTTCCTCATCATCAGACCACTTGGTGCTTCCAAGAGGATGTGTTGTCAAGAATAAGGGCTGGTTAGCATTTGGAGATATATTATATGCTGTGGGCTTCTTTACGCCTAGCCCAGTTGGGAGCTAGGATATTTCCAGGAGTTCCAAATGAAGCGGCTGCCATTCCGGAAACAGATAAGCTAACTGACATGAGACTCGGAATGTCTCTGTTATGCGGCGTACACACGCTCTGACTTTCCGGCAGGATTGTCTGCCACACCTAGTCCAGCGGACAAACCGCCAGACTTTCCAGCGGAGTTCCGCCAGACTTTCCGACCGTGTGGACTTGCCCACACACGCCCGGACTTTTCCGGCAGACAATCCACCGGCTTTTTTGAAAAAGTCTGCGGACTTTTGAAATGAACGGACTTGCCGACACACGATCGGAAAGTCCGTTTATTTAGAACGTGACTCCAGGTAGACGGGACTAGCGAAGGCAGCGAATGCTAAGGGAAAAAGTGTAAATAAAAAGACACAATTTTTTAAAATATTTTATTGCACAACTCCGGGGGTCTTCTTCCATCTTGGGGGGTCTTCTCGCCGGACTCCTCCGCTATCTTCTGCTCTTTTACCTAGCTCTTTCACGAGCGGAGGAGCCCGGCTTTCTTCTTCGTCGCCGCCGTCGTCTGGGGGTCTCGTTCCGCCTTCGGCGCCGCCGCCTTCTGCGGCGTCTTCTTCTTCTTCCGATGTTGACTCGTCGCTCTCTCTGGCCGGAATGGCAGAGACACGCGGTGTTGTGACTTATATAGGGACAAGGGGCGGGGCCACCGACTCATGTCACATGGTGACCCTGCCCCCATATGATGTCACAGTCCCCGCTTTAGTAATTTATTTATTAAAGTAGATTTTTATCATTCAAATGGAAGGAATATGGTATACACTGCAATTTTTATACATTTCTGAGAAGCATCATTTGATAAAACAGTTTTCTCACGCAACTTTTTGAGGACAAAGTACGTAATAAAGTGTGTATGTTTTCACCTTGACAGTATTGAAAAAAACCTCCTTCACTCCACATTTTGGAAATGACAAAACATATACATTTTTGCAGCTCAAAATTTGCTTTCACATGAATATATTTCACATGGAAAATTAATAAATTATTTAATAATACCATTGACAGTATTACAACTATTTAGTTGCCTTGCATTCACATAACATTTTGCATCAACAGGAGGGACCTCTGTCAGTTTCTAAATGTAAAAATCTACTTTATAGTTGTCCTCCGGGACTGTGACATCATAAGGGGGCGGGGTCACCATGTGACATGAGCTGGTGACCCCGCCCCTTGTCCCTATATAACTGGCTGCGCAACACGTCTCGGCCATTAGAAGCTGAGACAGCGTCGTGTCAACATCGGATGAAGAAAGAAGAAGAAGAAGCAGAAGGTGACAGAAGAACCGAAGAGCAGCACAAGACCCCCGAAGTCAGAACAAGACCCCCGGATGGTGGCGGCGACGAAGGAGAAAGGCGGGCTCCTCCGCTAGTAAAAAGATCTAGCAGAAGATAGCGGAGGAGTCCGGCGAGAAGACCCCCCCCAAGACGGAAGAAGACCCCCGGAGCTGTGTAATAAAGTATTTTAAAAACTTGTGTTGTTTTTTTATTTACACTTTTTTCACCAGGTGAATGGGTAGGGGTACATCGTACCCCATACTCATTCACATAGGGTGGGGGGCCGGAATCTGGGGGCCCCCTTATTGAAGGGGGCTCCCGGATTCTGATAAGCCCCCTGCCCGCAGACCCCGACAACCAACGGCCAGGGTTGTTGGGAAGAGGCCCTTGTCCTCATCAACATAGGGGCAAAGTGCTTTGGGGTGAGGGGCCGCAGGGCCCCCCTTTCCCCAAAGCACCCCCCCATGTTGGGAGCACGCGGCCTGGTACGGCTCAGGAGGGGGGGGGGCGCTCGCTCGTCCCCACCCCCTTTCCTGACCGGCTGGGCTGTGTGCTCGGATAAGGGTCTGATAAGGATTTGGGGGAATCCCCACGCTGGTTTTTCGTGTACCAGGTAACGGGGCTAGCGAGGTGTCAATCATGCCGATCGAGGTGGCGGCATTGACTTCCTTCGCTAGTCCCATCTACCTGGAGTCACATTCCAAATGAATGGACTTTACTCCGTGTAAAAATCCGGCAGACCGCCGCCAAAACTCCGGCGGATTGTCCGCCGGAAAAGTCCGGGCGTGTGTGGGCAAGTCCGCACGTTCGGATAGTCCAATCGTGTGTACGTGGCATCACTGTTGTCCTATCTAGGTTCCTTCATACATGCTTCACCAAACTTGTGACACAACCCAGCTTCACTTTTGTGCACTGTGATAAAACAGTGGCATTGATTTACTAAAACTGTAAAACTAAGAATCTGGTGCAGCTGTGCATGGTAGCCAATCAGCTTCTAACTTCAGCTTGTTCAATTAAGCTTTAAAAATAAAAACTGGAAGCTGATTGCTTTCTATGCAGAGCTGCACCCAATTTTGCATTCACCAGTTTTAGTAAATCAACCCTCTGTGTTTTAAGTATGGAGTAGCAGCACTTGTGCCTCAAATCAGACCCAAAAGGCAAATGGGTCCTTTGCTGGACACCTCTAATTTTACATTTTTATTTTTTAATTAGGATTCTCCATAGAAATCACACAAAAATGCCAAGATCATGGCATCTCCACTGATATAAAAATCTTCAGTGAGATTTTCCAACAGCTCGAATTTTCTCCATGATTAGGAATTTTTGCAGGAGTGGAGGAGCCAAAGATCTGGTTTATTTTAAGTCTAAAATACTTATAGTATATAGTAGGTGGCTTAAACAAAAATAAATCCCTGTTTCATCAATGTACCAGCATGAATAAGGATATAGTTTAGGTGGCACCCATGGCCAAATGTAATAGTTTGATGCCTGGAACCTAAAATTATGTATAATGGCTACAAACTGAATTCAGTTGTTTGAATTCTTCAGTGTTTCAGGTCTCCTCATTTATCTTCAATATTTTCCCTACATCTAAAAAAGTAAAGTAAAAATGTAGTGAATGTCTAACTTTATCTGCAAAAAAGGTCAGAAGAAGTCAACTATTTTACGTGACTGGTTGAAAGTAATGAGACAGCATGCAAAGACCCTTGAATTAGTAAGCTGTGCAGCCCCTATCACTTTATGTAAAAAACCCATAAAGATCATTTTATCTTTACTAATAGATTAATGCATATGAGAAATCAATGTGACATTTCTCACATAACATCAAACACCTCCAACACTTCCTTTCATGCATAACTGAGCAGCACAGAGCAGAGTTCAAACATCAAATTCCATTTAATAAAGGAGTAAATTCTGTTCTAAAAATAAAATACAATGAAAAATCCCGTGGTACAATCTACATCTAGGATTAGTGAATGTAATAAACAAAAGATGACACTGAAATGGCAATATGTAAAAAAAACATTGACAATATCATATGGGCTAGAGTATTTACATGTCTGCTGTAATTGTGTTGTGTGCTAGTGGCTTTTATGTGTTTTAACCCTTATGGCCAATAGTGCCACAACCATTTCCGGTAAGTAAACTACAATACAGAGGTACTGAAGACTGAAATTAGTATTACCCTTTTGCACACCGATATTCAATACCTTTAAGGACTTTAACAATGCCTTTGTATCATTCGTGCCATTTTAAACTTACGAGCAACAAAATATTTTTATGCAGCAAAACAAGTTCATCAAAGTGCAGGTTAATATAATGACATGTTTTATAAAAATCTCTGTAACTCCAATGTCAAATATAATTGGCGCGGACTGTATACATTGAAAGGCTTTGGGACTATATATCATTTTAGAATCTCTCCATGACCAATATTTAACCTTTTGAATTGGATAGGAAAAGATCTTGTTGAAAATTTGCCATATGACCAGGTATTAGCTTGTGTGTTCTGTCATCGTATGACCCTACCTGACACATAACTATAGAAGAGTAAAGCTTCATTCAACAGGCCACACATTTGAGTGGTTAAGTGGAACCTTTACATTGTCTTTTAGCACTTAAAGGAAGCCATTGTTGACCTGTTTGACAAGCATTAGAATAGGTGAAATAAAAGTATCTCAACAATGTAAATTATTAATAATTCAGTTTCTATGTTTTCTCTAATATTTACTCACCAAAATCAAAGGATGCTGCTAAATAAAAATGATACAAATAATTACTTGTTAACATAGATAGACATATTTACTCATGCGGTGACATAAGTGTTAGATTATACTTGAAATAGTGACAATAATGAAAATACAGGATATCTATGTAATGTAGCAATCTGTAAACAGTTAAGGAGCCCTCAATAAATCCATATAAACGGTGTGTATTCTCAATTAGTTCAAATCCACATGCTTGCACCTCCACCCAAAACTGAAGGTTAATTTACTATTTATTTTACCTTATTATGCTATTCATTGCCAAAATATGTTTTCTTTATCCAGATGTCAAGCAACTAAAAAATAAATAGTGTATGCTACAAATATCACCTCTCTGTGTCCCAGAATGAGAAAAATATAAGCTATGTGTTAGGTAGATTTAGGCCATTGTGCATTCTTCTTTCAATGTTAGTCTTCTAAACGCAAGTCAATGAATGGATGCAAGTCAGACATTATGGTGGACATCGCATAACAACAACAGACTTGTCACATGAATTTCAGTTTGTGACAAGTCTGTTATGCAGTGTTCTAGATTTTGTGGTATATATTCATATGCATATCTAGACATGATATTTCATTGTGATAATATTTTTTACCTATTCTTGTAGCCCTAATGAATCTAGAGTGGTTTTACCTCTGACACATGTTGGATGCTTTTATATGACTTTTTGTTTTATCAATTACTAAAATTATCTTTTATCCGATTTTGGTCTGGCACTCTTTTCAGTATTTTTTTTCCAAGAATTTTTATAATATATTGCAAAAACACGACTATAGTAACTAATTTGCACCCAGCCCACTCAAGACTATGCAAAAGGGGGATGAAATTGGTTAGATATAGTCCAATTACTAGAAACACTCCCTTGCCACATCCTTAAATATACTTTGAAACAAAGAAAAAAGAAAAAAAACATTAGGTCAGACTTTATAGGCAAGCTGGGCTACAGAATTGATATAAAATCACGCTTTTATTTGCAAACAATAGTATAAAACCCAGAAATATACATAGAAAATATCATCTAAAAACAAGTGTTCATATATATCACAAAATCGGGCCACTCAGGACCCAGTGCTTTACATAGGTTGTGGTTGTTATATGATTTGAGGTAAGTGAGCCCCTGTGCGGCAACGCATTTCTCTGGTCTGCTTCTTCAGGACAAACAACGGGAAATAAACAAGGAGTAGGTCTCACTGTACAAATAGAGAAATTTTGCATACATAAAAATCATATAACATTACATATATTTTACAAACAGTGACCCATAACACTTGAAATGCATTGAATGTAATATACACCATAAACAAATACATAACATATATATTCACCTTGCCTAGAATAGGAACATGCATGCATGGGAGTCTCCCTGGGTGGGCACTGGAGCACATGGGAACACAAGAATGGAAAACATGGCACAATGGGAAGACAAACCCTTACATGTAGCTAATGCAGCACATAGCACAGAGGGCCAAGTGCCCGCACAGGAAAAAAATGCAACATGCATGTCCAAAGAACTAGATAGACAAGGCGAACAGTCTTATAAATAAGTCTATATTGACAGTATACCATTAGCAAATCTATCTATAATCAACATAGTATGACATTTTCTACATACCCAGACATCTTTATTAACAAATGTGTTCTGAATTTACATTATATAAATAAGTGAGAAAAAAGAGAGACATGAAAATGAAACATAAATGTAAATTACACAAATATATGCGCTAGTATTGTTGAACCTTACGGGCATAAGCATGGCTAAGAAGGCTATTAGGTTATTGCCTCAGTAAGTAGCCTTAAGAGACAAAGGAAAAAAATAGAAGGGTAACTCCTCTTAAATACAGATATTGTTCAATGATTAAAGGGGCAGGAACATCTAGAGAATTTTTAATGACAGATCCTATAAAAAGGGTTTAAAACTTAGAACATCATTTAACCCTGGGAATGCCGTAGATGTCAGGCCATACACCCATACACTCTCTACAAAGGACCCTTTGGTCAAAGTTGCCTCCCCATGGGTCTTCATGTCCATGCATGTTCCCATTCTAGGCAAGGTGAACATACATGTATTTGTTTATGGTGTATGTTACATTCAATGCATTTTGAGTGTTATGGGTCACTTTTTGTAAAATATGTGTAATGTAACACGATTTTTATATATACAAAATTCTCTATTTGTACAGTAATGCCGCGTACACACGAGTGGACTTTCCCGCGGGAATGTCCGCCGGACTGGAGTCCGCCGGACAATCCGCCCGACAATCCGCCCGTGTGTGGGCACCTGCGGACTTTTTCCCGCCAAAAGTTCGGCGGACTAAGTTTTAAGTTCAGACTTAAAATTGTCCGCTGGACTCGCGAGTCCGGCGGACAATCCCGCGGTCTGTATGCTAGTCCGCGGGACTTTTGGAAATGAATGGACTTGCCGATCATCGGAAAGTCCGTTCATTTAGAACGTGACTTCAGGTAGACGGGGCTAGTGAAGGCAGTGAATGCCGCCGCGCTAGCCCTGTCACCTGGCATGGATTTAAAGGGAATCCCCACGCCGAAAAAACGGCGTGGGGGTCCCCCCAAATCCACCTCAGACCCTTATCCGAGCACGCAGCCCGGCCAGCCAGGAAAGGGGTGGGGACGAGCGAGTGCCCCCCCTCCTGAGCCGTACCAGGCCGCGTGCCCTCAACATGGGGGGTGCCCTGGGGAAAGGGGGGCCGTGCGCCCCCCCCCACCCCAAAGCACCTTGTCCCCATGTTGATGAGGACAAGGGCCTCTTCCCGACAACCCTGGCCGCTGGTTGTCGGGGTCTGTGGGTGGGGGGCTTATCGGAATCCGGGAGCCCCCTTTAATAAGGGGGCCCCCAGATCCCGGCCCCCCACCCTATGACTATGGGGTACGATGTACCCCTACCCATTCACCTAAGGTGTAAAAGTGTAAATAAAAAAAAACACACAATTTTTTTTTAATATTTTATTGCACTGCTCCGGGGGTCTTCTTCCCGTCTTGGGGGGTCTTCTCGCCGGACTCCTCCGCTCTCTTCTGCTCTTTTACCGAGCGGAGGAGCCCAGCTTTCTTCTTCGTCGTTGCCGCCGTCGTCTGGGGTCTCGATCTGCCTTCGGGGGTCTTCAAGGGTCTCTTCTGTTCTTGCCGCTGTCTTCTTCCTCTTCTTCTTCTTCTTCCGATGTTGACTCGTCGCTCTCTCTGGCCGGAATAGCAGTCTCTGTGTTGTGTTGTGACTTATATAGGGACAAGGAGGCGGGGTGACATGCTCATGTCACATGGTGACCCCGCCCCCCTATGATGTCACAGTCCCAGCATCCTCCGGGACTGTGACATCATAGGGGGGAGGGGTCACCA
This sequence comes from Lithobates sylvaticus, assembly GCA_028564925.1. NCBI lineage: Eukaryota > Metazoa > Chordata > Amphibia > Anura > Ranidae > Lithobates > Lithobates sylvaticus. The sequence goes on along the minus strand of CM053026.1, from coordinate 377,694,073 downwards.
TGTGACATGAGCATGTGACCCCGCTTCCTTGTCCCTATACAAGTCACAACACAGCGCGTCTCTGCCATTCCGACCAGAGAGAGCGACGAGTCAACATTGGAAGGAGAAGAAGAAGAAGGCGCAGAAAGCGGTGACAGCGGCAAGAACAGAAGAGACCCCAGAAGACCCCCGAAGGCGGATCGAGACCCCCAGACGACGGCGGCAACGACGAAGAAGAAAGCCGGGCTCCTCCGCTCGTGAAAGAGCTAGGTAAAAGAGCAGAAGAGAGCGGAGGAGTCCGGCGAGAAGACCCCCCAAGGCGGAAGAAGACCCCCGGAGCAGTGCAATAAAATATTTAAAAAAAATTGTGTGTTTTTTTTATTTACACCTTAGGTGAATGGGTAGGGGTACATCGTACCCCATACTCATTCACATAGGGTGGGGGCCGGGATCTGGGGGCCCCCTTATTAAAGGGGGCTCCCGGATTCCGATAAGCCCCCCGCCCGCAGACCCCGACAACCAACGGCCAGGGTTGTCGGGAAGAGGCCCTTGTCCTCATCAACATGGGGACAAGGTGCTTTGGGGTGGGGGGCGCACGGCCCCCCTTTCCCCAGGGCACCCCCATGTTGAGGGCACGCAGCCTGGTACGGCTCAGGAGGGGGGGCGCTCGCTCGTCCCCACCCCTTTCCTGGCCAGCCGGGCTGCTTGCTCGGATAAGGGTCTGAGATGGATTTGGGGGGGGACTTTCCGCGTGGGGATTCCCTTTAAATCCATGCCAGGTGACAGGGCTAGCGCGGTGGCATTCACTGCCTTCGCTAGTCCCATCTACCTGCAGTTACGTTCTAAATGAACAGACTTTTCTCCGTGTGTGGGGCAAGTCCGTTCATCTCCAAAAGTCCCGCAGACTTTTTCCCGCGGATTGTCCGCCGGAAAGTCTGGGCGTGTGTGGGCAAGTCCACACGCTCGGAAAGTCCGGCGGAGCTCCGCTGGAAAGTCCGGCAGTTTGTCCACTGGACTAGGTCCGGCGGACAATCCCGCCGGAAATTCAGAGCGTGTGTACGGGGCATAAGACCTACTCCTTGTTGATTCCCCATTGTGTGTCCTGAAGAAGCAAACCAGCGAAACACATTAGCACACAGGGGCCATCTTACCTAAAATCATGTAACAACCATGAACTATGTAAAGCACTGGATCTTGAGTGGCCCGATTTTGTGATATACTGTATATGAACACTTGTTTTTAGCTGATATTTTTCTATGTATATTTCTGGGTTTTATACTTCTGTTTACAAATAAAATATGGATTTCATATGAATTCTGTAGTCCAACTTGCCTCTAAAGTACAACCTGGTATTTTTTTCTTTGTTTCTTGGTTAGATATAATATTTTTGCCATGACTGTTTGTCCCCAGCTTCATAAAAGTAGTGGGTAAAGGATGGAGTGCAAAGACATGGCTAATGTGTTTGCCTAGGCCAGACTTTATCCAGGTATGGGCCTATAGCCTTTAGATATGGTACAACACTTCAGAAATAATGGCCTAGTGGCCATATAACGTAAACAGTTGGAAAAAGAAACAAAGGAGAAAGGAAACTTAGGGAAGAAAGAGATATAGTAAAGAGTGCACCCTATTTGATCTGAATCTAGAGTAACATAAACATCTCATAAGGCATCCGACAGGTATTTGATCCAGGGCTCTCATATTTTATTGAATAAGGCCTGTTTATCGAGTATTATTGCCAAGAGGCGTTCGTTGACCATGATCCATGACAACCTAGTCTTCACCAAGTCAAGTTGAATTGTGGGGGACTTCCAAGACCTTGCAATGGGCAATATGGAATGCTGTACCATCCATGCCACACCCTCTAAAGCACAATAGGGAAGCACCCAGTACACATGAGGACATCCTCATTGGCACCATGTACCACCGCAAAAAGACTTTATAATTTGCTTCAATCAAAAAAGTATTAATATACAATTTAGATGCAAGCTGTGCCATCTTAAACCAATCAGCCATTTCCAAGGTCACACCTAAATATTGAAAGAAATTGAGATACATCATTTCCGGTCAGCTGGAACGCTAACCAGCGATTCCTTTACAATACATGCTGATCCCTGTCTTCTTTGATGTAAGTGCAATACAGCCTTCTTTTTAAATAAATGATTCAAAATACTGCAGCATGAGAGCATCCTTCCTTTCCCTCTCTATATGGCAACACTGGAGCTATAGCTATATATATATATATATATATATATATATATATATATACTGAATGGATGACAGCAGCGGTTTGGATTCATTTCTGTGACCTCATGTATGACATCTTGGATTTTCCCATATGTGCAATTTGACTCCCTGTAATAGGGGTCAATTAAGTCTGGTGAGTGCATTGTGTGTCTGCATGCGGGTGGAGAGTAACCTTTGCTATACTCACTGAGGATATTTATTCACGTGTGGGATCTATACAAGGACTTCACAATTTTTATGTATTTTTATAAGATGTATGATATGTATGTATGATATAAGAGCGCAAGTTCCTTTGTTTCTTTTTCACACCTAAATATTGTTCCCATTTTTCCATGTAGAACAACTTATCTGAATTAGATGTCAATATGGCATACACTTTAGATATATGGCCGGTATGCTTATCAAAAGTCCCACAAAGGTGCCCTTTCTGTATTTTTATGGTTTAAGCTACTGTTTTGTGCCCATCAAGGGAAGCCTTACTATGCAGGAGCCACCTTGCAAGAACTATTGAGCTTTTTAAATTATTCTATATTAAGTCTATAGGTTCCCAGCGCCTCTTTGTGTATGGTGTACTGAAGACATTATGGTGGGTATTAGTTCTTCACATTATCCAAACTGTAGATTAAATCACCATAGTGGACCTTGGTTCAGCTTACTTCTAATTCATGTATTTTCAGGATGTAGGTTAAACTAAGTCAACCTGTATTGATATGGTCAAACTTTATCTTCAGTGGAGGTAGGCGATGGCAGAATTTTGCATCCAATCCTTTATTTTTTGTGCTTATCTCTATATCCTGTATGGCACAACACATCTTTTCTGTGTTTGATAGCAGAACACATGTGCTTTATGACCACAAATTAGAGATGAGAAGAAGTCAGAGAATTAATAGATCAGAGGAGCATGTGCAGCTCTACAGAGGAAAAAAAACGAAATACATAAGTCTGCTTGGCAGAACAGTTCATTTTGGTGAATATTTAAAATATAAATGAATATATCTAGGCTTGGTCAAATCTCTTTCATACAGATTGATTAATTTATCTATACAGTAAATCAATCTCTGATGCAAGTTATAAATATATAGGTTATATTTATGAATCAATTGTCATGGCTTTCCAGTCAAAAATAATTCAACACCACAATTATTTTTGCAGTTTTTAGCAGATTACTTTTTTTTTTAAAGGAATGCATAGGGTATTATCAGGTGTGCATGTGTAGGTTAGATTCATTATTATTTCAATGTGTGTAATATGTCTGAGCAGCGATAACTGTTCATTATATACCCAGTTTCTTCTTTACAGTGCCACATAATGGTGGCTCTTAACTACTACTAAAAAATGGTGTATACTAAAGCGCTGATATATAATTTAAAAGCCCCAAATCTAATAGAATAAAATAAGATTACTAAATGAAATGCTGCTACCATTAAAAGTGTTCCCACACTTGAAAATAGGTGAAAGATATACAAATAGCGTATAAATGGTGCGCAATTCAACCTTAATTATGTGAGCATAGATCTTTAAAAATAATTATTGCCACAATGTCAATTGTGGTCAATAGTGCACAAGTGAAAAAAATAAAATAAAATATATATACACTCCGTATATATAGTGCTGGAGGTGTGTGAAATAAAATATACAATCCTTGTATATAAATTAATATGTGAGTATGTGATCCTTATTATAAAAGAAATGCCAAATGTGCATATAAAATCTTATTTAATAGGTGAAAGTATTTGTTGTGTTGGTAAAATGAAAAAAAGTTGGACAATTCAGTGATAGCAATCAAGATGATTGGGAATTGTGTGCTGTGTTAGAAAGATTGAAGGAACTCTGGCATAGCAACAGGTGCTCTGACTACAAGATTGGTACCATACACCAGACAATTAGTGTTGAATACAATCTAATTGCAACAATATGCAGATACACCAGGCGATTACTCTAATTGCAAGGTTGGTGCCATACACCATACAATCCTATTGTATGCAATCTATTTGCTTCGATAACCAGATAAACATATACACCAGGCGATTGGTGTTTTAAAAGTGGGAACACTTTTAATGGTAGCAGCATTTCATTTAGTAATCTTATTTTATTCTATTAGATTTGGGGCTTTTAAATTATATATCAGCGCTTTAGTATACACCAATTTTTAACTCTATACCTAAACCAACAATCACTAGAGCTGCAGATATGGAGATATTTAAATTCCTGGAAAATCGCAAGATAGATCTTGAGGAGGTTTTCTCTGTCACAGATCAAACTACAGACACAGGAGATCTTGACACACAATTTAGGCGTTTTGGCCACCTGATGGAGAAAAAGGTGAGCCTGTGGTGGGATCTCACCACCCATGAGCAATACATAAAAGAAAAAATTGTACCAAGGAGACTCAGATGGGATGTTCCCATTAATGATGGCTTACTTGACCCAGAGTCGGTAGATGAGTGGTACAAGTTTTTTAATGGCAAAGAACTGGAAGTATTGCATTTTTTAGTACAAAGAAAACAAAGAAAAGTGGCACTTATAAACCAACAGATTGAAGAAAGTAAGCTTATTCTTGATGGCTACAAAGAATCAGCTTCTTTTGCCACCCTTACTAGACAATTAAATAAAGTGTTAGAACAGAAGGATATAGAAATAAAGCAAAGAAAAAAGAGGAAATACATGAGAGACACAAACGATTACAAACTACTACAGGCTTATAAATGGCAACTTAATTTAAAAGATGGATCATCAGGATCAATAACGTCATCCCCAGTAAGGGAAGTCAGAATCAGATCCCCATGCAGGGACTATGAACAGAGATCACCTGACCACTATAGACAGGTGGCACCACCACAAAGACCCTATATAGAGGAACAAAATGGACCCAGGACGCCAAAACCGTGGTGGAAAAACTAAAATAATAACACAAAACCATGGACAAAATCACCAAAAAAAACAAACTGGAAAAATGGAGGAAACAGGAACCAAAAACCATATAATCAACAAAACACACACTATGGGAGAAATGAAAACCAAGGATATACGGATCGAGGCTACCAGGACAACCATGAAAGAAGAGATAATAGAGATTACTACCAACCACCACAATACTATCAGGACCAGTACCGCAAAGACAATAGAGGTAGCCCAAATCATTCATATAATAGATATGAAGTTTTAAGAGACCATAAGGATGGAGATAATAGGTCTTTTTTAGACCAGCGCAGGAGGGACAAAACGCCCCCACGCAACAGAACGCCAACCCGGAACGACAGATCCCCACCACGCATCGCAAGAAGCCCAAAACAACGAGAGGAAATAGAGGAGGACGGAAGGTCCAAAAGAAAAAGAACGTAATTGGAGAAGGGATTTACAATTTAAGTGGAGTTGAATTAACAAAAATGGAACTTGCAACATTGGATAAAGGGCTAAAATATGCCCCAAGGCGAAACTTAAGTAAGTTTGACACAACAACTAACAGAGCGGATATTTCAGGAAAAATAGAACATTCATCATTAGGAAATAGATCACTATTTAATCCCCAACTATCCAACAGTGAACACATACATGTTTTTAACAAAATGGTCACACAGGACATTGTAAAAGTCAAAAAGGTACAAAGCTCACAGCAAATAAAGAATGGAATAAAGGAGTTGGAAGAAAATAAAAAAGTAGTTATAAGACCAGCAGACAAAGGCGGAGGAATCGTGATAATGTCAAGGGATTACTATAATAATGAAATATTGAGTCAACTGAATGACACAAGCACGTATATTAAATTGAAGGGAAACCCGACTAAGGAATATAAAGGAGAATTACAGGACCTTGTCTTACGAGGAAGCACTAAAAATATATTAAACAAAAAAGAAGAGAAGTACCTAGTACCTGACACTTGTAGAGTCCCTTAAGGGACACTAAACACCTAATACAAATTTTAGAAGAAACAAAAATAAATGAAAATGAGAACTACCTAATTGCTACTGCAGATGTTACCTCTTTATATACAATAATTGATCACAACGACGCAATAACTGCAACTAGATGGGCAATGGACGAATGGAGTAGTTTAATATCCAAACAAAAAAGATTCATTCTCAGATGCCTAGCATATGGCATTCAACATAACTACTTCTGGTTCAACAAAGAGTTTTACAGGCAATTAAACGGTATTGGAATGGGGGCCAAATACGCACCGAGCGTAGCAAATATTTTTATGTCACTCTGGGAGGAAGAATCCCTATATTCCAACCCCCCTCCTGAACTGATTTTATTCAAACGGTATATTGATGACTGCATTATTATATGGAGAGGGGACCGAAAAAGCCTGGAGGAATTTTTTGAGGTACTAAATAATAATCAAAAGAACATAATATTGACTTTTGATATCAGTGATAAAAACATAAAATTCCTGGATTTGGACATTACATTGGAAAAAAATGGTTTTAGTACACAGACTTTTTTTAAACCGGTTGAACGCAATAGCTATATACCCACAGATAGCTGCCATTATAGCCCATGGTTAATTAACATACCTAAAGGTCAATTAATCAGAATCCGAAGAAATTACAGTGACGATAATGGATATTTACAACAAGCAAGTGTGATTGGAGACAAATTTATAGAAAAAGGGTACAGTGGGGAATTCATCGAACAAAAAATACAAGAGGTACTACAAATACCTAGGAAAGAACTCCTACTGGACAAAAAACGAAACAATGAGAAATTTATGGAGGTGCCTTTAATTTTTAACTTTAATATACAACACAAAAAAATCGAGAGCATCATCAAAAAACACTGGTCATTACTACAGGCAGATAAACAACTGAAGGAAATATTGCCAAAAAACCCACGATTCATCTATCGAAAAGCCCCGACGCTAAGAGACTTATTAGTGAAAAATGTACCTGATCCCCCTAAAACTAATCAAATTATGTCCTTCTTTCAAGGAAAGGGTTTCTTCCCATGTAAGCAATGTTATGCATGCAGACACACTAAACAAAAGGGAATTAAGGGGAACACATTCATATCTACAGCTACCAAGAAAGAATATGAAATAAAAGATTTCATTTCATGCAGAACGGAAAGGGTGGTTTACATGTTGGAGTGCTCTTGCTCATTACAGTACGTTGGCAGAATGAAAAGACCCCTATGGAAGCGCCTACGTGAACACGTGCAAAACATTAAATCAGGTTTCCCTAAGCATAGTGTGTCTAGGCACTTTGCGCAATTCCATAGAAAAAATCCATGTGACTTGAAGTTCTGGGCCATCGATAAGTATAAGCCAAATTGGAGAGGCAGTCACAAGATTAGAGAACTAAGCAAGAGTGAATCCAGGTGGATCTACGAAATTAATAGTTTTTCGCCAGCAGGGTTGAACATTGATTTTGATCTTAACTGTTTTATATCCAATTTTTAAATATATATTTTAATATATATATTTTAAACATGTTTTTTCAACTTCATTCTAACATGTTCTCTCAAGAATTTTAACAATATTTTTACCATACTTCATTTTAACATGTTCTCCCAACTTCATTTTAACATGTTCTCCCAACTTCGGTGTTTTTACATGTTTTTCCTCTGCTTCGTTTTAACATGTTCTCTTTTAACATGTTCCCTCGTTTTAACGTGGTTCCTCATACCCAGATGCATTTTTTCCTCTTTTTTTTTTTTTTTCCCTTTGATCATATGGTTTTTTGGTCCTGATAATAAATTGTAATAAGATTCTACAGTCCCATATGGTGCCATCTCCATGGTTACAACAAGGGTCTCGGCAGTTAGTCACCATAGCACTGCGACTGTTTAGTTCCTCCCATTAATATATCTCTACCGATAATGTAGTATTTATTCTCTTTTTCAGTAGATTTTTTTTTTTTTTTTTTTTTTTTTTTACATATTACATATTACATATAATATTTTTTAATATTTTTATATTTTTCCCACCCATTTTTTTTTTTTTTTTTTTTTTTTTATTAATAGCAATATTAATGTTTTTATCCTATGGCCCCGAGCGTTACATCCCTGATTAAATATGGTGTGTTTTCACACCGCCCCCCCCCCCCCCTTTTTTTAATATGTTCAATGGCTTTATGACTTTAAGGTTTTTTTCCGTTCCTTACTTTCCATTTAATTACCGGCATTTAAATAGCGCTCCAAAATGTAACAGTGAAGTGTTACAGCGGCTAAGGAGTTAAATGCACATCCACATAGGTACCAGGTGTGGCGGATAAAGGTAAATGGAATGATGATGCAAACACAATTTGAAGTCACCAAGACAACCCGTCTGTTATTATGTTGCTATAAATACTCCACGCTGGTCACTAGGTCAGTATCCCTTGAAAAAGTCACGTGACCTGTGATGCAACGCGTCGGGAGGAGGAGCTTAGGTGACGCCGTGTGATACACGAGCTCAGCAAAGGAGGAGAAGGGCTGACAGCCCAGGAGCGAAAGCCTGACCATTGACACTTTTTATCTGCACTATATCCACCTGGTACACGTGAGTGCATACAACTTGAGGCATCTCATGGGGAGTCTATAGTTAGCAATATTGCGCAATGGTTTTTGTTTGTTTTTTTTCTCTTTTTCATGTTAAAACCGGCTTGAGCATCAGGAAGATTTCAAAGAATCACCTATAATTGTACCGGCAACATTAAGGGAAGTTTTTTTGTTTCTTTCTTCCTATATATTTATAAATACCAATAGCGAAGTGGCAACATTTTATATTTATATTTTTATATTTATATTTTCCAAAATAGCAGTCTTTTTTTGCTTTTTGTTTCTCCAAACAGTGGGAGTTTAAACCAGCTGTCTTAATTGCTATATCAGTAATGCACCACTGCACTTTTAAAACACCAATCGCCTGGTGTATATGTTTATCTGGTTATCGAAGCAAATAGATTGCATACAATAGGATTGTATGGTGTATGGCACCAACCTTGCAATTAGAGTAATCGCCTGGTGTATCTGCATATTGTTGCAATTAGATTGTATTCAACACTAATTGTCTGGTGTATGGTACCAATCTTGTAGTCAGAGCACCTGTTGCTATGCCAGATTCCTTCAATCTTTCTAACACAGCACACAATTCCCAATCATCTTGATTGCTATCACTGAATTGTCCAACTTTTTTTCATTTTACCAACACAACAAATACTTTCACCTATTAAATAAGATTTTATATGCACGTTTGGCATTTCTTTTATAATAAGGATCACATACTCACATATTCATTTATATACAAGGATTGTATATTTTATTTCACACACCTCCAGCACTATATATACGGAGTGTATATATATTTTATTTATTTTTTTTTCACTTGTGCACTATTGACCACAATTGACATTGTGGCAATAATTATTTTTAAAGATCTATGCTCACATAATTAAGGTTGAATTGCGCACCATTTATACACTATTTGTATATCTTAACTACTACTACCACCTCACAATGCAAGTCAATGAGTTTGTTTGCTCCCTCTAATGGCTAATGTACAAATCACTCTATGCTATACAGTAAAATATATAAGATCAAGAAAATACAAATATAGGGGCCACAGAAAATACATTATACGTTCCTTTTAAAGCAATCTTGTACTACTTGTAATACAAAGAACTAAAACACTCAGTGCTACTTCCCCCTTACTTCCACTATCCTTTTTCCACTATCCTATTGCTATCCTTTTACCTCTTCTTCAGATATTATAAGTACCGGTATGTGTAAATATAGAAAAATATAAAGACTGAATTTTCTTATACACTCACAGGCATCTTAATAATCACAAACCTTCACCAATTGAAATAGACAATACGGTCTTTAAAGTGAACCATAATGCCTGGTATTAAGCCTAGCACAATATAAATACACCAATATTGCAGACTACAGCACAGCTAAATCCAAAAACAAAAAGGTAATATTGTGCAGTTTATTAGCACTAATGCCCCGTACACACAGTCGGAAATTCAGACCTCAAAATCCGTCGAATTTTTTCCGACGGATTTTGTCCGACACTGGTGTTGCATACACACGGTCGGACAAAGTTGACGGAAAATCCGATCATTCTGAACGTGGTGACGTTCGCTGCGTACGACGGGACTATGTAGAGGCTAGTAGCCAATAGCTTTGGTCTTGTAATGTGATCTGAGCATGCGTGGCACTTTGTCCGTCGGAATTCGCTACACACGATCGGAAAAAGTCAGATAGGACTTTGTTGTCGGAAAATTTGAGAGCAGGATCTCAAACTTTTTCCGTCGTAAATTCCGACGGAAAAAGTCCGATGGAGCCCACACACGGTCAGAATTTCCAACAATATGGTCCGATAGGACATTTTCCGTCGGAAAATCCGACCGTGTGTACGGGGCATTAGAAGTGCGGCAGGGAACATAGATAATAATTCGCTCACAAGATTTGTGGCAAGATCTGCAATTATTTTTTGCACTTATCAAACAGATATAACAAAATACTTGCAATGGTATAAAGCAGGCAAAATAAGTATTGAACATGTCACCATTTTTCTAGGTAAATATATTTCTAAAACTTTCTGTTAAAAATATATTTTAACTGGGGGTTTTGACATGAAATTTTCACCACATGTCGGTAACAGCCCATGCAATCCATACTTACAAAGAAACCAAAACAAATACGTTCATAAATTATGTGTATACGTTATGTGTAATAAAATATAATGACACAGGGAAAAAGTATTGAACATGTTACCTGAAATGTATTTAATACTTCGTACAAATTGGTAATGAAAGCTTCAAGATGCCTCATGTATGGAGAAACTAGTCGGGTGCCTTATTCAGGTGTGATTGTGGCCCAATACTTTCGCACAAATAGTCTTCAAATCTTGAAGGTTCCGTGCGCCTCTTCTATGAACTCTGATTTTTAGTTCTTTCCATAGATTTTCTATTGGATTCACGTCAGGTGATTGTCTGGGCCATTCTAGCAGCTTTATTTTCTTTCTTTGAAACCAATTAAAGGTTTCCTTGGCTTTGTGTTTGGGATCATTGTCTTGCTGAAATGTTCACCCTCGTTTTAGCTTCATTATCCTGGTAGATGATGGCAGATTTTTATCAAGAATGTCTTGGTACATTTTTCCATTCATCCTTCTTTCAACCACATGAAATTTGTCAGTACCGTATGCTAAAAAACAGCCCCACTCCATGATGTTCCCACCTCCAAACTTCACTGTTGGTATGGTGTTTTTGGGGTGATGTATGGTGCCGTTTGACCTCCAATCACAGTGTGTAGTTTGGCCTCCAAAGAGTTCAATTTTGGTCTCATTTGACCAGACTATATTCCCCCAAAATTTCACAGGCTTGTCTGAATGTTGTCCAGCAAACTTTAAAGGAGCTTCAACATGATTCTTTTTCGGCAAGGGTGTCTTGCGCGGTGAACGTGCATACAGGCCATGGCGGTTGAGCGCATTACTTATTGTTTTCTTTGAAACAATTGTACCTGCTAATTCCAGGTCTTTCTGAAGCTCTCCACAAGTGATCCTTGGCTCCTGGACAACTCTTCTGATAATTATTTTAACTCCTCTGTCAGAAATCTTGTGAGGAGCACCTGGTCGTGGCCAGTTTATGGTGAAATTATGTTCTTCCCACTTTTGGATTATGGCCCCAACAGTGCTCACTGTAATATTCAGAAGTTTAGAAATCCTTCTGTAACCAATGGCATTAGTATGTTTTCCAACAATAAGGTTGCCAAGGCCTTGAGAGAGCTCTATGCTTTTGACCATCATGAGATTTTTCTCGTGTGACACATTGGTAATGAGACACCTTTTTATAGGCCATCAGTTGAGACTGAACCAGCTGATATTAATTTGCACTGACAAGGGGCAGGATTTCTTCTAATTACTGATAATTTCAGCTGGTGTCTTGGCTTTCCATGCCTTTTTGCACCTCCCTTTCTTCATGTGTTTAATTCTTTTTCCCTGTGTTATTCCATTTTATTATACATAACTTAATTTCTGAACTTGTTTGTTTTGGTTTCTTTGTATGTATAGATTGCATGGGTTGTTACCGATATGTTGAAATTGTCATGTCAATGGCACCTAGATATATATTTACCTGGAAAAATGGTGACGTGTTCAATAATTATTTTACCTGCTGTATGTAGCAGACCAAAAGGGACCAAATAAGATCATCTTTTTTTTGTAGGAGTTTACATACCTTTTTCATATATTCAAACAGATTCAATAGCTTTCCAACAACAGCAGCATTAAACAAAGGGAACCAAATTGATCTATATATTCCTAAATACAAATAGCAGTTCCATTTACAGTATGTATCTAGTGGTAAAAAAATGTTCTCTATATAAAATTACTTCTTATCATATTAATCCAAAAGAGCATTTCTAAGCACAGATCCAAAAGACATAAATAAGGATAACCCTATAAATGCTTGATTCAATGATGCTCCAGGTGAGCAGAGACAAGGAGAAAAAGAGGGATAAAAAGTCAGCAAAGCAATCTCTCTAAGTTTTAGTATTCAGTTGTATGTACATAGAATATATAGCAAAAAGTGCCTATACTAACATATACTCACATTCATAAGGTTGCTGACTACCCATCCTAGGGCCAAGCAATCTATTTGTGTACAACCCCACGTGGAATGTGGGGAGATTCCTGCATTGTGCTAGACTGCGATCAGATCTGGTAAACAATGGAACAAGTTGGTGAGGCCCCAAAATGGAACCAATGTATGGTCAGCAGAGGCATCCATTAAATAAAAAGGTACTTCCAAATGGATTCTTCAGGAAGGTTCATATGTATTGATTATAAGAACAGGTTAAAATACACCATCAATGTGTTTTGTAGCTCTTTAGTGGCCACTAAAAAGTTGTACAGTACACTGGATGAAAAAATATGAATTTTTATTTTTTTAAGGTGAACTTAATATATATATAATAAAAAATAAACTCACTGGCCACTTTATTAGGTACACTTGTACACTTATAATCAACCAATGGCAGCAACTCAATGCATTTAAGCATCTAGACGTGGTGAAGACAACTTGCTGAAGTTCGAACCCAGCATCAGAATGGGGAAGAAAGGGGATTTAAATGACTTTGAATGTGGCATGGTTGTTGGTGCCTGACGGGCTGGTCTGAGTATTTCAAAAACTGCTGATTTTCGGGGATTTTCACACACAACCATCTCTAGGGTCTACAGGAATGGTCCAAAAAGGAGAAAACAACCAGTGAGTTGCAGTTGTGTGGACATAAATGCCTTGTTGAGGTCAGAAGAGAAAGGGCAGACTGGTTCCAGATGATAGAAAGGCAACAGTAACTCAAATAACCACTCGTTACAACCAAGGTATGCAGAATACCATCTCTGAATGCACAACACATCCAACCTTGATGCAGCAGAAGACCACACCAGATGCCCCCCCTGTCAGCTAAGAACAGAAAGCTGAGGCTACAATTCGCACAGGCTCATCTTAATTGGACAATAAAAGATTGTAAAAAGGTTGTCTAGTCTGATAAAACTTTCAGCTGAAACATTCAGATAGTAGGGTCAGAATTTGGCATAAACAACATGAAAACATGAACCCATCCTGCCTTCTTTCAATGGTTCAGGCTGGTGATGGTGGTATAATGGTGTGGGGGATATTTTCTTGGCACACTTTTGGCCCCTTAGTACCAATTGAGCATTGTTTAAAAGCCACGGCCCACCTGAGTATTGTTGCTGACCATGTCCAATCCTTTTATGACTACAGTGTACCCATCTTCAGATGGCTACTTCCAGCAAGATAATGCACCATGTCACAAATCTCAAATCATCTCAAACTGGTTTCTTGAACATGACAATGAGTTCACTGTACTCAAATGGCCTCTACGGTCACTAGATCTCAATAAAATAGAGCATGTTTGGGGTGTGGTGGAACTGGAGATTTGCATCAAAGTTTAAGGTGAATGGTTTGTCAAAAAATGTTGTTATACAGCTGAATAGAATAGAAAAATAGCATAGGAATTTAAAGACAAATTATACAGTCTAATGGGAGTGGGTTCATAATTAACTGCCAAGGGTGCAGCTGCAGGGCACTAATGAGGAAATCTGCTGGGCCTGCATCCCTTAAGATGTGCTCCTATTGAAAGTTTTTCTCCAAAAATTACATTTATGTTGCAGGGGATGCCTGAAATCTGACTTGTATCTTAGACAGACTTCTGGGAAAATTGGTGAGCCAATCACACAAGCAGGAAATTATGTTTCTGGGTAACCATATTGCAATGCATTTTCAGAAAATAACAGCGGCTGCAGATTGAAAAGGAAAGGTCATTTTTTATAACATTCAATTAATTTATGATGAGTGTCACAATTATATGTGCTATATTATTTTTTCTTTATTTGCTATTCCCCCCCCCCCCCCCCCCACGAAAAAAAGGAGTTACCCTTTAAATCTAGATTCAACTCAACTCAATTCAATTCAAGTGATTTGACCTGGTGAGGCCAGTAGACATTTCTATCAAAATTGCAAAGTTCTGCAAAGATTGAGGGAGACAAGGCCAGCAATAGTGTGTGTCTAATAAAAAGGGAGAACACAGTATTTAAGTCAGGTTTTTAATGGCAAGGTACAAAATAACACTCACAAGTGATAAATAAAAGATAAGCTCATCTGTTGTCCTGTGGTCCAGGAGGCTCCTAGTGTTAGGAGGAGGCTCCAATGCGTGTCTGTGTAGGTTGTGTATCTGCAGCACGTCCTGTGGCCAACAGTAAGGCAACCGGGACCAGCGTGGAGCACACGGAAATGACATCACAGAGCTGTCGCAGTGAGGGAAGATGGGCTGGCAGGCTATGCGCTCGGAGCATCAGCTCCTTCTACAGGCCTGTACCTTGCCATTAAAAACCTGACTTTAAAGCGGTTCTGCACACATTTCATTTAGTAAATCTCTTTGCCTTCCAAATCAGGCAAAGAGTACTAAATGAAATGTGTTTTTTTTTTTTTTTTCACTTACCATGTAATCGATGACTTCCGGTCCTCTGTCTCTGCGGGGGTGGGCGGGGTCTGTGCGGGGATCCTCGTCACGACGCACTGTCTCCTGGGATCTGGTGTCATTGATCCCAGGAGCCTG
Source organism: Lithobates sylvaticus (assembly GCA_028564925.1). Taxonomy (NCBI): domain Eukaryota; kingdom Metazoa; phylum Chordata; class Amphibia; order Anura; family Ranidae; genus Lithobates; species Lithobates sylvaticus. Next base: position 377,678,788 of record CM053026.1, on the reverse strand, counting down.
TGCAGGCATCTTCCGAAATCTCGCGAGATTTCGGCACATCTTCCGAAATCTCGCGAGATTTCGGACACATCTCGCGAGATTTCGGAGAACGTGAGCTGCACTTTGCCGTTACTGCGCACGCGCGAGCTCGGCGCAGTAACGGCGGTGCATGCTGGGCCATCTAAAGTGCCTGTGGGGTTTCACATGCCCACAGGCAAGATGGCCCCCAGCACAAAAGCAGCAAATAAAGAAGTTTATCGGAGGAAAACCGGCTGCGATCGCGATGGAAGATGGAACAGGTAAGTCCCCCAATTTAGTTATTAATAGTTAGCATATTCCCCCAAAAAAAAAAAAAACCCCAGTGCAGAACCGCTTTAATACTGCAGTGTTGGCTCTCTCTGAGGACAGCAGCCACCTTTATTACCCCACCATCCTATCCTATGGACTGATGATTTTACTTATGAACTGTTTACAGACTGAATACAACTTATTTTTTAGTCACACTGTCTTTTTGTGCTAACAGTTATTGATACCAGTGTCTGATGCTTGAGGCCATGGAGAAACTGATTCAAAAGGTGTAAAAAACAAAAACACTTTTTACATACGGTAATATAACATTACATTGTACACCTTGTAATATAATTTAAAGTCCATTTCGACATTTGTGGTTAGGTTTGAGAAACAACAAAGGCATACTGTGATGCACAAATGTATTGTCTGCTGACTCAGCCACAAGTAATTGTTTCCACTCCAGACTAACACGCATCTGCATGATACATGAGACTGTCTAATACTTTTATTGTGTGGATTACAAATTCTTTATTTGTACTTGTAGTACAATTTTTCTTATGCTACATGTGCAAACAATCAAACTTTAAAACACACACACACCTGCATAAAGAGCGGAAATAATACAATTAACACCACTGCAGTGTAAGGCCTCATTCACACGAAGTGGATCCGATCATCCGGCGGATGACAGGTTCGTCTCTGCTCACTGAGCGGGGAGGGGCCTGGCAGAGCGCCGCTGATTCCTATTGAGGGATCGGACGAAAAGCATGTCCATTTTTATCAGATCTCATCCGATCCGCCGGGACGGATGCAAACTTATCGCCATACGTCTGATTTTAGCGGATCGGATGTCAGCAGACATGGTCACCGCTGACATCCATCGCTCCATAGACCTGCATGGAGCGTCCATTCAGGTCCGCTTAAAAAAACTGTCAGGCGGACCTGAACGGTCCATCCATGTGAAAGGGGCCTAAACCTGGACTTGGGGCACCATGGGTTAATTATTTATGCTACTGTGGACATTGATGTATTATAATGAACACAAAGAAAAACAATGTACAAGAATCATATTTAGTTCTATATCCAGCCATGATCACATATACTATGCAATGATATGAGACAGATAGCAAATTCTCATGTACAGCACAGGCACGTGGGAAAATAGAGAAAATAGAAGATAAATATATATTAAAGAATATGTTACCCCGACATTTCATATTCCTTTTATGTGCCTGCTGTACTATGTACTTGTATGAAAAAGTATCCTGTTCTCTTTATATTGCTTCCTTTGTGTGAAATACCTGGTCTGTTTTCCTAATAACCACACTAGGCATGAGAGCACAGTGTGATTAGTTTTTTTGTCTGTTGTGGGACTTTCCTCCAATGGCCAAGACTTGTACTGTCATACCCCCCTGCACAGCCATTCACTTGTTTTGCCTTATATTTCAGAATGGGTTGTTTTACAATTTGAGGGTTCACATATGTTTAACCGGTTCCCGACCGGCCGCCGCAGTTGTACTGCGGCAGGTTGGCTCCCCTGGGCGAGGCGCCATAACTCTACGTTAGCCCTTTAAGATGCTGTAGGAGGCGCGCGTACCCACAGCGTGTGCCCAGAGCCAATGCGAGTGCCCAGTGGGCGCATTGACTGCCGGGCACCCGCGATTGCTCGTGACAGAGCGAGAACCGGGATCTGAACACACCTAGGTAACACACTTAACCCCTTGATCCCCCCGAGTGTTAACCCCTTCCCTGCCAGTGACATTTATACAGTAATCAGTGCATTTTTATAGCACTGATCGCTGTATAATTGTCAATGGTCTAAAAAATGTGTCAAAAGTGTCCAATTTGTCCCCTGCAATATCGCAGTCCCGATAAGGATCGCAGTCCCGATAAGGATCGCAGATCACCACCATTACTAGTAAAAAAAAAATAATAAAAATGCCATAATGCTATCCCCTATTTTGTAGACGCTATAACTTTTGTACAAACCAATCAATATACGCTTATTGCAATTGTCAGTTAAAGCGACGCAGTGCCGTATCTCAAAAAATGGCCTGGTCATTGAGTAGCCAAATCTTCCAGGCCTCAAGTGGTTAAATTCAACTATTTTGATGGCCCAATGATATCTAACTGATCATTTCAATTAGACATTGATTGCGTATATTAGAAGGAAACCCATTATTTCCCTGCACTCACTTTCTAGGGAGCTGTGAAATGGGACAGGGTCAGGTGACACCTGTTCTGCCCCATTAAGGGGTAGATAAACATAGAGGGTAAGTTAATGGTGTGCGTTACCATTGGGCCAGCTTTTGATGTTATTTGATGGGGATGGAAGACAGTAAAATGTGAATAAAGAATTCTGATTCACAAAGCTTCACAATTAAAGTCTGTACTACTCAAATCTGGCCACAATGGAGAAAATTGCCTGTACATTGCATTGAAACTTGTCAATGTTATAATAAGATAAAAAATAGATTTTGAAGAATATGGAAGAATGTTGCACCAAAAACGCACCACCATTTTCATACTGAGCAAAAAAAAATCACTAACCCTTACTCATATTTACATATTTAGGAATTTGAAAAAGTGAGACTGCATTCACACCCAAGCATCGTGTTTTTGCACGTTTTTTCAGGAGTTTCATTGAGCGTTTATCAGCATTATTATGTATAGCATTTTCCAAGAGTCTTGGAGCTTTGCCATTTCTGTATTAGCCAATAGAGCTATCATCTATCACTCTATCATCTGTTATGTCATTTGTTGCTATGTGTTTCTGCTTTCAGCTGCTTCAAAAACATACCAATCTGCCCAAATTGAGCTACAAAAATAGCTACAAAACCTTTTTGAGCTTCAGGCTTTTGGCTTCAGGTATTTTTGAATGGAGATTGTTCTCACGCAGTTGAAAAGTTGGCCTACCGCTGGCCATGCATTGGAGTGGCGTCTGAGCAGTCCCTGCCTTTTATCAGGGACAAAGAAGTGAGAGGGTTGGCAGTGCGATTGTTGAATTGGTCCTCCACAGTGCAACATTTACAGAATCTGCTAGATTGCTTTCCATCTCCAAGTGACCGAGTTGTTTTAAGTCCATAAGTCCACTCCACAGATATAACCATACCAGGACATAATAAAATAAATAATAAAAAATACAAATTATAATGTCTATTAATCATTTTCATTAAGTGATCTTATTTTAAATTATTTAATGTGCACTTACTAGTAACATGAATTAATAAACTACGAAGTCATGGAAATTTCTTGCTCTTTGGGAATTGCAGTTCTCAGTTCATTGACTAAAAGAATCCGTTTGATTAGCTGACTTAAAAGGTGTTAAGCTAATACATTTAGTATCCTTGCTTGAAGGATTAAGCCATGTAAGAACCTGAATTTGATCAGAGGTGAAAGGAAGTATGACAGAATTTGAATACTGATATTTAATCTACCTCTTTTTGCACACATGTATATACAATAAAGTCATGATTTGCAGTAAAGTCTTGCAATGATCAAAATGGGAAATTGACTAACACAAGCACGGATGACCACTCAGTATACATGACTTATAAAAAAATGTAATGCAAATAACTGTGTAAACAATCATCAATGTTATTAACACTGCATCAGTGTGTACCACATGTTGATACATAGGTTGTATATCTTTAGCTTTTCAGCTCTAGTACCTTTATACCCCTTATGGACGAAAACAATTTTTTAATTTCCACCATGGGTCTGTTTATTTGGTGATGACTTTGTCATTACTTATGATAACAAAGTAATATATACTGTACCTTGGCTTTATTGGAATATCAATGCAATTTTGTAGTGCAAACATTATTTTATTTTATTTTGGAATCTATATAAAAAATATTATTAAAAATAAAACAAAATAAAAAATGTTCTGTTATAACCAATATTGGTTAAAAAAAAGGTTTTGCTGTATATTTTATACTTTCGTTTGTTTCAAATGCTATTTTTGATACAAAGCATGGGAGAGTGTTTTTTGCAAATTAAAAAAGAGCATTATATTTTTCAGGTTTGTGCATTTTCTTGTTATATGACAAAAAGTAACTAAAGTAAAAAATTAAAGCTAAAGAAGATAGGTATCAATGGTAAAATAACTATAAAAAACCCACTGCACAGAACAGGTAAGTATGACATGTTATTTAAAAAAAAAATCTACCTTTAATATCACTTTGAGGGCCCAAGACTGAACTCTTATGCCCCATACACACGATCGGAAATTCCGCTAGCAAAAGTCCGATGAGAGCTTTTGGCCAGAAATTCCAACCATGTGTATGCTCCATCGGACTTTTGCTGGCGGAATTCCCGCCAGCAAAAGATTGAGAGCATGTTCTCTATTTTTCGGTCGGAAAAAGTTCCGATCCGTAATTCCGATCGTCTGTACAAATTCCAACCAGCAAAATTCCTATGCATGCTCGGAAACAGTTTGACGCATGCTCGGAAGCATTGAACTTGATTTTCTCGGCTCGTCGTAGTGTTGTACATCACTGCGTTCTTGACGGTCGAAAGTTCATAGAACTTTTGTGTGACCGTGTGTATGCAAGCCAAGCTTGAGTGGAATTCCGTCGGAAAAAACATCCAAGTTTTTTCAGACGGAAAATCTGCTCGTGTGTACGGGGCATTAGGCATGCTCTTATTAGAGCTGGGTTATGGTGGTTTTAGTTTTCAACTACTTTCTTGGTCCGATCTTTATAAAGTGCGCAATAACTTCCTTTATGTAGCTTCCAAAAAGGAAATCTTCAATCTTCTGGATAGTGGATACCACAAATAGTTACGTTAAGGCCCCTTTCACACTGGGGTGGGAGCCGTGGTGACGGTAAAGCAGCGCTATATTTAGCGGTGCTTCACCATCGTTTTGCCCACGGGATTCGGCCGCTCGGTGCGCTTTTTACCCCCCGCGAGCGTCCGAAAAAGGGTTAAAATCCCCCGCAGAGCGCCGCCGTAGGGAAGGAGCTACGGCTAGGGAAGGAGCGGTATAGGAGCGGTGAATACACCGCTCCTATCCTGCTCCAAAGATGCTGCTAGCAGGACTTTTTGTGCCGTCCTGCTAGCGCACCGCTCCAGTGTGAAAGCCCGCCGGCTTTCACACTGGAGTGAATGGGGCCGTTTTTTTCAGGCGGTGTACAGGCGCTATTTTTAGCGTTGTGAAAACCGCCCCAGTGTGAAAGGGGCCTTAGACCCAAATAAAAATAATATTTTTTTATTAAACCACTTAGCTGACGTACCTTCAGATGTTGGAGTATACATTCTATAACAAATCAATAACGTTAGTAAATGACATGTATATATAGTGCATTGTAGTCTGTGCATGCACATAATAAATAGCATTTAATAGGAGAGAGAGGGTGTGGTTGAAAGAAGGTGGGCCAACATCCCTGGATAGGCATAAATGAAAAAAGAACCCCCCAAAAATGTATGGGATTATGTGAGCCCAAAGTATGCACAAAAGTAACAGAAAAGCATATATATAAAAAGCAGTAATACACATTTGATTGTTACAATGATAATAAAAACAATGGGTGGCTGGTGTGATGGTTAAATACCAACATGGTACCAAATACAGATACAGATGATTGCATATGAATTTTGGTCTCATAGGAGATGAGACCTGACCGCTACATACACTAAACACTGACACGTTTCAGAATAATGATTCCTTCTTCAGGGGTAAGTAGCAGAGAGATAAGTATCTGTTCTATAAAAAAAATATGTAAATACAGGCAAATATAACCAAGACAACCGCAAATACATAGCAAAGAGCCTTTTTTTAACATAAATGTTAAAAATATGTTTTTTTGGCCTCTTGTGAGTATATACTTGTGCATGATAGACAGCGAAGCCTTGTCTGTCTTTAGGCCATATGTAACTTTTCAGTGTGTCCAATGTATTATTATTATTATCATACAGGATTTATATAGCACCAACAGTTTGCGCATTGCTTATGTAGGTATAGTTTCAGCACAATTTTGATACTCCCTTGCCACTTCCATACATTCTTACATTTAATTGTTTTGGCACCTTGCAGCTACAGTGCCTTGCAAAAGTATTCACCCCCCTTGGCATTTTTCGTGTTTTGTCTCCTCACAACCTGGAATTAACATGGATTGTTTGAGGATTTGCATCATTTAATTTACAGAACATGCCCACAACTTTTTTATTGTCATTTATGGTTTATTATTAATTTGGTCCTTGCTGTGAGCTTCCCTAGGTGTATTTTGGGACTAATTGGCTGTCTTCTGTTGGGATGGATGCCACTGTTGGTTTTTAATCGTTTTGGCCATTGTACAGATGACTTTTGCCTTATAAGGACATGTAAGTGTGAATATCATGCACACATTTGTTAAAAATAAGCTCTTTGCTATGTATTTGTGATTGTCTTGGTTAAATTTGGCTGTTTTTAAATATTTTTTTGGTTATAGAACAGATACTTACCTCTCTGCTTCTGAGCCCCTGAAGAAAGAATCATTATTCTGAAATGCGTCGGGGTCTTGTGTATGTAGCGGCCAGGTCTCATCTCCTATGAGTCCAACAATTCATATGCAATTATCTTTATCTGTATTTGGTACCTTGATGGTATTTTAGCAATCACACCAGCTACCCATCGTTTTTATTTTCATTGTAACAATAGCATTTGTATTACTGCTTTTTATATACAGTATCTAACAAAAGTGAGTACATATTTTTGTAAATATTTTATTATATCTTTTCATTGGCCAACACTGAAGAAATGCCACTTTGCTACAGTGTAAAATATTGAGTGTACAGCTTGTATAACAGTGTCAATTTGCTGTCCCCTCAAAATAACTTAACACACAGCCATTAATGTCTAAACTGCTAGCAACAAAAGTGAGTACACCCCTAAGTGAAAATGTCCAAATTGGGCCCAATTAGCCATTTTCCCTCCCATGTCATGTGACTCGTTAGTGTTACAAGGTCTCAGGTGTAAATGGGGAGAAGGTGTATTAAATGTGGTGTTATCGCTCTCACTCTCTCATACTGATCACTGGAAGTTCAACATGGCACCGCATGGCAAAGAACTCTCTGAGTATCTGAAAAAAATAATTGTTGCTCTACATAAAGATGGTCTAGGCTATAAGAAGACTGCCAAGACCCTGAAACTGAGCTGCAGCACGGTGGCCAAGACCCTACATCGGTTTAACAGGACAGGTTCCACTTAGAACAGGCATCACCATGGTCGACCAAAGAAGTTGAGTGCACGTGTTCAGCATCATATCCAGAAGTTGTCTTTGGGAAATAGACGTATGAGTGCTGCCAACATTGCTGCAGAGGTTGAAGGGGTGGGTGATCAGCCTGTCAGTGCTCAGACCATATGCCGCACACTGCATCACATTGATATGCATGGCTGTCGTCCCAGAAGGAAGCCTCTTCTAAAGATGATGCACAGGAAAGCCTGCAAACAGTTTGCTGAAGACAAACAGACTAAGGACATGGATTACTGGAACCATGTCCTGTGGTCTGATGAGACCAAGATAAACTTATTTGGATCAGATGGTATCAAGCGTGTGTGGCAGCAACCAGGTGAGGAATACAAAGACAAGTGTGTCTTGCCTACAGTCAAGCATGGTGGTGGGAGTGTCATGGTCTGTGGCTTCATGAGTGCTGCCGGCACTGGGGAGCTACAGTTAATTTAAGGAGTCATGAATGCCATGTACTGTGACATACTGAAGAAGAGCATGATCCCCTCCCTTCAGAGACTGGGCCGCAGGGCAGTATTCTGACATGAAAACAACCCCAAACATACCTCTAAGATGACCACTGCCTTGCTAAAGAAGCTGAGGGTAAAGGTGATGGACTGGCCAAGCATGTCTCCAGACCTAACCCCTATTAAGCATCTACAGTCCCAAAAAGCCCCCCTTTATTGCAACTGATTAGGGATGGAGGTGTAGTGAGTAACTGTATCGTTGGATCATGACCCTCAATGTCCTCATATTAATCATGACGATCTCCCTTATGGGTAGTTTGTTTTTTCTATCATGTTTCAGTGCTTTTATTTACCATTCCAAGACAAATGCAAAAATACATATTTCTTTCCAACACTCTGTGGTCTGTGTCTGCATGCGCACTGCCGGGTTGTTGGACCAATCTTTTTGCCTCATTTCCTCCGGGAGCTGCGATGCTTTCTCGGCGCCCCTCCCATGTCCCCCCTTACCCAACTTACGTGGGTTGCGGGGATGTGGGCGGGGCTGTCTGCCCTGGCATCGGTGCCACACTGCTGCTTGTGCAGTTGATGCTTTGCGTCTGCTGACACAGGCAGGTGTTACCATCCTGGCTGACGGTGAGATGGATGTCTGGGGTTCAGTGAGCGTTTTCTGCCCTGACTCTGGCGCCCGTCCCAAATGTCATGCCTTTTTGTGACGCTGGGTGGGGTCCGTTCGTTACACAGGGATCATTCAAACAGCCTTTTTTTTTTTCAGCCAGTTCCCACATTGATGCATAATCTGTGCAGTCTGCACCTGTTACTACTGTTATACACTCCCACTGGGCGGGGTCCGCTCATTACATAGGGAGCATTTAAACACACTTTTTTCATTCACAGTCAGTCCTCTGACTGATACACACCCTGTGCAGTCTGCACCAGACATCGCTGGCTTCTACTCCTATATCAGCAACACTAGGTAACTACCACTATGACATTTATTTCATATGTGGTTTTAATCCCAGGATTTTATTACATTTTCTGGGGACTTATGCTGTTTTGATATCAGTTCATACTCATTTTAGTCGGGCTCCTTTCTTTGATTAGCTTACATTTTTACATCTTTAGCACCATTTGGTGTATTTATGTTTTTTATTGATCCACAGAATGGAGCCCCTTTGTCACATTGTTACAGATACTTTGGGCTACATCCATACTCATGCTCCCTGTGTTCCTACTGGACCCTATTACCACAGCTTCCGGACCAGGCATTCCTTTTGGCCCTAACACCCTGGCGGTGTGTTTGTTTCACACTAAGCAGATACGTGAGTCTTACAGGGATGACCATCTCATCCTCCATGTATGTATATTCATTCTTTTCCATTTTTTATCTGAATGGTTGATTTTGACATACTTACCTCTTTATATAGATGTATCATGCATTCGCCCCTGATGATTGGATAAATCCCATGAAACGCGTCGGGCCTAACCTAGATGCAATGCATACATACTCATATGGTCTTTGGATTCAGGCGTGGATTTAAACTGTTATATTATAATTATTTTTTTATTATTGAGGACAATACTATTGTATATTGTATTCATGTTTTTAACATGTAAATGTTTTGGATGCATGATTTGTTATATTATGTGCCATTATTGCATGTATTGTCTGCCATGCACCTACTCAATCATGGCAAACAAATAAATACTTGTTCATGTTTCACTTTGATTCCTTCGATTAGCCACAATATAGACACCTCATTTAAAGTCCCGACCCTCTTTCTCTATGTATTAAGCATCTGTGGGGCATCCTCAAAAGGAAGGTGGAGGAGAGCAAGGTCTCTAAAATCCACCAGCTCTGTGATGTCACCGTGGAGGAGTGGAGGAGGACTCCAGTGGCAACCTGTGAAGCTCTAGTGAACTCCATGCCCAAGAGGGTTAAAGTAGTGCTGGAAAATAATGGTGGTCACACAAAATATTGACACTTTGGGCCCAATTTGGTAATTTTCACATGGGGTGTACTCACTTTTGTTGCCAACGGTTTAGACATTAATGGCTGTGTGTTGAGTTATTTTGAGGGGACAGCAAATTTACACTGTTATACAAGCTGTACACTACTTTACATTGTAGCAAAGTGTTATTTCTTCAGTGTTGTCACATAAAAAGATATAATAAAATATTTACAAAAATGTGAGGGGTGTACTTACTTTTGTGAGATACTGTATATATGCTTTTCTGTTACGTTGTTTGCATACTTTGGGCCAACATAATCCCATTAATTTTTGGGGGGTTCTTTTCTAATTTCATAATAAATGGCATGAGCATATGATTTTGAATGTAATCAATTGTCAGACAGAAACTGTGCCTGATGAAGTTCCAGGCTCGGTCACAACAAGTGATGCTAAATAAGAATGAGGCTAGGTTCACACTGGTGCGATTGTGTTTCTGGCATTCACACTGCATTTTGCAATCTATTTCTGGGTGTCGTTAAGATAAGATTACACATATTAGAGTAAGCAAACTTAATGTATTCTTGAAAATACTACCTGTATCGTTGAGCTGCTATACACACTGGACAAATGTGAATAATTGGAATGTAACATGTATATTTCTATATTACACCATATTTGTAAAAGAAATTAAAACTATTGAAGAAAAAAAAAGATAACATTACACCCGCAGTAGATCGTAGTGACGCTGTGCGATTGCAGGTAAACAAAGTGAATCTTGTGCGTTTCCCGCATCGCATTAGTGTGAACTGGGACTGAAAAGATACATTCTTCATAGGTTAGCCTTCACAGTTTTAACAATTCAAAAACAAAAAAATTTACATTTATGCATCCACCCAATCATGACAGTTTGTCTTTAAGCCACAATGTCCATGCATTAATATATCATTTGATTTGGCAGTTACATTTCAGAGCCCTTTTAACATTTCAACTATGGGTCTATTAATTTTTCAAAGCAGTATTAAACCCCAAAGCAAACATTTATTATAGTGCAGCTTACCAATACTTAGATGTAATGGGTGCATTGGTTTCCTTTTTAATAGGCTTTCTTTCTTCTATTTTCATCTGGATATCTAGCCAGATAGTCTGCTGTTTTTCACCAGCTCAAGTTTCCCAGCAAAATATATCAGTTTTAATAGATGAGACAGGGGGACGTGGCCTGACGCATGGAGGAGTGAGACGTGTTTGCTCTCAGCTCCCAGCTCCCTCGGCTCCACGGACCACATAACGGCCAGTAAACCGGCCCAAACCAGCCTCATGGGGAAGGACAAGACCAAGGCACCTAAGGGCAGCAGTGGACACCGACAAGGGGGTGATTTGGACGATTATTTTGGCCGCTGCAGATCGTCTTTACAGTGCAGGCCAGAATCCAAGATGGCGCCAGCCCCTCCGTCCCCAGTGCTTTGAGACAGCCATGCACACACAGGTGAGCACAAACACTCGCTCCCTGACAACCATGACTTCCCCCCCCAGGCTCACAAGAAGCCGATCTAATGCCTCCTTAGAATCAGGGGAAGGGTGGGACATGGAAGCCCAGATCAGATCCCTCCACAGCTACATGAGGTCCCTGCCCACTAAAGCAGACTTTGAACACTGTGTTCACAGAATTGAAAAGACCTACAGAAAAGAGACTGACAAGATGTGGGGGCGCGTTTTGAAGATGTTGAGGGCACAGTTGATGGCATACGTGACACTGTGCAAGCACATGACAGAATCCTTAACACCCACACGGTCATGCTCCAGCAACTCTCTTACCAACAGGACGACCTCGAAAATCGCAGTCGTCGCAACAACCTGTGCATACGGGGGATACCCGAGTCGGTTGACCCCAAGAACCTACCTGCGGCTCTAACTGGCATTTTTAACCAATTACTCCAACGCCCTAAAGATGACCCGATCGAATTAGACCGTGTGCACCGCACCACGGGCCCACGCACCCCTGATCTCTCTTTTGTGTGCGACACCCTGTGCCGAATCCATTTCTACAAGGTAAAGGAGAACATTATGAGAGCTGCCAGTACGCAACACTCGATCCTTTTCAACGATACACCTGTTATGCTCCTGCCTGATCTCTCCCGCCAAACACTGGCAATGAGGAAAGCTCTGAGACCTCTCACACAACTTCTGCAATCAAAGCAGATCAAATACCAGTGGCGCTTCCCATTCCACTTGCGAGTACACCACGGGGGTAAAACCGCCATATTCCGCACACTTGGAGACTTGCCGTCATTCCTCAGCACATTGAAACTCCCTCAAGTTGCACTACCTGACTGGCCGTTTGCACCGACCACCCCGGGACTGCCTTATACACCGCAATGGCAGAAACAAGGCCGCAAACGAACACCTCGATCCTCCCAGCACCAGGGCCCCAACGATTGAACTGAACCGGAGGGTTCTCTCTGGCCTATCCCCTTTTTCTATTCTTAGGGACCCCCCTAAGAAGTGCCTAGACCCGCAAGGGTCAATTTGATTGCTGACCATTTAACTACCTTTCTTTCAGGTTTTTGAAATTTTCTTCGCTGCAGCGCCCCCTCCTTTCTATGCATGCAAACGGAGTGCTCCCTAATGACTGTTTCAGCTCCCTCAACACAGGCCTCAGGACTTGTTTCTGCACTCCCATGCATGCAATTGTGCCCCACAGGTTATTCTTATTAAGGCTCTACAGCTACCAGTTTACTTAGTTTGTCGCCTACATAGGGCCTGTTGCACATTGATATCCCCACTAATGTTACCATGCTATATGCTTTGCCGGTTTATAAACCTACCTCTGATGACCGTTTATATGTTTTTACTTACTATGTTACTAGGTCTATTTTTACTAGGTCATAACTCATTTTTGTCTTTACCGTGGAGCCAGGGTGCGGGGAGCTACCCTGCTCTATGGTCCCACCTTGCACCTAACCCCCATTCCCCCCCCCCCCCCCCCCCCTTACGGGTTTTTTTTTTTTTTTCTCTCCTCTGTGCCCTGTTGGACACTGGGGTGTACACTGACGTGTGCCTTAATGGAAGGCTTTTTTGCTCCTTATTGTTGAGCTTTTTGAGCCACCTAGTGGCCTTTTTTATTTTTTATTTTTCTTTTTGATTTTTCTTTTTCTTTCTCTTTTCAGTTTTCTTTTTCTGCTGGCTCCTGACCTACTGGAACTTCTCCCCACAATTACTGTTTATGTATCCCATGTTGTTTACATTTCTGATAACAGTAGTGGGGGAACGCAGCCATATTTATGCCTACAATTCCTGCTTACACAGGGTTATAATATTATTTCTTTTCTCTCTCTTTCTCTTTTTTTGTCTCTTCTCTACTTTAATAACTTGCCTATATTCCTCTGTCTCCCCTCCTGTTTCCCACACCCTCCGGACCGGAAAATCTCTTCACCCCCCTCGTCTAAAATATTTACTTGCAGACTTCCCATCTTCACTTATTGTGTCTCTCATTCCTCTGATTTTATATGGCGAATGATGGACCAATAGCCTTAGCATCCTTTAATTGTAGAGGTTTTAACACACCGAGAAGCGGAGCCATACGCTCTACCATTTCCATAAACGAACCAAAATCCTACTACTACAAGAGACACACTTTCGCAAGGGAGCAGTGCCAGCCTTGCACAATAGGTATTACCCGATACCTATTGTGGTATCACAGTACTAATCCCCTGGCCAAGTCCAAGGGGGTATCAATCGCTTTTCACAAATCCTTCACCCCAGAAGTACTAGACTCTCTTATAGATGACGCGGGTCGTTACATATTTCTGAAACTGAAACTAAATGATTTTCGCTTTACAGTGGCTAACATTTATGTGCCCAATACAGGCCAGGCTCGGTTCCTCTCCTCGGTCCTCACCAGACTGTCCTCCTTCGGGGGGTCTTCATTCATCATTGGAGGTGACCTGAACGTCGTACTGTCTCCGTCCGCAGACACATCCTCGGGTAAGTCCTCTGTTCCTTACTCCACACTGACACGCATAAAATCGCTTCTACACTCCTCCCATCTGGTGGATGCCTGGCGGGTCCAGCATCCAACAGAGAGGGACTACAGTAGACTAGATCACTTCCTTATCTCCCAATCCCTATTGGACACACCCCTCCAAACCTCGATCGGTTCTATACTCTGGTCAGACCATGCCCCAGTAAACCTGACTCTAGTTCATCCCCCTGCGACCCCCTGGGGGCGAGCTGGAGACTTAATGATTATTTACTCCAGAACTCTGTATGTGTTGCCGACATCTCTATGGCTATACGAAATTTTATAGGGGACCATTCCACTGACACGACCTCTCCATTAAACCAATGGGAAGCATTAAAATGCGTGATACGAGGTGTCCTAATGCAACACGGCTCCCGCTTCAAGAAGCCTAGAGCACACGACATCCGCAAACTCCCCACCACGATTGCTGATCTTGAACCCATACACAAACGAGACCTGGACCCTGCTATTTTTGTCCAGCTCTCAAATGCCCGTAGAGACCTACTCCAGCTCCTAGACTCGCACTCTTTAATAGCTAGGGATAAAGCCCGAAATCATTTCTACTCACTTGCGAATAAATGTGGTAAACACTTAGCGAGGATCATACACCCTAGACCTCCCCGACACTCTATCCCCTTCATTGTCCAACCCAACCAAGTTAAAACTTTTAATACATCTGGCATATCGGCATCTTTCCAACAGTATTACTCACAGCTTTACAACCTCCCACGCGCAACCCCTGACACCCAGTCTCCCACCTCCAGCGACCCCATGCAAGGCTATATTGCTGAAACGGCCCTACCCACAATAGATGCTTCGGATGCGATGACCCTTGACGAACCCCTAGCCACATCCGAATTCCTACAGGCCATCAAAGCCCTGAAAGTGGAAAAATGCCCGGGACCTGATGGTTACACTCCCTGGTTCTATAAAACCTTTGCTCCCCAACTGGCTCCCCTCCTGATGAAAGCCTTTAACTCAATAAATGACTCCAACCTCCCCTCTAAAGAATTCTTATCGGCCAATATCTCCATTATTCCCAAACCGGGTAAGGACCCATCCAAATGCAGTAGCTACCGACCCATCTCTTTGCTCAATATAGACATTAAAATATTTGCGAAAATCCTGGCAACCCGCTTATCCCCCATACTACCTAAAGTGATACATAACGACCAAGTGGGGTTTGTCCCCGGTAGAGAGGCAAGGGACAACACCACCAAGACAATTCATCTCATATCCCTAATACAGCGCAAAGGCCTGAAAGCCTGCCTTCTATCCTTCGACGCCGAAAAGGCCTTCGACAGGGTCAGAAATTTTTGCAACTGTCCCTGGAACAACTTGGCATTGGAACGTCCTATATCTCGAAAGTCATGTCCCTATACTCCCGACCCTCTGCCACCGTTTTGGTAAACGGCACAGTGTCAGCTCCCTTTGAAATCACAAACGGTACCAGGCAGGGCTGTCCCCTCTCCCCCCTCCTTTTTGTTATTGTTATTGAACACGTCTAAACCCATCTATCCACGGCATACATACACCATCTGCCCACCATAAACTGTCCCTATACGCCGATGACCTATTAGTATACATTCAAAACCCGCATACTTCGCTCCCATCACTACTCCAAGAATTCCAACGTTTCGGTGCTCATAGTAACTTCAAAATCAATATATCTAAGATGGAAGCTCTTAACATATTCCTCACCCCCTCCACGTTATCCCTTCTGAAATCTAACTTTTCATTCCGATGGCAAAATAAAGGGATCTCCTACCTAGGGATAGTCATACCCTCTAATCTGACAAATCTATTCTCCCTAAACTATATCCCCTTGCTATCCTGCATATGGAAAGATTTAGAGGAATGGGCAGGATCCTCACTACCCTGGTTCGGGAGGATCAATACCCTGAAAATGGACACTCTGCCCAAGCTCCTATACCTGTTTCAAACAGTCCCCATATATGTCTCCAAATCCCAAGCCATAAGCTTTATGTGGAATAGAGGACTCCCCAGAGTTAGGTTTAAGTTACTTACTCTCCCAAAAACACAAGGGGGTACAGGTCTACCTGACTTTGAGTCTTATCAAAAGGCTGCCCTTGTAGCGCGTGTCCTGGAATGGTTCCCTCGCCCTTTTCATAAGGCATCAGTAACGATTGAACAAGACCTATCTCCTGTGGACCTCCGGGCCCTCCTGTGGGGTTATAAATATAATTATGCTCGCCTGACCTCTCTATCACCATTGACATCGGCCTCCCTTAAATTATGGTACCAGAAAGGTCTCAACACTATTCTATCCTCTGACCCAGGCCCTTTGACCTCACTATTTGACAATCCCGCACTTCCACAGGGGATAGGTGCAGCCACCTTAGGCTCCTTCAAACGCACCGCATTGCCCCAAGCCCACTCGTTTGTACACCCCTCCCTAGGGACTCCGGTTACCGCAGAGGGACCCGGAGATTGGCTCACGGCACTACACACGTCCACATTCACCAAATGCCTGCACTCCCCTTCCCAAATACACCATGCCCGCACCAGCTTTGAGGAACTATGTTCCCTTCAGGAAACACCTAGACATCTCCTCTCATCCCTATACAGCCTGCTACAGACCTCAACACACGACCAACTCCCGCATTACACGAGGATGTGGTCTGCGGACATAGGGGAAGACATCTCCGAGCCGGAATGGCAAACTTCCTTTCACTTTACCCACAAATCAACTATATCATGTTACTCTCAAGAGAAAAATTTCAAACTCTTATCTAGGTGGTACAGAGATCCCGAAACATTGCACAAAATTTTCCCATCCACACCGGCCACCTGCTGTCGCTGTGGAACATCTGTTGGGATGTATCTACATGTCTGGTGGGGACTGCTGAGGATCTGCCCCTTCTGGACGCAGGTATTTGAGTGCTACAATCTCATCTCTGATAAAACGGTGCCAATCTCCACAAAGATTGCCCCACTCTTTATACTACCTGGGTCTTTGAAATCACAGAAACAAGATCTACTTCGTTTTTTTATGTCCTCAGCGAGGCAACTTATACCTGCATATTGGAAAACAGAGGTGACTCCTCCATTGTCACGGTGGGTTTCTACCATGAATGAAACAATGAGAATGGCGGAGATGTTAGCCCTTGACAACGACACGTATACAAAATTTACAGTGATTTGGTCGGTCTGGCTCCGCTTCTCCTCCTCTGACACCCTATTAAATAAGATCCCAAATCCATAAGAGATAAGATCAGCCCCTCAAGGTTCATTTCAACCATCTACTCCCCTTCCTTCACCTAACTCCCGCTGGTCATCACCGGATTTCCCTCCCCCCCCCCCCCCCCTCCTACCTCCTTCTCTCTCCCTAGTTCCTTATCCTTTCCTTTCATTCTGACTTTATATCTTTCTTACTTCTTTTGCTTTATTTTAACTTACACATGCTACCTATGGTGTGAACACTGGTTACTAGTCAATGACTAAGTTTAATTATATAGAAAACAGGTTTTCTCTCTGACTTTACCCAGTCTAGTAGAGGGAGTCGGCTGTGGGCGATAGCCATTGGGCTGACTTCTTCTATATGTACTTTTGATACCGTTTTCTAACTATGTTCTTTCCATGTTGTTCACTGTTACAATGTTTTTTTTCTTTTTGGAAAATGTCAATAAAATTATTTTCAACACTAAATAGATGAGACAGACCACATAACAGTGGCATGGGTGATTAAAATCATCAGCGTTTATTTATTCATGAAAAACCTTATTCCAAAAAGAAATAAACTGTTTTCAGTAACTGCCTAAAAAATGTGTGAGGCAGAGTTGGGCTTAAATTTGTTAGTTAATCCAAACACTACCCTCCCCCAGATTGACAATGCTGCTGTCTGCTGTTCCTTTCTGTGCACATTCCTCCAGAGTTGTGACTCGCTAATAAAGAAAGTGTGTTACTGGCCAGATCACTAGAGTTACTGGTGAAATCTGGGAAAAATAGCCAAAGAAAATCTAGGAAAACCATCAAATGATGGGTAAGCTGCAATATAATATATTTTTGGTTTTGTATTTAATACTTTAATATTTCTTTGAAATAATTAAGACCAGTGGCGGCTTAATATGACTTAAGATGTTTTCCAGTGGCCAGAAGGCTGTTTGTTCTGATTGGTGTCAAAGAAAATAATTTATTGCTAATTTGGGGATTTATTTTCACTGGCTCATGAAATTTCCCCATTTTAAGTTATTGTTAAATTTTGATAAATAAACATAGTTTGCAGTTTTATATTCTAACGTAAGTCCCTCCGTATGCATTGTAATTTTGAGTTAACCAGTGATTACAACCTAGGTTAAGAAAAGTCATCCAAAGTGACAGAGTGTCAGGAAGGTTTTTTATATACTCTAGGCAGTGATGGTGAACCTTGGCACCCCAGATGTTTTGGAACTACATTTTCCTAGATGCCCATGCACTCTGCAGTGTAGATGAGCATCAAGGGAAATATAGTTCCAAAACATCTGGGGTGCCAAAGTTCGCCATCATTGCTCTAGGGATATATGGATCTGCTGCCAGCGCGTAATGGATAGCTGATGCTTATTTATCTTACACAGTGGTCCAAAGCCACATGAAAGAGATAAACTAGAGGGGGTAATCAATGCTCTCTGCTGGCCCAAGCAAACAACAAGTTCAGGAGTGTGACATTTGCAAACCTATTGGGAAACCAAACTGGTATAAAATCGGAACAGGTATTACTTAGCCACCTATAAATCTCAAATGAAGTTAGAGGCTTGTGCCAAGACAACATAAAGTTTGCAAAGATCTGTGGACCTAAATGAGCATGTGTAAATAGAGAAATTTGAAATTAGTCATAATCACATTCAACGCCATGTGACTTTTGCTGCTTTTTTTATATATTACACAGGAGTCTCTCCCGGTGGCGCTCGCGCGGTCTGTCTCGGCGGTGGGAAATTTAAACGTGGGCAAGGCTGCAAGTGACGCTGGCAAGCTGCAAATGACACTGGGCAAGCTACAAATGATGCTGGCAAGCTGCAAATGGCACTGGGCAAGCTACAAATGACACTGGGCAAGCTACAAATGACACTGGGCAAGCTGCAAATGACACTGGGCAAGCTGCAAATGACACTGGGCAGGCTGCAAATGGCACTGGGCAAGGCTGCAAATGACGCTGGGCAAGCTGCAAATGACGCTGGGCAAGCTGCAAATGACGCTTAAATGTAAGTTTTTTTTTTTTTTTTTTTTTTTTTTCCCTAAACTTCTCTCCTAAAACTTTTTTTCCTTAAAATGCCCTCCTAAACTTGGGGTGTGTGTTATACGCTGGTGCGTGTTATACGCCGATAAATACGGTAATAGTAAAGTAGTAAAATTTGTATTTTTCCCAGTTTGATCAATATAACAATTTTAAAGTGTCACTGTACATATACAGTGCTAATTAAATTTTGCCTTGTTCATTAAAACTCCAAAATTAGCGTGTCAAATGTACAAATTAACTCTTAACTATTTTTTTTTTAATCCAATACATTTTTGTTTTTGTACAAACAGTATAATCAAACAAAAAATAAAATAAATTATTAAAACAGCCAAGGATCATAAAGGAGAGAAAGGAGTTAAAGATACATTATATTACCAAAAGTATTGGGACGCCTGCCTTTACATGCACATGAACTTTAATGGCATCCCAGTCTTAGTCCGTAGGGTTCAATATTGAGTTGGCCCACCCTTTGCAGCTATAACAGCTTCAACTCTTCTGGGAAGGATGTCCACAAGGTTTAGGAGTATGTCTATGGGAATGTTTGACCATTCTTCCAGAAGCACATTTGTGAAGTCAGGCACTGATGTTGGATAGAAGGCCTGGCTCGCAGTCTCTGCTCTAATTCATCCCAAAGGTGTTCTATCGGGTTGAGGACAGGACTCAGGCCAGTCAAATTCCTCCACCCCAGACTCGCTTATCCATGTTTTTATGGACCTTGCTTTGTGCACTGGTCCAAATCATTTGGTGGAGGGGAATTATGATGTGGGGTTGTTTTTCAGGAGTTGGGATTGGCCCCTTAGTTCCAGTGAAGAGGCATTTTGGACAATTTCATGCTGGATGAGTGAGTTTGGGGGAGAAACTTGACTGGCTGGCACAGAGTCCTAACCCGATAGAACACCTTTTGGATGAAATAGAGTGGAGACTTGAAACTGTTATAGCTGCAAAGGGTGGGCCAACTCAATATTGAACCCTACGGACTAAGACTGGGATGCCATTAAAGTTCATGTGCATGTAAAGGCAGGTGTCCCAATACTGTTGGTATTATAGTGTAGCTAGCTAGGGAGAACAAGGGGTAATCTCAGGTTACATAAGAAAAAAAAGCTAAACTTTTTGTTTTTCATTTAGAGTTTTATTAAATCTGAACTCACAGATAAAAAAGACACTAAATATTCAACACTGTATTGATTAATACATGATTTATTGCATTTTTTAAATACAAGCAGTGCAAGTATTGTATTTTGCAGTCTCTGTAAAGCAGAGCTCCAACTGGGAATAGACAGTAGAAGGAGTTTGGGGATAGGAGGAGAAAGCAGAATAAAATAAAGATGTGCTAATCTGTTGGCTGCATCTTTTTCACTGTCCATTCACAGGCTGGGGTGGCTTCATAACAGCCTAGGTTATGAAGAACCTGAGGAAATGGTTTGAATGACCATGGCTGTCATTCAACCAGGAAGACTGAGAAATGGTTTGAATGACCATGGCTGTCATTCAACCAGGAAGACTGAGGACATCTTTTTTTAAATCAAAATAAAGTTTATTGAGCATATAAGAAAGTACAAATTCTTTCATAACAAAGAAAAAAAAACATAGGTGCAACATGCACCAACAGGTAATAGGGGTCTGTACACAATTAGTCTGACATGCATAGCAGGCTTTACTGATGTCTTAGAGACAGGTAGAAAGACATATCTTAAAAAAAAAAAACAATAGTAGTAGGGGGTCGGGTCGCACACCTGCGTAGGAAGGGGGAACCAGTGTCCCTTGGGTGGGGGATGCAGTCTGCAGAGTATGCTGGCTGGGGGATCGACAAGTACATGTAACCGGTCTCAGTGTGGCCTCATTCCGTGCAGGTGGAGGAGTGGTCCAGCCACCTGTCCCAGATTTTATGATATTTCTCGGGGCATCCGCGCTGAGCATAGAGAATCTTTTTGTAGGGTAGTGTGAGATTCATGCCCTTTTCCATTGCTGAACAGTGGGGGGGGGGGGGGGGGTCTGAGCCACAGTTGGGCTATTTGCATTCTGGCCGTGAAGAGGGTTTCTTGTAAAAATGTTATAAGATATTTCTCTTCCTCTGGTAAAGGGAGAAGGCCTAATATGCATTGGCGGGGGCATACAGTCAAGGGGGAACCCATTTGATCGTGAAGGAACTTGATAATCTGCAGCCAGAATTGCTGGATGGCTGGACAGGACCATATAAGGTGAAAGAAGGTGCTATCAGGGACACCGCATCTAGGGCAGGATGGATCAACATCAGCTCTATATTTAGACATACGGCCCGGGGTAATGTAAGATCTATGCAGGATATACAGGTGGGTTAGCCTGTCGGATAGTTTGGGGGATACCTTTTTGGGTGTCTCCAAGATTTCCCCCCACTGTTCATCATCAATTTCCCCGAGGTCCGCTTCCCATCTATTCTTCAGCTGGTAAGCGTGGGTGGTGGCCTTGGGAGTCAGAAGGAGTGCATATAGGGTGGAGATCAGTTTGCCGGAGTCAGTTCCAAGAACTGTCCCTGCCAGGGTCACTGATTCCAGAGCTGGCTCAAGGCGCACGCATTGGGTTTGAATGGCATGACGGACCTGCAGGTATCGGAAGAGCGCATGGTTAGGGAGGTCAAACTCTTCTTTAAGGGTTTGGAACGTTTTCAGTGTGCGTCTGGTGAACAGTTGGGAGAGGTATATGACCCTTTTAATTATCCACAATTTGTGGTCTGGGATACTTAACAATTCTGACAGTTGGGGGTTTTCCCAAAGAGGCGTGTGGGCATGGAGGGGAGGAGCCCCGACCAGGGCGAGCGCCGTGTGCCAGACTCTGCTATGGTGTACCAGCATGTGTCTCTTGTCTCTCAGTTTGGAGAGGCCTTGGTGTTTGCAGAATAGGATTTGAAAGGGATGGGCCACCACGTCGGTGGCAGCCGTGCACACCAACATGGAGTACCGCAGCCTGTCATGGCCGTTCAGGTGGAAAAAATGAGACAGCTGTGAGGCTATATAATATAGAGTTAGGTCGGTGCCGCCCAGGTGAGTGGGGCATTTGAGGGTCTGCCACGACAGTTTGTGTCTGGAAGAGCCCCAAATGAAAGTGTTGAGGATAGACTCCATGTTTTGGAACATGCGGGCCGGGACATAGAGTGGGGCGTGCCAGAAAAGGTAAAGTAGCTTGGGGAGGAGGATCATCTTCACCAGGTTGAGTCGGCCCATAACTCCTAGGGGGAGTCTGGACCAAACTTGCGTCTTGCGTTTTAGGAGATCGTATAATGGTTCTAGGTTTAGGGAAACATAGTCTGTGAGAGACCGGGTGCAGTGCACCCCCAGGTATTTGATTTGGCAGGTGCGAACTAGTGGTAGGGCCGCTTGGGTGTCCGTGGGGGCAGTAATGTCTATTGGGAGGATCTGGGATTTAGACCAATTTATTTGCAGTCCCGAGAAGGCGCCGAAGCTCTCGATCAAGTGCAGAGCTGTTATTAAGGAGGGTCCTGCATCTTCCAGGTAGAGCAGCATATCATCTGCGTATAAGCTGATGACCTCGGTTATCCGACCCATGCGCAGGCCCCGGATGCCGGGGTGTGCTCTGATGGCAATGGCTAAGGGCTCTACTGCCAGAGCGTACAGCAAGGGTGAGATAGGGCAGCCCTGGCGCGTTCCACGGGACAGCGAAAAGGGGTTAGATATGCGGCCATTTACCTGAATTCGGGCAGTCGGGGCTTGGTAGAGGAGCTGGAGCCACCTGATAAACTTGGGGCCAAACCCGAACCTGCGAAGGCATTCCCACAAGTAGCTCCATTCCACCGAATCGAATGCCTTAGCAGCGTCGAGACTGACCACCACCCTCTGGCCTATGTTGTATGTTGTGGGGCTTGGAGGTTCATAAACAATCTGCAAAGGTTAAAGGCCGTGTTTTTGTTGGGCATAAAGCCAGTTTGGTCAGCGTGTATAAGGCTGGTGATGACTTTGTTCAATCTGAGGGCAAGCACTTTAGCCAGTATTTTAACATCTAATTGGAGGAGGGAAATGGGGCGGTACGATTCTGGGTAAAGGGGGTCCTTGCCAGGTTTTGGGATGAGGACGATAAGGGCTTCGCTCATGGTGCGTGGGAGGGTGTCAGTCTCGTAGATGTGGGAGTACAGGGAATGGAGTTTGGGGAGGAGGGTGTCTTTGAATTGGAAATAGAATTCCAGTGCCTCCGCAATGCAGTCCTCAGTTATGGGGGCGTCAAGGTCTTCCATTTGGATGTTTGATAGGACGGGGAAATCCACATGCTGGAGGAGGGCCTGCAGCTCACCGGGTGAGCGGTTGGCTCTGGAGGTGTACAGGTTGGCATAGAAGCGTCTGAATTCCTGGGCCACCTCCTGTGGGTCTGTGAGGATAGTGCCGGCATCCGATTGGAGCTGGACCACGGTAGGGGGGCAATGATCCAGGTGGGCCATGTAGGCTAGTATTTTCCCCGCCCTCTCCCCGTGTTCATACACTCTCTGTTTGGTGAAGAAGATCCCCCTCTTGGCTTTTTCGAAATGTAGGTGGTCTGTGAGTCTGGATTGTATGCGCAGGTTTGCCGCGTTGGGGGCCGTTGGGTTGGCTAGGAATATTTGCTCAAGGGAGTCTAGTGCCTCCTCAGCCTGGTGCAGCACAAGCTTTGAGGTGGCCTTGTGTCTATTTATGCGGGTTGACAAGATCATGCGGGCGTGCAGTTTAAAGGCCTCCCAGACCGCCCCGATGGGGGCCGACCCAGCATTGGTTTGGAAAAAGTGTGTCCACTCCTGTTGAATGTTTTCTAGGTCGGTGAGGACCGAGAACCAGAATGGGTTCAGCCTCCAGGTGCGTGTCGGGGGGGTGGAGGGCAGTCGGAAGGTGGCCCAATAGGGTGAGTGATCCGATAGGATCCTAGTGCCGAACCCTGCATCCTGCAGGAGTGGGATAAGAGTTGGTGAGATTAGGACCATATCTATACGTGACATTGCAGTCTGGGATGGAGTGAAGCATGAGTATGCTTTGGTGTCGGGGTGTTTAATCCTCCACGTATCAGACATGGCAAACTCAGCGAGGAATTTCCCGAATCTGGTAGGAGAAGAGTGGGGTGCTGGCGTGGTGGGATGATGCAGCCTGTCTAGAGAGGGGTCCACAATAGCATTAAAGTCCCCAACCCACATGGCGGGCACAGTGGGGTGTCTAGCCATAAAGTCAATGCCTTCCTTGAGGGCTGTGAACTGGAAGGGCGGGGGAATATAAAAGGCAAGGAGAAGGAGTTCCAGACCCCCTATTGTCACATGTAGGAACAGGAACCTACCCTGCCGGTCCGCCTGTATAGTGTGTAGTTGAAATTGGGCTGATTTAGCCACGAGGATGGCGATGCCTCTGGAGTTATTCGTGTAGGGGGCCTGGTAGAGCCACCCCACCCACGGCCTTTTGAGGGAAAGCTGTAGTTGACCCGTAATGTGGGTCTCCACTAGCACCGATATATCTGCCTGCATACGTTTGAGGTGGGAGAGGACGGCCAATCGCTTGGGTTTGGCCCTAATACCTCTCACGTTCCACGTGGTTATCTTAAGGTGAGCCATCGTGTGGTGCGTGGTGATACATGCAGTAGGCGGAACGGCAGGGGGGGACCCAGACCCCCTTACATATAGAGTTCAAACTTTGAATATTGCGGTGTGCATATACTAGATTCTGTAATGCCCATCTCCAGGCGGGGTCACGTGCAGGGAGCCCGCACCGACCAGCGCCTGGACATGCGCAGTTATACAGCCAAGACATCATAATACATTGCATATCAATCTTTACAGTACCCGTCAGACAATGTGAGAGCAAAAATGCATGGAAAAAAATAAAAATAGAAATAAAAACAATGGTGCAAGAAAAGGGGTGTCAAAAAAGACCACAAACAGTAGCAATGAAGCTGTTGAATAGAGCCCCAGAACCAATGGGGAACGTGCCTACTCTGGACCAGCGAGGCTTGGCTAAACTGGTGCAGCTCTCCACCGCGGTGGGAGCTGAGGCTGGCCAGGGAAACAGTACTTGAGGTGTTAGTTCGGTATAACGTGGGGGCGAAACAAAGTTAGCTGAGGTGCACGGCAGAGCCCGCATGGCTGGCATCCGGGTGTAGAGGGGGAAAGGGAATGGTGAAGGAGCAGCCGCACGAGTCCTTCGTGGAAAGAGCAAAAAAAGGGCAGGTGGGGGGACTAAGTCCGGAGGGCAGGGGCAGTCCAGGCTTTGGTGGGCTTGTAGTGCGCCAGGGGGGTATAAGGAGAGAGGGAGCACATGGATGGGGAGCCTGGAGAGTGCCGCACCGGGCCTCCGGTGGGGGGCAAGCACAGGAGTCAGAGGGGGGATCAGGCCGAGGCCTACTCACGGTTCATTGTGCAGGATCTGTGATGCGGCGTGGCGGGCCTCGGTGCGGTCTACAAGATAGGGGTTAAGGTGGCGGTGGATCAGGCAGCATCTTCTCCCTGCTCCAGCCATGCAATGACCGCTGAGGGGTCTTCAAAGAAGTGGGCCTTGCCGTCTCGGATGATCCGGAGGCGGGCAGGGAACAGCATCGCATAGGCAAGATGGCGGTTGCGGAGTTGGCGCTTGACCTCCGTGAATTGCGCCCTCTTCTTCTGAACCTCCGCTGAGAAGTCCGGGAAGACGGCTATGTGTGTGTCTCCAAATGGGATGTTGCCCTTCTCGCGGGTGAGGCGCAGCACTGTGTCTCGGTCGCGGAAGTTCAGCATTTTGGCGATGAAGGTGCGTGGCGGAGCGCCGGGAGGTGGGGGTCTCGAGGCCAAGCGGTGCGCACGCTCCACCACGAAGGTGGAGGAGAAGGCCTCTCTGCCGAAGTTCTTCACCAGCAGCTGTTCTAAGAACGTAGGGGGGTCTGATCCCTCCGATCTCTCCGGCAGGCGGACGAATCTGAGGTTGCAGCGGCGCAACCTGTTCTCCATGTCGTCCTGCTTGCTCAGGACGACGTTCAATCGATGTTGCAGCCGTTCGGTGGTGACTTGTAAGGGGGGGATGTCGTCCTCGACCTGCCCCAGTCTGCGCTCCGTCTCACCGACCCTCTCACGCAGCTTGTGGAGGTCCTGGCGGATCAAGGAGATATCGACTTTTACCTCCTCGATTCTGGAGGTGAGGGTGGTTTGGCACAACGAGACGGCTTCCAGGATGCGAGTTGTGTCTCCGGAAGGCGGGACCTCCTCGCCGGAGCTGTGCGCGGCGCCATCTTCCTCCACTGGGTCCGGTTCATCTGCCCGATATTTGTTGAGTCTGGCAATCGCCCCTTGGGCTCTTTTAGGCGGCGACATGGGCACAGGGGGTTCACCTGGCGAGTCCGATGTAGAAATCTGTACAAGGATTGAGTTTTAGTTCCGAAGGATGGGTAAGCAGGATTTCATGCGGCCGGAGCTCTTACCATGTGCGTCCGACGCCATGCAGCTTCAGGCCACGCCCCCAAGACTGAGGACATCTAGTGGTGGAAAATAAGTTATATGGGTGAGAGCTCAGTAAATAAAAAGTGAGGATAGCAGAAAAGGTTGCTTTTATATATGTCTTTTAATTGGTTATTGATTTTTTGAAAAACATTTGGGTGGTGCTTTGAATTTAGAAATTTGAAAAAGGATACATTGTAAATAGTTGCTGCCCCACAGCTAGCCAATTTTTTTTTTTTTTTTTTTTTACATTGCTTACCAAACAATGAGTAGGGACACCCGCTTCTGCATAACAATGCTGAAAGGCTTTTAGCTAGACTAAACTGATGGCAGGTTCCTTCAGCTATAAGAGTAGGTGTGTGCTTGATCACGATTAGGGATGGGCCCAGTGTTCGATTCGAACCCACGTTCGAATCGAACATCGGGCGTTCGACCACTCGTCGAGCCCAGAACTATGTGGGCCGTTCGCATCAAATTTGTGTGATGCAAACGGCCCACAATGCACTGCGCCAGTCGCAGTGCATTGCTGGCTGATGATTGGCCAAGCATGCACTGTGACCCTGCATGCTTGGCCAATCATAGAGCCAGCGGCGAGGAGAGCAATAATTGGCCAATTATAGCTCAGGGGGTTTAGTACATGCCCCACACTATAAAGGCCGCCGCGCCGGCGGCCTAGTGTAGTGTGTTCCGGCGTTAGTCTGTGAGTGTGTCAGTCACATTATCTGCTGTGATTCATTCTGCATTGCTGACAGCATCTGCTGTGTTATTCATTCTGCTGAGTGCACTGCTGCTGACAGTATCTGCTGTGTTATTCATTCTGCTGAGTGCTGAAATTATCTGCTGTGTTATTCATTCTGCTGAGTGGTGTCAGGAAAACCTACAGCTTAGCGATGCGCGCCGAGTGCCTGTGCGCATGCGCGGCGGAACGGCACTCCGGCGCATGCGCATTCGCGGCTTGGCGCTCTGACGCACGCGCATGCGCACTGGCGCACGCCTGAGCGTCCCAGTGCGTGATAGCGTCACATGACCACTCACACCGCCCATTTAAGGAAGTGCTTGAGACCAGTCCAGCGCTGGCTTGTCTTCAGCTTCCTGCCAAAGCTCTGTTCCTGCTTCCTGTTGTTCTGATTGCCTGATTTTGACCCGGATTTCGCCTTTGACCTTGCTGCCTTCTCCTGCCCTTGACCTTTGGACTGTATACTGGACTTACCTGCTTGCTTGCCTCTGGCCCCTTGAACCTCTGCCTGTGACCCGGATTTGCCTCTGTCTCCTGCCCTGTGATCTCTGCCTGTGACCCAGACCTGCTTATCTTCAGCCCTGTACCTGCACCTGTGTTTTGGACTGTCCAGTGTCTTCCTGATCCAGTACTTGGCACCTTCTTCAGTCCTCATCCTCTGGTTGGGTAGCCTGTGCCTCTTTGTGCCATTCATCCCCTGTCTCACCTCCAGGGGGCGGACTGCGCTCAGTTGCAAGGGTGAACCACTCTCGGCATCTCGGCCTCGGTAAGTACTCTCCTGATAAGTGGTGACATTATCTGCTGTGATTCTGGGGATTAGTCAAGTGTGTGCGTGCTGTTAGTACAGCATTGCAGTATCACATTAAACCACCTTTACCCTTCTGGCCTGATGTTATCTAAGGCAGCCAGCCAGGCATTTGCAGGAGTTAGCGTGTGTGTGTGTGCTGTGTGAGTATAGCACAGCACACAATAAACCACCTCAGCCTCTATATGCCCTAAGGCCCTGTTGTCATCTAAGGCAGCCAGACAGGCATTTGCAGGAGTTAGCGTGTGTGTGTGCTGTGTGAGTATAGCACAGCACACAATAAACCACCTCAGCCTCTATCTGCCCTAAGGCCCTGTTGTCATTTAAGGCAGCCAGCCAGGCATTTGCAGGAGTTAGCGTGTGTGTGTGCTGTGTGAGTATAGCACAGCACACTAAACCACCTCAGCCTCTATCTGCCCTAAGGCCCTGTTGTCATCTAAGGCAGCCAGCCAGGCATTTGCAGGAGTTAGCGTGTGTGTGTGTGTTGTGTGAGTATAGCACAGCACACTAAACCACCTCAGCCTCTATCTGCCCTAAGGCCCTGTTGTCATCTAAGGCAGCCAGCCAGGCATTTGCAGGAGTTAGTGTGTGTGTGTGTGTGTGTGTGTGCTGTGTGAGTATAGCACAGCACAATAAACCACCTCAGCCTCTATCTGCCCTAAGGCCCTGTTGTCATCTAAGGCAGCCAGACAGCCATTTGCAGGAGTTAGCGTGTGTGTGTGTGCTGTGTGAGTATAGCACAGCACACAATAAACCACCTCAGCCTGTATCTGCCCTAAGGCCCTGTTGCCATCTAAGGCAGCCAGACAGCCATTTGCAGGAGTTAGCGTGTGTGTGTGTGCTGTGTGAGTATAGCACAGCACACTATAAACCACCTCAGGCTGTATCTGCCCTAAGGCCCTGTTGTCATCTAAGGCAGCCAGACAGCCATCTGCAGTATTTAGCGTGTTTTTGTGCTGTGTGAGTATAGCACAGCACACTAAACCACCTCAGCCTCTATCTGCCCTAAGGCCCTGTTGTCATCTAAGACAGCCATCTGCAGGAGTTAGTGTGTGTGCTGTGTGACTCCAGCACAATATACACTACCCACTACAATGCCTGAAAGACCGACAAGGAGAGGCAGACAGTCCTGAGGCAAGAAAACGGGACATGCAGGCTCTGTGTCTAGAGACAACAGTGCTGGTTGTGGACGTGGTGCATCGCCATCAGCACGTGGCCATGGAACACGCTTGTCCTTCTTTTCGGCAGCTGGACATGTTGAGCCGCATCATGCCGAAGGCTTGGTAGAGTGGATGATCAAGCCCTCCTCATCCTCCTCATCCTCTCTCACCCAGGCTCAGGGTACTGGCAAAGCAGCTGCCAACGCGTACTCAATGGCATCATCAGGCACCCCTTCCCTAGACCCACCATGTCCTCCTGAGGAGTCCCCCGAACTGTTTGAGCACAGTGTTGGGTACATGCTCTAGGAGGATGCCCAGTGTTTTGAAGGCTCGGATGATGATACCCAGCTAGAGGAAGGCAGTAGCGTGAGCGCAGAGAGAGGGGATGCTCAAGGACAGCAATCTGGCAGTCATGTTCCACCAGCTGCAGCTTACTGCCAGGTTTGCTCCAGTGGTGAAGAGGGAGGGGATGATGAGGTCACTGACTCCACGTGGGTGCCTGAAGGGAGAGAGGAGGAGGAGGAGGAGGCGGCACATCTCCAACGAGGCAGGATGCCCTCCGGGGGCCAGCTTGAGGCCAGCACACCAACTGAATCACACCGCAGAGCTCCGCCTGTGCAGGGCGCTGCCTCTGCACGTTATCACAAAAGTTCTTTGGTGTGGGCCTTTTTTGAGACGAGTGCATCAGATCGCACCACTGCTATTTGCAACATATGTCTCAAGCGTATCTCGCGTGGCCAAAACATCAGCCGCTTGGGCACCACAAGCATGACCAGACATATGTCGACCTGCCATGCAGCTCGTTGGCAAGCGCACATTAAAGACCCACACCAAAGAACAAAGCGGACCTCTCCTTGCTTCTCATCAGATGGGATCTCCAACCCCACTATACCTTCAGTCCTCTCTGAAAGCTGCACTGAGAGGAATGAAAGTGTAGAATTAGGTGTGTCACAGCCAAGTACTTGCGGGCACTCTGTTAGCAGTACACCAACATCCGATTCTACCAGGCAAATTTCCCTGCCCCAGCTGCTGGACCATCGAAAGAAGTTTACTCCCAGCCATCCACATGCCCAGAGGTTGAATGCTAGCTTGGCTAAATTGCTAGCACTTCAACTGCTAACTTTTCAGTTGGTATACTCGGAGCCCTTCCGTGAGTTTGTTCAATGTGCGGTTCCTCAGTGGCAGGTTCCCAAACGCCACTTTTTCTCACGGAAGCGATTCCGGCTCTCTACCGGCATGTGGAAGGCAATGTCCATGCCTCGCTGGACAGGGCGGTCAGCGGTAAGGTGCATATTACAGCTGACTCATGGTCCAGCAGGGATGGACAGGGATGTTACCTGTCTTTCACGGCCCATTGGGTCACTCTTTTGGCAGCTGGGAAGGATGCAGGACAAGGTGCAGTAGTGTTGGAGGTTGTTCCGCCACCACGCCTCCAAAATGCTGCTACTGGTTGTGACACACCTCTCTCCTCCACCCCCTCCTCTTCTTCTTTCTCCATGGCCTCTTCGAGTTCTCTGTCTCTGAACCAGCGGTGCTCCGTAGGCGTCCAAGGGGCTACGCAAGTACGCAGGCAAAAAGATGCCATGCCGTGCTTGCGCTGATGTGTTTGGGGGACAGGAGCCACACTGGGGCAGAGGTTCTGTCAGCTCTGCAGGGGCAGGCCGAGAGGTGGTTGACGCCACGCCAGCTTAAGCCAGGAATGGTGGTTTCTGACAATGGCACCAACCTCCATCTGCCCTGCGACAGGGACAGCTGACCCATGTGCCCTGTATGGCTCACGTCCTTAACCTGGTGGTGCAGCGGTTCTTGGGCAGGTACCCAGGCTTACAGAATGTCCTGAGGCAGGCCAGGAAAGTCTGTGTGCATTTCCGCCGATCATATAATGCCAGTGCTTGGCTGGCTGAGCTGCAAAAGGAGTTGAACCTGCCCAAGAACCGCCTTATATGTGACATGCCCACCAGGTGGAACTCAACGTTGGCCATGCTGCAGCGACTGAACACGCTGCAGAGTGCCATCAATGAGTACCTGTGCGACTACGGCACCAGGACAGGGTCAGGGGAGCTCGGATTTTTTTCCCCACGCCAGTGGAGCATGATCAGGGATGCATGCACTGTCCTGTCACCATTTGAGGAGGCCATGAGGATGGTGAGCAGTGACAGTGCATGCATCAGTGACACTGTACCTCTTGTCCACCTGTTGGAGCATACGCTGCGTGGGATAATGGACAGGGCACTTGAGGCAGAACAGCGGAAGGAAGAGGAGGACTTCCTTGCCTCTCAAGGCCCCCATTTATCCAGACAGTGTTCCTTCTCTCCCACCCATCACACAGGAAGAGGATGAGGAGGAGGAGGAGGAGGATTGTGTCAGCATGGAGGTGGAGCCTGGCACTCAGCATCAGCAGTCTTTTAGGGATGATTTACAGTCCCAACAAACCAGTGGACTTGTACGTGGCTGGGAGGAGGTGCCTGGCGATCATGTCATCCTCAGTGAACCAGAAGACTCCGGACCGAATGCCTCAGCTAACCTACGTTGTATGGCCTCCCTGATCCTGCAAAGCCTGCGGAAGGATCCTCGTATTCTTCGGATCAAGGAGAGGGACCATTACTGGCTGGCCACTCTCCTTGATCCACGGTACAAGGGTAAGGTTGCGGACCTTATCTTGCCGTCGCAGAGGGAGCAGAGGATGAGACATCTCCGGGAGGCCTTGCAGAAAGGTCTGTGCAACGCGTTCCCAGAGACTGGGAGGTTTCAAACTCCTGGTCCTGGACGACGAGTTGCTGAGGCTTTGTCAGTAGCAGAAGGAGCGGTGGGGAAGGTGGACGTCTGACCGATGCGTTCAGACAATTTTTTAGTCCGCAGCCCTAAGGTATAATAGGTTCCAGCAACCATTGCCAGCGTCTGATATACATAGTGCAGGAATACCTAGGGGCAAGGTCAGACTTGGACACCTTTCCCACCGAAAATCCTCTGGCTTACTGGGTCTTGAGGATGGATCACTGGCCAGAGCTTGCACAGAATGCACGTGAGCTACTGGCCTGTCCTGCATCCAGCGTTCTTTCAGAACGCACATTCAGTGCTGCTGGAGGCTTTGTCACCGATCACAGGGCCCGCCTGTCCACCGACTTGGTTGATCGTCTGACCTTCATAAAGATGAATCAGTCTTGAATCACCACCAGCTACCAGGCACCTGAAGCTGATATAACAGAATAATTTATTTTGAAATGTCACATCCCTTCAAGACTGCCTAATGCTGAGTGACTGTCCTGTTATGTTGACTGACTATCCTCTTCCTCCTCAATGATCCTGATGATAGCTTGGAAGAACATTTTTGTTTCTGGGTGCCACCACCAGTGGCTAAGGCCCAATTTTTCAGCCCCTGTTTAACAGGGGTGTGTAATTACAATTTTTTTATGCAATGCTTTGCAACAGGTCTGACTGCTGTGCTCCAAGTACAGTATCTGTGAGGGGTTGCAGTGTTGTGGCACCAGCACCAGTGCCTAAGGCCCAATTTTTCAGCCCCTGTTTAACAGGGGCGTGTAATTACAATTTTTTATGCAATGCTTTGCAACAGGTCTGACTGCTGTGCTCCAAGTACAGTATCTGTGAGGGGTTGCAGTGTTGTGGCACCAGCACCAGTGCCTAAGGCCCAATTTTTAAGCCCCTGTTTAACAGGGGCGTGTAATTACAATTTTTTTTATGCAATGCTTTGCAACAGGTCTGACTGCTGTGCTCCAAGTACAGTATCTGTGAGGGGTTGCAGTGTTATGGCACCAGCACCAGTGCCTAAGGCCCAATTTTTAAGCCCCTGTTTAACAGGGGCGTGTAATTACAAATCTTGATCTAATAGTTCACAGCAGGGCCCATTCCCGCGCCCACTAGGGATGGACCCGGTGTTCGATTCGAACCCACGTTCGAATCGAGCATCGGGCGTTCACCAGCTCGGCGAGCCCAGAACTATTTGGGCCGTTTGCATCACATTCGTGTGATGCGAGTGGCCCGCAATGCATTGCGCCAGTCGCAGTGCATTGCTGGCTGATGATTGGCCAAGCATGCACTGTGACCCCGCATGCTTGACCAATCACAGCGCCGGCAGCGAGGAGAGCAATAATTGGCTACAGGCAGGATGCCTGTTGTGAATTTATGAAGAAATATATCTAATATTCGCTGGCAGAGATGGGAGATTCAGTAGGCCTAACAAAAAAAAATAGAAATGAACTTTTGCTCCTGAAAAGCAGATGAACTGGTTGCCTAATTTACAAGTCTCAAATATATAAAGTTTACAAGCCTGTATTGAACCAGAAAGGAGACAGGAACAATGGTAGCCTTTGTCACCAAACAAAAGGTGTGTACTTATTTTTGTTGATTAGTTTGAGAAGGCCAAATTTATTAGGTGTCATCACGTGGAGGTGGTCCATGACTGGGAAGAATCCTTTGTTCTGAAGTAAAGGCTGTTTGGACAATTTACAACCATCAATACAAAAATTCTAAAGCCAAGGCCTTTCCCGACAAAGCCCATTGTGTGCAGTCCTAGGAATTGTGTACACAGCTAAGCTATCAAAACATGTATTGGACTGTTCAAAGTCCATTTCAAAACATGATTTTAAAAATAGAGGCAAACCGACCTATGTTAAAAATATATATATATATATATTCAGAAGACAGTGAATATAAATCATTCAAAATATCTGTGAGATGTGTAGGTCACAAAAGAAAACTATGAGTTAGTATCTGATGAGTTGATGAAATCGGTTATAAAGAAAACATAATAAAGGGTGATTATTAATAGAATTGTTTTAGGAACAAATTAATATTAAGACAAATATATGATTATGATATGAATGTATTAGAATTGAAATGCTTAGATAAACAAATATTGATTGGATACCCAAATTATACAGGTATCCAGATAGATAAAAACTGTATGTTGATGTTGATTAATATATATATATATATATATATATATATATATATATATATATATATATATATAACTTGTGTTCTTTTCAAATGGACTAAATTTTTACAGATATACAATGATATGCACATATATCACCATTTTATGCAAGTGATTGATCAATAATTATGCTAAGCGATTTGATAGTATATAGTTAGTAGAATTCCCAAATACTCAAGATATAGATATTTTCACTAAGGTACAGTATGCAGTATAAAATAAAATATATTAATGTTACAGAGCAGCCCCAAAACACATGTGGGACACCTGGTGGTCGAAGGCGCAATTACATTAAAAACATTTAGGCCAATAGGAAAGAGACACATACCTTTTGGGCTGAACATATTACAAGTTTTATAATCTTATTGTGTGAAAGGGTATTTAAGAAGCAAGAGAGATAGTCAGGAAAGGGGAGCTCAGGGGAACCTGAGAGGAGGATCACCCTCACCCTGGGGGAAGGGACACTGGGAGAAACATCTTCCCAGCTAGACTGACAGCCATGCCTGGAAATATACTTTAACCTCCAAGGAGATTCCTGAACCCGGTAGCTATCTTAAATCCAGACTAATAGCCATTTTGGAATGGGTAAATATAACATGTTGATTTTATCTGGTATGTTCTCTTAATTATTGATGTATTGAATATTCTAATATTGATAATCATTCTCCAGAATCAATAATCGCCTTTTCATAGATTTTTCTCTAATATTCAATTTTTATTATATATTACTTTTTGCATAGTTGCTTTTTATTGACAAACAAATGTCTAAAGTATTTCGCATTGTTCAACGTTGCTTACCTGCAGCATAGCAACGGCTGGGTGTGTGAAATACAGACATTATGTTAAATTGTCAAGTATAAGGTTATTGGAAAGGGAGTGGATACTGCGCTGTATATAGGTTTAGATGGAAAAATCTGCTAGCATTACCGAAAGACTATCGGTTGTAAGGGATTTGTGTGTATATTAATGCAGCGCTAAAATTAGACTAATGCCTATAAAGGAAAAATGCTGTTGTGGTAAAAGATGTGGAGGAAAATATTATGGCGTGATGCCGACCTAAAATACCTTAAATACGTAAAACAGCAAAAAACCTTATATTTAAAACACATAAAATTAGTATAAGTGTAATACTTTCAATAAAATGGTGGGTATAAAAAATTCCGTGATTAAAATTGGTGAGAAAAAAATCTGAATAGTTTTATACCGTGAGAAATTTATCGTGATATATAAAAATTCATAAAAACTCAATGTCTATTAAAATCGTGGGTGCTAGGTGAAAAAAAACTATACATATAAGTGTATAGGAGTGAAGTCCATAGCATTGATTGGTGATCAGGTGAAGTGACACTGTGGCAACGGGTGGCTCCGTTCAGTGTGATGGTGACAGTTGTCTGATGCCTCTCGGGCCAAATGGAATAAGGCTTACCAGATGGAGTGGACTTGAGAAAGGCGTATGCCTCACAAGTCGCAAAAAGCTTGAACGTTTAGGGACTGGCAACTCTCAGCTCCTCATGGTGACTCCAAAACGTTCTCAGGTACCGCATGGGTTGGTGGGTAGCAGGAGGGTAAGTATCAGGTGGGAAAAAGTGAGCGTCAGGGATCCACGTTCTCAAGCATGTTGTAGGGTCATATTAAAAGAAAGAACTTTGCATAGCGTAATACCGTTGATAAACGTTTTTAATGTTGAAAAAACAGTTTAAAAACACTCACATTTAGATGGTTAAAAACAGGCCTGTTTTAAAATTGGAGTTAGCGTGGTGCTGTCCTTGTAGTCCACCCGACGCGCGTTTCGTCCGCATAGACGTCGTCTGGGGTGTGGACTACATGTGTCAGCAGCACGCATTTATAGGGAGTGTGACCCCAAAGTGAAAAAACGTTGGTGCAGACCGGAAATGATGTCACTTCCGGTCTGACGAAATTTTAATCTTAGTTTCATTGCAAGGGGAGTATGACAACATTGGGGATGAGACCAGAATACTTTATTAGTTAGTATATATGTACTTTGCATGTTTTTATTGTTGTATCTGCCCCTGTTGTAATAATAAATCCATTAGAATTCGTTGGGAAAGCGCCATAGCGTCACTTCCGTCCAGGGCCATGTGACCGCTTGCCAAACCAAGCCTCACTGTGGATCCCTGGAGCGGCGGCGCATAGACGCTGTGTGATAGTGATGGGAGGAACCAAGCCTCGTTCCGGAACGACGCGAATGCGTCATAACCCGGAAGAGCCAAGCCTCGTTTCCACAAGGATATCTGTGATAAGTATGTGTTTACATATTCTGCTGACACTGAAGGCGGGGACTAAAGGTCCCGGAATTCATGTAATGTCAATTAAACCTCAAAGGGGATGAATAAACAGCCTAATCTGAACATAATATCACGATGGGGTGACACTTGTTGCGCTTTTTAAAAACCATTATAACACACAGCATTACACATGTATATGGATAAAGGGTAAAATTGAGCAACATAGTGTTTTTTTATATTATAAGATGAGCCATATTATAAAATTCATGCCGGAGGTATCTATATAAAATGTTTTAAAAAATATTAATATTGCCATAAAAGGATAACTTGATACACAGGAGTGGTTCTTATAGATTCATATACAAGAACTCAAATACACGATATAAATAAATATAAACGTATAAAATATATAGGGATGATTTTTTTTTAAAAATGGCTCTATACAGGAACTCAAATACACTATGTAAATGAATATAAACGCATAAAGTGGGGATTAATTCCTAAAAAATGGTTCTGAGATTGTGAAGACCAAAAAGATTGTATATAAATAAATTAAATTATAAATAAATTCCCAGAGATAAGATGTGTAAGAAATATATATAAAAAATTTTAAAATATATATATAAAAATAATTTATTAGCGTAAACTAAAAAATTATCTGAGGATTGAATTGGGAGTTATATTGTTTAGCAACATCAGAGTATATATTTATGGGTAAGTATATCGTTAATTTATTTTGGGTGATATTATTTACGCTTTATTAATAAATGCGTTTATATCCCAGTCTATGTTCATTCCAGTCGGGGAATGCGATTGCAATTGGTATATCCAAAAAGTTTCAAGCTGTGAGACCCCTCTAGTTTTGGCTCCTCCTCTCCATGGTGCTGTAAATTTATCGATAATTGTAAACTGGGTACCTCTGGGATCTCTATTGTGATATTGCCGATAATGTCTTGGTACCATGTGCTTAATGCTTCCACTTTTTATTTTGGAGATATGTTCAGATACTCTCGTTGTGAAGGAACGTACAGTGCGACCGACATATTGTTTTGAACATGGACAAGTGATTAGGTATACAACGTGTGTCGTAGCGCATGTACTAAAGTGCTTAATAGGGTATTTTATCTTGGTTACTGAAGATTCAAATTCTTTAGTTGTACATCTTCCTTTGGTGTTGTAGTGGCAAACAACACACTTTTTGCATGGGTAGTACCCTATAAGATTATGGAAAAAAGACGGTTTAGTTGGAGGATTAATGATTGTAGGGGCGATTTGGCTTTTAAGCGATGGTGCTCCTTTATATATCACTCTAGCGTTATCTGGTAGTAATGGGCCTAACACCTTGTCATTTTTTAAAATGTTCCAGTGTTTGGCAAGTATGGATTTAATCTGTTTATGTTGAACTGAATACCCAGTTAGGAAAGACCATTTAAACTTATCATCCGTGGCAACTCTTGGTTTGTCTAGCAACAGTGTAGTTCTGTCTGTTTCTATAGCGCTTTTTAGATCTTTGTCTACTTCTTCCATATTATATCCTTTTTCCTTGAATCGATCCCGTAGGGTATTGGCTTGTGATTTAAAAGTGCCCAGATCTGTGCAGTTCCTACGTAGTCTGAGGAACTGACTTTTTGGGACAGATCTGAGCCAGCTCCTGTGATGGCAACTATCGTTAGGAATAAAACCATTTCGATCCGTAGTTTTGAAATGGGTACTGAATTTAAAAGTCTCTTCAGAAAGTTGAATTTCTAGATCCAGAAAATGGATTTGGGTGCGACTTGATTCGTAGGTAAGTGCGATGCCACGGTCGTTGTCGTTAAGAGAAGAGAAGAAATTGTCTAGGGATTCTTGTGATCCCTTCCATAGGAGGAGGATGTCATCAATGTATCTGGCCCATAGTTTCAATTCTGGTCTTGCTGTGGCGTAGATGACATCCTCCTCCCATTTGGCCATGAAAATATTTGCTAGGCTGGGGGCGAATTTGGCTCCCATTGCAACTCCCTTATCTTGTGAGTAAAATTGTCCATTGAACCAAAAATAATTGTGATTCGTTGCAAAAGTAAGAAGTTCCATTATAAAATTGGTTTGTCTTCTAATAAGAGTTGGTTCCCGTTTTAGAAAGATGTTTACAGCTTCTAATCCATGCGAATGCGCAATGCAAGTGTATAAGGAGGCTACATCTGCGGTAGCCATGATGAGGTCTTCTTCCATAGGTACTGATGATAATTTGTTAATAGCATGTTTTGTGTCTTTTAGGTAAGAAGGTATTTTTTGTACTATTGGTTGTAGATAGTGATCGATATACTTCCCAATTCTTGAGGTGACTGAGTCAATGCCGCTAATGATTGGCCGTCCTGGAGGTTCTGTTGCGTTTTTGTGTATTTTGGGTAGGTAATAAATAGTGGGGATTCTGGGTGCTAGTGGAATTAAAAAAGCTTTTTCTTTCCGATTTAAAATGTAGGAATCAAAGCCTCTAGTTACTAGCTCTGTGAGGTCTTTTTTATATTTTGATGTTGGATCTGTGGGTAGTTTCTTGTATGTATTTTCATCACTGAGGATTTTATACATTTCACTCATGTAAGCGGATTTGTCTAAGAGGACTATTCCGCCGCCCTTATCAGCCGGACGGATCACTAAGTCTTTGTTGTCACAAAGTGATCTAACTCCTGTACTGAGTGAGGAGTTTCGGTGTATATGTTTTAAAGGGAGTTTGGCTAAATCTTTGAGTACTAAATCTTTGAAAATACTCAAAGCCGGGGCTACCTGAGTTGGGGGGTTGAATAACGAAGGGTTTGCAAGGCCTGAATGTACTGTACCTGACATTGCGGCTCTTGCATGATTTCTTACAGGGTTGGAGATAATGTATTTCTGAATATTTATTTTTCTTACAAATTTATGGACATCTATAAAAGTCCCAAATTTATTCAGTTTTTGTGGCGGGGCGAATTTTAGACCTTTATCGAGTACTGCCTTTTCATTGTCTGTAAGTTTTACCTTGCTTAAATTAAAGACTCCTTGGCATGTTATGTCAAGTATAAGGTTATTGATTCTACTGAAGAAGTTATCATGGTGATATTGTGTCCAAGGTACTACGCCCATTTTGAGGGTATTTCCATTAATTGTCAAATGTTCAAATAATGCAATCTTTATTTTAATTTCATGTAAATATTTGTTTTCTGTCAACCAATAAATGTGACTATTAAGTATGATCACCCGTCTCCGTGAACAAGTTTCGCTTATATAGACTGTGTCGTATAGATTGATCTTGTATCTTAAAAATATCTTCGTTAAAAATTACTTAATAAAAATGTGCGGGAAACTTTCCTTAAAAAAGCACAACATGCCTCAGTCACTCTATCTGCTATAAGGCCCAGTTGTTGTCATCGAAGGCAGCCAGGCATCTCCAGGAGCTAGCGTGTGTGTGTGTGCTCTGTTAGTACAGCACACATAAAACCACCGCAGCCTCTCTATCTGCTATAAGGCCTAGTTGTTGTCATATAAGGCAGCCTGTATCTGCCGTAAGGCCCAGTTGTTGTCATCGAAGGCAGCCAGGCATCTCCAGGAGCTAGCGTGTGTGCTCTGTTAGTACAGCACACATAAAACCACCGCAGCCTCTCTATCTGCTATAAGGCCCAGTTGTTGTCATATAAGGCAGCCTGTATCTGCCGCAAGGCCCAGTTGCTGTCATCGAAGGCAGCCAGGCATCTCCAGGAGCTAGCGTGTGTGTGTGTGCTCTGTTAGTACAGCACACATAAAACCACCGCAGCCTCTCTATCTGCTATAAGGCCCAGTTGTTGTCATATAAGGCAGCCTGTATCTGCCGTAAGGCCCAGTTGTTGTCATCGAAGGCAGCCAGGCATCTCCAGGAGCTAGCATGTGTGTGTGTGCTCTGTTAGTACAGCACACATAAAACCACTGCAGCCTCTCTATCTGCTATAAGGCCCAGTTGTTGTCATATAAGGCAGCCTGTATCTGCCATAAGGCCCAGTTGTTGTCATCGAAGGCAGCTAGGCATCTCCAGGAGCTAGCGTGTGTGTGTGCTCTGTTAGTACAGCACACATAAAACCACCGCAGCCTCTCTATCTACTATAAGGCCTAGTTGTTGTCATATAAGGTAGCCTGTATCTGCCGTAAGGCCCAGTTGTTGTCATCGAAGGCAGCCAGGCATCTCCAGGAGCTAGCGTGTGTGTGTGTGCTCTGTTAGTACAGCACACATAAAACCACCGCAGCCTCTCTATCTGCTATAAGGCCCAGTTGTTGTCATATAAGGCAGCCTGTATCTGCCGTAAGGCCCAGTTGCTGTCATCGAAGGCAGCCAGGCATCTCCAGGAGCTAGCGTGTGTGTGTGTGTGTGTGCTCTGTTAGTACAGCACACATAAAACCACTGCAGCCTCTCTATCTGCTTTAAGGCCCAGTTGTTGTCATATAAGGCAGCCTGTATCTGCCGTAAGGCCCAGTTGTTGTCATCTAAGGCAGCCTCTATCTGCCGTAAGGCCCAGTTGTTGTCATCTAAGGCAGCCTCTATCTGCCGTAAGGCACTGTTTCTGTCATCTAAGGCAGCCATCTGCAGGAGTTAGTGTGTGTGCTGTGTGACTCCCGCACAATATACACTACCCACTACAATGCCTGGAAGACCGCCAAGGAGAGGCAGACAGTCTCGAGGCAAGAACAACTGTTTCTAGAGACAACAGTGCTGATCGTGGACGTGGTCGTGCATCGTCATCAGCACGTGGCCATGGGACACGCTTGTCCTTGTTTTCGGCAGCTGGACATGTTGAGCCGCATCATGCCGAAGGCTTGGTAGAATGGATGACCAAGCCCTCCTCATCCTCCTCATCCTCTCTCACCCAGGCTCAGGGTACTGGCAGAGCAGCTGCCAACGCGTACTCAATGGCATCATCGGGCACCCCTTCCCTAGACCCACCATGTCCTCCTGAGGAGTCCCCTGAACTGTTTGAGCACAGTGTTGGGTACATGCTCCAGGAGGATGCCCAATGTTTTGAAGGCTCGGATGATGATACCCAGCTAGAGGAAGGCAGTAGCGTGAGCGCAGAGAGAGGGGATGCTCAAGGACAGCAATCTGGCAGTCATGTTCCACCAGCTGCAGCTTACTGCCAGGTTTGCTCCAGTGGTGAAGAGGGAGGGGATGATGAGGTCACTGACTCCACGTGGGTGCCTGAAGCGAGAGAGGAGGAGGAGGAGGTGGCGGCACATGTCCAACGAGGCAGGATGCCCTCCGGAGGCCAGCTAGAGGCCAGCACACCAACTGAATCACACCGCAGAGCTCCGCCTGTGCAGGGCGTTGCCTCTGCATGTTATCACAAAAGTTTGGTGTGGGCCTTTTTTGAGACGAGTGCATCAGATCGCACCACTGCTATTTGCAACATATGTCTCAAGCGTATCTCGCATGGCCAAAACATCAGCCGCTTGGGCACCACTAGCATGACCAGACATATGTCGACCTGCCATGCAGCTCGTTGGCAAGCGCACATTAAAGACCCACACCAAAGAACAAAGCGGACCTCTCCTTGCTCCTCATCAGCTGGGATCTCCACTATATCTTCAGTCCTCTCTGAAAGCTGCTCTGAGAGGAATGAAGGTGTAGAATTAGGTGTGTCACAGCCAAGTACTTGCGGGCACTCCGTTAGCAGTACACCGACGTCCGATTCTACCAGGCAAATCTCCCTGCCCCAGCTGCTGGACCGTCAAAAGAAGTTTACTCCCAGCCATCCACATGCCCAGCGGTTGAATGCTAGCTTGACTAAATTGCTAGCACTTCAACTGCTGCCTTTTCAGTTGGTAGACTTGGCCCCCTTCCGTGAGTTTGTTCAATGTGCGGTTCCTCAGTGGCAGGTTCCCAAACGCCACTTTTTTCACGGAAGGCGATTCCGGCTCTCTACCGGCATGTGGAAGGCAATGTCCATGCCTCGCTGGACAGGGCAGTCAGCAGTAAGGTGCATATTACTGCGGACTCATGGTCCAGGAGGCATGGACAGGGACGTTACCTGTCTTTCACGGCCCATTGGGTCACTCTATTGGCAGCTGGGAGGGATGCAGGACAAGGTGCAGTAGTGTTGGAGGTTGTTCCGCCACCACGCCTCCAAAATGTTACTACTGGTTGTGACACACCTCTCTCCTCCACCCCCCTCCTCTTCTTCTTCCTCCATGGCCTCTTCGAGTGCTCTGTCCTTGAAACCAGCGGCGCTCCGTAGGCGTACAAG
This sequence comes from Lithobates sylvaticus, assembly GCA_028564925.1. Taxonomy (NCBI): domain Eukaryota; kingdom Metazoa; phylum Chordata; class Amphibia; order Anura; family Ranidae; genus Lithobates; species Lithobates sylvaticus. The sequence continues at coordinate 377,636,125 of CM053026.1, read as the reverse complement.
GGGCTACGCGAGTACGCAGGCAAAAAGATGCCATGCCGTGCTGGTGTGTTTGGGGGACAGGAGCCACACTGGGGCAGAGGTTCTGTCAGCTCTGCAGGGGCAGGCCGAGAGGTGGTTGACGCCACACCAGCTTAAGCCAGGAATGGTGGTTTCTGACAATGGCACCAACCTCCTCTCCACCCTGCGACAGGGACAGCTGACCCATGTGCCCTGTATGGCTCACGTCCTTAACCTGGTGGTGCAGCGGTTCTTGGGCAGGTACCCAGGCTTACAGGATGTCCTGAGGCAGGCCAGGAAAGTCTGTGTGCATTTCCGCCGATCGTATAATGCCAGTGCATTGCTGGCTGAGCTGCAAAAGGAGTTGAACCTGCCCAAGAACCGCCTTATATGTGACATGCCCACCAGGTGGAACTCAACGTTGGCCATGATTCAGCGACTGCACACGCAGCAAAGGGCCATCAATGAGTACCTGTGCGACTATGGCACCAGGACAGGGTCAGGGGAGCTTGGATTTTTTTCCCCACACCAGTGGAGCATGATCAGGGATGCATGCACTGTCCTGTCACCATTTGAGGAGGCCACGAGGATGGTGAGCAGTGACAGTGCATGCATCAGTGACACTGTACCTCTTGTCCACCTGTTGGAGCATACGCTGCGTGGGATAATGGACAGGGCACTTGAGGCAGAACAGAGGCAGGAAGAGGAGGACTTCCTTGCCTCTCAAGGCCCCCTTTATCCAGACAGTGTTCCTTCTCTCCCACCCATCACACAGGAAGAGGATGAGGAGGAGGAGGATTGTGTGAGCATGGAGGTGGAGCCTGGCACTCAGCATCAGCAGCAGCAGTCTTTTAGGGATGATGTACAGTCCCAACAAACCAGTGGACTTGTACGTGGTGGCTGCCGATCATGTCGTCCTCAGTGACCCAGAAGACTCCGGACCGAATGCCTCAGCTAACCTACGTTGCATGGCCTCCCTGATCCTGCAAAGCCTGCGGAAGGATCCTCGTATTCTTCGGATCAAGGAGAGGGACCATTACTGGCTGGCCACTCTACTTGATCCACGGTACAAGCAGGGCCGATCCTAGGGTCACAGACGCCTGGGTGCAGAAATATTTCTGGCGCCCCACGTGGGCGTGGTCATCTTACTAACTCCTCCCCTTTACAAATGTTACTATGGCAACGAATCAAACACAGATATTTTCCCCTAAGAAATCTTTGTTACCCTAGGATCCTCCCATGATCTTTTAACAATGAAGAAAATACAGGAAGCGTTACACCTGACTAATGAGACCTGGAGGGGAGTCTCTCTGATGCACACAGAGGGGGCTTCTGTAAGGCCCCTTTCACACCGGGGCGGTGAGCCGCGGTGACGGTAAAGCAGCGCTATATTTAGCGCTGCTTTACCGTCGTTTTCACCGCGGTTTTCGGCCGCTCGCGGTGCGGTTTTACCCCCCGCGAGCGGCCGAAAAAGGGTTAAACACCCCCCGCAGAGCGCCGCCGTAGCCGCGGTATTGCCGCGGTAACCGCGGTTTTGCCGCGGTTTTACCTCGGTCTCCCATTGTAATCAATGGGAAGGAGCGGTATAGGAGCGGTGAACACACCGCTCCTATCCCGCTCCAAAGATGCTGCTAGCAGGACTTTTTTTGCCGTCCTGCTAGCGCACCGCTCCAGTGTGAAAGCCCGCCGGCTTTCACACTGGAGTTAAAGGGGCAGGATTTTTTTCATGCGGTGAACAGGCGCTATTTTTAGCGCTGCACCGCATGAAAAACGCCCCAGTGTGAAAGGGGCCTTAGAGAGTCTGTTAGAAAGAGCCACCAGACATAGTACAGGAGATGGTCAGAGACGGCAGACATGATACAAGAGATGGTCAGAGACTGCAGACATAATACAAGAGATGGTCAGAGACTGCAGACATGATACAAGAGATGGTCAGAGACTGCAGACATGATACAAGAGATGGTCAGAGACTGCAGACATGATAAAAGAGATGGTCAGAGACTGCAGACATGATACAAGAGATGGTCAGAGACTGCAGACATAGTACAAGAGATGGTCAGAGACTGCAGACACATTACAAGAGATGGTCATAGACTGCAGACACAATACAAGAGATGGTCAGAGACTGTAGACACATTACAAGAGATGGTCAGAGACTGTAGACACATTACAGGAGACGGTCAGAGACTGCAGACACATTACAGGAGACGGTCAGAGACTGCAGACATAATACAGGAGACGGTCAGAGACTGCAGACATAATACAGGAGACGGTCAGAGACTGCAGACATGTTACAAGAGATGGTCAGAGACTGCAGACATGTTACAAGAGATGGTCAGAGACTGCAGACATGTTACAAGAGATGGTCAGAGACTGCAGACATGTTACAAGAGATGGTCAGAGACTGCAGACATAATACAAGAGATGGTCAGAGACTGCAGACATAATACAAGCGATGGCCAGAGACTGTAGACATAATACAAGATATGGCCAGAGACTGTAGACATAATACAGGAGATGGTCAGAGACTGCATACATGATACAAGAGATGGTCAGAGACTGCAGACATGTTACAAGAGATGGTCAGAAACTGCATACATGATACAAGAGATGGTCAGAGACTGCAGACATGATACAAGAGATGGTCAGAGACTGCAGACATGATACAAGAGATGGTCAGAAACTGCATACATAATACAAGAGATGGTCAGAGACTGCAGACATGATACAAGAGATGGTCAGAGACTGCATACATAATACAAGAGATGGTCAGAGACTGCAGACATGTTACAAGAGATGGTCAGAGACTGTAGACATGTTACAAGAGATGGTCAGAGACTGCAGACATGTTACAAGAGATGGTCAGAGACTGCAGTTACTGTGGACATTAGAAGATAATGGCTGATCGGCCCTCTCACCTGACCCAGCGATACAGCAACAACGGTTCCTCTGATCAGGAGTCTGCTCACTCTGAATTGCCCATGGCGACTCCACTGGGTAGAGCCCAGATCTGTATTCTGGCAATGACTAGATTCCTTTCTCCGCCAGGGATGGCACCAGGCTGTGTGGCTTTCCCTCTGGTGGTACATGAAGTACGCGCGAGGAGAGGAGAAATAAGAGCCCGTGGCTGCAGTGGCGTCACTAGGGTTGGTGTCACCCGGTGTGGTAAAACATGGTCTCACCCCCTCCACCAACTATAGGCGCCCCTCAGTACAGACCCCCCTCCACTAAGTATAGACCCCCCCTCCATCAGTGCAGACCCCCCACTAAGTATAAACCCCTCCCTCAGTACAGACCCCCAGGACAAAACACCCCCCTCCATTAGTATTCACCCCCAGGACAAACCCCCCCTCAATTAGTATTCACCCCCCAGGACAAACCCTCCCTCCATTAGTATAGACCCCCCAGGACAAACCCCCCCTCCATTAGTATAGACCCCCCCAGGACAAACCACCCCCCTACATTAGTACAGACCCCCCCAGGACAAACTCTCCCCCTCCATTAGTATAGACCCCCCCAGGACAAACCACCCCCCCTACATTAGTACAGACCCCCCAGGACAAACCCTCCCCCTCCATTAGTATAGACCCCCCCAGGACAAACCACCCCCCTACATTAGCACAGACCCCCCAGGACAAACCCCCCTCCATTAGTATAGACCCCCCGGACAAACCCCCCCCCCCAATAGTATAGACCCCCTGGACAACCCCCCCTCCATTAGTATAGACCCCCCAGGACAAACCCCCCTCCATTAGTATAGACCCCCCAGGACAAACCCCCCTCCATTAGTATAGACCCCCAGGAAAAACCCCCCCTTCATTAGTATAGGCCCCCCAGGACAAACCCCCATTAGTATAGACCCCCGACAAACCACCCCCCCTCCATTAGTATAGACCCCCAGGACAAACCCCCCTTCATTAGTATAGACCCCCCAGGACAAACCCCCCATTAGTATAGACCCCCGACAAACCACCCCCCCTCCATTAGTATAGACCCCCCCAGGACAAACCACCCCCCCCTCCATTAGTATAGACCCCCAGGACAAACGCCCCCTCCATTAGTATAGACCCCCCCAGGACAACCCCCCCTCCATTAGTATAGACCTCCCCAGGACAACCCCCCCTCCATTAGTATAGACCTCCCCAGGACAACCCCCCCTCCATTAGTATAGACCTCCGACATACCACCCCCCTCCATTAGTATTCACCCCCCCCAGGATGAACCCCCTCCATTAGTATAGACCCCCCCAGGACAACCCCCCTCCATTAGTATAGACCCCCCCAGGACAACCCCCCCCTCCATTAGTATAGACCCCCCAGGACAAACCCCCCCCTCCATTAGTATAGACCCCCCCAGACCCCCCCAGGACACCCCCCCCAACCCCCCCCCCCCCCACCACCCCCACAAACCCCCCCCACCCCCCCCCCCCACCCCCCCCCCACAACCCCCCCTCCATTAGTATAGACCCCCCCCAGGACAACCCCCCCCCCTCCATTTGTATAGACCACCCAGGACAAACCACCCCCATCCCTCCATTAAGCTAATTAAAAGACACCCGGGCGGCAACTGGAGATGAGAGGACAGTGTGCCCGGGTGGAGAAGAGAGCATGTGAGGCTTGGGCAGCAGGAGGGAGGAGGAGGACCGGAACACGCCGGGCACGGAACGCCCCCCCCCTCCCCCCCTCCCAGTAACGTCACTGCACGGCTGGTCTCTCTGCACACAGAGACACAGCCGCTGCGATCTCCGGCAGATTTCCGCTCTCCTCCTCTGACAGGAGGAGGGGGGGGGATGGGCTCCGCTTCGGCAATAAACATCGCGGCGGCCGCGGTGACAGGCGGCGGCCGCGGTGACAGGCGGAGAGAGCAGCCTACGCTTCAGCGCCCCCCCCCCCCCCCTCCCAGTAACGTCACTGCACGGCTGGTCTTTCTGCACACAGAGACACAGCCGCTGCGATCTCCGGCAGATTTCCGCTCTCCTCCTCTGACAGGAGGAGGGGGGGATGGGCTCCGCTTCGGCAATAAACATAGCGGCGGCCGCGGTGACAGGCGGCGGCCGCGGTGACAGGCGGAGAGAGCAGCCTACGCTTCAGCGCCCTTCACTCTTCAGCGCCCCCACCTCTGTGGCGCCCGGGTGCACTGCACCCCGTGCACCCCGCTTAGGATCGGCCCTGGGTACAAGGGTAAGGTTGCGGACCTTATCTTGCCGTCACAGAGGGAGCAGAGGATGAGAGATCCCAGGGAGGCCTTGCAGAAAGGTCTGTGCAACGCGTTCCCAGAGACTGGGAGGTTACAAACTCCTGGTCCTGGACGACGAGTTGCTGAGGCTTTGTCAGTAGCAGAAGGAGCGGTGGGGAAGGTGGACGTCTGACCGATGCATTCAGACAATTTTTTAGTCCGTAGCCCCAAGGTATGATCGGTTCCAGCAACCATCGCCAGCGTCTGATATACATGGTGCAGGAATACCTAGGGGCAAGGTCAGACTTGGACACCTTTCCCACCGAAAATCCTCTGGCTTACTGGGTCTTGAGGATGGATCACTGGCCAGAGCTTGCACAGTATGCAGTTGAGCTACTGGCCTGTCCTGCATCCAGCGTTCTTTCCGAACGCACATTCAGTGCTGCTGGAGGATTTGTCACCGATCACAGGGTGCGCCTGTCCACCGACTCGGTTGATCGACTGACCTTCATAAAGATGAATCAGTCTTGGATCACCACCAGCTACCAGGCACCTGAAGTGGATATAACTGAATCATTTATAATGTCACATCCCTTCAAGACTGCCTATGCTGATGCTGAGGGACTGTCCTGTTATGTTCACTGACTATCCTCTTCCTCCTCCTCAATGATCCATTCCTTGATAGCTTGGAAGAACATTTTTGTTTCTGGGTGCCACCACACCAGTGGCTAAGGCCCAATTTTTCAGCCCCTGTTTAACAGGGGCGTGTAATTACAATTTCTTATGCAATGCTTTGCAACAGGTCTCATTGCTGTGCTCAGAGTACAGTATCTGTGAGGGGTTGCAGTGTTGTGGCACCAGCACCAGTGCCTAAGGCACAATTTTTCAGCCTCTGTTTAACAGGGGGGTGTAATTACAATTTTTTAAGCAATGCTTCGCAACAGGTCTGACTGCTGTGCTCCAAGTCCAGTATCTGTGAGGGGTTGCAGTGTTGTGGCACCAGCACCAGTGCCTAAGGCACAATTTTTCAGCCCCTGTTTAACAGGGGCGTGTAATTACAAATCTTGATCTAATAGTTCACAGTAGGGCCCATTCCTGCGCCCACCAAGAGAAACTGTGAGGGCTTACAGTCTTGTGGCAACACCGTCCACCACCAAAGGCCCAATTTTTCAGCCCCTGTTTAACAGGGGCGTGTTATTACAAATATTGATCTAATAATTCTCAGCAGGGCCCATTCCTGCGCCCACCAAGAGTAACTGTGAGGGCTTACAGTCTTGTGGCAACACCGTCCACCACCACCACCTAATGGCCCAATTTTTATGCCCTGTTCAACAGGGGCATGCAATTACAAATCTTGATCTAATAATTCACAGCAGGGCCCATTCCTGTGCCCACCAAGAGTAACTGTGAGGGCTTACAGTGTTGTGGCTACACCAACATCTAATGGGGCAAATTTCTGCAGGAGGCCCCTACTTTCAAACATCCAACTTACAAACGACTCCTACTTGCAAACGGAAGGAGAAAACAGGAAGTGAAAGGAAATCTACCCCTAGGAAGGGAAATTTTATCCTGTTAGATTTAATTTGGGAAAAAGGTATCTCCTCTCTACTGATGCTTTATCACCAATCCTTGTTTCAATAAAAACCCCACTTTTCCAAAAACATTTTTGTCATTGGGACGAAAAGTGAGGTCAAATGTTCTGAACAGATGTGCAAATGTTACAGGGGTGATAACCCCTCCCTATGTTCTTCAAAAAGCTTAAAAATAGATATTTTTTGGATGGAGCTACACTTAAAAATGTACCTGTTCAGATTCTACTTAAGAACAAACCTACAGTCCCTGTCTTGTTTGCACCGCCTGTATACTGCTGTTCAGAGTATATAGGGTTGTAGGGATAGGGTTTTATTTTGGGTGCGGGGTTCCCCTTAATATCCATACAAGATCCAAAGGGGCTGGGGTGTGGGGGGGGGTGATGGGGTAGCCATGCCATTTTTCTCAAGGATTTTCATCCATATTGCCAGGACAAGACATGACATTAAAGCCGCAAGCGGTTTTAAATGGCTTCTTTTTTTCCTTTACAAATGTCATTTTGTGCAGGGACAGTTCTAAACACGGGAAACACATGCCACTTCACAGGCGTACTTTAGACACCCCCCAGGTACCATATTTAAAGAAATATTTCACTTTTTTTCACTTTATGCATCATTAAAATGACTGCTCCCGAAAAAACGTTCGTTTTTAAAAGTTCTTTTTGCATTGATATATGTCCCCTGGGGCAGGACCCGGGTCCCCAAACCTGTTTTATGACATTAACATGCATATTGGCCGTTATAATTGGCACTTTTGATTTCGAACTTTCGCGTCCATTGTAACGAATAGGGTTCGAAAATTCGCACAAACTTTCGGTCCGTTCGAAGGTTCTGGTGCGAACCGAAGCCGGGGGTGTTCGGCTCATCCCTAGCGCCCACCAAGAGTAACTGTGAGGGATTACAGTCTTGTGGCAACACCGTCCACCACCAAAGGCCCAATTTTTCAGCCCCTGTTTAACAGGGGCATGTAATTACAAATCTTGATCTAATAATTCACAGCAGGGCCCATTTCTGCGCCCACCAAGAGTAACTGTGAGGGCTTAAGCCCCATACACACGGTCGGATTTTCCGATGGATTCTGTCCTATCAGACAATGTTGTCGGACATTCTGACCGTGTGTAGGCACCATCGGACAGTTTCCATCGGATTGTCTGACGGACAAAGTCCTATCTCCTGCTGGATAGATTTTTTGACAACAAAGTCCGATCACACCAAATCCGATCGTGTGTAGCGAATTCCGACTGACAAAGTGCTACGCATGCTCAGATCACATTACAAGACCAAAGCTATTGGCTACTAGCCTCTACGTAGTCCCGTCATAGGCAACAAACGTCACCACGTTCAGAATGATCGGATTTTCCGACAACTTTGTCCGACCGTGTGTATGCAAAACCAACATCAGACAAAGTACGACGGACATGATCCGACGGACCTGGTCCTCGGATAATCCGCGCGTGTGTATGGGGCTTTACAGTGTTGTGGCAACACCGTCCACCACCACCACCAAAGGCCCAATTTTTCTGCCCTGTTCAACAGGTTCATGCAATTACAATTATTGATCTAATAATTCACAGCAGGGCCCATTCCTGTGCCCACCTAGAGTAACTGTGAGGGCTTACAGTGTTGTGGCAACACCGTCCACCACCAAAGGCCCACTTTTTCTGGCCCTGTTCAACAGGTGCATGCAATTACTAATTTTGATCTAATAATTCACAGCAGGGCCCATTCCTGTGCCCACCAAGAGTAACTGTGAGGGCTTACAGTGTTGTGGCAACACCAACATCTAACGGGGCAAATTTCTGCAGAGTATATACGGCAGGCCCCTACTTTCAAACATCCAACTTACAAACGACTCCTACTTGCAAACGGAAGGAGAAAACAGGAAGTAAGAGGAAATCTACCCCTAGGAAGGTAAATTCTATCCTGTTAGATTTAATTTGGGAAAAAGGTATCTCCTCTCTACTGATGCTTTATCACCAATCCTTGTTTCAATAAAAACCCCACTTTTCCAAAAACATTTGTCATTTGGACGGAAAGTGAGGTGAAATGTTCTGAACAGGTGCACAGACAGCAAAACAAATGTTACAGCGGTGATAACCCTTCCCTATGTTCTCCAAAAAGCTTAAAAATAGATTTTTATGGATGGAGCTACACTTAAAAATTTACCTGTTCAGAATTACAAACAGATTCTACTTAAGAACAAACCTACAGTCCCTGTCTTGTTTGCACCGCCTGTATACTGCTGTTCAGAGTATATAGGGTTGTAGGTATAGGGTTTTATTTTGGGCTGGGGTAGGGGGGGGTGATGGGGTATCCATGCCATTTTTCTCAAAGAGTTTCATCCATATTGCCAGGACAAGACATGACATTAAAGCCGCAAGCAGTTTTAAAGGGCTTCTTTTTTTCCTTTACAAATGTTATTTTTTGCAGGGACAGTTCTAAACACGGGAAACACATGCCCCTTCACAGGCATACTTTAGACCAGGTACCATATTTAAAGGAATATTTCACTTTTTTTTTTCACTTTATTCATCATTAAAATGACTGCTCCTGAAAAAACGTCAGTTTTTAAAACTTCTTTTTGCATTGATACATGTCCCCTGGGGCAGGACCCGGGTCCCCAAACCTCTTTTATGACATTAACATTCCTATTGGCTGTTATAATTAGCACTTTAGATTTCAAACGTTTGCGTCCATTGTAACTAATAGGGTTTGAATATTCGCGCAAACTTTCGGTCCGTTCGCAGGTTCTGGTGCGAACCGAACCCGGGGTGTTCGGCTCATCCCTAATCATGAAGGACATGAGATACAATTTAGGTCCTCAGCTAGTTCATCAATAACATTAAAAGTTGCCCTTTTTTGTTACATCCATTTCTTTTCAAAGTGGCACATTACGTCACTGTTTAATTACTTAACCATCTTCTGTATTAGTGTATAGCTAGTGGAACACAATGAGAGTGGTTAGGAAGTCACTTAACCTCCCTGGCGGTATGATTATTTCAGATTTTTGATGCTGAAAGCGGTACAATTATTTTGCATGAAAATTTGGCGTTTTATATTGTAGGCCTGTAATTCTTAGGAATAACTCACTCAAATCTGTCCAAACAAGAGTCTAGTAGACATCCCGGTATGATAAAGTTTGAAACGCGAAATCATAAATTAAAATATAATAAATAAATAATTATAACAAATAATAATATAATAATAATAAAATTATTCAATAATGTAATCAATTCAAAAACACAGAAATTTGCTCCGTTGCAGAATTGTCGCTGTCATTACTTTCAGTGTTTGATGACGGATTTCCCACAAATCACTATCGCTCAATTCGGCAAGTGATTCTAATTTATTATCGCTGTTTTCTAGCTTGTCTAAAACTACTTTTGATGTAAAGGGATGGTTTTGGTTGCTATGGACAATCTCCAGTTTCCAAGCAGAAAGAACTGTATTTATAATATAAAAAAGTAGAAAGAACTGTATTTATAATATAAAACTGCATGCAGGGCACTGGACAGACAACTAGGGACAAAAGGGATGTGAAATAATTTGATACAGTAATGTAATCTGTAAGATTACAGTGTACTGTATATGTATTGTGTTTTTTACTTTTTGAATTTGGCGCCGTTCTCCGTCCCCGTGCGTTGCAACACTCGCAGAGAACGGAGCTCGGCACTGTGATGAATCGAGCGGAGGACGGCTCGCACACAGGGTGGGGAGGACATCGCAGGATCCTGGGGACAAGGTAAGTTTGCTGTACCTGGATCCTGCAATGCAATCCTGCGATGTGGCTCACGGTTACCGCTTTTGGTGCTGAAAATCCACCCCGAGACACACTCGGGAATACTGTCAGGGAGGTTAAAGTGTGTCTACAATGTTTTCATCACCATGAGCAAAAATTCCAATATTTATCATATGGCATAAATAATACCTAAAGAACCTGTATGAGTATAAGCAAGTAATATTCACATGGGTAAGTATTTTGCTAAGCTGGCTAATAGTATCGTTGTTAGCAGACAGGTGGAGCTTATGACTTATAATTGAATGAGCTAGGAATTAGTAATAAATCATGCAACAAGTAAATCTTTTGATAATAGTTTATCTTAATCAAAAAAATATATGCGGGGGATGCCCCCATGCTTCGGCATATATAAATGGTGCATGTATGCCCAATCATTAGAAAGTGGGTGGATGAAGGGAGGTAATTCTAATGGTGGGCATACCCACCGCGCCATTGGGAAATTGGGAAAGCATTTTATCACACCGATCTTGGTGTGGTCAGATGCTTTGAGGGCACAGGAAAGATCTAGGGTCTAATAGACCCCAATTTTTTCAAAAAAAGAGTACCTGTCACTGCTCTATTGCTATCATAGGGGATATTTACATTCCCTGCGATAACAATAAAAATGACAACTAAGAAAAAAAAAATGGAAGGAACAGTTTTAAAAATAAAATAAAAAGCTAAATAAAAAGAAAAAACTAAAAAAAAAAAAAAAAAAAGCACCCCTGCCCCCCCCTTCTTTTGCGCAAAGGCGAACACAAAAGCGTTGGTCTGGCGTCATATGTAACAGCAATTGCACCATGCATGTGAGGTATCACCGCGATGGTCAGATCGAGGGCAGTAATTTTAGCAGTAGACCTCCTCCGTGAATCTAATGTGGTAACCTGTAAAGGCTTTTAAATGCTTTTAAAAATGTATGTAGTTTGTCGCCACTGCGTGTTTGTGCGCAATTTTAAAGCATGTCGTGTTTGGTATCCATGTACTCGGCCTAAGATCATATTTTTTATTTCATCAAAAATTTGAGCAATATAGTGTGTTTTAGTGCATTAAAATAAAAAAAAGTGTATTTTTTCCACAAAAATGCGTTTGAAAAAATCGCTGCGCAAATTTACTGTGTGTGAAAAAAAAAAAATGCAACACCCACCATTTTAATCTGTAGGGCCTTTGCTTTAACAATATCATATAGTGTTTGGGGGTTCAACGTAATTTTCTTGCAAAAAAAAAAAAATATGTTTTCATGTAAACAAAAAGTGTCAGGAAAGGGCTTTATCTTCAAGTGGTTAGAAGAGTGGGTGACGTGTGACATAGGCTTTTAAATGTTGTGCATAAAAATGCCAGGACAGTTCAAACCCCCCCAAATGACCCCATTTTGGAAAGTAGACACCCCAAGCTATTTGCTGAGAGCAATGTTGAGCCCATTAAATATTTTTTTTTTTTGGTCCCAAGAGATTGAATAATGAAAAAAAAAAAAAAATAATATTTTTTTTTACAAAAACTTGTCACTAAAATGATATATTGCTCAAAAACATGCCATGGGCATATGTGGAGATACACCCAAAATACATTTCTGTTGCTTCTCCTGAGTACGGGGATACCACATGTGTGGGACTTTTTGGGAGCCTAGCCGCGTACGGGACCCCAAAATCCAAGCACCGCTTTCAGGCTTTCTAAGGTGTAATTTTTTTATTTCACTCCTCACTGCCAATCACAGTTTCGGAGGCCATGGAATGCCCAGATGGCACAAACCACCCCCAAATGACCCATTTTGGAAAGTAGACACCCCAAGCTATTTGCTGAGAGGTATGGTGAGTATTTTGCAGATCTCGCTTTTTGTCACAATGTTTTGAAAATTGAAAAAAGGAAAAAAAAATTTTTTTTTTCTTTTACTTTCTTCATTTTCAAAAACACATGAGAGCTGTAAAAATACTCACCATGCCTCTCAACAAATAGCTTGGGGTGTCTACTTTCCCAAATGGGGTCATTTGGGGGGGTTTTGTGCTATTTTGGCATTTTTATGGCCTTCGAAACTGTGATAGGTAGTGAGGAGTGAAATCAAAAATTTGCACCCTTAGAAATCCTGAAGGCGGTGCTTGGGTTTCGGGGCCCGTACGCGGCTAGGCTCCCAAAAAGTCCCACACATGTGGTATCCCCCATACTCAGGAGAAGCAGCAAAATGTATTTTGGGGTGCAATTCCACTATAACCATGGCATGTGTGAGCAATATATCATTTAGTGACACCTTTTTGAATAAATTTTTTTTATTTTTTTTTTTGTCTTTATTCAATCACTTGGGACTAAAAAAAAAATATTCAACGGGCTCAACATGCCTCTCAGCAAATAGCTTGGGGTGTCTACTTTCCAAAATGGGGTCATTTGGGGGGGTTTTGTGCCATCTTGGCATTTTATGGCCTTCAAACTGTGATAGGTAGTGATAGGTAGTGAGGAGTGAAATCAAAAATTTTATGCCCTTAGAAATCCTGAAGGCGGTGCTTGGTTTTCGGGGTCCCGTATGCGGATAGGCTCCCAAAAAGTCCCACACATGTGGTATCCCCGTACTCAGGAGAAGCAGCAGAATGTATTTTGGGGTGTAATTCCACATATGCCCATGGCATGTGTGGGCAATATATCATTTAGTGACAACTTTGGGGCAAAAAAAAAAAAAACAAAGTTTGTAATATTCCCGCAACTTGTGGCAAAATATAAAATATTCCATGTACTCAACATGCCTCTCAGCAAATAGCTTGGGGTGTCTACTTTCCAAAATGGGGTCATTTGGGGGGTTTTGTGCAATTTTGGCATTTTATGGCCTTCGAAACTGTGATAGGTAGTGAGGAGTGAAATCAAAAAAATTTACACCTTAGAAATGCTGAAGGTGGTGCTTGGGTTTCCGGGGCCCGTACGCGGCTAGGCTCCCAAAAAGTCCCACACATGTGTAATCCCGTACTCAGGAGAAGTGGCAAAATGTATTTTGGGGTGCAATTCCACATATAACCATGGCATGTGTGAGCAATATATCAATTAGTTCTATTTAGTGACAACTTTTTGAATACATTTTTTTTTTTTTTTTTTTTGTCTTTATTCAATCACTTGGGACTAAAAAAAAAATATTCAATGGGCTCAACATGCCTCTCAGCAAATAGCTTGGGGTGTCTACTTTCCAAAATGGGGTCATTTGGGGGGGTTTTGTGCCATCTTGGCATTTTATGGCCTTCAAAACTGTGTGATAGGTAGTGATAGGTAGTGAGGAGTTGAAATCAAAAATTTATGCCCTTAGAAATCCTGAAGGCGGTGCTTGGTTTTTCGGGGTCCCGAAAAAAAAAAAATATATTGTGACTGTTAGTATTTAATTATATTATCATATCTTGTGTATCTTAATAATTAAAGTGTTACTAAAGGCAAAACCTTTTTTTTTATTATTTATTTCGGATAGAGTAAGGGAGGATTATAACACCTGTCAATTTTTTTTACCATCTGTGTACCATTGGGGAGATTTCCCTTCACCTCCTGTCCCATAGCTAAAACAGGAAGTCCAAAGTGAGGGAATCCCAGGGTGTCATCAGGGTCAGGTGTTCTGATGTCAACCCAAATTTGGGGATTTACTTTTACTTTCACTTTTTCGATGATAATGGTAAACAGGACAAATAAAGAGATGGACTCTCCTTAAAGGGACATAGGCAGCACTAAAAGGTGACAGGTATTCTAATTCCTCTCCAAAAAAAAATGTTGCCTCTAGTTACACTTTAATTACATTTTAGTTAGGCAGACAGTGTTTTTGCCTTGCAAATATGAACCTTATTGCGCTAAATCAAATTTGTGTAAAAGTCTTAATTTAAATTCAAAAAGTATTAAATCAAATGCAGGTATTTTGGCTATGCCAACATTTTACATTATATACAAAATACTAAATAGAATATATAATAAAGATCTTAAACAGAGCACAATCAACTTTAATGTAGCGAGTAAACAAAATCTTTATTTTGTTGGCTTCAGTTTGATTTTCTGCATGACTGGCTTTCTTTAAGGCCTCTGTAAGGATGCCAGCTCATCAGCTTTTATTGTTAATCACAAACATAATTTTATAAATCCAAATCATACAATTCTTTATTGTGCTGAATATGATAAGCAAGTTAATGAAAATTTTGCATTTAGTAGCTCTCCCTTGTGTCGATATGAAGTTTAAGACTTTTCTGTAAATGCCTCCTAAAAAGAAGTGAAGCTCATTGTGCATATACTGTAAAGTGCAATTTTGTAACATAGGTATTGATTACCCAAGATATTTTCTTTGGAAATATCATGGAACATCTTTTCTTGAGTTTTGCCAAGAAAAATGTCAATATTTGATAGCCAATACAGTACAACCTTTAAAGCGGCCTAAATTAAACCTATCATCTTGTTTTGCACTTCACATAGTCAGATAAACCTTTACCAAAATACTTTTCCCCAAATATCCTACATCCTGTTTATATATTGTAAAAAATCTGATTCCTGGTGTATCAATGGTCTCTCTATAGCAGAGATATGCAATTAGCGGACCTCCAGCTGCTGCAAAACTACAAGTCCCATCATGCCTCTGCCTCTGCGTGTCATGCTTGTGGCTGTCAGAGTCTTGCTATGCCTCATGGGACTTGCAGTTCTGCAACAGCTGGAGGTCCGCTAATTGCATATCCCTGCTCTATAAAATCTCAGGCTTCAGTTGGGACACAAACAGGAGGGATAGCGAATGGCAGGATCAACCAGATTTTTTTGCAGTATACAGAGAACTAAGGTGCTAGTGGCAGAGTAAGTATGCACACATTGTAATACTGCATGTATTAACAGTTTATTTTCATTGGGGTTTAGTGGAACCTAATAAACATTTCTCTTTAGGGCTGTGTCAATGGGCTTTGGGCTTGTTTCAGTTTGCATTTGAGATCAGTTTGATACACTTCTGAGCTATGCCCGGATAAGGCCATCCAGTGCCCAGGGAGAAGATGGGAAATTGTGCACTCCCCCGGTTTTCACCCCACACCTCATTGGATGGAGAAGAGGTGCCAGAGTGTGCAGTGAACATTCATGCCTGCAGCCTGCTTGTCAGACCTGTCAGCATAGACTATAGTTTGAGTTACACTTACAGATCAGCAGAGTATGCAGTGAAAGTTCTGTTATCAGAGGAGGAGATTTACACTTTACCTTACGTTACTTGTTTGGTTGGCTATTCTTCCTGGCCCTGCTTCTGAGACACTTCTGAGTTTACCTCATTCTGACTTCCTTGTGACCTTTTATCTCCCTGCATTAGCCTGCTTCTATAATTTTTTGCATTCCCATTGACTGGCAGAGAAACACTATTGCCGCGTACACACGATCGGAATTCTTGTTGGAAAAAGCTCTGACGGTTTTCTCAACGGAATTCCGACGGAATTCTGCTCAAACTGTCTTGCCTACACGCGGTCACACCAAATTCCGACCGTCAAGAACGCAGTGACGTACAACACTACAACGAGCCGAGTTCAATGCTTCTGAGCATGCTTCAAATTGTTTCTGAGCATGCATAGGAATTTTGCGCGTCAGAATTGCTACAGACGATCAGAATTTCCGATAGAAACCTTTTCCGTCTGAAAAATTGAGAACATGCTCTAAATTTTTTGCTGTCGGAAATTCGGCCAACAAAATTCCGATGGAGCCTACACACGGTCGCATTTTCCGATGAAAAGCTCTCATCTGTCTTTTTCTGGCTGGAATACCGATCGTGTGTGAACACTCACCTTAATTTACTAATACAGAGATTAATATGCAGCTGCATAAACATGCTAATTATTTCTGCACATACAGCACCTCTGAATTAAGTAAATTTACTTTTACAGCATTCTTTATTTTTTTCCAATTTAATAATTTACCATTTAAGTTATGTTTTGTCTTTTAATTAAAGTATAGTGTAAGTCAATCAACATATAACTTAAAATGAGCACTGTGCAGAACGATTTAATTTCCTCAAAAACCAAACTTATTAAATGATTGGGCTGATTTACTAAAGATGTGGAATATCTTCACACAATAAAGAATGTGAATATTCACTTCAATTGAGCAATCACTTGCAGATGAAACAAGTAAACAAGATTTTATTTTTCACATGTTTGGCTGTTTGAAGTGAATATGGGCACAATTTATTGTACTTAAGTAAATCAGTCTCCATATCTTTACTGACCTGGCTTTGTGCATCTTAACAGAATACTTTTCTTTCAAAATAATTTGAGTTTTTTGTAAAACGGTGAAGCAGAAAGATTACGGGGGAACAATAACATGAATGACAAGCAACATAGATATAAAGAATAACACACACAACAGGGCAGAAGCACCCTGTGAAGATGGTATGGTTTAATTTAATTTATATTACACTTCTGATACATAAAGAAAACCACGTGGGGAGTTGGTTTGCACCTATTGCACCTGGAGAGAGAAGCCTTTTCCCCTCTCTCCTCTGCACACAAGACTTGTGGTTTCATCAAGCACACTACAAGGCCTGAACAGGATCCTAGGGCCTTTTGAGCACGTATGAGATATCCAGAGTAATCAGATATTGGGAAATTTACTGTGGGAAGCTTGTAGAATGGCATTCATTGTTTGGAAATAGTTGTACCTTTTACTCTTTGTGTTATTTGATAATTGAGAGTGGGTAGTTTCCACATTCTTGTGATCGTCTGTTTGTAGCTATGAAGAAAAACTATTTTTTGTTCAGGTTGTTGCCTGATGCGGTTATGTGAAATTTCCATTAATATCTGTGAAATATTAGGAATATATCTCTTTTTGCTTGCAGCTGAAAGGTGGGCAAAGGCCCTCCTCCCAGCTTTTGTGAACTGCAGACATTGCGGTGCCGAGACTTGAAGGACAATGGGGAGCCAATTAACATTGGTTGTCACCTATTCACTATAAACGACCCCATGCCGGGATAGGTAACGAAGTGAGACCATTCAGGTATATTTTACATCACTGGTGGGAGTTTCGCCTGGAAGGGGGCTGGCTTAGACTCTAAGCCAGCCAATGAGGAATCAGGCTGGTTTTTGGTTACTCTGAGGAAAGGGAGGCATCTCGGTCTTTTTTCCGGGGGAATCAGCCAGCAGGTAGGATGGCAGGTAGCAGGGGAAGGTATGCCCTGCTACTTGTAACTAAACATGCTTGTAGATCAAGGTCTGAAGGAATATAATCTATATTCCTTCATATATATATTTTATTTCAACCTAGCATTTTCTGTCTTGATGTGCTAGGGATTTGTGTATTAGCTTGACTTTTAACTACTTGTAACTAAACATGCTTGTAGATCACGGTCTGAAGGAATATAATCTATATTCATATATATATATATATATATATATATATATATATATATATATATATATATATATATATATATATATATTATATATATATTTTTTTTTTTTTTTTTTTTATTTCAACCTAGCATTTTCTGCCTTGATGTGCTAGGGATTTGTGTATTAGCTTGACTTTTAACTACCTGTAATAAATGTTATTATATTCAAAGCCTTTCCTCCTGGTCAATAGAACTCTCATTTAACCCATATCATATTTTGTGATTAATAAATCAGAAATAGAGATTTTAGAGGTTACAAGGTTTAGTAAGAACGTCTATAGGTTTATGCAGCACGGCCTCCCAGAGGGTTTTTATGTAGGTTTTGATTCAGAATTGTTCAAATTAGGTGGTAGACTCATATCCATAATCGTTGTGCTTTAGGGCAGGTCTGATATCCCAGATAGTAAGCAGTGAACTGCAAGTTTGAATTGCTAAGCTATTGCTAGACTTGGCAGGCTTCACAAGTGTATTACACAATTGCAGCAAGTCCGCATTGCATGACTCCAGATCAACTTTTTTTGCAAACATTCTGCAAGTTCTGGTTCAGTTATGTTGTGCAATAGTGATCCCACCACAGGGGTCACTGTGGCTGAATTTTCATGCTGTAGACTTGCAGAGCTCTTATTGTAGACTTACCACTGCAACTTTGTTCTTGCTAGATTCCCCCAAAATCCATATCAGACCATTTCCAAGCATGCTGCCCCTCAGGTCAGGAAAGTGGGGGACAAGCAAGCAGCCCCCCTCTTGAACCATACCAGATCATATGCCCTCAATATGTGGGATGCTTTAAGGGAGGGCTGCCTGCTGACCTGAATGAAAAATAAAACTTGACCCACATACGCTTGGCTCTCGCCACCTCCTGCCACTAAGTAGACTCATCAGTGGCCCCGCCACTTCGTTTATTTAGCGGCAGGCGGCGAGAGCCAAGCATCGGTGTGGGTCACTGTTTTTTTTTTTGTTCGGGTCGGTGACGTTTGGATCTATTTCGAGGGATATTTATTTTTTGGGGGGTTTTAAATGAAGGACTTGTCAAAAACTGCCTGTGTGTGTATTTATTTAACTATATTTTACTAGGTACCCCATACTCATTCACATGGGGCCAGGATCTGAGCACCCTCTTATTAAAGGGGGCTTCCAGATTCCAATAAGCTCCCTGCCCCAGACCTCCACAACCACCACCCACGTTGAGCGCATGTGGCCTAGTATAGTTCAGAAGGGGGGACAATCATTCCTTCCCCCCCCCTTTCCTGTCCTTCCGGGCTGCATGCTCAGATAAGGGTCTGGTATGGATTTTGGGGGGGCCCCAAGTCATCTTTTTTTTTATTTTATAAAATGTATTTTATCTTATTCAATAAAAATTTATATTTATTGGTTATTAAGGTCACCAGCTACCACAGGAATTAAAAACTACCACTAGCCCTTCTGTTAAAAAAAAATAAATACCACTAGCTTTCACTACTAAAGTACTGCATCGCGTCTCAAATGGTATTTTAGTAGTGTTTTTAGTGAATTGCAAAAAAATTTTTGCAAAACACTAAAAGGTATTTTAGCGCAGTTCTTTAAGTGGTAAATACCAATTTGTGAATTGAGCCCCATCTTACTGGAGCTCAAAGAGTTGGGAGACAAGTTGCTTAAGTGTGGGCTGCTGGATTCTCTGGATTGAAGAGTAAGGTTGCCACTCTACTTTCAGGGGAGGAAGGTGGGTATCTTCTAGTAACTAAAAAGTATAAAAAGAAACAAAAGGAATACTGCAAATATATGACAGATGGCACTGCTGGCTCTTGCTAATTACTAATTCAGTTCATTTTTAAAAGCTCACATATCTCTAAGTATCGCATTATGTTATGATAATGAAAAAATGACAAGATTATTTGTAAGCACAAAATTTAAAGCTCTTATTCTTTTAAAACAGCAGACATCTATGAACTTAAAAAATTACTTTTATTTTCAGAACCAATAAAATTATGGTAAATATTTACAAATAATTATCTCACATAAAGATTACATAAATTCAATTGTTCACAAGTAACAGTCACTCCAATGGAAAGACACACAGATATTGAATCTACGCCAATCTTATTGCATTTTGTTTGAACTAATCTAAAAAAAAATTGCATCAACCATTTAACTTAAATAATTCACAAATTTACAGACAGAAATAAGAAATAAAACCCGGTTAACAAAATACTGGCCATTCCAATCCTTCAAATAAAAATATAACAAAAAAATGTGAAACATCTTTGGCAAATTGGCACTGCTGTAATTACATTCAAATATTACACACAAAGCAACGCACAGCACTAAGAAATAAATCACCAAATTTTCAATTCAAATATTTTCCTACAAAAAAAATACAAAACATACACATTATAAAGAAGCATTGTATGTATGTGTAGGGACTTGTTGAATCCCAGTGTTCGAAGGCATATATTTTCTTATTTATCATCACACAAGTATGCTTACTTATGCAGCCATGGTGAACTTTGGCAAAAGTATTTGGGTTTATTTTTATACTGGTAATCCCTATTAAAATAATAATCAAAAACCTCTATTTAAAGTTAAATAAGAAATATATTGCATTGCATTTATGTAAGGGGTGTGTTTATGAGGCTAATGCAGTTGATTTTTATTTAGGATCTTAAGAAAGTACAAGGCCACTAGAAAGTGAAAACCAGGTTACAGTAATGTCAATATGAGGCTGAGCAAGATTATGTCAAATCTCAAAGAAAAAAAGCATAAAGAATTAGCTTTGGACACTAAAAATATGTGTATACATTTTTGTAAATTTTAGAGTCTGCTTCCAAGTGTTCAATAAAAAAGAGCAAGCACCAAAGATCTGTTCCAATTCCTACCTGCTAGCTACTGTATTTTTAAATATGACACGTAAAGAGGAGGTCTGCCCACCCTGCAAAAATGAAAATCCAACAGCTACACATGCTGCAGCTTCTGACTTTTAATAATAGGACACTTACCTGTCCTGGAGTCCAGCCATGTCAGCACCGCAGCTGATGTTTACATCAGCTGTCGGGTGCTGCCGCCGCCATTGCCAGTAAGGGAACCCGGCAGTACAGCATTACGGCTTCATGCCAGGTCCCTACTGTGCATCTTCGAGGCACCACTGCGCTCTTCTACTGCCCCAGTGGCAGGCCACATAATTTGCCAGGAAAAGACACATATCCGCTCCCCCCGAAAGGTTCCAAATGTGGCACCGGAGGAGGGGGACAAATGAGCAGAAGTTCCACTTTTGGGTGAAACTCCGCTTTAAGGCCTGTGTCGACAAGCTTTTTTTTGCCTCAAGTGGGTTTTGCATTCCCTTTTAAGTCTACAACAATGCAAAACCTGCTTGAAACAGATCAAATGCCAGTTAGAAGGGGGTCAACTGCAGGTCAAATGCACCTGTTAGTGAATTCTGCATGATCTCTAAAATGAATGTCAATTGGGAAGCTCAAACTCTTATTTTTCTACCACAACCTATTTATTATTTTATATACTGTAAGACAGTATCCAAGTTTAGTTCCATGGTGCCAAGCCTAGAACCTATAAAAGGTTTTTTTTTTTTTTTTCTCTAAATCAATATAATAATCAGACTTACAGTAGAATCAATAAAATACATGATTTTTAATTACCTGCAGTGGGTCATGACTCACAGCTTATGTGTCTCATGATAGTTAATCACACCCATAAAATGCAATAATACTTCAATAATGACATCAGCACTAACATACAGGATGCCTTAAATTTAACATGCCTCACAGAGCTAGATTTTTTAAAAATATTTTTCCATTTTATATGAATTGATTGTTTTGGTGCAATATTATTAAAGCTTTGCATTTAAAAAAAGATTATGTATACCAAATTTGCAATTATTATCAAATTATGTAGGGTAAAATATTACCTTACACTACCAAATCGTAAATTGGCCTCCCCTATTTTAACATACTGTGCATTAATACATGTAATATACCATTAGCACCTTTGGTATATCACAGTTCCTTGTGTGTTTTGTGGCTACAGCAATAGAATTTTATATATCTAAATAAGAGAAATAATAGACAGAGAGTTAATAAATTGTGTTTAGGAAAGATTTGTAAGATTATTTACACTGGCCTATATTTATTAGAAAAACAGGTTCAACACATGACTTTTTGCGTGTATGTTCTTTTTTATGTAATCTATAAAGTTTACCATATTGGTTCCTGTGTACCTGGCATAAAGTCAGTAAGCATTCATTGAAGGTAAATATTAAAACATGAGTCTCCTAGCTCATTGTAGATTTCCCTAACATGTTTCACAATTCGGAATCCTAATCATCCTCTTCTCAAAAACTTTTCAAAAATGCCCTAACAACAACAATAAATAAAATAAGAACAGTCTGATTTAATAACTTATTAACTAGTTACTTCACTTGTTTATAATTTCCAGTCTAGGCTGAAACTGGCTACTTAAAGTGAAACTGAAATAACACTTATCCCTGTTGATGTTCCCCATCACCCTTCCAATCACATTAGTAATGAAATTACTAATCTCAGATCAGAATTTGTATTGCTTTAGATGGCAGACCCATGTAGAGATGACTTTGTTTATACCGTTCCTTAATAGCAGACTGTGCACATTACTGTGAATGTGGTAGCTGGTTTTATAAAAATCAGTGGACTACCTTTAGGATACCTTATATGTAGAGTTATACATCAAGATGTAGGTAAAGCTTGAACATTATGCAAGTCTTTCACATGGAACAATTAAACTTCTGATCTAATGTCTGTATGTTTCATGTGGTAGGGAGGAGCCTCTGGGGGAAACTAGGAAGTTATTATTTCAGTTCCACCTTAATTTAGATATTATGATTGTACAGTGTGATTGGGGACAAAAAAACTTTTCAAAAATTCTGAAATTGTCTATATATTTACTGTATATTGCAGTAAAGCAAGGGTGCAGTCGTGCATTATAAATAAAGAGCCTGCGTAAGTTTTAATGTTGTCCCCACAAAGGAAAGTAAGTTAAAAAAGAAAGTCACTATTAAGTAAACCCAACATTAGATTTTAGAAAAACACAGGAGCATGTTCCAAGATGTTATTATGCAGTTATATTATCTGGATGTTCAGCGTTTTACAATAGGTTAGAAAGTGCACACAGCAATAAAAAAGAGATTGGTCAAAACCTATTGAGTCCACTATCTTTCCCAGAATAGGCTGAGTTAGCAAGGGTGTTTGGTACCCATAGACATAGCTATAGTACCCACTTAAGTTGAAATCAGTCATGGAAAGTCTAGGATACCTTTACTAGTAATTGAAAAAATGTTACAAAAACACAAGGTAACACTACTATAATTGCATCCAATTTATATATAAGTGTATTTATATTAATTCAGCATGCTGTTTTTTATGCGTACAGCAAAGAGGAATATCCAGTATTATTATGGTGTCCAAAAATGATTCCGCTTGGAAATAAAATATATTTTTTACACATATACATATATGTGTGTATATTTAGATATTTAGAGATTTTATTTGCAAATTAGTCAGATTTATAAGGATCATATGTAGACAAAGATTTCTATGCCTGTGCCTGAGGAGTGTCAAAAGTGTTTTTTTCGGGGCACAATCATCTACCAACCACTTTCTGATGATTGGAAGTATAAGGGCTTATTCACTTTTATAGCAGTTTTTGGCAATTGGCAGGCAGTTCGGAGCACATATAACCACATTGCAAATTACAGTTCTAAACATGTGTAGTTAGCTAAATTACTTACATGAAAGCCTGCTGCAGACACCTATAACATCAGTTTATCAGTGGAAAATAATAGCCATTGGAAAAGGTATTCTAACCTGTCTGATCACTGTCTCTCCCATGGTGTCTGCAGGCATCCCATAAACCCATAGACATGATACAGTTATTCATGCCAATAGGTACCTTTCATCGGGGTTGATTTAGTGAGACTGGAGAGTGAAAAATCTGGTATAGCTGTGCATGGTAGCCAATTAGCTTCTAACTTCAGCTTGATCAATAAAGCTTTGACAAAAACAAATTGGAAGCTGATTGGTTTCTATGCAGAGCTGCAGATTTCATACTCTCCAGTTTTAGTAAATCAAGTCCATTGCATTGAGTGAGTTTTTGAATCAGAAAATGTAAAATAAAAGCAGTCTATGTCATACAGAGTATTCAAATTACATTCTGTATATCCTTTATGGCACAATTTAGACCAGCAGCACATTTTGACACAGTTTACCAGTTATATATAGTTTTCCAATCATATCAATCAATACCAATTGCATCAAGGCTACTCATTACAATATTGTACATATTGGTAGGTAATAATTAATTTGTTCAGTCTGTATAGAGTTCCATATTGGAAATGTGATATACTGTAAGTTATCTTCATATGACCAATTGTATTAGTTTGAATTAATCCAATTTGCCCTATTTATTGCAATTTTTTTTAATATACTTGTGCTGTAACAAAAAACAGAAACAACTGTTTTTTTTCTATAAAATTAGTTTTTTCAATTATAAGTATTTAAATGAAATAAATAGACAGTCAATGTGCATAGAATGATATGTTAATCTACATTTAACCTTGAAACACTTGATAAACCTTGTTCAGTTTCTTCTGCTTAGCTTCTTCTGCATATCTTTTATTACCATGGCTTTTTTTTTGTCATCCTTCTTTTTCAACTAAAGTAACATTCAAATTAATATGTCGTTCTTGTGATATATGTATTATAGCATTATTCAATTTTCCTAACCTATTAATAAATAGTTTTTTATGCACAACATTTGCCTGTATTTTGCAAAACCACACATTTCAATAACATGTCAGATTTCATATTGATTTATTAGACAACATGAAAAGGATACACGATAATGTATAAATAAGGGTCTTTAAAATATACTGGGCAGGAACGGCCATGTTTATATGTTTCATTGAAATAGAGTTTTCTTCTGTTCCAATATGTCAGATCTCTTGGGTCTTTCCCACATTCTTTATGGGAAGCATCACCATAAAAATAAATAATCCATTTAAACTGATTCCATGCTGCTTTTTATCTAAAAATAAATAGATACGAGCTGCGGGATTTGACCTCATATGTTAGCTAACTAGATGCATTGTGTGGTGTTTTGTCTCTATTTGCAAATTCATTATAAAACTAGGCACAATTCAAGCACAGGCGGTGATTTTACAATAAAGTTTAACTGGAACAAAAATCCCATACTGCAGAGATTTCACAGGAATTACTGCATAATGAGATGCCCTTGCATGGTCTTACCATGATATTATCCAGGAGGGAAAAAGGCTTAAGGAACATTTAAGCTCAACTGTGTACTCTTGAAAGTAATGTCAAGTGTCTACGTGAAAATAAACATAAAGCATTTTATGGCCATTTTGAACTGTATAAATTCATATAAAACATATTGACTAGTTTCATATGTCCTAAAAGGGATTATATATGAATGAAGAACCTCACTTTTAAAGATTGTTATTAACAATGTATTCTGCTTTGCTTACTTGCTATAACATATTTTGTATTATGTTATATGTTGGGATAGACATTTTATATGCATTTTTTGCTACAGTTGGTGAAAGTTTAACTCTAGGCAGATATAAAAGTTATGGATTAATGACGCTCTGTAATCATGAATACATCATTGAATATATTTTTAAATGCAAGCAGTGTAAGTACCTGGCTTTCACTTGGTATAAGCCTGTAGCAGTCCCTGTACAGAAGGGCCGGAGTGTGAGAAACAAGGAACACAAAAAAACAATCAGTTCATGTGCTAGCAAAAAGTATTCTTGGAGGAGAAAGCACAGTGATAGTGACACAGTTATCACTGCACTGCTCACCCCCTTCCCAGTAACAGACTATGGTGGGTCTAGGAGGACCATGACTAAGAAGAAGTGTGTTGAATGTTTCCAGCCAAGTCATCAGGCTGAGGACATCACAAAAAAATACTGCAAAGAAAATCTCTAGACTGAATGAGAATGTTAAAGCAAAAGTGGATTTTGCTATTATATCTTTAATGGGCTAATTATTTTTACCTTTTTTTTTGGCTGGAGTTCTGCTTTAATCGTCTTTCATATAATGTAAGATTTTATCAAAACATTTTTTAAGCAAGCCCCCTTTATACATATTTAAATATATATTATATTATATATTGCAATTTTAAATCATGTACCTAATCCTATTTTTGGTGTTATTTATAGGAAAGTGACTTACAGTAAGTGAAAGGATTGGGTTGTTGAAACTACTATCTGCTCTGAGCAGAATACCATCATTTAAATGTAAGAAACATACAACAAGAATGGATGATTTTCAAACACTTAGTGACATCAGCCCCAAATTTAGCCATAGTGAATGGTAACCTGGTTTAATGTTAGATTAAAGCTTACAGGAGTAGGTGAATCAGTGCAGCATTTTATAAAAGATATGCTGTAAGCACTTTGAGTAACAAATGTTTATCATGTTGCAGTTTGTGCTAAGCCACTTTCATAAATTTCACAATGAAGCATGTTATTTATTTACAATGGAATGGTATACATGATTTGATGCAATAGAACAAAGAAACTGCATTGGTTAACTGCTCTTCTTCTTGTAGCCAGAACACTGTGTGATTCCAATAATCTTTAGGCTACACATATACGAATAAAACTGAAATGTAGCAATTGAGAATCAACTTTTATAGTGAAAAAGATGTTTGAAAGAAATAAATATTTGCTTTGTCCAATATGACAATTTGATTTACTCCACACTTTCATCTTGAGTTTTTAGAGTAATTTTTGTATTTTGTATTGTACAATCTCCATAATAGCTGTAAGTGCTCATGTTCTCATTGCATTTTGTCAGTGACGATCATAGGCAGTGGCAGCAGCAGGGGGCGCTGCTCCTCTTGCTGCACTGTAATAGTATGGAGAACCTAGAAAAGAGCATAAAATTAGGACACCATTTTAAAAACATTACACAAACAATAAACATGAAAAAATATACCATAGTATATAAATATATATATATATATATATATATATATATATATATATATATATATATATATATATAATGTATATAA
The DNA here is from genome assembly GCA_028564925.1 of Lithobates sylvaticus. Classification (NCBI taxonomy): domain Eukaryota; kingdom Metazoa; phylum Chordata; class Amphibia; order Anura; family Ranidae; genus Lithobates; species Lithobates sylvaticus. The sequence goes on along the minus strand of CM053026.1, from coordinate 377,609,184 downwards.
TTTTTTTTATTCCATGAGTCAAATATGGTAATACTGCTTTGTTTTGGTAATGGAAAGGACCACTCTACCAAACATAATGAAAAAGCAACACCAGCAATACCAGCTTTGCCTCGTTTCTTAACAAGCACAAAAGTAACTCCTTAATTTGCCCCGAAACACAGACCAGTAAAGCAGAATGTAAGATTTTAAATCGTTTATTGGGCTAGCAAAGATTTCTGTTTCTTAAATAAGAGCAGCAATATCAGATAATGTAGGCTGAGTTACTAAATGAGTAGAACATTTTTGCATTGTAAACTGAACAGTTACTTAACTTAGTGAATAAGGTGAACCTGCCTAACCTAACTCGACCATGTCAAGCTCAACCCTCCTTTTATTTGAATCTTAACATAATACTCCATTTTGTAATGTAATATCATTAACCACTTCTCCCTGGGAAGACATCAAAAGATTTCCTGAGGTTTAAGTGGTGATACCAGGATGATGCCTGCACCTGCAGGCATCATCCCAGTATCAAAATTTTCTGCCGATGATGTTATTTCATGTAGAAGTGATTCAGGGGCTGTACAGCCACTGGATCACTTCTGCAGGCGGAGGAAGGTGGTCCTTTCCTGGGCTCTCCTGTCCCATCAGGGGATTCAGGGACCAATCTGGCCATGTTTTATCAGCTGCAATACAGAGAGAGAAAGGAAATTACATTGTTCCTCCCTCTCTGTTAGATCATAAACCGAAAGTGCTGAGGATTTTTTTGATTTCAGCCGTTTATGTCCTGGCTAAGACGCGATGTGCTGTTACAATTTTTTGAAAATGTTTGTTCTTGTTATGTCTTTTTCACTGCCCTATGTTAATTTCCTTGACTGCAAAATAAAGAGTTAAAAAAAAAAACACATCCAAAATGTGTAAAGTCTTGTCCCCCATCATCTGAGGATTAAGACAAAAGGACAATAATACAGTATCCCATTTGAGATGAAACAGAAGAAACCACCTTAGGCAAAAAAGACAGATAAGACTGCAAGGCCACCTTGTCATGGTGGAAAACAGGGATAGAGCAGCCAATTCAGAAACTCTGTAAGCCGAAGTAATGACAACCAGAAAATAACCTTCTGAGTCAGAAAGATCACAGAAATATCCCAGATGGGTTGAAATAGAGATTTCTGCAATGTAGAGAGTACCAGGTTGGAGTCCCCCAGCGTTAATGAAGAGCTACTCCTGATGGAGAAAGGCCAGAATATGACCAACCACATACCTGCGAGATTGACATCCCTGAGCCTCACACCAAGAAAAATCAGCTTCCAAATCCTATTGTAATTAATAATGGAAGTTCTCTTCCTAGGCTTAAGCAGGGTAAAAATAAACAAATCTGAGATACTCCTGTCTCTTAGAACCCTGGTTTCAAAAGCCATGCTGTCAAAGCCAGCAACTGTAAAGAAGAATGGAAGACACTAGCAAAAAAACTGGAACCTGGCCTAATGGGGAGGGGTTATATTTGGGATGGGACTTCCTGTCTTTTTTTTGCCTGTATCCAATCACCTAAATCCTATATGAAAGCCTTTATATACAAAACCTATCATTATGTATTAATATATAATGAGGTTCTGTGTCCTGAGATGTATGAAAAATAAATTAAATTTATTTTACTTGCAGTCATGGCAACACTACTCTACAAACACTTAATATATTTTCTCTGGCCTACTGACATTATTGTCTCACTAATTTTCCTTGAAGCCTGCATAGAATTCAAGGTCAAATTAAGAGATTTTCATCTTTGTTGAGATATTTTAAGCCTGCACATGCCAAAATGTGTGTTGGTGCTGCAGTGTTTCTTAGTATATTCATCTTCCCCATGCAGGGCAAGATTTGTGTCTCTACAAAGGGGTCTACCTGACCATCTATACTCATCTTACCTGGTCTTCTTCACTATTCCTCCCTCCATCACAGCCAATGGCAATACCCAGTGCTTTTTGGTATAGCAGAGCATTATGCATGCTCCCCTGTGAAAGTGGTGAAGCTTACCAACTTACCTTAGGCCTGAGCAATGTCATATGACCAAACAAGTGTTGTCACAGCTCCCCCAGGTCACAATCATTGTGAATTCAAGCATTGGCTGTGATGGAGGAAGAAGTGGTGAGGAAGCACAGTCAAGACAAGTATAAAGGAGTCAAGGGGCCTCTTTGCAAACAACTGTCACTTTGCCCTGCAGGGGTAAGGTGACAATGGGGTTGATTTACCAAAGGCAAATAGATTGTGCACTTTGCAGCTTGGTAAATGAGGGGAAGCTCTGTCGACTTCCATCAGCCAATCATGTACAAGCAAAAAATGTTTTTTATTTTTTATTTTCCTTGCATGTGATTGGGTATTCTTTGCGAAGTAAAGTATCGTCTCGTTCACTAAACTCTGGCGCAACTGCACTTGCAGAGTGCAACTGCATTTGAAAAGTGTAAAATCTATTTGCCTTTAATAAATCAACCAATGTGTGTTTCTAAATACTATCATGTTTTGTGATAAACCAAATCATGTTTAGAGAGGAAAATCTCAAATACTACTTACAAGTGTCATTCAATAAGAATATTACTTTCTTTTTTAATTCATGTTTGCAAGTACAAACTAAAGAATTCTAGCTACAGATATGCTATCTACAAGATGTCTTTAACCACTTGCCGACCGCCCCCTGTATATATACGTCGGCAGAATGGCACGTACAGGCAGAACCACGTACCTGTACGTCCAAGGTAGCCCCCTACCCCCCCTAATAAAGGTTTAACCCCTTGATTGCGCCCCCAGGTAACCCTTTCACCCCCTTTTGCCAGTGTCACTAAGCGATCGTTTGTTCTGATCGCTGTATTAGTGTCACTGCTGTCGCTAGGTAACCATTTTTTTTTTTTTAGGTAACCGCCATGTTTATATAGGTTCATAAATAGGTTTATAGGTCAGGTACCCCCATATTACAACCTAAATAAAGGTTTTAACCCCTTGATTGCCCCTAGAGTTAACCCTTTCACCAGTGATCACTGTATAACTGTCACTGGTGACGCTGGTTAGCCAGTTAGTTATTTCGTTATTTAGGTTCCCCGTCAGGTTTTTATATAGCGTCAGGTACCCCCATATATTACCTAATAAAGGTTTTAACCCCCTGATTGCCCCTAGTTAACCCTTTCACCCCCTTTTGCCAGTGTCACTAAGCGATCGTTTTTCTGATCGCTGCATTAGTGTCGCTAGGTAACCATTTTTTTTTTTTTTAGGTAACCGCCATGTTTATATAGGTTCATAAATAGGTTTATAGGTCAGGTACCCCCATATTACAACCTAAATAAAGGTTTTAACCCCCTGATTGCCCCTAGAGTTAACCCTTTCACCAGTGATCACTGTATAACTGTCACTGGTGACGCTGGTTAGCCAGTTAGTTATTTCGTTATTTAGGTTCCCCGTCAGGTTTTTATATAGCGTCAGGTACCCCCATATATTACCTAATAAAGTTTTTAACCCCCTGATTGCCCCTAGTTAACCCTTTCACCCCCTTTTGCCAGTGTCACTAAGCGATCGTTTTTCTGATCGCTGCATTAGTGTCGCTAGGTAACCAGTTTTTTTTTGTATTACTGTTACGGGTGACGCTGGTTAGTTAGCTTTATTTTTTATACTGTCAGGGCACCCGCCATTTATTACCCAATAACGGTTTAACCCCCTGATCGCCCGGCGGGTGATATCAATTAGGTTTTAGGGTCAAATAAGGTCTGCGTCGCCCCAGGTTAGTGCCAGTACCGCAAACACCCACGCGCAAAGCATACACCTCCCTTAGTGGTACAGTATCTGAACAGATCAATATCTGATCTGATCAGATCTATACTAGCGTCCCAGCAGTTTAGGGTTCCAAAAAAAACCGCATTGTTAGCGGGATCAGCCCAGATACCTGCTAGCACCTGCGTTTTCCCCCTCCGCCCAGCCCAGCCCACCCAAGTGCAGTATCGATCGATCACTGTCACTTACAAAACACTAAGCACACATAACTGCAGCGTTCGCAGAGTCAGGCCTGATCCCTGCGATCGCTAACATTTTTTTTGTGGTAGCGTTTTGATTCAGTCGCTTCAGTCAGGAGCTTTTTTACCTGTGAATCTCAAAAAAAAAAAAATAGTTGTCGTTTTATTGTTCTCTCTCTCACTCTATTCTCTCTCTATTGTTGCTCTTTTTTTACTCCATTCTATTCTGCAATGTTTTATTATGTTTTATCATGTTTTATCATGCTTGCTTTTCAGGTATGTAATTTTGTTTACTGTGTTTTAGTGTTAAGCATTTTTTTGTTTTCAGGTGCGCCATTCAGTTGCAACGCGGATTTATTTATCTTGACAGCAACAGCGTTTGCTCCCACGATACATAAAGCCGCGACTCCAACGCTGTAGGAGGTGATTTCACCACCACAGTTAAAAAAAAGAGCATATATGCCGAAGCATGGGGGCAGCAGGGGGGGGGAGGAGCGATTGGCTCCTAATGCCACGTACATACGGTCGAAATTCCGACCGTGTGTACACGGCATAACTTTTGCGGGAGGATGCCCCCATGCATCGGCATATATAAATGGTGCATGTATGCCCATCATTAGAAGTGGGTGGATGAAGGGAGGTATTCTAATGGTGGGCATACCCACCAATCAATCTCTTTTTTTCGTTCAGCCAAGAGGCTGCATGAAAAAAAAAAGATTACAATATATGTCCAGTATGTTGCTGGACTTTGAATGGTTATACCAGAATGATGCCTGCAGGTTTAGGTATCATCTTGGTATCATTCTTTTCAGCCAGTGATCGGCTTTCATGTAAAAGCAATTCTAGCGGGTAATTAGCCTCTAGACTGCTTTTACAAGCAGTGGGAGGGAATGTCCCCCCTCCCGGATATAAACCGCGCCATTGGGAAATTGGGAAAGCATTTTATCACACCAATCTTGGTGTGGTCAGATGCTTTGAGGGCAGAGGAAAGATCTAGGGTCTAATAGACCCCAATTTTTTCAAAAAAAGAGTACCTGTCACTGCCTATTGCTATCATAGGGGATATTTACATTCCCTGAGATAACAATAAAAATCATAACAAAGAAAAAAAATGGAAGGAACAGTTTAAAAATAAAATAAAAAAGCTAAATAAATAAAAAAAAAAACAAAAAAAAAAAAAAAAAGCACCCCTGCCCCCCTTCTCTTGCGCAAAGGCGTACACAAGCGTTGGTCTGGCGTCATATGTAAACAGCAATTGCACCATGCATGTGAGGTATCACCGCGAAGGTCAGATCGAGGGCAGTAATTTTAGCAGTAGACCTCCTCCGTGAATCTAATGTGGTATCATGTAAAGGCTTTTAAAGGCTTTTAAAAATGTATGTAGTTTGTCGCCACTGCGTGTTTGTGCGCAATTTTAAAGCATGTCGTGTTTGGTATCCATGTACTCGGCCTAAGATCATATTTTTTATTTCATCAAAAATTTGAGCAATATAGTGCGTTTTAGTGCATTAAAATAAAAAAAAGTGTATTTTTTCCACAAAAAATGCGTTTGAAAAATCGCTGCGCAAATACTGTGTGGAAGAAAAAAATGCAACACCCACCATTTTAATCTGTAGGGCCTTTGCTTTAACATTATATATAGTGTTTGGGGGTTCAACGTAATTTTCTTGCAAAAAAAAAATATGTTTTCATGTAAAAAAAAAGTGTCAGAAAGGGCTTTGTCTACAAGTGGTTAGAAGAGTGGGTGACGTGTGACATAGGCTTCTAAATGTTGTGCATAAAATGCCAGGACAGTTCAAACCCCCCCCAAATGACCCCATTTTGGAAAGTAGACACCCCAAGCTATTTGATGAGAGCAATGTTGAGCCCATTAAATATTTTTTTTTTTGTCCCAAGAGATTGAATAATGAAAAAAAAAAAATATATATATTTTTTTTTACAAAAAGTTGTCACTAAATGATATATTGCTCAAACATGTCATGGGCATATGTGGAAATACACCCCAAAATACATTCTGTTGCTTCTCCTGAGTACGGGGATACCACATGTGTGGGACTTTTTGGGAGCCTAGCCGCGTACGGGACCCCAAAAACCAAGCACCGCCTTCAGGCTTTCTAAGGGTGTAATTTTTTTATTTCACTTCTCACTGCCAATCACAGTTTCGGAGGCCATGGAATGCCCAGATGGCATAAAACCCCCCAAAATGACCCCATTTTGGAAAGTAGACACCCCAAGCTATTTGCTGAGAGGTATGGTGAGTATTTTGCAGATCTCGCTTTTTGTCACAAAGTTTTGAAAATTGAAAAAAAGAAAAAAAAAATTTTTTTCTTTACTTTCTTCATTTTCAAAAACAAATGAGAGCTGTAAAATACTCACCATGCCTCTCAACAAATAGCTTGGGGTGTCTACTTTCCAAAATGGGGTCATTTGGGGGGGTTTTGTGCTATTTTGGCATTTTATGGCCTTCGAAACGGTGATAGGTAGTGAGGAGTGAAATCAAAAATTTGCACCCTTAGAAATCCTGAAGGCGGTGCTTGGGTTTCGGGGCCCCGTACGCGGCTAGGCTCCCAAAAAGTCCCACACATGTGGTATCCCCATACTCAGGAGAAGCAGCAAAATGTATTTTGGGGTGCAATTCCACATATAACTATGGCATGTGTGAGCAATATATCATTTAGTGACAACTTTTTGAAAAAAAAAAAAATCTTTTTTATTTTTGTCTTTATTCAATCATTTGGGGGGGTTTTGTACTTGCCATTTTAGCACCTCAAGAAATGAAAAACCAACAAAAGAAAGCTCTATTTGTGGCATTTTTTTTACTAAAGACATGTGGCTGAATACATTTTGGCCCAAATTTTGACTAAAATTGAGTTTATTAGATTTTTTTTATAACAAAAAGTAGAAAATCTCTTTTTTTTTCAAAATTTTCGCTCTTTTTCCGTTTATATCGCAAAAAATAAAAATCACAGAGGCTCAAAAGAAAGCTCTATTTGTAAAAGTTACAAAATTATTTGTAAAAAACACAAATGGTCCGGGGCTGAAGTGGTTAAGATACTTTTTACAACTATCACTAGTTTATAAATATTTGAACACACCTTTAATTACAACCTAAAATGTATTACATTTTTCCATCCCTGAACACTTAAGCATTCGTGATTTTATACACAGGTATCCTATCCAAGGGTAAAATGTACACTAGGTCAAAGACATAGCCCTTTTCAAAATTCCATTAGAAAATCCAATAGCAAAAGGTTAAATATTCAGGTTGTGACATAAAAGACTTTTCTTGTGCAAATCATCTGCATAGCACAAGATATCATCACAAAAGCAGCCTAATACTACTTAGTGACTATAATATAAAATGGGTAATTTTAATGTCAGTAAAGAATTTTGAGCTGGAGCAAGTTGAACAAGAAAGGCTCAGCACAATTTTAAACTTCAAAAATGTGATACTGCAGGAATCTTCTGTGGATCACAGAACACATTTGTCACCATCCTTATAAATATAATGTAATACTACTGTAGCTCAGCATTAGTAGATATTATATTTTATGGTAGAGTGATATATTTCCCTTATTTCTCTTAGCTCCACACTTCCCTGCCAACATAGCTGTAGAAACCAACAGTAGTAACAGTATCATTGCCAAATATTTACTTCTTTTAGGTAACAATTTTTGAACACGGTTCTGGTGCTACATCTATAGCTATAATATTTGTGCTCTAAGAACTCTAAAGATGAGACAGATCGGCTTACAAAATGAATTTTTTTATAATGTTATAGGCAAAATATGGGGTTTCTGTTCATTTCCCACTTTCGTTTTTTTGATAACTTACATGTATATATTGTATCTCAAATTTTTTCAGGAGTACAATTTATCATTTCTAATCTAATTTCATCTTGCATTTTGTATGCTTTATTATTTGTTAAGAAAACCAAATAATAGGCATATGAGAAAACTATTTCTTCCCCTTGTGCAGCATTAGTTTAATTGACTATACCTAAGAGTTCTAATACAAAGATGCAATTTGGCACTGTTTTATAGCGGATTAGACAAAAGTCAAGGGGTTCTTCTATGTGATTGATAGATAAATGTTGCTCAATAATGAATAAAATAATGTGAGAACAGCTGCAAAAATGTGACACCATCTGCACCCTTGTAGTTATGAACTAGGTGAACCCAGGATAAACCTCTCTCAATAAAACCAGTTGCATTTCCTTCTATGAAACTATTTGTTCTCTGGAATACTAACGTGTACTTGAATAGCTCATGGTTTCTGCCAGTAGCGTTTAAATTACACAATATGCCCAAGTCACATTCACTGCAAAAAAACAACATGTATCATATGAAATTCTTTATGATCAACATCAAGATGGGAAGTAATGAGGGAAATAGTAAAGAAGTTCTTAGAACAAAGCAGCATGAAATTGAATCATTTTTCTTCATTAGCCAGCGCTTGCCATTATCTAGGTTCAGCATGTGTGTATTAACCAGCCTTAAAAATGCCCCACAGTCCATGTCAGTTCTTCGTCCCAGATCACTACACATTTACCTGTAGGTTGGGCTGTTCTTGCAAGAACACCACTTTAAATCAAATCATTCATCACACTTCAGCAGTTAAAAGACTGACTACATCTCTAACAGAAAGATTTCTACTCTATTTTATAAATTTACTTTCAAAACCTACAATTGTTGTATAATATTCACAGAAAAAAATTCTGAGATTTAAAGAGTTTAAGCTCAACTTGTTGCCAACACCTCTATACATTTTAATGGGCAATAATCCAAAAATAACCACTTTTTGCGATTCGGCACTGCGTCGCTTTAAATTACAATTGCGCGGTCATGCAACGTGGCTCCCAAACAAAATTGATGTTCTTTTTTTCCCACAAATAGAGCTTTCTTTTGGTGGTATTTGATCACCTCTGCGGTTTTTGAAAAAAACGCATTATTTTGTACTTTTTGCTATAATAAATATCCCCCAAAAATATATAAAAAAATTTTTTCCCTAGGGTCTAGGTTTAGGCCGATACGTATTCTTCTACATATTTTTGGTAAAAAAATCGCAATAAGTGACTATTGATTGGTTGGCGCAAAAGTTATAGCGTTTACAAAATAGGGGATAGTTTTATGGCATTTTTATTAATATTTTTTACCGTGACTGCGATAGCGATTTTTATCCTGATTGCGACATTGTGGCAGACACATCGGCCATTTTTGACACATTTTTGGGACCATTGTCATTTATACAGCAATCAGTGCTATACAAATGCACTGATTCCTGTGTAAATGACACTGGCAGTGAAGGGGTTAACCACTAGGTGGCAGTGTAGGGGTTAAGTGTGTCCTAGGGGCATGTTTCTAACTGTGGGGGGGGGGCGTGGCTGTGTGTGACACGTCACTGATCTCTGCTCCGATCACAGAGAGCAGAGATCAGTGACACTGTCACTAGGCAGAACAGGGAGATGCTTGTTTACATTAGCATCTCCCCGTTCTTCATCTCTGTGAGACGATCGCGGGAATCCCCATGGCGATCGAGTCCACGGGACCCACGACCCGGCTCATGGAGCTTGCCGCGGGCGCGTGCGCCCACCGGCTGCCTCTACAGTTACGTGATTCTGCCTGTACGTGCCCTTTTGCTGCAGTATATCTGTGTGAGGCAGTCGGGAAGCTGTTAATTTATAATTGTAAAATGTAGGACTACAGCTATACTGCTAGCCATAAAGATCCCAGCCACTGATAATGTGAAATAACTATAAAAAGTGCAAGCATTAGAATGACCAGTAGATATTGGCTAAGATATACCAGAGAGATTTTTGTTCTGATAGAGTTATTGAATTTACGTGTTATATTAGAATGTTTGGTAATTTGGTAATCACATTTCTTCAATCTGAAACTAACTAGTGTTTTGGACATCTTGTATGAAGCCCCTGGGATAGTGAAATTGAGCTATTCTAAGCATGAATCTAGGGACAGACCCGTAATATGATGGAGAGATTATAGGAAGCCTAAAGAAAACCGTGGAATCTTCCAAGAAGCATTTTCTTAATTTCCCAGTCTAAATTGGCCTACTGAGCCTTCTGCCCCGTTAGTTTCTGCTAAACCCTTTGACTCTCTTAAAAAAGATATCCATGACCACTCTCAAAGCTTTTACATCTCCATGCCAACACTGTAGCTGTCTATGAAAGATAATTTTATTATTCCCTCTTTAGGAGACTCTTTTTGATGATAAGGCGATCTCATATTTTCATTATTTTGATCAAATGAAAGACAATTTTTTTTTTTAATTTTGGGATGCCATGTATATTCTTGCTTATAATTTATCTGAAAAGCAGGCCCGTTCTGGCCATAGGGTACATCAGGATTTTGCCCGGTGGGCTGGGGCCCCCGGGTTGCATGTCGTATCAGAATCCGATCCATTGTTGATGGGCTTCATTCTCCTCCCATCGGCTTTCAACCCTGGGGAGACATGCCTGGCCGAGCGAGCCCCAATCAGCGCCACCCATGGTTGCTCGGTGACAGCTGCAAGGCCTGCCTCCAGGGGCAGACTAACTATTTAGGCACTTGAGCCCTTGGGCTAACCAAGGGCCATGGCTAGTAGGAGGAACTCTGAGAGGTTCCTGGGAGGACGGGGCCTGGAGTAAGCAGGCTCCGGTCCAGTCCTGAGAGAACAAAGAGGGACCGAGAGAGTTGGGGTGGACATGACCTGGACTGGTAAGAGAACTCTGGCTGTAATGGTGGGAGGAGGGGAGGGATGGGAAAGCAGCTGAGAACCGGAGTGTGAGAGACTGCCTTCTACCCAGACCGGGGAGAGACCACACTGAGAGTAGACCTGTGTGTGTGTGTGTCTCTGTTTTTACTTTATGTAGTAGGTGTTCTGCAGGGGGGGGGCATTGTACCATAAATGGGGACCCTCCATATGTCCTAAGGAGAAGTATGTGTGTTCATTATAATTGGGGCGGCACCTGTGTGTGGGGGGGTGCACTGTGCCTAATAATGATGGGACGGGCCAAATTTTGTGATTAGCAGACAGACTGATTACCCCACCCTATTTCTCTCATACTCCTCTCTCTCTCATTCTTATTCTCTCCCCCTCTCACCACCCTCTTCCCCCTCTTTCTCACCCCTCTCTTTCACCTCCCTCCTCTCTCTTACCGCTCTCTCACCCCCTCTCTTAGCCTCTCTCGTCCCTCTCTTCCTCTCTCTCTATCATACCCCTCTTTCTCACTCCCTCTTTCTCTCACTCCCCTCTATCTCATCCCCTTTGCTATCACCTCCTCTCACATTATCTCTCATCCCCTTTACCCCTCTCCCCTTCTCTCTCACCCCCTCTCCCCTCTCTCTCACCCCCTCTCTTCCCCTCTCTCTCTCCCATACCCCCTTCTCTCCCTCATCCCCTCTCTCACCCACTATCTTACCCCTCTCTCTCTCTCACCTCCCTCCCCCACTCTCACACCCTTCTCTCACCCTCCTCTCTCTCACCACCTCTCTGTCCCTCTCTCTCTCTCATCCCCTCCTTTTTCCTCTCTTTTTCTCTCCCCTTCCTCCATCTCTCTCCTACTTTCCCATAATATCCTACTGCCCAGGGGCTCCATGAGTTGCCAGTCTGCCCCTGGTATTGGCTGCTCAGTCTAAAATGCCCAGGTCTATTTTTTTTCCCAGACTGGGCCTGTGAAAAAGTTACAATATCTACCTTCATTCTTTCTGTTCCCTCTGCTACTAGGTAATAATATGTGGGGCCATTGTTTCTGTAGACAGTTATAAATACTGTATACGAGGTGTGTCTATTAAATAACGAGACTGCGATCCCACCTAGTAAACAAAGCAGTCAGAACCAGTTATAGCTGCATGCATGGTGACCTTGAACATGTTTGAACCTGCATGACACTCTGACATTTAGTTGATTGTGAGTCGTCATTTACTTTGGTTGTGTTTTCTGTAGTGTGCCGAAAAAATGTTAAAACCGTGACCTTGCAGTTCAAGAACCGAAAAATCAATCAGATTGTTTGAAAAGACCGCAGACACAGTGTTTCGAATGATAGCTGAGTCTGTGAACATTGACAAAGACACTGCATGGAAAATTTTGCGTGAGGATCTTAACATGACGAAAGTTTGTACAAAGATGGTCCCAAGGGTTCTCACACCAGAGCAAAAAGAACGGCCACAACTGTGAGAAAATGCGCCTGCACACACAGCATTTTCTGTGAAGCTGTTTTTGACTGACAAGCACATTGCTACACTTGAACATCCTCCATATTCGCCAGATTTAGCACCATGCGACTTTTATCTTTTCCCAAAAGTTAAATCAGTGCTTAAAGGGACACGTTTTGAGTCAGTTGATTCTATAAATGAGAAAAAGGCGGTTGTGTTGAAACTGCTGACAGAAATTGATTTTCTCCATGCCTTCAACCAGTGGAAAACAAGACTGCAGCAATGTATTAGTGCAAATGGAGAATATATTGAAGGGGACAAGGATTAAATTTGTAATAGATATAAATTAAGGTGATTTTTTTAATCAGTCTCGTTATTTAACCACTTCAGCCCCGGAAGAATTTACCCACTTCCTGACCAGGCCATTTTTTGTGATATGGCACTGCGTCATTTTAACTGACAATTGCGCGGTCGTGCGACGTTGTACCCAAACAAAATTGATGTCCCTTTTTCCCCACAAATAGAGCTTTCTTTTGGTGGTGTTTGATCACCTCTGCGTTTTTTTTTTTTACGCTAACAAAAAAAGAGCAACTACTTTGAAAAAAACACAATATTTTGTACTTTTTGCTATAATAAACATCCCAATTTTTTAAAAAAAAAAATATTTTTCTTAGTTTAAGCTAAAATGTGTTCGTCTACATATTTTTGGCATTTTTATTATTATTTTTTTTTTTACTAGTAATGGCAGTGATCAGCGATTTTTGTTGTGACTGCGACATTGCTGCGTACAGATTGGACACTTTTGACACTTTTTTGGGACCAGTGACATTTATACAGCGATCAGAGCTAAAAATAGCCATTGATTACTGTATAAATGTCATTGGCAGGGAAGAGGTTAACACTAGGGGGCGATCAAGGGGTTAACTGTGTTCCCTAGGTGTGTTCTAACTGGGGGGGTGGGATTGACTAGGGGAGGAGACAGATCAGTGTTTCTACTTAGTAGGAGCACACGATCTGTCTCTACTTCTCTAAGAGAACCGGGATTTGTGTGTTCTCGCTCTGTCACGAGCGATCGCGGGTGCCCGGCGGTTATTGTGTCTGCCGGACACGCGCATTGGCTCTGGGGACATGCTGCGGGCCTGCTAAAGCGTCTTAAAGAGCCGACGTACAGCTATGATGGCTCGCGCACTGGAGCCAACCTGCCACAGTATAACTGTGGCGGCTGGTCCGGACCAGTTAATAGACACACCTCGTATATGCAAAGAGGTCTCTACAGAGAGAAATACAGAGAATGTCTTTTAATGATTATCTTCTGAAAGGTCTAGTTGACTAACCTGGAATAAGCATGTGGCAAGTAAAAAAAGCACCCCCTATCTGTATATATGTTCTAGGCCTGTGACTCATAAAGTACTGAAGCCATTGGCTCACCACATCGAGCAAACCATCATTTTCTGAGGCTATATACGGCAGCCTGCATATTTGAACCAGTACAGGTTTCTTTTAAAGCTCAGAATATTTAAATTAAATGAATAAAATATAATGGTGGCTACAGTTGTTCAAAAATCTTTAGATGGATATAGACATATGTATTATATATATATATATATATATATATATATATTACATACACATGACTTCACTGTCATGAATTTATGTTAATTTATGTTATATTTGTGTTCAATATATACATTGTAATTTTAAACAGAAAATATGAAAAACACCTACAAAATTAGGAAACAAAATTGATTTGATCTAAATTAGGTCACATAGAGTTTTTTTTCTTCAGTAAATCTTTGAATCTCTTAGGCAATAATAATGTAGTTGAGTGGTGACAATTAATTGGAATTTCTACTTATCTCATTTGTGCAAATTATGCAGAAAAAAAATCCTAATTATTTTATGCAAAGTCAAAGTGGACTAATTTTTGACAGCAATGTTAAAGGTGTTAAGCGTTTTTTCCTTTGATAAGTGTTGAGGTTGTCGTAACAATAAAAGCTCACATAGCAATAAGTATGAGAAAAGGTCAAAGGGCACTAACTAAATTCAAATTTTTTTCCTATGGTATATATTTCATTTTAACAAAGAGATCTTCTGAACATATAAATAAGAGTGTCATTAATTTGTTTATTAATTCATTAAGTTTTTCAGAATAAAAAGAAAATTAAAATGGATTTTGTTGATATTTCTATGAATTATCTAGTCTATGCATTAATATTAGTACAATACAGCAATTACACAGTACAATAAACATCAGCTATTATGAAAAAAAACTGAGCCCTCTATCACATAATCCATATGATTAAGTAAAGAATGTCTAATTAGCAATATCTAATTCCAAAATATTTGCTGTGCCATTATTCATATATCTGCCAGTTTTCTCATGGATATGCCAGTTCAAAAGCTATTTAAATATATTGAGATATATTCAAAATTTCATTTAATGAGGAAATTAGACTCAGGGGGTATTTATTAATCAAGTGGGTTTCCAGGTGGTATTTGAATCTCTGTATTTGCCATCTGCTCTGTATGTGTGGGATTTTGTGTGGTATATAGGATCAAGATATTATCCTTTTGAACATTTCTAGCCAAATATATTTTTTGAGATATGAAACGACTAACTTTTTAATAATATTACTAAATATTAACAATACATGTATGAAAAATATTACTAGGGGCCTTCAAAGATCAAATGTCAATAATGTATGTGTAACATTCACGAATATAGGAGATCACTTTACTGTTTAAAAGATAGAAAACAGTAACTACAAAACTAGGGTTATTAAACAAGGCAAATCATGAAGCATAAAATGCAGAATTCAAACCAACCTATATTTGTATCTTAGTCATTGTAGCTCATTAAAGGAAACCTGGGCTAAAATATGAAAGCTGCTATTGATGACATCCTTCTGAAAACACAATTTTCCTGTCTAGTTATGGCTCTACTGCTATTGCAATCATTGGCCTGTAACAAGTACCAGTGACGTCTGAGCTTCTGGTCTTAATACTTCCATTGGGTCTGTGATATCAAGAGTGTTGAATAATCTGATAAGCATAACATCCAGGCAACTAAAATCAGAAGGAGAGTTCAACTATGGTAACCTCTGTCTTACTCTCAGCTATGTTTCCTTTAAAAGACAACTGGTTGCTATGGAACATGACACTTGACACTTCATTGTTGACTAGTTGAAATTCATATTTGCAATTTACAATTTCCAATGGGCACACTTATGGTGACAACAGAAATTGTTTTCACTTTTGAGGGATTTCCGTGCACTTCCTAATATGTCTATGGGACAGGAAGTATAGAGAAATCTCCTCAACGGTACCCGACTGGTGTTTTCACACTTTCTATTCTATTCTAAACTAAAATTTGGCTTTAAATATACTAGGCTCCATCTGAACCTAAGAACACATAATTTTCATACGATATCTCATGACACACATCCTAAAAAATAAGGGGTGCTACTTGCTGAAATAGACTTACACTCTTACATTTTAACCACAAACATAGAAGAGATCCGGTTGCAATGTAAGAATTTAATGTGTTGACAATACACAAAAAACATATTTTGCCAGATATGATACTTTCAGTCATGATTCTGTAATACACTGACTGAAGAATGTTGTACATTTTTGAGAGTTTCCCTAGAATCAGAAATAAAAAGTTTGTGAGCTTGAAGCTCTCATATATCCTCATGTTTCTGGTATTATCCTAGTTTTTAAAACGTGTTGTATTTGGAAATAAATATATAGAAGTAATACTGTATATGTATACTAACCTAGTAAGCCAGCGTTAGGAAATCTCCATGAATCGTTATAGGATGAGTACTGTGGATGGCTGTATGGACTTCCAGAGAAATCACTTCCTAAAATTTAAAGAAAAATATATTAATGTATATTTAGATTCCCATAAACCAATCAAATTCTCATTTTACTTGATTGCAGTCTTAAAGTTTAAATCAGCAAACAAAACTATAGGCAGGGCTCAAAATTTCAAGTCCTGAGCTACTAGCCTGGCCTTAAGAGTTAAGCTTCATACATACATAGTTTTTCTGCTGAGTTTTTCCTTCAGATTTACCAAAACCATATAATATGAGGTCAAACCTTAGGAGCTTCAATTTGTATGCAATCAGGCAGGCCCTTGCACTACATGGTTTTGGTAAACCTGAAGGAAAAACTCAGCAGAAAAACTGATAGTGTGTATGGGGCTTTACTCACCACCAGTTGCCCCACCCAACCCCTACCCTGCCCCGCCCCTAATTTCACCCCTAAACATGCCCTCATAAATGATCTCATGAAATGGCACTGTTAAATGATTTATGCAGAATTAAGTTACACAAATAAATATTAACAACAACTTGATCAGTGCCCATTAATGCAGCCTGACAGTGACCATCAATGCAGCCTATCAGTGCCACTTATCAGTGCCCATCAATGCAGCCTAATGCCCCGTACACACGGTCGGATTTTCCGACGGAAAATGTCCTATCGGACCATTTTGTCGGAAATTCCGACCGTGTGTGGGCTCCATCAGACTTTTTCCGTCGGAATTTCCGACGGAAAAAGTTTGAGATCCTGCTCTCAAATTTTCCGACAACAAAGTCCTATCGGACTTTTTTGCGATCGCTTGTATTGTACAATATAAATAACAGTCTTCCACAACCAATCAGGTTCCCCTGATGAAGTCACGAGACAGTGACGTAACCGGTCAATAAACCACATTTTTATCCAAACATACTTCACTATTGGACTCCCCCCCACCCTTCTTCTCTTACCCTTCATGTCTATCCTATGAGAGGATTGTAGCACTGATTGAATTCACTATATTCCTGGGATCGAGTGGAGGAGAGGAGTCTGTATCAAGCTATTAACACTCTCAGTGCCCTGAAACACTGGCCCTAAGCACTGATCGAATTCACCATATTCCTGGGACCGAGTGGAGGAGAGGAGTCTGGATCAAGCCATCTACACTCTCAGTGCCCTGAAATACTGGCCCTAAGGTGAGAGGCTAGGGAGTACTAGTTGGGGATTCTTTGTGGTCGCACCCACCTGCTGGTTTTTATTATAATTCACTTTAAGTCTCCATACCCACACATTTTGATTTGGACGGGATACATGGGACGCCGGTGGGATTGATGGACACTTATTTATTACCAACATATCTACCTCATCTGTATGGACATTATGAAATAATACCACCATTAATATTATGACCTTGAATATTTATGTGTCCGTGGGACTCTTTATGGATTAATAGTCACTTACACATATTTTGCATTTGATATTTAATATATGCACTTTATTTATTTTTGCACTTTATATTTATGCACTGTACCTTATGGAAAATCCTTAATTTTCACCTTTTCACTTTAATATCAATATTCACTGTTTTATACATTTTAGCGCATTGCGCACGTTATTGCTCATCTTATATATGTGAATGTTTTCATTTTCATTTTTATTTTCATTTTTCGTGTGTATGCAACACCAGTGTCGGACAAAATCCGTCGGAAAAAATCCGACGGATTTTGTGGTCGGAATTTCCGACCGTGTGTACGGGGCATTACAGTGCCCATCAATGCAGCCTCACCAGCCTACCAGTGCAGCCTATCAGTGGCCATCAATGCAGCACGATCGGTGCCCATCAATGCAGCCCGATCAGTGTCCATCAATGCAGCCTCACTAGTGGCCACCAATGCAGCCTCACCAGTGGCCATCAATGCAGCCTCCCAGTGGTCACAATGCAGCCTCACCAGTGGCCATCAATGCAGCCTCACCAGTGGCCATCAATGCAGCTCACCAGTGCCCATCCCTGCAGCCCATCTGTGCCCCTCAGTGCAACCCAATCCGTGCGCATCATTGCAGCCCAATCAGTGCCAATGAATGCAGCCCAATCAGTGCCCATGAATGCAGCCCAATCAGTGCCCATCAATGTAGCCTGATCAGTGCCCATCAATGCCCTCCAATCAGTGCCCATCAATGCACTCCGATCAGTGCCAATTAATGCACTCCAATCAGTGCCCATCAATGCGGCCTCAATGCAATGCATTGAATTTTGAGTCATTGGTATGATAGATGCGGGGTGGCATTTGAGGCATAAGTATGATTCAGACCTATGCCTCCAATTCTCCCCCCAATTTATTACACCTATGCCTCCAAATAGCCCCCCCCCTTTACTCCCAGCACACGTCTTGTTCAATTCCCAATTCAACGCCTCCATGTGCTGCTTTCAATCACAGCACACTGGCAAAGTTACCTTTCTCCTGCAGCCACGGGGGTCAGACATCGTCTAAACACTGAGGGTGGACTGAGAGGGTTTGAGCCTGCCCACCTAGGACTGCCTTGATGACATGCACCACTCCACTCCTTAGATGTGTAGCAGGAGGGAGGCAGAGAGGGGCGGTCCCAGGCGGCTGACTACTCCTCCTGAAATGCCCATCTGTGCGAGCCTTGGCAGAGGCGGGAACGAGTGGCAGGAGGGAGGTGGAGAGGGGCGGTCCCAGGAGGCATACTGCTCCTCCTGAAATGCCCCTCTGTACAAGCTTGTGCGGGGAACGAGCAGCAGGAGGGAGGCGGAGAGGGGCGGTCCCAGGCGGCGGACTGCTTCTCCTGAAATGCCCCTCTGTGCGAGTCTGTGCATGGCTATACATTCCCGAACAGCACAGCCCTGACCATACTCGCACTGCTCATAATTTCACTCGCCAAATGCGAGCAGGCGAGTTGAAATTTTGAGGGCTGCTATAGGGGTAATTTACTAAAGGCAAATAGGCTCTTCACTTTGCAAGGGAATTTCCCTTTAGCTTAGTGTATGATGTGTAGCTCTGCTGACTTCCACCATTTAATAGTAGGTAAACAAAATTGCTGTTTTTCTCTTTTTTGCATGTGATTAGGTTTTCTTTGGAAAGTGAATTTTCACCACATTCCTTTAGCTAAGGGAAAATGTCTTGCAAAATTGAAAATCTTGCAAAGTAAGCAGCCTATTTGCCTTTAGTAAATCAACCCCATAGTTACCATAACAACTATTGTGGGCTAGGGCAGCACTGCTATCATTTATTTCATTTTTTTCTTTCTTCTGGCAGCCTCTAGATATTTGTGGTTAAATTCAGTGGAACCATAGAGAAAAGGGGAGATATTGAGAGCAGCCCACATACCATCTATAGCTCATGAAATACAAAACCAACAACTATATGAAATAATAAAACAAATTGTTACATTTTAAACAATTGATAATTAGCACCTTTAAATTCCCTACTTTCTTTGTTTCTGTATATTCTAAAACCCTTATTTGAGCACCATTTATCCCTCTTTTTTTGTCCTACTATAGATAAGGTCTAATGCAACCAAAAAAAAAAAAAATTGTAAAATACAAAAGTGTTTAAAGTATCACTTGTTATTTATTTGCATCCTCCCTTAAAACAAAAAAAAAAAAGCTACTGTACACGTGTCAATGAGGCAACACAAAAGTATGCAAAACATATGTAAACCCCAGTTAAGTGTAACTGTACAGAAAAATATAAGTCTATCCACTAAAAAGTCTAGAAATGAACAGAGCACACAGATATATATATATATATATATATATATATATATATATATATATATATATATATATATATATATATATATATAATTTATACGCATAAATGATGTGTCAAGTATATACAAGTCTCACGCTTACATTTATTTGGTACATGTGTTTTATTTTATTGTTTTATTTTTTACATTATTAAACCTTAAATTGAAGCTTAAAATCCACCTAACATGTTAAAAACTTTGTTGAAAGCATGATTCAAAAGAAAAGCTTGTGTTTCACAATTTGATCAAGTCTTACTTCAGTACCAAATTTCCCCTCACTGACTGCTTCTGCAAACACACATCTCGGGTGATCTCCAGGGATACTCTACTGCCTGACAAGCTGAGACTTCCAATTCTCCAGTTTTTATGCCTGAGTAGTCAGACTGTCATCCTTATGCCGTATACACTAGCCAAAGACTGGAGGAGTCATTGAGCACCATCAACTAAGTATTTCTTCTAGCTTCATACTACGTCTTTCCTCAATCCACTATATATAGTCCATGTTAAGCCAATATATTGCTGGAAGTTGACAGTTGGGAATTACAGTACTCAGTAAAAAAGGATGTGTATTCTATTACCAGAAGTAAGAAAAACTTACAATCCTAGCCACAACAGCCGAGTCCAAGGCAGCAAGTCACTCTCCACTTCCACTAAACATTTTCAACAGATGACGTGATGTTGACAGCAGTCTGGTTACACTATATACTGTACATGTATATATGTATAGAGTATATATATATATTAGGGTTGCCAAAGATGGAAAGTAACCTCTTATAAACACAAGTAAATAGTCACATAAAAAACAACAATTGGGAGTTTGTTTAAAAAAAAAAAAGATACTACTTAAAGCAAAATATGTTTTTGACCAAGTGTAGAAAATGCAGAGGATTTTCAATTTTTGCCTAGGTCTATGCAGCCTATTTGAGCTTATATCAATTCTCAAACTGCTCTTCCAACAAATGCCAGAATAACCAAAATTGCCAGACTGAGTTTAGCACACCATTTCCATTTTCAACTGTAAAGGGGAATTGGTGTTTTATATGTTTTTTTTAAAAAAAAGATAAGTAAATAGCAATATATGGGGGTTATTTATAAAAAAAATTCACACAAGATATATACAACTTTCATCCAGAATTCACACACTTTTCTAATTGAATTTAAATAGGAAAATGTGTGAAACTTGGGTGGAAATTGAATGACTCTCGTGTGAACACATTTATAAATAGACCCCTATGGATGGTTCATGCACCAGACCTATGGAACAACCCCCACAATGGATTTTAAGGTTGATGGCCTTTAAAAAAAAAAAAGAACAGTACTATATGCATGGCTTGTGACAACCTCTGAAATTCACTAGTTGAGACATTGTGGTCTGAGCGAAGGGGTATGTCATTCAGGTCTTCGTGGGACTTCATAGAGCAGGTAGGGGTCACAAGTGGTAAATATACAGTAACATAGTATTATTTAACATTTACATGATAACAATTAAAATTATATACATACATGATTTTTTAGTGCTGAAGATCAGGAAAGAACTGAAGTATATTTAAAATACTTTCAAAATAAGGACAATTTTGCATTGGAGTTGTTAAATGCAACCATACTATGTTGCAGCTGTAGCACCTCTGTACTTATTGATGTTGATTTTTCTTTTGGACCTATTACTGAAAATCATACTTTACATTAATTAATATGGCACATGTCAGCGGGATTTGAATTAGATGTTAGGCTTTTGGCGCTTTTGGCGCTGTTGGTGGTTGACTTGAGGCTTTTAGCACCAGAAACAAGTTTGAATAAAATATGTTGCAATATTGTTTCTGACCTGTACCTATACATAACCATTAAAAATCATGTGCTTAACTATAAGCCTACATTCACACTTTATTATATTTTAGGCGTTTGTAATTATCTTTCGAAATCAATGGAAACTACATGAAAGCTCTTTGCAATGCACTACTAAGGCATGTTTGGGCACATTCATGTGCACTTTAATGTGTGTTGCTTTGTACTGTGCTTTAATGCAAATAAATATTTTTTATGCCCATTGATGCTTGTTACAATGCTTGTTGACATCCATTTCATGACTGTCCATTGATTTCAATTTATAAGTGTGAATCCACCCTAAAACTAGTCCTTCATTTACAATGTAACCACCCACTAGTGTACTTTACTATTTGCCCCTAACTATGATAAGTGGCCTTACTGACCAATATATAAAGGAGGTAGCATGTGCAGGGAAGCATTTAACATGGCTAGGAAGTGTCAGCGATTGAACATTTGAGTGTTATAAGTTTTGGGAAGGCTATCAACAGTATGTGCAGGAACATTTAGGTGCCTGTATTTTAAAACTTGGGTCAACTTATGTAGAATATACTAGTGATAGAGTTCCCTAAACCCTAAAAATAATACTAATCTAACACCCAACAATAATTATGGCTTAAAGTGGTTCTAAAGGCTTAAGGATTTTTACTTAATTCTCTGCATTAAGGTTAAAAACCTTTCTGTGCTGCAGGATCCCCCAGCCCCCTCTTTTACCTAACTGAACCTGATCTAATCCAGCGCTGTGCCTGAGGGCAGATTGATAGAAGCGGAAACCATTGACTCCTGTTGCTGTCAATCCAATTCTATGATGAGGTAGTTGGGGACACGAGCTACACTGTCTGTGTCCATAGACACAAGCAGTGCAGCTCAGAATTGATCCCACAGGTGTGCGTGGGACCCGAGAAGAGGAGGTTTGGGGCTGTCCAGTGCAATTCTATTGCACAAAGCAGATAATTATAACAAAAATCACTTTAAAGCTATATACGTAACTTAACTAACAGTCTTGTGAAAAATCTGTGATTAGCCAGTTTTGCTGGAGAATATATTTTGTTAACACTTTTTTCACTGGTTTCCTTTAGATTTGTTTAGATTATTAAGAAACCTGTTGTTACAATAGAAAAAGTTGCCACTCATATGTATTGGGACAAGTTTGGAAAGAAAAAAAGTAAAAAAACAAAACTGACAACTTTAAACCACTGGCACAATAGAAGTGTTTCATTTTTATGCTTTATTTCTAAACTCACTGACTTTTGTAGCTTTTATGATAAAAACAATCTATATTTGCTATTTCTACTTTCTTTGCAAATAAATCTTCTCCAAAACACCTACCCTACATTGATGTGAATGCCCTTGTAGGCACTAATTAAATAAAAGAGAAACCCTAAAAGCAATAATTATTACTTTGTGTTGCTTTCACTTTGTCTTTAGAAGGCTAAGTGTTCTTAGTACCAATTACCTTTATTTAAATTTACCTACGTAGTGTATCCTTCTCAAATTTCCACCATTAGATGACACTGTATTTGCTTTCTAGCATTTCCTTTGTAAAAGTAATCATACGGACCATAAATTTCTGCAGCAATTTCCAATAACAATCATAATCTGGGGAGTTAAGCTATGCTTGACTGCATGGAGAATCAAGCTAAACACTGCACTTACAAACTACATTTATACCAGCAGCAGCTTGTATATTACATTAAAAAGTGCATAAAAGAATAGCTATTTAATGCACAAAAATCTTACATCTATAAAATGTGGTATTTGCTGTAAAGCATTGGATGAATTATGCTAAAACATAAGATGCCAGCTGTGTCTATTCCAGCAATAAAACAAATGTTACAATAAACATTAAGTAACCATTTCTACTGCCACTATACAACAATAAAAATATTAATGCATTTAAAGCTATGCATTAATAGCAACTACTGTATAAGAAATGCTGAAAATAAAACCTGGAAGCATTTGTATGTGTTACAACTAATACTTAATTGCATTCTTTTGGAATAATTGCTACATGTAATTTACATATAATGCAAAGATCATCTCCACTTTTTTATTTGCATATGTTCACAAATATTTAATCGTAAAGATTGGTACTCATGGCTTTTAGTTGGCTCAAGTCCAGTTCTGTTAAAAAAGGTAAGTACGTAGATATCTAATACAGACCCTACCAAACACTCTCAAATGGACTGCCTTAAAGTGAAACTCAATGATAGGATGAGTTGATTTCTTCTGACCAGTAGCCAATGGTTCCCCAGCTATATGGATTATGTACTTTTGCTGAAAGCTTATCTGATGGCTAGATTTGTTTTGTAGACAATATTATCATTTGATGGTTAGATTTATTCTAGATTTACTTCATTTGGTGCCTGTAATGTAAATGATCATATTTCTACAATCACTAGAAATTTTGAAGCACAATAGTTCATAAAGGAGATTGGTTGGTTGGAAATTTGTTGAATGCCGGTTTATGATTATATGCATGTTTGTTATATAATTCTTCAAATGGATAATATTCCTATGAAAAAGGA
Source organism: Lithobates sylvaticus (assembly GCA_028564925.1). Taxonomy (NCBI): domain Eukaryota; kingdom Metazoa; phylum Chordata; class Amphibia; order Anura; family Ranidae; genus Lithobates; species Lithobates sylvaticus. Next base: position 377,585,142 of record CM053026.1, on the reverse strand, counting down.
AAATTTAAGATTGTGATGGAGGTTCATGAATAGAACAAGTTTCAGTCAAATTCAATAGGATGGACATTTGTCAATTCTTTGCAGCTCATGCCAAGTGTGCTGTGCCGTTTTTACTTACACAAAGGCAGCATTGTATCATTTGGACACCTCCACGACCCTTTCTATGTCCTCTGCTATCTTTCATTCCCAAAAGCCATATGATGCTGCTCATAGTAGGCAGCGTGAGTTGCACAGGGTCAGATAGGAAAAAAAGGTACAAAAAAATACAAGCATTCACCAAGCATTGGAACAGAATTAGATTCAAGGAACGTTATGTGCTGATCAGCAGACCTACATTTTTTATTTTTTTCCTAGAAGGGACCAGCAAACCTATTATAATGATCTGTAAACATCTTTAAAACAACTCCATTTTTCCATTCTTTCACTTTTTACATTTAGTTCAGTGTTTGATGCTTGGACCCACACTCTCAGTAATGTAACAATATTCAGGCCTGCATTTGGCTGCAAGGCCAGGGCACTGTACTGGCATGATTGTCCATACCCAGAAGCACCACAAAGTATTGCTGGCTGCAATAGCAGAAGGATCAGTGGTAAATCCCTGGTACGGTGAGAAATAAGGGGTCTGAGGTGCCCTTTCTAGAGACACAAACACTTTGCTCAGCCAACTAGAAAAAGTGACACTCTAATTTATTCACAGCAGAGGGACATAAAGCAGAGCACCTCCAGATTTATTTAATGCTTTTAGCAGTTGAGTAACTTGTCATTAATTGCATTTGTAAGGATACAGCACACCACAGGTGGTGATACTTGTGGCAAAGGGAGGGGAAAGGACAGGCTGGGCAAGGAGTCCTAGGTGACACAAAGGCTATAAATGGCAATTGGTCAAGTGGCTATGATGTACAGATAATCAGAACCAGATCAGGGTGACAATGAGAAGAAACATCATCTATGTATCACTTGGGGTTCATTAAGCCCTCCTGAACAGTTTTGCATATACTAGACTGTTCTGATCTTCGGGAAATGGCCTGCAAATGCCAGGTTTAACAAAATGTACTGAGCCTAATGGCTTACTCACATTACCATCTGGTAAATTACAGTGCCTATATCTCCAGTGTGTAGGTCACAGAGAGCCATCCGTCTGTTGGTGAGAATATGCCAATTAAAATACTCTGCTATTCAGTACTGACAGAGTAAGCAGAAAGATGCAGAGCTGTAACAAAAAACTAGCAGTGTAGCAGAGTGTCCATTTACTCACTATGCTCAGATGCAGGCACAGACACCTGCTACCTGGGCAAGTGATCTGCAGCCAATTGAGAGGGCTTCCACTGTCAGAACCTGTGTGTGGGCAGTTGGGTCAGAGCTTAATAGCATGCAGTCTTTCCAAAAGAAGCAGCTATTGTGAGAAACTCCTCCCCTTTTGCTACCAGAGTACTCCAATTCCAGTGGGGTGGTGCTTCAGCCTGTCACCGCCTGTGTTATCAGAGCTACCCTGACCTACACTGCAAGGGACACTGTCTATGAGGGTAATCACAAGTAGCTTTGCTCTTTACTGTTTTACTGAAGTAGTGATTCTCAGCTTGCCTTTCTGTTGTTGTAGAGACTGTGCAGACAAATGATACCTTGATTGTGCCACAGAGACATTGCTGTAAACCAAAATCCATGCAGCTTTGTGCAGCGTTCATATATTTGTGTGGTTTTCATTATTCTGCAGTGTATGCATAGTTTTCATTTTCATCCTGAATTGCATTACTGCTTCTAACTTTGCAACTCCTTAGTAAACTGAAGTAACGGTTATTCTCTGTCTGATCATTTGGCCACTTACTCATTCTGTTAAAGGAGCCAGCACAGATGTTGGGGATGATTAGGGATGGAATGGTGTTAAATATACAGTATCAAATAATCTGATATTCTGGCTGATCAGCTTTTTCCTATAGCAGCAAGAAAGGCTTTAGACAACAAAAAACTGTTTATATAATTGTGTTGTACATACAGTATACGAAGCAGCATTCAAGTCAAACAGGGACTTTTGATTTTATATAATAAAAAAACAAATTTCAAGGAGTGGAAACTTAATTTATGTTTCAACAGCCACCCCCCCCCCCCCCCCCCCGATACACTTATACACTTATCCCAGCGTTTAACTAATGCCTGGAAAACTTTGGCATAGAAAGATTTGTCAGCACGCCTGAAACATCCTACAACAGCCTGCTTTACTTCGTCATCAGTGCTGAAATGCTAACCTCCAAAGGAACTATTTTAGGAGTCCAAACAGATGGAAATCACTCGGAGCGCGGTCCGGACTTTAAGGGGTTTTTGGCGGTGGTGAGTCTGCATGCTTCCACTGCTTTTATGCTCAATTTGATTCTGGAGCGAAGGAATGTGCCCAGGTTTTGTCACATGTACTGATGCGATCCAGAAAATCTTGGCCTTCCCTTTCAAAACACTAATTCCACACAGACTTTAACTCTTTTGTGCCGGTCAAAAGCAGAAAGCTGTCTTGGTACCCTGCGTGCACTAACTTTTGAAAATGCAAATGTTCGTGAATGATTGTGTTCGCCGTTCCCACAGAAAGATTAATCTCTTGTGCAATTTCACGTTAGGTTATGCATCGATTATCCAGGATCAGACGTTCCATGCACTGAATGTTCACAGGAATGACTGCTGTGGGCTGGGAACCACCACAGCTGAGATTGTCATTAATGGTCAGACGGCCATCTTTGAAATGTACATCTCATCACCGTGCCATGCTTAAAGTCTTCCGTAGATATCCACGGGTTTTACGCCTTTGTTCACAAAAACGTAATCACCAGACGCTGTTTCATGCACACTGTTGGCTGCTATCTTGATTAACGGCCCCACGTCATGTGTGCCATCTATCAATAATAGGACACACTTGCCACTTACTACTGTGCATAGTACTGCCACTTTAGCATTCCTTTTTATAGCTGTAAAATTAAATTAAAGTCCCAGTTTGACTTGAACGCCCCTTGTAAATAGATGTCATCATTGGGTGTGGAGAATGGTGGACATTTGAATCCTCTATACCACCCAAAGGCACACACATGGTTCCTCTAGCAGCGCTACAGCAGACAATAACGTATATGATTTGTCAATACACTATTCCCAACAAGGAGTACATGTTGGCTTGAGTTTAAACTTTTTTATGTGTACAGAACTGGCAAATTGCAAAATATACCATTGACTTGACATTTTCATTTTCATAATGGGATGAACAGACTCAAATGCTATGATTTGTTCAGACAGCAAGAGTCCACACAGCTTTTAACTGCCTAAAAGCATCACATGAACACATGCAGTATTTCCAGCTTCCTAAACACAATTTTGAAGGCAGCTGCTTCCTTGATAGAGGATGACCAAATTTTTACATATTTAGGCCTGAATAGGCCAGCTTTTTAGAAAACTCAGGGGTATGAATTACATTCTTTTATAACAAACTAGCTTTCTCTGTGCTTTTCTCCCAACAGATACAACCAATTACAAATACAGTCAGTTCTAAAACAGACTATGTTTAGAAAAGCATGGTGTTCTAACAAAACAAAAGTTTTAATAGTACCTCACTGTGCAGCAGCTGTTAATGCAGAGGATGTCACAAGTGACAAACGAGGTGCGGGTTATGTTGCACATACCTTGCTGTGAATTTGCCAGGCTAGTTGTGACCTGTGTTGCCTTAAATAAAAATTTAATGTTGCTTCTAACATATTTTGTGATATACTTCAAGGGTCTTTGTAATGAGGTATGAAAAAAATGTTTACTTTTCTGTATTCTAACTGAATATGGCAAAAATGTAATGAAAAGCTGACATAATAAAAGAACTATGCAGATAAATGAAAGAATCTCTCAATGTAAAATGTATAACCTATAAATTATACCTGGTTATCTTTTTGTTATAATAAATGCTAGTTTTCTGTGTGTTATTTTAATCTGACATCACTGAAAACCCACTACATTTGAAATTACGCTCCCAATATTTTTTACAAGGGTAAGCAGAGGTTGAAAATAAGTTATTTTGACATTCACTTACGATATACGTCGGCAAAGTGGCACGGATGCACAAAACGATGTACCCATACATCAGTCCGTCATCGGCGGCTGGCAGGCGCTGTGGGAGCGTGCCCACGGTTCCCGCCAGCTCGATGTCCGCCGATGGCCCGCAATTGTGGCACGGTGAGGCAGAACGGGGAGATGCCTATGTAAACAAGGCATTTCCCTGTTCTGCCTAGCAACATGACAGGGATCTACTACTCCCAGTGATCGGGAGCAGTGATCTCTGTCATGTTCTACAGAGCCCATCCTCCCTACAGTTAGAACACAGTGAGGGAACACACTTAACCCCTTGATCGCCCCCTAGTTTTTAACCCCTTCCCTGCTAGTGACATTTACACAGTAATCAGTGCATTTCTATAGCTCTGATCGCTGTATAACTGTCAATGGTCCCAAAATAGAGTCAAAAGAGTCTGATCTGTCCGATAAAAATCGCAGATCGCCGCCATTAGTAATAAGAAAAAATAATAATAATAAAAATGCCATAAATCTATCCCCTATTTTGTAGACGCAATAACTTTTGCGAAAACCAATCAATATATGCTTATTGTGATTTTTATTTTACCAAAAAATAAGGAGAATACACATTGGCCTAAACTGAGGGAAAAAAAATTTATATATATTTTTTTTGGGGATATTTATTATAGCAAAAAGTAAAAAATATCATCAAATAAATTGTCACTCTTTTTTTGTTTATAGAGCAAAAAATAAAAACCGCGGAGGTGATCAAATACCACCTAAAGAAAGCTCTATTTGTGGGGAAAAAAGGAAATCAATTTTGTTTGGTTACAACTTTGCACGAACACGCAATTGTCAATTAAAGCGACGCAGTGCCGTATCGCAAAAAAGGGCTTGGTCGGGAAGGGGGTAAATCCTTCCAGGGCTGAAGTGGTTAAAAAAGTATGAAGAAGGGCTAAACAGTCTATCAGATGTTAAACAGTCCTTATACCTTTAGTCCCTCTCACCTGTCACTAGGGCAGGATCCAGGGTCAAATCATTTCAGCAGAGACACAAGCAGCAATACAAATATATATTTTGGTAGAAAAGGAAAGGGTTAGAATCTTTGCCAGGGTTTTATTACTATCTGAGTTCATATCGGGAAGTTTTGTCCTATCGTCTTGTTTTAATGACACTGCCGGTAACAAAATGTCACTGAGGAAGTCACCCCACTGGAAACACAGATACGCATTTAAAACTGGATAGAGGTTCTAGCTCCTTTTATAGTCTATAGAAAACTAAAACCACACCTAAAATATTTGGATGAAGTTGAGTTTTGTCTAGGAGCACCTACCACAGGCTGTTTGCTAGAATCTTTATTACATGTAAACCCACATTTGTACACCCATAAACGTGCCATATGAAAGTTCCTTAGTGGCCTATTAGGGTGCCCCCCTAGACTTTAGACAAGAGAGATGACGACAGGTCATTTACTTTCAGAAATGTTTTAATATTTGACAAGTTCACCTTAACCTCCCTGGCGGTATGATTCTGTCTGGAATTTAGTGCTGAAAGCGGTACAATTATTTTGCATGGAAATTTGGCGTTTTTATATTTGTAGGCATGCAATTCTTATGAATAACTCACTTAAATCTGTCCGAACCAGAGTCTAGTAGACATCCCGGTTATGATAAAGTTTGAAACAAAAAATAATAAATTATAATATAATAAAAATATATATAAAAATGATTCAATAATGTAATCAAATCAAAAACACTGAAATTTGCTCAGTTGCAGAATAGTCGCTGTCATTAAATTTATTGTTTGATGATAAATTGTGATTCTAATTTTTTATCGGTGTTTTCTAGCTGGTCTAAAACCACTTTTGACATAAAGGGACACTTTTTGGTTGCTATGGACAATCTCCAGTTTCCAGGCAGAAAAAAAATCTTTTTATTATATAAAATGACATGCAGGGCACTGGGCAGACCACTAGGGACAAAGGGGGTGTGTATTTTTTGTATACAGTACTGTAATCTGTAAGATTACAGTACTGTATGTGTGTTGTGTTTTTAAACTTTTTTAAATTTGGCGCCGATCTCCGCTCCCGTGCGTCGGAACGTCGCAGGGAACGGAGACCGGCACTGTGTGAATCGAGCGAGCGGACGGCTCGCTCACACAGCGGGGAGACATCGCAGGATCCAGGGGAAAAGGTAAGTAACTTCCCCCCTGCATCCTGCACGCAAGCCCGAGCCTGGCTCGGGGTTACCGCTCCCAGCACAAAAAGCTGGACCCGAGCCAGGCTCGGGGTTACCGCTAGGGAGGTTAAGCTTGGATGCAAAATGGAATGATAAATTTACACTAACCCCCTTAAAGTTTCTGTTATGGAGCAGCAATGAATACCGAAGCTCAGGAGGAATGTGCAGAGACCAAATGCCTCTCCAATCCTATGGAATGCCTTACCCCAATCTGTCCGCCTATCTCCTACTTTATTAGCTTTTAGACGATCCCTGAAAACCCTTCTCTTCAGAGAAGCCTATCCGGCCCCCACCTAACAACTGTATTTGCATTCATTTAGCTCATCCCCCACAGTATTACCTTTTGTTCCAATTGACCCTCCCTTCTAGATTGTAAGCTCCAACAAGCAGGGCCCTCTGATCCCTCCTGTATTGATTTGTATTGTAAGTGTACTGTCTGCCCTCATGTTGTAAAGTGATGCGCAAACTGTTGGCGCTATATAAATCCTGTATAATAATAATAATGTGCAGAGACCAAATGGTTTGTCATTCTAGGCTTCTTCTGGAGAGGCCTAACTCCTGTAGGCTTACCCAAAAAGCAAGTCTGTGGATAATTGAAATATACAAAGTTGTAACACATAAGAAACGTGTAAGATTTTAATTTACTGTAGTTTAGTTAGGAAATGTTTTCAATTAGTTGCTGTTGGTTACTGCATTTTGTACATTCCCATGATACTTTGCACTTTTGTAGTGAAAATCTGTTTGTGTCTTTTGCAGGCACCATTATTTGGTGCTATAATTCAAACTAGTTCATTGGTGCATTTTTGTGTGTCTCTGGGCATACAAAGGATTGTTCATAAGTAGGATCATATGCTAAGAAGCTAACAGACCTGTCCATTTATGGCTTGTTTAAGTGACAGCACAGTTTGACAAAGGTTGCCGCTTCATCCAAAACTGTTGGCTGATGGATGGACAGATAGTCCTGACCCTAAGTGGAACCCTTCAGCCGCCAAGCATGTTTAATATAAATAAAATACACACAAAACATTTTCCTATTTTATTCTTGACAGAACCATGACACTGCTACAATACACACTGTTGACTGGGGTGGGGAACTTTAGGTTTTTATGTTTAAATACAATTTTACATTTCTAAATATTTATATAGTAATAAAGAAAAAAAATGGAAAATTAAGAATGCCAATTTTTTGGTAAATAAAAAAAAACGATATTGTTGACTTTTAAAAGCTGTTGTATCTCAACACAAGCTTTAATATCATTTTCATGTATTCCATCAGTGGCAGACAGTGGCTATATAACTAAAGCTACTAATACATCGGGGAGAAAGCTGAAAAAACAGAGGGTCAATTTATTTAACTGCACAACAATACCCTCATGTAGAGATAACAACACTCACATACTTGACTGATACAAGCTGAGCTGTCATTCATAAAGTGTCCCCTGCGGCTTCTCTAGATGAGAATCCTGAAGGGTGGGTTTTCTGGGCCACTTCTGTCAGAATCTCAAAGGAAACATGGCAGTGAATATGGGTCTGACAGCTCGGCTGCTGAATTAGGACCATTTGCATGCTAATTTCCACTTGCTGGCAGATCTGGAGCAAGGAACAGCCTTTGCATGTTTAGAACAATGCTTGACTGATCTAGCTGTGTTAACGAGCAAATTATGGTAATTTTGTTATTACAAATGCATAGAAATTTCCGAAGAGTGGAGAAATGCACTGTTATTCTGCTTTTCTTTCCTCACTCTTCGCACAGGACCTTCTGTTTATACTTACTGTACTTCGCTTGATTACTTTATGTTTAGGTGAACACAATGTTTCACTTCACTTTCACTTTTTTTATACTTGGAAGATGAAAGTTCTATAAATAATGCACATTTTTATTTATTCACAAATAGTGTTCTTGCCAGTGAAAAGCAATAGAATATATTAGTGTTTCTCAACCCTTTTTCAGTCAAGGCACTCTTTAAAATTATAGACAATTTCAAGGCACCCTTTAAAATTATGGACAGTCTCGAGGCACCCCATTGTAAAATGTAAAAATGTTTCTAATAGTTTTACATAATGCAGAAACATCCACATGTAGGACACCCAATGTTAGAGGTGATCTATTCCTCCAAAGCAAATACACTTTTGCACACTTGTACTGACTAGTATTCCTATGTTTCTATTCTCCCTCATTCTCTCTCTATCAATCAGCAAATGTGACCATAGTGCTAAGGGAGAGGAGAAGAGGAGGTTCAAACAAGGATGCTGTGGAGGCAACAGACATCCTCCTTATCAATTGATGACCTCATTGGCTTTTAGGATGCCAGTGTCTAGAAAGTCATAAAGGTGCATAATGAAAACCTGTGGCTTTGTGTAACTAAAAGGCAGGCTTGATACACCTGCTGGCTTGTATACAATTTTTATTTATTTTTTTAATTTAATTTATTGAATTTTTAACTACAAAAACAAGTACAGCAAAAACAACACTTAGACAATACAGTAGATGAACTTGTGTTGCCCACGCAGGGGACATATATTCATAAAATATGGTATAATTGCTGTAGAATAGAGCAACACCAGAGTGGAGAGGTGTGACCACAAAACCTGCACCGCTAGGTGCCACAACCTAATCTATGAAGTGATAGGTGGCTCAGTTTCCCTCACATAACACAAAATAGCCGGGAGTTCAAATAAACATCTCTAGGCCTTTTTATCATTTAATGTCTAGGAAGCCGTAGCAGGATCTGCCAACCATTTGGCCCACACTTTATCATGTTTTGCAGGGCATCCCCTGTTTGCATATGTATCTTTATATAATGAATTATGATTATTGGTGATCAAACATTTCCAGAAGGGAATGGAAGGTGGAGCCTGTTTCCTCGAAGGTAAAATCTTCTCTTGCATAAAAAAAAAAGAAGGCTAACAAGGTTTTTTTTCCACTCTGGTATGTAGAAGATTATCGGGCCTAATATACAGTATCTGACAAAAGTGAGTATACCCCTCACATTTTTGTAAATTTTTATTATATCTTTTCATGTGACAACACTGAAGAAATTAGACTTTGCTACAACGTAAAGTAGTGAGTGTACAGTTTGTATAACAGTGTAAATTTGCTGTCCCCCTAAAATAACTCAACACACAGCCATCTAAGCCATGTCTAAGCCACTGGCAACAAAAGTGAGTACACCCCTAAGTGAAAATGTCCAAAGTGTCAATATTTTGTGTGGCCACCATTATTTTCCAGCACTGCCTTAACCCTCTTGGGCATGGGGTTCACCAGAGTTTCACAGGTTCCCACTGGAGTCCTCTTCCACTCTTCCATGATGACATCACAGAGCTGGTGGATGTTAGAGACCTTGCGCTCCTCCACCTTCCGTTTGAGGATGCCCCATAGATGCTCAATAGGGTTTAGGTCTGGAGACATGCTTAGGCAGCCCACCACCTTTACCCTCAGATTCTTTAGCAAGGCAGTGGTCATCTTGGAGGTGTGTTTGGGATCCTTAACATGTTGGAATACTGCCCTGCAGGCCAGTCCCTCAAGGGAGGGGATCATGCTCTGCTTCAGTATGTCACAGTACATGTTGGCATTCATGGTTTCCTCAATGAACTGTAACTCCCAAGTGCCAGCAGTACTCATGCAGCCCCAGACCATGACACTCCCACTTGTCTTTGTACTCCTCAGCTGGTTACCGCCACACATGCGTGACACCATCTGAACCAAATAAGACTATCTTGGTCTCATCAGACCACAGGAAATGGTTCCAGGAATCCATGTCCTTAGTCTGCTTGTGTTCAGCAAACTGTTTGCGGGCTTTCTTGTGCATCATCTTTAGAAGAGGCTTCTTTCTGGGATGACAGCCATGCAGACCAATTCAATGCAGTGTGTGGCGTATGGTCTGAGCACTGACAGGCTGACCCCCCACCCCTTCAACCTCTGCAGCAATGCTGGCAGCACTCATACATCTATTTCCCAAAGACAACCTCTGGATATGGCGCTGAGCACGTGCACTCAACTTATTTGGTCTACCATGGTCAGGCCTTTTCTGAGTGGAACCTGTCCTGCTAAACCGATGTATGGTCTTGGCCACCGTGCTGCAGCTCAGTTTCAGGGTCTTGGCAATCTTCTTATAGCCTAGGCCACTTTTATGTAGAGCAATAATTCTTCTTTTCATATCCTCAGAGAGTTCTTTGCCATGAGGTGTTATGTTGAACTTCCAGTGACCAGTATGAGAGAGTGAGAGCGATAATAGCAAATTTAACACACCTGCTCCCCATTCACACCTGAGACCTTGTAACACTAACGAGTCACATGACACTGGGAAAAAAAAAAGCTAATTGAACCCTTTTTGGGCATTTTCTTTTAGGGGTGTACTCACTTTTGTTGCAGCGGTTTAGACAATAATGGCTGCGTGTTGAGTTATTTTGAGGGAAAAGCAAATTTACACTGTTTACACAAGCTGTACACTCACTGCTTTACATTGTAGCAAAGTGTAATTTGTTCAGTGTTGTCACATGAAAAGATATAATAAAATATTTACAAAAGTGTGAGGGGTGTACTCACTTTTGTGAGATACTGTACAGACTGCAATGGCTTGCGGGATCATTATTGATGTGTAATTATTAATGATGGTTAGCACCTCTGCCCAAAAACCTGTGATCTTAGAACTTCGACCAAAAGATGTGGGGAGTAATCACCCTGGGAATCACCACATCTCCAGCACTCTGAAGAGTGATAGGGATTCAATATGTGTAGCCTAGAAGGGGTAAAATAAGAAACTAGTGTTTTGAATGGTAGGTCCGATATGTCATCCCAATCATCATTGTCTAAATGTGGTGCATCCTTTAACCATTCCCCCAGTAGTTTGTCTAATGAAGGTAAGGCAACCAACACCAGGTGGGCATAGATGCACAGTGTAGGTTTTTCAGTACCTTTGGTTCTAAGCAATTGTTCAAGGTCTGATTCTATTATCCTCACAGAGGCCCGTGGAAATTGGCTATGGAAAGCGTTGGAAAGCTAGCTATAACTAACATTTTGTGTAAGAGGTACAGTAAAGTCTTCAGACAGGTAGGCCAAAGGGTGCAACAAGCCCTGATCCACTATTCAAGAGATACATTTAATTTTGTATTTAGTCCACACAGCTGGCTCTGGTAGCATAAAGAAATTAGGTAAGGAGGGGTTCTTCCAGAGAGGTGCACTGGGTACCCTGGTTGAAAAAGGCTGGAATAGAATAAATACATTTGTAATTGCCAGGGTTTAAATATTTAAAGCGGTTGTATACTCTCAGCAAAAGAAAATGTTAAGGAAAAGGCATAATGAGCTACAATGCACCGCATACTAGCTCATTAGGAGATACTTAACTTAGAATGAGGTCCCCGTATCAAAGGCCGGTCCATGCCGAGGGAGCTGACATTTTGCCCTCTGCGTGTCTTCCGGGTTCGCGGCTCCGGCGCTGTGAGTGGCCGGAGCTGCGATGACGTCACTCCCACGCTTGTGCGTGGGAGTCTTCTTCCCGACAAGGTCCGGCAGCGTCTGCCGGACCTTCAGCCGGGCATTCACAGCTCATGCACCACTGACGTCAGCAGCTGCATGCAAAGTGAATTTCTTCTAAACCGTACAGGTTTAGGAGATATTAATTGTACCTACAGGTAAGCCTTATTATAGGCTTACCTGTAGATAAAAAATTAAAAAATGGGTATACAACCACTTAAATTGCATTTGAATGGCTATTAGTCCCAGCATCTCACAAGTATAAGATCACAGTACTAACTTTCAGATCATGGAGAATAAAAATACATTACCACTGAGTTGGAGATTTCTGAATCCTCTAAGCAAGGGAGGGGTAAGGGCCACACAGCCTCCTGATGGCAATGGGGGCTAAACAGGCATTAAGTGGCCAGGGAGAAGTGAGAAGGTGGCTTGTGAGGGAGGATGTGTAGAAGTACAGCGGGTACCATGTCCAATGGAGTCTTGAAATAGAGGTCTAAGGAAGCGCTTGCAGCCAGAAGGAAAGCGTAGGTTATCAGAGGACAACATAATCTATCTATGTATTAATCTATAATCTCTATGTAATGAAAGATACTTTGACCCTCTGTATACAAAATTTTGGTGAAAGGAAATGGGAAAACCTGTCATACTGAATTATTGGCAACATGGGGTGCACAGATGTTAAAGTGTATGTAATCCTCAAATCTTTTTTTCAGTATGTTTGGCTTCATGATTTACTCTATGCAGATTTCTTAAGTAACTTTTATAACTATTTTAGCTTCTTCAGAGAAACAGTACAATTACTTTATATTACATATATGTAAAGCACTGCATAAATTGTCACTCCTATATAAGTACCTGTAATAAATAAATAAATTACATCTATCAAATATGCTTTTTCCCTTGGGAAAAACACTTCAGTTTCTTGTACCAACATGTGGCACTTGGTTCTGACAGATCAATACAGTTAAAGTGTTTTCATAAATTTACCAATAGCAGTGCACATGAGTCATTTAAAGCGGTTTGGTACTCCAAAAAACTTCTTTAGCTTATTAAAAGCAGTTAGCAATGCTGATGCACCAATGACCATTAAAAAAAAAAAAAAAAAATAATTATTTAACTTACCTTACAGATTTTTCCTCTGGCTTCCGGTCTGTCCTCCCGTGGGAGTAGGCGTGTTTTCGGCTGTCCCCCGGCTCCGCAATGACTTCTGGGAGCTGTTTTGCATTCCTCCCATGAAGCCACGGGGGACGCCGTCAGCATGAAATCTCTCGAGATTTCGGCCGGAAGACTGTACGGCGCTGCTCGCTGAGCTGAGTGAGCATGCGCGGGATCGAGCGGTGAATGCTGGGAGCACAGCATTCACCGCATCCCGGAAATAAATGCTTGTGGGTTTCTAATGCCCACAAGCAAAATGGAATCGTCCATCAAGAATTTTTTAAAGTTATCCAAACAGACGGAATCGGCGATCAGTGAGGAAAAGAACTGCAACAGGTACAGTGGTGTGAAAAAGTGTTTGCCCCCTTCCTCATTTCCTGTTCCTTTGCATGTTTGTCACACTTAAGTGTTTCGGAACATCAAACCAATTTAAACAATAGTCAAGGACAACACAAGTAAACACAAAATGCAATTTGTAAATGAAGGTGTTTATTATTAAAGGTGAAAAAAAATCCAAACCATCATGGCCCTGTGTGAAAAAGTGATTGCCCCCCTAAACCTAATAACTGGTTGGGCCACCCTTAGCAGCAACAACTGCAACCAAGCGTTTGCGATAACGTGCAATGAGGCTTTTACAGCGTCCTGGAGGAATGTTGGCCCACTCATCTTTGCAGAATTGTCCTAATTCAGTTACATTAGAGGGTTTTCGAGCATGAACGGCCTTTTTAAGGTCATACCACAACATCTCAATAGGATTCAGGTCAGGACTTTGGCTAGGCCACTCCAAAGTCTTCATTTTGTTTTTCTTCAGCCATTCGGTGGTGGACTTGCTGGTGTGTTTAGGATCATTGTCCTGCTGCAGAACCCAAGTTCGTTTCAGCTTGAGTACACGAACAGATGGTCGGACATTCTCCTTCAGGATCTCTTGGTAGACAGCAGAATTCATAGTTCCTTTTATCACGGCAAGTCTTCCAGGTCCTGAAGCAGCAAAACAGCCCCAGACCATCACACTACCACCACCATATTTTACTGTTGGTATAATGTTCTTTTTCTGAAATGCAGTGTTCCTTCTACGCCAGATATACTTGGACACACACCTTCCAAAGAGTTCCACTTTTGTCACATCGGTCCACAGAATGTTGTCCCAAAAGTCTTGGGGATCATCAAGATGTGTTGTGGAGAAATTGAGACGAGCTTTGATGTTCTTTTTGCTCAGCAGTGGTTTTCTCCTTGGAACTCTGCCATGCAGGCCATTTTTGCCCAGTCTTTTCCTGATAGTGGAGGCATGAACGCTGACCTTAACTGAGGCAAGTGAGGCCTGCAGTTCCTTGGACGTTGTTGTGGGGTCTTTTGTGACCTCTTGGATGAGTCGTCGCTGCGCTCTTGGGGTAATTTTGGGCGTCCGGCCACTCCTGGGAAGGTTCACCACTGTTCCATGTCTTCGCCATTTGTGGATAATGGCTCTCACTGTGGTTCTCTGGATTCCCAAAGCTTTGGAAATGGCTTTATAACCCTTTCCAGACTGATAGACCTCAATTACTTTCTTTCTCAATTGTTCCTGAATTTCTTTGGGTCTCGGCATGATGTGTAGCTTTTAAGGATCTTCTGGTGGACCTTACTGTGTCAAGCAGCTCCTATTTAAGTGATGCCTTGATTGTGAACAGGTGTGGCAATAATCAGGCCTGGGTGTGGCTAGAGAAATTGAACTCAGGTGTGGACAACCACAGTTATAGTATGTTTTAACAAGGGGGGCAATCACTTTTCACACAGGGCCATGATGGTTTGGATTTTTTTTCACCTTTAATAATAAACACCTTCATTTACAAATTGCATTTTGTGTTTACTTGTGTTGTCCTTGACTATTGTTTAAATTGGTTTGATGTCCCCGAAACACTTAAGTGTGACAAACATGCAAAGGAACAGGAAATGAGGAAGGGGGCAAACACTTTTTCACACCACTGTAAGTGACATCTTCTTAATGTTTATAGTAAACAATGTTAGGGGGGGGGGAAATGCATATTTCGGCGGAATCCCGCTTTAAATCCGTACAAATAAGACTGATGCATGCAGCATCTTCTAACTCTTGTTCAATTAGATGAATGTATTAAAACATGCCCTTAATAGATAAATAATAGTAGCTGCAAAATGAGTTGTTGAATGGTTTGGGGACTACTTTATTTAATAATTAAACAATAACCTGATTGCCTAAGGCAAAATGCTTACTTTTGACTGCTAAAGGCAGTCTTTGATACAACTGAAATCGAATGTGTGAAAAGAAAGACATTTTATTGCACTTGCACAAATCATGTGGCTTGACTAGAGAGCTTTTATGTTACAAACTTAGCATTGTTCAGCAACGCAAGTGCCAGAAAAGCCACATACAATAAAAACATTTATCATTTACATTTGTTATTTAACTTAGCTTCACATTTATTTAAAAGAATTACCTTATTTATCACGCATAGGTGTATAACACGCACTCCAAAGGAAGAGGATGAGTGAGCAACAATGAATACACAGAGGCGCGATCTCCTGTGTACCTGGCGCTCTGTCACTCACAGCCACGCCTCCTGGCCCTGCTCATATGATAGACAGAACAGTGGCCCAGTGTGGGGCCAGGCATGGCTATGAGTGACAGAGTGTCGGCTACACAGGAGATCGCAGCTCTATGTAATTCAGCGGCGCTCGCTCCTTTTCCCTCAGAGACAGAAGGGATCTGTGTATACCTGGAAGCTGATTGATTTCTATGCCGAACTGCACCATATTTTGCACTCTCCAATTTTAGTAAATCAACCCCAAAGTGTGTTGATCCATCTATTGCTGTTGCTTCTTTTCTGTCCAATCAGCAACCTGCAGTGGTGAACTTAATATAATGTTTAATTCTTACTAAGAAAATTGTGTCATTTACCTAGCTGTGCTGTCTAGCAGAGGTGTATGAAACACAAACCTTAAATCTTTTGACTGGTTGGACAGTTAACATATGTATTTTTTCAAATACATATTTAGGTGTTTGGAGTTTAGTTTTTGTATCTGGAGTTTTTCTTTTTGTAGTTAGTGTATTATTTTCCCTCTTGGGGTGCATTTCAATGCAGAAAATAAAATGAGAGTTATTAAAATTAAGTAAAATCCCCAGGGTTGTTTCAGAAAAAGCTTTGCAGTACTCTAATAAAATAAGCAGCATCCATGTGATTTGTAGCAAATGTTTTTTATTTAATATGTTTAAACCGATTTGCAATTCATCATATTTTGTACATGTATTACTAAATACTCACCAGGCACCATTCCTGTCAGCGTTGGAGCAGAATAGCTGCCCTGTCCAGCAGGGGGGACGTGTGGAGGGTACCCAGGGAGGGTTGTGCTTGCCAAATCACGACCTAGAGAATGAAACACAGCAAATCACTATCCGAAGTCTCACAAATGCCAAGCATGTTTTTACATCTCCCTGAGAGCTGTGAGCCCTGCCAATGCATTTGTCATCACTGCACAGTGTGAATATCAGGATATCTTGATATACTTGGCAGGAGAAGACATTATTTTTGTGCTCTGCAATATTGTTGAAAATGTGTTATAGGGGGTGCATGAGAAAAAGATAATTGGAAAAAATACATTAAACTGCATGCTAGAATGAGAGTCTGCAAAACACATACTTTTCAGATTGTTTACCAAACGCCATCCTGAAATTGAAACTGAGAGCTTGCATTGGTTTTACTGAAAAAAATTTGAAAGCTGTTTGGAAACAAAAGGGATGAAATACATTTAAAAACACACACACAACTGAATTTGCCTTACCAGTGTGTTTTTTGTACATTACTCTTAATAATATTGTGCCTAATCATAGATAATACATTATTGACATCTGACTGTTCGTGGTCTCAGGGCAAAAAATCAGGGCAAAAAATCACCGAAATTTAAAAACCTTGTCTCTCTTCAGCACTGGTAACCCAGGGTTAGGTCAGAAATGGAGGTAACTCTATCCAGCTCACTGTTCCCCATTTCATAGCATACACAAACATTCCTGATGCATTCATGAGCAACTTGAGCATACATGTTTATGCAGAAAGCTGTAGAAAATGACATCTGATATTTGGATAATACCTGTGCATTCTGACTGCCATCTAAAGTCTATAGCTACCTTAATGCATAAGAAATGTACTTAGCGGGATAACGTGCCCAGTGGATAAGATAACCAGCCTACAATTCTGAATAGATTAGTAATTGGAGAAAAAAATGAGTTTAGCTAGGCCGTAAGACAGAAATGTCAAGAAGGTAATATGACTTGAGGTTTTACCAAAGTCAGTAATATGAAGGAGAAGAATGCGTTCCTTACCTGACTCAGAGGCAAAATTACTTTTGTATCAATAAGTCTGGTTTGCAGAAAAATTTATGAAAATTTTTTATTTTTTACCTAAGTAAGAGCATGTTTGGTGGGCATCTGGGAACAAGGTGGCTTAAAACTTTAAAGGTTAAATTTTGGAATACATTTGTAGGGTAAATACATCGGCACAATAAGTAAAGTGCATGATTTACCTTGTCTTGGTGTGGATTCTGTAAAGAGAATTCTAATCAACAGTAAAGGATTCAATTATGTGTTCAGCTTATGGAATAAGCTGAATATAGTGTATTCTTTTCAGAAACAATAAAAGAAAGCAGCTTTACTCTGAAAGATAAAAAACTTGCTCAGCGATATTTTATAAACCTTCCCTCCCCAAGGTTGTTTGTATATTAGTATTAGAAAAGTCATCTAACACAAGCTCATATTACCTGAAACCTGAATATCCATAATAGTGTGGCCTAAGATAAAGGAGACCAGCAGTCTCAGCTACAATGTAAAAAGCTAACCAATATCTGTATTTTTATTGTTTTGAAACTCTCTCATGTCTTTGTAAATGTTGGTGTAACCTGGCTATAATAACTGTGGCTGAAGTTACGGAAGTAAAGTATTTCTAATTATTGTAGAATGGAAAGTACATACTTCCTGCTATTTAACTAGGTAAATAGGAATGAATTATTTCATTTTCTTAGATTTCTTCCCACACTGTTTCCAATTATCTGAATGCATGGCAAAGGTGGCACATGGCCAATCTATATAAATTCTATTTACTTAATTAGTATTCACCATGTTACATCTAAATGGCACATGTCTGTTTTGCGAACTAGGTAATGCCACAGGTGTGGACATGAAATCAATAATAAGGCATGGCACTCACAGAGGGCATATGGGTCAGGCAGAACAGGCCTTAAATTAAACATTCGTAAGCAAGGCTCAATTATCCAGCGAATTTTCGTGGCTGCGTGAAATCAGCAGCCTAGAGAACATGTAGTTAAAACTCTGATTCAAAACATCCACTATGATTTGAAGAAAAAAAGGAACGGCGGTAGGGCTGTAATCTGTTACTCAAACCAGAAAATTCAACTTAGCAAAGGTGCAATGAAATTATCTCCCAAGGTGTAGCATTTCCCAAGCATGATTTTTTACCCCTCTGCTTTACTATGCTGGATCTGTAGAAATAAATGCATAAGTGAAAACTGGCAAAGAACATATTAAAATCTACAGTGTGAAAGTTTTTTCATGTCTTACTGGAAACCCTTTACACAAGCTTTTTTGACTTCCAATATGCAGTAAAATAAGCCAAGCATGTCACATAAAATGGAAATGCCCATGTTGTTAGATTACAATCAGCAAGTGCGCAGTGAATAAAACCTGAGGAGTATGCATGATGAGACAATATCTACCGTTATTCTTTTTTAGACAAAATAACTGTGAGTAAGTAGGTCTCTTTGTTTCCTTACAATACAAAGTGCACAGTTAACAGAAATAGGACAGTTAATTTTAAATACTGAATCATTACACTATAGATACAGAATAATACCTATTTTGGAATACTTATAATTAATTTGCATAAGTTTATCAGTAGCTGAATTAAAAAAAAAAAAAAAAAAATACACAGCTTATAAACAAAGGACATGAATCATATGGGTAAAGTCCACTATACCCAACTCAGAGGTATTTAGCTAACATTCTCACCATCTATCGAATTTATTAATATATTAAAAGAATATTGTTGGTGGTTGTCTTGTATTTTTCAGGCTGAACAACAGATGGCAGGGGCACCTAATTCTTCTTAAAAGCAAAAGCTTGAATACACACGGCAAATAGCAATGCAAGGTAACAAGAGAATCCAGTCACTGATCTGCTAATTCTAAAGTCAGAAAGTCCATTAATTGTACCATAATCTGAGTTCTAAGACACATATTCCAAATGAAAAGAAATGAGGAAACTTCAGGTTGCAGTCATGGTTCTGCGGTGTACAACTTCTATGGTGTACCACAAGAAGAAAAATTGACAAGACCCAACCTATATATTCAAAAGTCTCGTGAAATGATGTTCACAGACCACGGAGCTATTAGCAGTGTGGTGGTCTGGTGCAAGGGAAATTAAATAGCCCTAGGAGATATTCTGCATTCTCAAAGTATCCATTCAGTAAGCTGAAACAAGCTTAAGCATGTAAGTTCAAATTTGTTTTAGATATTTTAAATACTTTATGTAGCTTTCATTAGCATAATATCTGGTTATCCTGAGATTAATAGCCTTGTTCAGGCACATCCTTTTATAAAGTGAGAACTGTTCCCCAATTGTATTTCTTTGTTTATACCTTGTCACATTCTGTATACCCCCTGCTAAGACTACAAGCACACATGTCAAGCATGTCAGCTATGTTTTGCTTTTATCTCACAATCCAAAAACATACTAAGGAGTTAATTGAACTATAAAAAAAATTACTCTAGAGGGTATTTATAAGTTATGTAGGACTGTAAAAGTGACATTAGATTAAAAGCTCCTTTGGGATAAGAGCTGATGCAGATGGTTCAATAGTCTATAGAAAGTACTAGAGACAAAAAGTCACTTTCTAATTTAATACATCAAATATGTAACTACATTTCAACTTCCAGAAAAAATAAATGACAACTCCCAAGAATGTCAAAGTGCTGTCTTCAAAACTTTTTTCGTAAAGATGAAATTACCTGTCAGTTGATCTGGGGTCACACCTAACATTTGCATGTTTATGTGCGTTTTCATGCAAATGTGCTACTTTGCTGGACCTGCATTTTTGCCCATCACACGTCAATGTAGTGCACAGGTATTAATAAGCATCAACTGTACATATGAATTGAAGTGCATTCCAACATTTTTTTAAATTGAAAAGGTGTGACATAAATGTTTTGCTCCTGGTCCTTATCCTATCAAATAAAATCATAAATAATATATAGGCAATATGGAAAACTTAGAATAGTATCTTCAGTTTGCAGTGTGCAAAATCTAACATCCCTGATTGTTAACTGAAATAAATTATAATTTATCACTCATATTCAAAATGTAGTGTATATAGACCGGGTAGATCCAGGTGGTAACAATTATTGCAGTTATAGTTCTTGCACATTGTGCTATATGAATATAGTTAATAAACACCCATCTGATTAAATGTTAAGGTGTTTGTAGGCACTGATGTTTATCTAAAAACAGATTTAAGGCATGAACAGTCCTTAAGAAAAAATCTGTAATTTCTTTTAATTAGGGCACTTCAGCAAACATCTGATGAACATATAGCCAAAATGTTGTTTTTAGTCTTAGATAGAGTGGAGAAGGGCTAAAACCCCTACTAGTTTTCTTATTTTTAGTTTTTTTGCATTTTTTGCCTGTGTACCATTGGCGAATTTCCATTCACTTCCTGTCTCAGAGAAACAATGAGAAGTTAGAGAGAATCTCCCAAAGTAAGGAAATTGTACCCTCTCAGACAGCTATTTGTGAAAAAGGTAACTAAACTGGAAGATTTTCCCCCGCTTCTTGTTTTAAGATAACTCAAAAATTTGTGATTTTGCCTCACTTTCCTTCTATTTAACAATGGTCACCAGTACAAAAAAAATAATGAATCTCCCAAATGGGACACTGACACCAATAAAAACTTGACAGCATGTCTGGCCTCTCCCCACTCTATTAAAAACTATAAAAAAGGGTTTGCCTAGAGATACACTTTCAGCAGAATTTGCAACCATGACACATAGCACAACACGATTACAGTCTCTTGTCAGGTAAACTATAAATGACAAACTTTGTAAAGTGAATGTTTGCAGCACCAGTAACTCTTTGCCCTAGGAGATTCCTGCTTTTAGACTAACACTATGCTATTATGACTACACAAAGCAACAGATAGACTCAAGCTCGCACTGCTCCCTCTCAGTTCACTTGCCAGCACTGAGGTAGCACACTACTTAAACCTAAAAAGCCCAGTACTCTGGACTAGTAATAGAGTTTCCACACTGGTGTTCTCTTCCCTTGTAGCTGTCTGTTTGACCAAACCTTTGCTTGTTACTGATCACACCATTTGAATTGCCACCTGATCTGTTTCAAGCCTGCTTGTCATCTGTCTGTTAACTATTTGACTGCACGTTGGTTGTTGTTGCTGGTGCTTATAGTGCTATAGCTGTCTGATGGTCCTCCAGGGTTCTCTATTTGCTCAGATTGCCTTTGCTACAGGGCAACTTTAGCTCTATAGCTCACCATACAAATTACAATCCAACCATACAGACTCTGTACAGTCAACTTTAGAATTGCAAAAACAATATAATATGAGGGTCTAGATAATCTATCCAATCAATCTATATCTAGCCAGGCAGGCTTTTGTATGACTAAACTGATGGAAGATCTAAAGAAGACATTTGTGGTGAGCTCAGCACCTCCGATGGCTTTACACCACCTACAAATGGTATGCGACTTTACGTTTTACTTTTGCCTAACCGGGAAGCTCTAAATTACATTTTGAGAAAGAGAAAAATAATTTCATTAGATATTACACAAGTCAGATTTAACATCTCCCCTTGAGCAAAGGCTTAAATGTATTGTATGACCATTTCTTAAAACTACAGTATCCAGGGTGAGATTGTGTGATGGAGAAAGTGAAATTTAAACTTTGCAGGGCGGCAGTTCTTGATGGATAAAGCTTCAGAGATTTTAGGCTCCATTTACTCCTCAATCTAATTTTGTCCTTCGATGCACATTATGCCTGAAATGAGATCTCATGTGGCTTGATCGGTACTCTAGCACAGGCAGAGGCAATGCACTCACCTCTATTGTTGTTGTCTTTAGAAAAGAAAGCAATACTTTTCATAATAGAAACACAGCAGGGCCCAGAATAAAGTTGCTCTTGTAATTTCTACAAAAGGTGTCTATTGGACTAGAACAAAAGTAACACTGTCCAGAGTTTAGCTACACATAGCATTTAAGTTAACATTTGTCTACAGTTAGATTTAAGATAACCCCTATAAGCATCCCTATACCCTATTATATCTAATACTGTATTATCATCAGCCATTTTTTGTTGAAAATAAGGTGGCTGTTGTTTTTTTCAATGACAGGCATCTTCTCGTGTGTAAATATGATCTTACATGCAATTATGATTTTTCTTGTCATTATTTACTGCATACCACAGAATCATCTGCAAAGGGAATTCTGTCACAGATCAGCCTGTACTTAGAATCAGTAATAGTTTGGCACAGCTAACCTCTAGTACCAATTCACATATTGGGGTGGATTTACTAAAACCAGAGTGGAAAATCTGGTGCAGCTGTGCATGGTAGCCAAACAGCTTCTAACTTCAGCTTGTTCAATTAGACCCCTTTCACATTGGGGCGGTGCGGGCATTATCGGTAAAGCGCTGCTAGTTCAAGTTTAACAAAACTTTTATTTAAAAGCCAACAGTTTATTGTTTTAAAATTGCCTTTCTATTTTAATCTGTAGCCAGATATGATCTTTTAAACCTAGTTTGTACTGTCTATATAGAGAACATATACTGTACATGGGACATATACTGTGCAGAAATGGTGAATAGGACATTGGACATTGGAATTTGACCCCAACAAAAAAAAAGCACCAGCAGGTCTGTTATTTGAAATCATGGAGGAAAACTGATTATAACTATCCCTTGTTGCTGTTTAACATTGCTTTATTGTTTGTGAGAATCTGGTATCAGTTCCCACCATATTGCAATGGATTTTGCAAGAGGCTTTAATGCTGCGTTCACACTGGTACGACATACACTCCCACTTTGGAAGAACATGTCACATCTCATCTTAACTGGTCCGACACAAGTCAGTCTGACTTTGAAAAAGGTTCCTGCACTACTTTGGTACGACTTTGGTCCTACTTCCCATTGAATATCATTGAAGTCAGATCAAAGTTGGATCCTTGTCCTAACCATCCGACTTGTGACATCCGACATGGTGATTACAGCAGCAGTAAAATGACATTATCTCACACTGGGATTGTTTTGATTGGTCAAAGGACAAGTCAGACTATCTCAAAGTCGATGCAAAATCTTCATTCAAGTCTGATGGAAGTAGGTCCGAAGTAGGACCATGCAGGACCCATGTCGCAGGGCAAAGTAGGATGACAGTCGTACAACAGTTGTGTAGTACCAGTGTGAACCCAGCCTACCACACAGGCTCAAAACACACTTGGACTTAACAAAGCCCACTGATTTTGCAGATGCTTGGGAAACTCCTAGAGTGAGGCCCTCGAGACTGTTTGTCCAGAGGCAGTTGACAGCACATAAAGGGCCAAAGTAAAAGAGAAAACTGTTAGCACAGGCTGAAGGTCAAGATTGACGTACACAAGCATGGTCCAGGAACAAGTGCTGTGTCAGAGAAAGCAGAAAATAAGCATGGTCCAAAAGCAAACAAAGAGTCAGGGCTACAGCTCCTGTCTGTTCCTGCTGTGGCTTGTATTTTTGTTCACAATCATTTTTGAATAAAAGGCAAAAAACGTTTTGGCTGTCCAGATCTTCTACCTGTTTTTGATCTGAAGTAATCTAGATAAGGTTTTTCTTAAAACAAAAGCCATAAATTTTACGCAAAATTAAAAATTTTCTAGGCTTGAAAGTCGTTCGGACCATGTTGTCGGAAAATCCGACCGTGTCGGCTCCATTGGACTTTTTCCGTCGGAATTTCCGACGGAAAAAATTTGAGATCCTGCTCTCAAATTCTCCGACAACAAAATCTGATCAGACTTTATCCGATCGTGTGTAGAGAATTCTGACGGACAAAGTGCCACGCATGCTCAGATCAAATTAGGAGACCAAACCTATTGGCTAATAGCCTCTACGTAGTTCCGTTGTACGCAACGAACGTCACCACGTTCAGAATGATTGGATTTTCCAACAACTTTGTCCGACCGTGTGTATGCAACACCAGTGTCGGATAAAATCCGTCGGAAAAAATCCGACGGATTTTGTGGTCGGAATTTCCGACTGTGTGTACGGGGCATTAGAGAAAACCTACAGAGGATGTCACAGTTACTTACCTTCCTCATTCCAGTGCCAGTGCCTCTTCTATCTTCCTTGGCTGTCACTTAGTTTTACAAAGAGTGTTGCGGCTGCATCATGTGATATGTTGCATGGTGCATCATGGAAATGTAATCACTTTTTGAACTCGAGTGGGATGCAATGTCACTGCTCTTTCTGAGCTACCAATTTAAATGTGTATCTATTACTCCCCATGAGCTGCAAAAGCTATATTGGTGTCTATAGCTTCCCTCAGCTATTAAAAAAAGTTGTTACTCTGCATATTATGGGTTGCAGAATCTCATCAGGTCATGTAGTCACACTTACACCCACCCTCTTTTACATCCACAATATCTGCAGCACCCACAGTCTTAACCTCTACTGCATCCACATTCTTTGCTGTAGCTCTACTCCACCCACTATCTCTACTAAAACCCAGCTCCCCCTCCACTACATATGCAGCTCCCTTGCACCTCAGCTCCCTCCACAGGCTTCGCAGAACCCACCTTCTTAGTCTCTGCTGTACCTGCAGCCTTCATTGCATCTCAGCTGCATCCATTTGGCCTTCTCTAAGCTATCCCTGTATTTGCAGTCTCCACCGCATTCACAGTCTAAACCTTTGCTGTGCATAGCCTTGAGCTTCATTCTTGCTTTCAGGATCCCGGTGCTTCATGCCTCTATCACTTTCCAGTTCCTTCCTCTGTGTGACCTGGAGGTAGCCAGCAGCTAAGCCCAAACTCCTAGGGGTCCATGGTAGAACACCAGCTACCCCTTAGACTCTATTTTCAGAGAAAGCAGCAGCACAGAATCTACATCTGGGGTTGTGATAGATACTATTAAGCTGGTAGGACAAGAATGCACAAAAAGATCACTTTGTTACATTTTTTTCCGATTAATCTATCATATTAGAATAATTACCATGGCAATTATTATTTAGTGTTTGATAACCTGCTGACATGTCTTGTTGAAATCAGCAGCTCATATTGTGCTAGGAACGAGAATAGAGGGACACTGACCAAGCCCGTTGACTCTTAATATCAGCACTCTCTCTTATTTATTACATTTTCTTATATTGCACCATCAATTTACATATATATTGTACATTCACATTAGTCGCTGGCCTCAAGGAACTTACAATCTAAGGTCCCTAACGCAAATGCATACAATACATACTCAAGGGCCAATGAACCTACCAGCATGTCTTTGGTGTGGGAGGAAACCCACACAGGCACAGGGAGAACATGCAAACTTCAGGCAAGTTGTGTCATAGTTTGGATTCCAACCAATGATGCTAGTGCCGCTAGGCGGAAGTGCTAACCAGTTAGCCACTATGCTATTCCCTTGCCCATTGTCTGCAGAAAGGCAGGAGACCTGTAGTGTTCTCCTACAGTTATGAAACACTCATAGATTTTGTCCTTCTCCCAACCTGTGATTATGCAGTGAAGAAGAAGAAGAAGACCAATGAGCTCTTCTTGCTGTTACTCTGTGATCTCCTCCTCATTATGTGCCATGCTAGCACATTAGCACAACTAACTGGCACCTTGTGCTGCTACTTTTCTCTCTTCCAGTCTAAGCTCAGCTGTATAGGATATAGCAAGTGGCTGATACCAGGTCAACTTCAGGTACATTTACTGCTAACATTTAAAAATACATATTGAGCAATTTATTCTTGAATACAGAGCTGCAATAATTTGTGTCTTTATATCTGCCTGGTGTTTAAGTTAAATATACTACATTTTAACAATAAAATCATTACACAACTAGTATAATTCTATAATGATTAGGACTTGTCAAAAGTATCTCATTACAAATAAGCATGTATTATTGTTAGAGATAACAGTGATACTTTATACAATCCATACCAATTATACAAACTGAGGTTGAAGGGCAAGTGGCCACCTGCATTTGCGTGCCTTTGACCAGTAGTCAGTGACGTCAGGATTTATAACTGTATTAAACTGCATGACAGTCAGCCATGATAAATCAGTTTCCCCTTCTCCTCAAATCACAGACAATAAAAGCTTTAGCAGTGAAAGCCATTCATCATAATAAAGACCACAGGCTTTCTAGTCATCAATTTCACTCACTTGCTTAATACACTGGAGAGAGTGTTAGAGTTTTAGAGAAAAAAAAAAAAGCAACTACGAAAAAAGATTAAACAGGAATAATTACAAAGGTCAAAGAAAGAAATCCTTTAGGAAGCAAGATTTTCCTTCTGGTAGGAAGAGGTCCATCATATACTGAATATGATAGTGTGAATTATGACTTTTTTCCCATACTGTCCTTTCATGTCATACTGAATAAATACCTTACTTAAATTATCTATCTATAACTGGAATTTTTACATTTGGATACCAATAGATGGATAGATGAAATGTTAAACAGATTTACACTATATTACCAAAAGTATTGGGACATCTGCCTTTACACGCACATGAACTTTAATGACATCCCAGTCTTAGTCCATAGGGTTCAATATTGAGTTGACCCACCCTTTGCAGCTATAACAGCTTATGCCGCATACACACGAGTGGATTTTCCATCGGAAAAATCTTGGATAGTTTTTCCGATGGAATTACGCTCAAGCTTGACTTGCATACACACGGTCACACAAAAGTTCGCTAAACTTTCGACCATCAAGAACGCAGTGACGTACAACACTACGACGAGCCGAGAAAATTAAGTTCAATGCTTCCGAGCATGCGTCTAAAAGGTTTCCGAGCATTAGTAGGAATTTTACGCGTCGGAATTGGTACAGAGAATCGGAATTTCCAATCTAAACTTTTTCTGACCGAAAAATTCAGAACCTGCTCTCAATCTTTTGCTGGCTGGAATTCTGCCAGCAAAAGTCAGATGGAGCATACAAAAGGTCGCATTTTCCAACCAAAAGCTCTCATCTTTTGCTGGCGGAATTTCCGATCGTATGTACGCAGCATTAAACTCTTCTGGGAAGGCTGTCCACAAGGTTTAGGAGTGTGTCTATGGGAATGTCTGACCATTCTTCCAGAAGTGCATTTGTGAGGTTAGGCACTGATGGGGACGAGAAGGCCTGGCTCACAGTCAATGTTCTAATTCCTCCCAAAGGTGTTCTATCAGGTTGAGGTCAGGACTCTATGCAGGCAAGTCAAGTTCCTCCACCCCAAACTCACTTATCCATGTCTTTATGGACCTTGTTTTGTGCACTGGTGCCCAGTAGTGTTGGAATAGGAAGGGGCCATCCCAAAACTGTTCCCACAAAGTTGGGAGCATGAAATTATCCAAAATGTCTTGGTATGCTGATGCCTTAAGAGTTCCCTTCACTGGAACTATCGGGCCAAGCCCAACCCCCAAAAAAGATCCCACGCCATAATCCCCCCTCTACCCAATGATTAGGACCAGTGCACAAAGCAAGGTCCATAAAGACATGGATGGGTGAGTTTGGGGTGGAGGAACTTGACCCACCTGCAGAGCTGTGAGGCAGGACTTCTCGTCCACATCAGTGCTTGACCTCACAAAAGGGCTTCTGGAAGAATGGTCAAGTATTCCCATAGACACATTCCTAAACCTTGTGGACAGCCTTCCCAGAAGAGTTGAAGCTGTTATAGCTGCAAAGGGTGGGCCAACTCAATATTGAACCCTACGGACTAAGACTGGGATGCCATTAAATTTCACAGGCAGGTGTAATATAGTGTATATACAGTTAAATGTATACCATATTTGAAATAAAAACATAGTTAAGACAGTTGGGAAGATTTACTAAAGGTAAATAAGCTTTTCACTTACCTTAGTGAAGGAAGTGAAGCTCTGGTGATTTCCCTCATCCAATTTTGTGCAAGCAAAAAAATATAGGTTTTTTTTCACCACATTTACTAAGCTAAGTGAACATTCCTTTTACAAACTGGAAATGTTCTACTCTTTTAGTAACCCCAATGGCACCAGCTACAAAAAAAAAAGGATTTGGAGTTGTGCGCGTAGCCTGCCATAGCCTAGTTCAGTGAATCTTGAGGGTTGCATTTACTACAACGCACCCTAGGGCCAGTGGCTAGGATAACTGGGCTAGTGAATTGCACCTCTCAGAAGTAAAAAGTACAATTCATGTTTATATGTCTCCTTGCCTGCCAGCATCTATGGGCATTATAGATAAATCTTGCACAAAAAAGAAGTAGTAGCATTGGGAGGGGAACAGCTTACAGCAGTCATAAGACTCTCTGTAACACAATCCACTTTCCTTTCTATGGTTCAATGAAATGTGCAGTTAAATAGAAGCTTTGCATATACTGCTTAACCACTTGCTTACTGGGCACTTAAACCACCCTCCTGTCCAGATCAAGTTTGAGCTTTCAGCGCTGTCGCACTTTGAATGACAATTGCGCGGTCATACAACACTGTACCCAAATTCAATTTTTATAATTTTTTTCCCACAAATAGAGATTTCTTTTGGTGGTATTTGATCACCTCTGCGGTTTTTATTTTTTGTTAACTTGGTTACTTGCTTACTTGGTATATAGCCAGAACCTGACATCAACAAATTTACTAAAATATTTTTAAATGAAACACTGTTTTATGCCAGGAAAACCATAGCAAAGCAGTGGATGAGGCCCACTCCTCCTGAGTTTAAGATGTGGTTGGTGGAGGTGAATAACAGCCTGAAATAAAAAAGCTTAGGGGATGCCCTACAAAATATGGTAACATTTGGGATAGGTGGCTACAGGCTCCAGAGACCTTGGGCTAATATATCCTCTTCTGTACGATCCAGAATGTATGCTGTCACGCCTCTCCTACCACCCTTAATAAAACAGGAATTATGAGGAAATTGTGTATGAACGATACCATGAGTAAACTGTTCTCATTTCATATATTACTCATTACTGTACACTCCTTTTCTGTACCTAACCACAATCTCCTTTGTATATGAGATGTTTTTTACTTGTTCCATGCTGGTCATATTGTAACCCTTATCTGACGCCTTCTGTGATAATGTATCCTTTGTACACCTTGTTTTTTTGTACCAATAAAAACTTGTTTAATGGAGAATACAAGAACGAGAGCATGAGGAAGGAGAGGAGGTGGGATGCTTTTCTACAGGTGTGTTGGGAGGGGATCTGCTTAATGATTTTGCTGTGTTTGGACATTTTTGTGTTATAGGTGTAAAGTAAAGGAGTGTGCTGGTGGTGTTATGGTGGGGTCTGTGCCTTTATCACAAGCTAACGTGTGGATGGGAGCTTTCAAGAATGACAGGTGGGTACCAGGATGAGACCAAGCAGAATATGTATGTTACATCTAGGAAGTGCATGGGACATCAAGTATGATGTAACATGGATTAATACATCATACATATATTCATGGGTTTATGTATTGCCAGTGACAGGAGGGGAAGTGGTAGCCAAAAATGAAGATTAAAGAGGAAGTAAAGCGCCCTTTTTTTCTGACCTGCAAAAGTAAATGCATGACGTGCTAGTATGCATCGCATTCTAGCACATTATGAGAAACGTAACTGCACACAAAGCCCTCATCCTCCCCACTGGAGGCCGCATTCATCTTCGCCCACCTTTCTTCCGGGTCCGCAGCTCCGGGTTCCTGGCCGGAGCCGCATGACGTCACTCCCATGCATGTGCACAGGAGCCGCCGGTCAAGGCACAGGGCTCTGAAAAAATGGCACAGGTGCCCGTTCTTTCAGAGCGCATGCGCTGATGACGTCATTGGCTGCATATAAGTAAATATCTCCTAAACGGCACACGTTAAGGAGATATTTACAGTACCTTTAGAAAAGCCTAATTATAGGCTTACCTATAGGTACCAACAATACATGGAAGTTTACATCCTCTTTAAATAGATATAAATAATTTTTAACATTTTGTTTATTTAAATGACAGTAACATATTTTTTAACTGATTGCTCCCTTTTTAATACATTTTGAATACATATTTTGCATTCCCTTAGTTTTACTGTAGGAGTGTAAACTTTTTTTTTATATTATTTACTGACGAACATGGAAGGTTTCGGAAGAATTTTCTGGGCCTTGGTGTCACTAAGGTTAGGAAACATTGATGTAGAAAGTCTGTAAGTATTTTGGCTGCAGCTGTAAAAGTCACTACCATTCCATCTACTACTTAGAGATGTTCATGAGATTAGTGAGCTGTGACAGTAAAAGGTAGTTAGTGACATGTTTTTAAAAACACAAACAGGAAGCACAGAATTAATCTGTCTGTTTTGGCAGTAAAAAATAATTAAAAGGAATCAGGAGAGAGGAATGAAAGCTGGAATCCCTGGTGCTGACTTGTGTTTGAAGTTGCAGACTTCAGGGCAGATATCTTTTATACTTCCCTTCCTGCTTAGCAAATCACTTGCCCGGAACAGGCATCTGAATAACAAGTGTCCCATGTATTTAGTAATTAATATAGTAACCAAAAAGAGAAAGAATGTGTACAGATGTACTACACGTTACAGATCAGACTAGATTTGGCTGCTGGAATCAAAATAAAAAAAGGTTAGATACACTCCAATGAAATGGTAATAAAAAAAACAGAATAAATAATATAAAAATAGGTATTTCTACACAGAACAAATTTAAATATTTCTGTCTTTCTGTATACAAGGTCTTTTGTTTTACAGCAGTTGGTATTAGGTGATTTGTCAGATTTCCAAACAATCATAGCTTGTTATCATTTATAAAGAGTAAAGCAAATAGATTTTCTCTTTGACCTTATAACAATTTTTTGTGTTATATTAAAACATTAAATATGTTTTAACCAAAGTATAAAGCTAAAATGATTCTTTCAGCTCTGGCATAGTTAACAACTAAATCCAATGAAATAATTTATAGTCAGATAAACTCTTCAATATTGCATGTCCAAATTTCACCATATGTAGCCTATTACAGTTCCCTATTTAACTGAACTTGTGCAATTTAATTCCAATTTATATCATTCCTGGAACAAATGAACAACAGGGCAACAAAAACAAATCCCAATTAAACACATTAAAGCTGTTGAGTGACTAATTTTTCAGACAATGAAAGTCAACTGAGGAATGGCCAAGGGTAAAAGTGGAAAACAAAGGTTAACAAAAACAAGACATATGCTTTGAAAAAATAATGTAATGCGATTTAACTTTGTATGAGTGTGTGTTTAAGCCCAATAAAAATCTGAAAAATTAAAACTAATTTTAAATTGCACTTATAGCACTCATATCTCACCTACATCCCCACAAACCAAGATATAATCAGTCTCTTGTTCTAAGATTGCTGAAGTAATCAGAAAATGCAACTCACTATCTTTTTCCAACCTGATCTAAAAGGTGAGTTAACTGGCCAGGGTAGATATAATATATGGTATCATACTAAGTCATCTAATCATGCTTGGAGACATTTTATCATTATACCATTGTGATATACCATCTAAACTTTTGTCCCATGTCATAACTTTTGCCATAGGTAAAGTGTATGGTTAGCGGAACCTCCAGAATTCCTGTGACTTCAGGATACATCTATCACCTAGGTACAATGCAAGAGTTATAAATTCTAGCCTGGGTGTCCTTAATGTAATACCCCCTAATACTTCTCCATGATATCCAGCCTCTTTTCAATTGCTCACTAAGAGCTAGTAACTGTTATTACAGTAATCCTATTGCACCACAAATAATATGATCATTAAAGTGGAGGACCTAGAGCACCAGTGTTAATCATTTTACATGTTGGGGTATTGCTATATCTCTTTATTTACATTTGGTATGTAGACACACCTCAAAAATTAGTTCAAGTGTATAAAGCCAGGTCGATACATGATTTGCTGGCTTGGTGTTGCCTGTATAGAGCCCTGATTTCAATACTATTAAATACCTTTGTGATAAATTGAATCACCAACTGAGCCTAAGCTTCTCATCTAACATCAGTAACTAACCTCAGTAATGCTTTCTTGGCTGAATGGGCACAAATTCTCAAAGACACAAAATCTTGTAGATGGTTAAAAGTGTGGAATATAGGGTCAAAGGGAGTTTTCAGCTTGCAAAAGGGAACTATATATATACAGTGGCGGCTGGTACTCAAAATTTTTGGGGTGGCGCAAACAAACTGAAGAATACTTAACCCCCCCCCCCATCAATTGCAGCCTCACTGTACCCATCAAATACAGCCATTGTGCCCATCGAATGCAGCCACTGTGCCCATCAATTGAAGCCATTGTGCCCATCATATGCAGCCATTGTGCCCATCATATGCAGCCATGTATGCCCATCATATGCAGCCACTTGTGCCCATCATATGCAGCCACTGTGCCCATCATATGCAGACACTGTGCCCATCATATGCAGCCATTGTGCCATCAAACGCAGCCATTGTGCCCATCAAACACAGTCACTTGTGCCCATAAAACCGAGCCACTTGTGCCCATCAAATGCAGCCACTGTGCCCATCATATGCAGCCATGTGTGCCCATCATATGCAGCCATTAGTGCCCATCAAAAATTTACCAATATTTGAAAATGTTATAGATACTATTAGAGCACAAAAAAAGGTGTCTCTAAGTTCAAGCTTTTAACTGTTAAATGAATCCAACATGTTCACCTCAGAATACATTGAGAATGGAAATTGATACTCTCATTTTGAAATTATGTGTGGTGTGATTGAGGCCTTTAAAGAAAATACAAAAATAAATTATGCTTGCTAGTTTGTAAACAATCTAGGCATAGATGCAACAGAAGGATAATTAGACATATAGATAGACTGATAATTTTATCTCATACAGAAATGTTTTCATGTATTTCCTGACTTTAATATCAAATTAACAAATGCTACTGGGAAATATTTACTTGTCTCATAACACAGATATTACTGTATAAAGCATACTCATCTTTGTGGCATTAAAAAAGGGAAATGTACAGTATTTAGCTGCATCTAATAATCATTAAAAATGGGTCATAAAAGCCACAGGTCATATGCGCAGCTACAGGCTGAAGATAAATGGCCACTACAGAGCTGCAGTTCTTTGGCTCATTCCCAGAATTACATCAGGGTTAAAGAGAACAGATCATTATCTGATATGTTAAACTTTTTTTTCTGCCTACGTGTGTGGAATTTTACGGGACCATTTCCAGTGTTAATTTTACCCACTGTACTGCATAGTTTCATGTTGCTCTAAAGTGTTATAGGTGTTATAGGGAAGAAAATGTTATAGACATTGTTTGAAGCACTTGATCTGTACTAAGTGTCACACGTTAACGTGGCTGCAGATATGGCCTAACCTTCCTAAAATTAGACATGACCTTACCATGCGTTACAGCTTGCTACAACACAGATGAGTTGCCTTGGTGCATTGGGTGCCTTTCAAAATGAAAGGCACCAAAATGCATGTTGTGAGCTTAAAATACATTTATTGCATTTTTTTAACCCTACCATCCCTTTTCTATGACTTATGAAACATAATTACAATTATTTGTAGTAGGCATTTTGTTTAAAGAAAATATGTACCATTATGTGAGAATTATACAAACACTGTGTATGATTTGGAGTAACAAGAAAAGATGTGAATGTTTAAAAAAAAAAAAAAAATCATAAAAAGTCAATGCATCAAGTAAAAAGATAAGCCAGACTAGCCGGAGAGAAAACTAAACTATACATTTTACTGTTCAAGGTTTTCTTGAAATTTCCTTAGAGTATCTTGATTTGAAACTCTAGGATCAACTTTAAATGTCTCACAGGAGTACAGTCATTTTCTTCATTAAATTATCTAATTGAATATCCATGCAGTTCATTTTAGTAACACCTTTTGTGACACATTGCACTTATTAATATTGATAATTTTCAAAAGGGGAAACTATGAAACATTGTGGGGCCAGCTATGTCCTTAATTTGCTAAAACAAACCACCACCTCCACCACCTTAAAACTTTCAATTACAATTAATTAAAACTTTTCCCCTTTAAGGTCCCCTCATGGTCACCTGCTATCATCTTCTTTTTGGTTTCTAGACTTTTACTATCAACAATTTCCCGAAGTCACAGAAACATTTTGTTTATTGTCATTGTATTTATTTGTTAAAATTGATGGTCTTTACAACATATTAGGGGGAAACTGCAAAGATATATTTCACTATGGGTCAATCAGTACATTTAATTTTAAAATCCATGTGCTATATTTGATAAAATATTTTACTGCTTACAAAACAAAAGTATTACATTTATTTATATATACTATTCACCAATGATATATTGTTGTTCATGGGCATTCCCGTAACCTTTTGGAAAATTTCAATAAATGATGGATTACTCATTTAAAAGAGGTTTAAAGGTTCTCCTTTGCTTTAGATATAAGGAGGATATGTTGCCTTGTTTAGGTGGATTATGATAACACCTCAGTGGTATGTCTCATTAGCATAACTGTAGCACAATTCTCATAATTATTCTAGCATGCTTTGTGCATGCATATAATTACAGTAAGTCTTTATCTTAATTAACATTTACATGTCTCCATTGGGCTACCACTGTCATAAAGTGGCAGGAAAGTTATGGTAGGTTATAGAGGTCACCTGATTGAGTCTTATGTCTTTTTACACAGAAACTTCATGTTTAAAGTCATTTGGTGTGAGCAGTTATCTTTAATACAGTATAATATTTTTTTCACTATTGTGTTGTACACATTTAATCCAAAATTCAAAGAAAACAATCTCTAAAGGATGAAAAACATTTAAAATACAATCAAAATATATATAGAATTTTGCTTTAAAATATATGTCAAGGCAAAATAAAATAAAAACTATGCAGTACAGCCCAACAATACATGCATATTTCCCTAAGTTTAATCCCTTTAAATATCCTGTAAGTACAGAAAAATATCTGTTGATCTGGCAGTAATGCTTCTAATTTTCTGTTGTAGACTCGCAACACATGCCGTTTTTTGGACTGAAATCACAAGTAATAGTGTCCTCCCTGTCCAGTACTACTGAATCCCTCCCTTCTCCTTATCTCCACAACAGTGGGGGGATTGTTTTTTTATCAATAGTAAGAACTGAGAGGGCTGACTAGACCCTTTGAGATAACACAGGCAGAATTAAGCTAGAAACAGCCATTGGGATTTCTCTCATTCAGCCTGCCAGGAGTGGCTGCAGTCACTGTTTAGCTGAAAATTTTCCACCTGGCTCCTTTCATTTTTTTCAAAGTGTGTGCAGCCAGGTGGTGCCAACAAAGCCACCCACGGCTCAAATTTTAGCCAACACAGCAGAAATCATCTTAAATTTGAGACATATAACGCCAGCATTAAATACAGCACAGATGAAGAGGTATTTTGATACATTTTGTTTATAGAACAACTCTAACAAAGCTCTTTCAAAGTTGTATTCAGACATCCACAGCACCTGATGAGCCATTAATAATTTGTACATAAAATGGACACCCACCTATCAATGGGACAATTGACTATGTTGGATGCAGGTATTAATAGAGAACCCTGGGTGCAACTATCTTTATGAATATGAGCTCTAACCCTGTTGGTCACATTATGAAAGTCAGTAATGTCACCTGGTCGGTAAAATATATGTAAGTTTCTTTCATTTGATCTCATAATTCTTTTGCTTTGCTAATGCAAATAAATGTGTATTAGGAAACATTCACTTCTTAGCACATGCTGCCATAGGGAAAATGCTTACTATGAAAAGTGGAGTGTTAGGTATGTGTACTTAAGCGCTAGAATGGGTATTCAAAGACAGAACGGCAACAATATTTTTAAGATAGCCAAATGATGATGCTGCAACCCATATATTAGTGTTCTCACACGTAGAAGAAATGGTTTTTAAAATACACACACAATGTTAATAATTATGTGAAATGGGTGCGCTCTCAATCAACCTTAAAAATCGTGTAGATCTGGTTAAAAATTGCTTGTGCAATGATACTATTCAAGTGATGTGTAAAACCTCCTTAAAATCCGTGCACTGAGTGTGTATACATAAATAAATAAATACATAAAACCATATGTAAATATATAAATAAGTGGATCCTTTTCCTTTTTGTGGTACCAGTGATTAAGTGATATTTGTGCGATAGTGCTGTGAATAAAAGACAGTTTAAGAATGAGGTAAAACCACGTTTACATTCCAACCCTTAAAAAATCCATGCGTTTAAAACTGAAAAAAAAACGCATTAAAAAATCCATGCGTTTAAAACTGAAAAAAAAAAAAAACGCATTTAATTGTGCGATTTATTTGTGGAAAAACGCATATTGGGTTATGCGATTAAATTGGGAGAAACACCATAGGTGTTTTTAGAATCCTTTAGGAGTCCATGCATCTAATTGATGTCTCCTTAGGTGTTTAATTTGCGGTTGCTTAGACAGGTGTTGTTCCTGATTAGTTAGTGCTGAGATGTTTTACTAACTAATTGCCCTTTGGTGTTGAGCACAGGTTAAAACTTGAAGGATAAAAGGTGTACACCACAAATGACCTGGTCGGGAGGAGGAGCTAAGCAACACTACTGAGACAAGCAGGGCAGGGAGCCCAAACAGTGCCTGACATATTTCTAACCACCGCGCTTCGTTCGTAGGGTGCTGTGTAAGTAGATGGGCTTCAGCCACAACACATGCACACCATTCAAAGTACAACTATATTGCGCAATGGTTTTTTATCTGTCTTCTATCCTCATGCAAACACGGAAGAGATAGTAAGGACGTGACCAGCAGGAAAGAGGACACCACAACTAAAGATAAGTAAAAGTATTATGTGCATACCTGCTCAAAAATATACATTTACTAAATGGTGCTTATCTTTCTCATTTGTGGTGTACACCTTTTATCCTTCAAGTTTTAACCTGTGCTCAACACCAAAGGGCAATTTAAGGGTTGGAATGTAAACGTGGTTTTACCTCATTCTTAAACTGTCTTTTATTCACAGCACTATCGCACAAATATCACTTAATCACTGGTACCACAAAAAGGAAAAGGATCCACTTATTTATATATTTACATATGGTTTTATGTATTTATTTATTTATGTATACACACTCAGTGCACGGATTTTAAGGAGGTTTTACACATCACTTGAATAGTATCATTGCACAAGCAATTTTTAATCAGATCTACACGATTTTTAAGGTTGATTGAGAGCGCACCCATTTCACATAATTATTAACATTGTGTGTGTATTTTAAAAATGCTTACTATGCCTACAGGGAATTTTTATCTAGATTGTTGAATACCATTTTCTGAGGTTTATATAAAATGTGTATGAAAGGCAAATTACTAAACTGCCCTTAGCAATCATACATTAACTGTAAGTCTTCTAGTGTAGGCTGCGGATTAAACAGAAGAATATATTTTGTTATTGTGGATATTGCAGTGACTTTCCTTTTAGACACTATTTGCAGATAGGGCCCATAGAAAATCCCTTTTCAAAATGTAGCACAAATGGGGGAGTAACATTTAATTTAGTTTGGTTATTTACAGAGGTGTCAGGTTTATGGCAATATGCCCTTCCATGTGCCCCTTGCTGTGAAGGCCAGTTGTAGATGGGGCAGGGGGCATTTGTTTGTTACTGATGTAAAATATGAGGGGACACAATGGACACCTTTGCTGCCATTGTGCTATGTGCTGGGTGTCCAGTGTACCCCTGTGCCTTTAACCACTTCAATACCAGACACTTAGACACCTTCCCGCCCAAGCCAATTTTCAGCTTTCAGCGATGTCGCAATTTGAATGACAATTGCGCGGTCATGCTACACTGTACCCAAACAAATTTTTTATCATTTTGTTCCAACAAATAGAGCTTTCTTTTGGTGGTATTTGATCACCTCTGCGATTTTTATTTTTTGCGCAACAAACAAAAAAAGACCGAAAATTTTGCAACAAAACAAGTTTTTCTTTGTCACTTTTAATTTTTTTTGTAAATAAGTGCGTTTTCTTCTTCAATGACGGGCACTGATAAGGCGGCACTAATGGGCACTGATAAGGCGGCACTGATGGGCACCGATGAGGTGGCACCAATTAGGGGGCACCGATGAGGTGGCACTGATGATGGGCACTGATAGGCGGCACTGATGGGCACTGATAGGTGGCACTGATGGGCACTGATAGGTGGCACTGGTATGCGGCACTGATGGGCACTCAGGTGGCACTGATGGGCACTCATAGGCGGCACTGACGGGTACTTATGGGTGGCACTGATGCACACATATAGGTGGCACTGATAGGTGGCATGGATGGGCACTGATAGGTGGCATGCATGGGCACTGATAGGTGGCATGGATGGGCACTGATAGGTGGGCATGGGTGGGCACGGATGGGAACTGATAGGTGGCACTGATAACACTTATGGGTGGCATTGCTGGGAATCCTTTTTTTTACTTTTTTTTTTTATTAAATATGATGTGCCAATCAGTGCCCATCTGTGGGCACTGATTGGCATATTTTTTATTTTTTTTTTAACATGTGGATGGCCATGGGGGATGTACCTGGCCATCCACATGCTGGGGGCTTCCCTGGTGGTCCTGGGGGCTTCCCTGGTGGTCCTGGGGGCTTTCCTAGTGGTCTAGTGTGGGCATCTGAGGGGGGGCTGCGCTGATAAACAATCAGCGCAGACCCCCCCTGTCAGGAGAGCCGCCGATCGGCTCCCCTCTACTCGCGTCTGTCAGACGCGAGTGAGGAAAAGCCGATCAACGGCTTTTCCTGTGTACATCGTGATCAGCCGTGATTGGACACGGCTGATCACGTGGTAAAGAGCCTCCGCCGGAGGCTCTTTACCGAGATCAGTGTAGCGGTGTGTCAGACTGACACACCGCTCCACCGATCGCCGCGATGCGCGCCCCCACGGGCGCGCGGCGGCTGTTATCCTGAAGGACGTCATATGACGCCCAGTCAGGATAACGAAGCCACTTCCCGGACGTCAATTTACTATTGACCGGGCGGGAAGTGGTTAAGGAGGACTGGGCAACCAGGCCCACCTGCCCTCTATCTATCCATTAGAATGCATGTGCTTCCTCTGTTGGAGACTGTCATAAATTAACAAGGATTAGGACTGAAGGTAATACAGGGTGCTGTGAAGGGGCCCTGCAGCTTACGCATGTGTTTGCAAATGTGTGCTAACTAAATCCCTGTTTTTTTAACGCATACTGTTGGACAGGTTAATTTGGCTGGTAAGCAGACTGGTTGGTGAGTTCAGCTGGGAATATGCATGCGTTGCCCTTCAATGTGGTCCTTCCTATGAAGGCCAGTTATAGATGGGGACAGGGACCATTGTTTGTTATTGTGGGAAAATGCTCCTTGTCATTGTTTGAGTTTGGTTCCCAGATTGGCAATGGCACAATGAATCAAGGAACAGGATAAAAGTTAGTACAAGAAGATTGTTTGAATGTGACTGCTGCAGAACTCAGTGCTGCACTTGTGTAGAAAGCATTATCAGCTTTGTGGGAGTTTTGTAAAGTAAGCTAAAGAGTTCCTCTATCTCTTTTTAGAATGCTTGTAAAATTTCCACCAAATTTATGGGAACATATCTCAGGCATCACATCTAGAAAGACTATGAGGTTCCCTATCTCTGAAAGTTAGTTTATCCTTACCTCGCGCACCACATCTAGAAAAGCTATGAGGTTCCCTATCTCTGAAAGTTAGTTTATCCTTACCTCATGCACCACATCTAGAAAAACTATGAGGTTCCCTATCTCGGAAAGTTAGTTTATCCTTACCTCAGGCACCACATCTAGAAAAACTATGAGGTTTCCTATCTCTTAAAATTAGTTTATCCTGACCTCAGGCACCACATCTAGAAAAACTATGAGGTTCCCTATCTCGGAAAGTTAGTTTATCCTTACCTCATGCACCACATCTAGAAAGACTACGAGGTTCCCTATCTCAGAAAGTTAGTTTATCCTTACCTCGGGCACCACATCTAGAAAAAATATGAGGTTTCCTATCACGGAAAGTTAGTTTATCCAATTAATATTTGAATCAAAAAGATGAATAAATTCAGATGTGAAATCTGACTCCATATTTTCATATGTATATAATATGAAAAATCGTTCATATTATAAGTAAATCTTTGTACAAGTATTGGATTTAATCACTTGCCTCTTTGAGTATTTTTGTAAGATTTTGTAAGGGGTCCCTGAAAACTCTGGTTGTTGAAATGAAAACATTAGTTTTTTTTGTAAATATGTCTAATGTTCTGGTATAGGGGCATCCCAAGCGAGGGTTTCATTTTTTTATCAAAATCCTGCTAAATTCTTGTGGTCTCTTCTTGGCTAAGAGCATCACAGTGTTATCATGTTTAGCCTTGCTTAATTCTTACTGACTGTATGTGTGGTTGTCTCTTAGATTTGTCAGTCTTCACTACTAACAGTCCACTGCTATGGAGTTAGCTGCTGTGCCACTTTATCCTCTCAATGGAAGCAAGCTGATGTCAGCAAGCTAGGGCACAGGAAATGCATCTGCAGGTAATTAATAACAATCAAACATCTTATAAAACTGCTGACTGCAGCTGTAATGAACTGGGCTCAAGTCATTGCCTTGCAAATAGAGAGCGCGTTTATGAACCGTGGCAGCAAGCAAGATTTTTCCCTCTCTGTACTGCAACTTAATATTTAATGTCGCCCAAAAACACAAATAGCATACACACTCTTACAAAAATAGTATAGTTAGCTAGCATGTAATATATAGCAAGCAAATGAACATGTTGTCAGGCAATTGGTGCAAATGTCTTGAAAATTCCAGATATATAAGTAGATTATTTTTGTAATTTTACATTCTCTATTTTTCAGTTTTACAACAAAATCCTCTACTTATATGGACAGAAATGTTTGAGGAATAGCTTTAAACCCCCAGTTTTTTAACGAACCTTTACCAATTGATTTAACTTACTGAGTATACAGCTAATTTTTCTTTTAATCTTAAGCTGGTGCCATGATTGCTGCCCCATGTTTTATATTTCAGGGTGGTTCCTTTCTCTTTCAGCATCCTAAAGAGCCACCCTTGCATGCAGGGATTACAGTTGTGTCTCCCTACACTACATCAATAGAAACACACAGTCCTATAGCCTAGGATGGCAAGGCACCCCCCTTCCTTCCCTCCTCCTCATCCCCCTACCTTTTCCAAACTAACAAACTGGCTCCAAACTGCATTGTCCACAGTTAACACTTTCATGTGAAAAACAGAAGTTTAGGGAAGCAGCACTAAGAGAGTAGGAGTCAGCAGGATTTAAATTGTAAATTGCAAGTGTTAGGGTAGCAATTGTAACAAATAGGTTATTGGGAAATGTTTATTTTATTGTGCTCAATGTGTTAAACTATATAATGCTGAAAGTTTAAAACTAATTTAAGTATGTGTAACTAAACTCCATGCTTCGTATTCCTACTGTTTTTACTGCACATGGCAGTATACAAAAATGTTTATAGACATGTGAAATAAACAAGAAAAACTTTTTAAAATGAGGTTCGAGTAAATATAACATTTTCTCAGACTTTAGAAAGTAGCCTTCAGCTTTGGATTTCCTTAAAGCGGTTCTGCACCCATTTCATTTAGTAAATCTCTTTGCCTTCCAAATCAGGCAAAGAGTACTAAATGAAATGTTTTTTTTTTTTTTTACTTACCTTGTAATTGAAGACTTCCGGTCTTCTCTCTCTGCGGCGGCGGGCGGGGTCTCTGCGTCGATCGTCGTCACGCCGCACTGTCTCCTGGGATCTGGTGTCATTGATCCCAGGAGTCAGTGCGGGCATCTTCCGAAATCTCGCGAGATTTCGGCCACATCTTCCGAAATCTCCCGAGATTTCGGCCACATCTGCCGAAATCTCGTGAGATGTCGGCAAATGTGCCGTTACTGCGCACGCGCGAGTAACGGCGGTGCATGCTGGGCCATCTAAAGTTCCTGTGGGTGTTTCACATGCCCACAGGCAAGATGGCCCCCAGCACAAAAGAAGAAGACGAGGAACTTCATCGGACGAAAACCGGCGGCGATCGAGATGGAAGATGGAACAGGTGAGTCCCCCAATAAAGGTAAGCATCCTTTATATTCCGTCCCAAAAAAAAAAAATTTTTTACAGAGTGCATAACCGCTTTAATTTGTTAGATGACAACAGACAATATGGTATGCAAATATGAGTGGTCTGGGTAGAGTCACAGTCTGTGAAAACAGCATGTCAATTTGAGCACTATATGCAGAGATATAAGAAGTTAAATGTGCATGCAAATCTCATCTGTAACACTTGAACTTGTACCCATCATTTTTCACCTTCTGAGCTTCAGCATTGGTCTTTCAATGTGATGGATGAAATCACTGACCAATAGGGAGGCTTAGGTGTCATGCACACTGGACTTTAAAAACGTTGATTCTACAGGCGTTTGAGGTTTTTTTCACCTGCCTCTAGAAGCACATCTATTGTGTTCTATGTGTATTTGCACATTATTACTACAGCAGGCGTTTTCTGTCAGGGATGTTCAGAGGCAGGAAAAACCCTTCTCTATCGCATTTTCTGGAGAAGTTTAGGAGCTGTAAAAATGTCAGTCTCTCCTAAACTCCTCTTATCTCTTTTGAACATCAAGTTTCAATGTTTTTTTAGTAAAAAAAAAAGGTGTGTTGTCACTGTACATAATTTACTGGCTTTTGCAGAGGGGCGTGTAGTGCAAAAAATGCCTATAAACGAAATGCTCTTAAACTCTCATAGACTCACCTAAACTTTGTACAATATGCTCTCAATTTGCGTCCTTTATGCCACGTTTTTAAGCTAAAAACATTGACGTTTTTCTGCTCCTAGTGTGCATGGAGCCTTAGGAGACATCAAGAAGAAGGACAAACTTGTCTTTATAGCAAAATCTTAAAAGAGATGTATGGAATTTATTTTTTTCAGATTCATACTTACCTAGGTGGATGCAGCACCAGTCTGATGCTGCATATGTCCCCCGCCGACTCTAACACTGAGAACCAAGCGGTCGAACACTGCTGATTGCTCGGTTCTCAAAGCTCCCTAAACACAGAGCTGGTGACTGTTAGTCACTGGCTTTCTCCTCTGGCTACTCCACCCCACGCTCACTGGAATGCTGGGCTGTGAATGAGGGCAGGAGTGTCTGGCTCAGGCACTCAGTGGCCCACTGAGAGGCTGAGCCAGGTGCCAGTCCAGGAATGTGGTTGGATCCAGACTTTATTGTCGTGATCTTGCCCGAGCCTGGCCCGGCTCTGTGACATCAGCTGCCAGTTAAAAATGGGTTACAGGAGTGCAGAACGAACTGCACACCTGTGATCCATAGGAGTACAGCCAAACAAGCTTTGGCTGTACTTCTCTTTTAATGCTTATGTATTTTTTCATTATATGCAAATTGGATTACTGAGGTTTATACAGTATCTCACAAAAGTCAGTGCACCCCTCACATTTTTGTAAACATTTTATTATATCTTTTCATGTGACAACACTGAAGAAATGACACTTTGCTATAATGTAAAGTAGTGAGTGTACAACTTGTATAACAATGTAAATTTGCTGTCCCCTCAAAATAACTCAACACACAGCCATTAATGTCTAAACCGCTGGCAACAAAAGTGAGTACACCCCTAAATGAAAATTGGGACCAATTCACCATTTTCCCTCTCCGATGTCATGTGACTCGTTAGTGTTACAAGGTCTCAGGTGTGAATGGGGAGCAGGTGTGTTAAATTTGGTGTTATCGCCACTCTCACTCACTCATACTGGTCACTGGAAGTTCAAAATGGCAACTCATGGCAAAGAACTCTCTGAGAATCTGAAAAAAATTATTGTTGCTCTACATAAAGATAGCCTAGGCTATAAGAAGATTTCCAAGACCCTGAAACAGACCATACAATGGTTTAACAGGACAGGTTCCACTC
Source organism: Lithobates sylvaticus (assembly GCA_028564925.1). Taxonomy (NCBI): domain Eukaryota; kingdom Metazoa; phylum Chordata; class Amphibia; order Anura; family Ranidae; genus Lithobates; species Lithobates sylvaticus. Next base: position 377,541,144 of record CM053026.1, on the reverse strand, counting down.
AGAACAGGCCTCTTCATGATCGACCAAAGAAGTTGAGTGCACATGCTCAGCATCATATCCACCAGAGGTTGTGTATGGGAAATAGACATATGAGTGCTGTGAGCATTGCTACAAAGATTGAAGGGTTGGGAGGTCAGCCTGTCAGTGCTCAGACCATACTCCGCACACTGCATTAAATTGGTCTGCATGGCTGTCATCCCAGAAGTAAGGCTCTTCTAAATTTAATGCATTAGAAAGACCGCAAACAGTTTGCCGATGAGAAGCAGACTAAGGACATAGATTACTGGAACCATGTCCTGTTGTCTGATGAGACCAAGATAAACTTATTTGGTTCAAATGGTGTCAAGCGTGTGTGGTGACAACCAGGTGAGGAGTACAAAGACAAGTGTGTTTTGCCTACAGTCAAGCATGGTGGTGGGAGTGTCATGGTCTGGGGCAGCTGGCACTGTGAAGCTACAGTTCATTGAGGGAACCATGAATGCCAACAGATACTGTGACATACTAAAGCAGAGAATGATTCCCTACCTTTGGAGACTGGGCCACAGAGCAGTATTCCAACATGATAACGACCCCAAACACACCTCCAAGATGACCACTGCATTGCTAAAGAAGCTGAGGGTAAAGGTGATGGACTGGCCAAGCATGTCTCCAGACCTAAACCCTATTGAGCATCTGTGGGGCATCCTCAAACGGAAGGTGAAGGAGCGCAAGGTCTCTAACATCCTCCAGCTCTGTGATTTTGTCATGGAGGAGTGGAAGAGGACTCCAGTGGCAACCTGTGAAGCTCTGGTGAACTCCATGCCCAATAGGGTTAAGGTAGTGCTGGAAAATAATGGTGGCCACACAAAATATTGACACTTTGGGCCCAATTTGGACATTTTCACTTAGGGGTGTACTCACTTTTGTTGCCAGCGGTTTAGACATTAAGGCATGTGTGTTGAGTTATTTTGAGGGGACAGCAAATGTACACTCAGTCACTACTTTACATTGTAGCAAAGTGTAATTTCTTCAGTGTTGTCACATAAGAAGATATAATAAAATATTTACAAAAATATGAGGAGTGTACTCAATTTTGTGAGATACTGTAACAGCTTTAACTTTGAGAGCGCTTTTAATTGTGTTTTTGTTTTTTTCAGTGATGAAGGTTTTATTATATTTATAAAGGGTCATGTACTTTAGTACTAGTGTACTATCAGTTAGTTTACTGTGTACTTCCAGGCTGGTTACCATTGTAGTGTTAGAGCCAAGCTATCCATAAACAGCACAAATTTCATCAGTTATTCTGCACTTGTTTTTGAAAGGGTACAAAGAAAACAGTTGTTCTCTATGTGCCCTGTTCACACCACAACACTAGTACTATGTGCATATTTTTTCTGTGCAGAAAGATGCAACATGTAGGCAGTTTTGTGCTCAGAAAAAAAACTCACACAACATTAACATTGTGGTGTGAAAAGTACACAGAGAACAATTGTTTTCTATGTGCCTTTGCAGAAACCTACGTTAGAAATACACGTCTCTGCACATGGTGTGAACAAGCCCAAAATATTCTATGCAAGTCAAATCTGTATGTTTTTTTCATCAATTTTTCTGCACATATGGTGTGAACAAGGCCTACTTGGAAATTTGAGCTGTGGGTGGCACCATCCAGCTTGGGAAGCTTCAATTAAAAAAATCAATGGAGCTGGGTACAAAATCCTCAGCTTAACAGTGACTAGTGGTGGCCCATCCATACGGGGCGCAGGGGCACCGCCCCCCTAATCCATAAGCACGGCCCCTAATATACATGCAGGGTGCCGGATGCATGGATTTCAATGTGTTTTTTTTTAAGCACATGATTAGAGCCTGAGGCTCTACTTGGCTTCAAAAAAGGGATGGGCTCGGGGTCGCAGAATAGCGCACGCTGAGCCCATCCAGTTGCGTGAAAATAGCAAATTAATATTTGTTATTGTCTTCCTGATTCTCCTCCCGGCCAATCAGCAAGCGGATCTCAGGACCCACTTCCCATTCGGCCAGGTGGAGAAGCAACGTCCCCAGAGTGAGGAGTAGCTGGAGCAAGGAACAACAGCCCTACCCCGGATCCTTGTCATCTGCCTCCTAAGGTAAGGAGGCCTCTGATTGCCGCCTTCTGGTCCCTCTCCCGCGGGGGGGTCACCGCCCTCCCGTTTGTCTCCTGTGGGGGGGAGGGATCGCTGCCTTCCCGTCCATCTCTTGCGGGGGGATCCTGCCCCCCAAAAATATTGAGCACCAGCCGCCACTGACAGTGACTACATCCGATCAGTCACTATTAAGGTATTCACTCTGTAGGCACTGCACCTCTCTGAGTACAATGTACGGCAGGTAAGATTTCTGAACTGAGTGGATGGAGAAATCTATTATCTTTGCCTTGTTTAGTGCATGGGCTGAATGAGAGAATTCTACGAGTGTATGACTAGCATTAGGCATTACATGGTCACCTATTACACGGCTGTCATATAAGTTTGTGGAGCATAACTGTGCGGGATGCTTGTCTTAGTTTCTGCAGGATGTAGATTCACTTGGAGACAGAACTTAATTTCACTCTTTGAAAATACCCTTAAACTGTAATAAGTAAAATATTAATGTGGCAATGTCTGTTTTCTGCAAAAATCTACAGTACTCTGCAGCTTCTGTTTTTTTAAATGTTACAGGCTAATGGTACTGATTATTACTCATGTACATACATTTTTGTTATTTCTTTGGGTCCAATATGTCACATGCACAGAGCAGACTAAAGCCCAATACACACGGTCGGATTTTCCGATGGATTCTGTCCTATCAGACAATGTTGTCGGAAATTCCGACCGTGTGTAGGCACCATCGGACATTTTCCATCGGATTATCCGACGGACAAAGTTTTATCTCCTGCTCTAACAATTTTCCGACAACAAAGTCCGATCACACCAATTCCGATCGTGTGTAGCAAATTCCGACGGACAAAGTGCCACGCATGCTCAGATCACATTACAAGACCAAAGCTATTGGCTACTAGCCTCTACGTAGTCCCATCGTAGGCAACAAACGTCACCACGTTCAGAATGATCGGATTTTCCGACAACTTTGTCCGACCGTGTGTATGCAACACCAGTGTCGGACTAAATCCGTCGGAAAAAATCTGATGGATTTTGTGGTCGGATTTTCCGACCGTGTGTACGGGGCATTAGGGTGTTTATGGGGTATGAATGGAAATAAATCTAATATCAAAGACATAACCTATCACAATTTTTTCTTTTGACTTCCATGAACAGAGATCAGTACATATTTTAAAGTTATTGCCAAAATTAAAGTTGAACTCAGATTTAAAAAAAACAACATTATGGCCTTGTTCACATAGGTAGAGTTTGGCGTTTGCCTGCACAGGGTTTTACAGTTCCATTCATGTCAATTGGGATGCAGTGACTTCACAGACGCAGACGCTGCTCCCAATTTTATATTTGTGCCAGTGCATATCCCCAAACACTGACAGTGTGCATTTGGGGACATGCACCCGCATGGATGTCCAACTGGGAGCAGCAGCTGCACAGAGATGCATGGAACACCTGTGCATCCCCATTTGGCCAAACATGGACCTCACACAGGAGTTCACTGAAGTAAGCCCATATGAACAAGGTCTTGAAAACACAGGGCATAGTATCAATATTAAAGACTTTGAGGCAAAAGAAAGACCTATGCAAAGAACCCCCCTTCCTCAGAAGGCCTCAAGTACAAGACTAATGGTTCGGGTCAGCATATAAAGCTTTACAGAAGCGACTTCATTACAGTACATAATACCAATAGTGAAACTTTCAACAAAATATCTCTTGGAAATGTATATATACATTTTCCCCTCCTAAAGGAGAAAGGATTTTTAGGTAATGGTGTGGCTACATGGCAGGCCTATGAATTAATGTCCTTAAAGTATTACTAGAGGCAAAACTTTTGTTTTAGATTTTAGATTTGGATAGAGTGGAGAGTGATTACCTGTCATTTTTTTTAATTGTTGTCTGTGTCCACATTAGAAGGATACACCCGCTCTATTTGTCATGTTTACCTTTATCTTTGAAAATAAAAGTGAAGAAAAAAACACATTTTGGGTTGTTCACATAACAGCAATAGAAGGGAATTCTTCCACTTTGGAGGGGTTTCCTATCACTTCCTGCTCTACATATGAGACAGGAAGTGAAGGGAAATCTCCCCAATCTGACAGGCAAAAAAACTTGACAGGGGTTATAACCTTCCATTACTGTATTCAAAATGAAAAAAAATAAGTTTTGCCTGTAGTTCTAATTTAAGGGTTGGTGTTCTGGTTCAGCAAAAGTCACGTTATTAATTTAAAGATCCAATGAGCAGTGAAAGAAAAGCCTTCCATGAAAAATATGGAAGCCAGAAGTAATTTCTACATTTGAAAGGGGTTATCTGGATTTAACAAACCATTAAATACATTTTACCTACTAGTACCTGACTCTGACTTAACCACTTGCTTACTGGGCCCTTAAACCCCCTTCCCTACCCAGGCCAATTTTCAGCTTTCAGAGCACTCACACTTTGAATGACAATTGCACGGTCATGCAACACTATACCCAAATTAAATTTTTATCATTTTTATAATTTTTTTTCACACAAATCAAGCTTTCTTTTGGTGGTATTTAATCACTGCTGGTTTTTTTTTGCAAGGCACTGATGGGCACTAATAGGCTGCACTGATGGGCACTGATAGGCGGCACTGGTGACAATGATGGGTGGCACTGATGGGCACTAATAGGTGGCACTGATGGGCACTGATAGGTGGCACTGAAGGGCACTGATAGGTGGCACTAAAGGGCACTGATAGGTGGCACTGATGGGCACTGGAAGGTGACACTGATAGGCAGCACTCATAGTTGGCACTGATGAGGCACTGATGGGAACTGATTGGCAGCACTGATAGGTGGCACTGGTGGGCATTTATAGGTGGTACTCGTGGGCACTGGTAGGTGGCACTGGTAAGCACAGATAGGCAGCACTTATATGCACTGGTGGGCACAGCAGTGGCTCTCCATGATCAGGACCAATGTCCCTCTGACAGAAGCCGCTAAACGGCAATTTTTTTTCAGCATGAGGGGGAAAAAAGCAGATTACGATCTTCTGTTTACATCACGTGATTAGCTGTCATTGGTTGACAGCTGCTCACGTGGTAAGGGGCTGGGATCGGCCCCTTTCTCTGATCTGTGATCAGCTGAGTCTCATTGACTCGCTGATCACAGAGACTCAGAGGTGGCGCATTCTCGGGAGGATGTACATGGACACTGGCAATTAAGGCCTGCGCTGTAGCTGTCTGTCGGCTATAGCATGGACGGGAGGTGGTTAATATGGATTTATGAAAGACTGTTCTTGTCAGACCAACCTGTTATCATTCTATGAGGAAGTACTGCTAGAGCAGTAAAAAACTTGGAACTCCCTCCCCCAGGAAGAGGTACTAGCTGAGAGTACCAACAACTTCAAAGAAGTCTTCCTCAGGAAACAGAATATTCAGGGTTATAGGAAGAGTTAGAGAATAATAATCACACACCCATACACACATAGGTTGAACAGGATGGACCTTTCAACCTTAAAAACTAATGTAACTCTGTAATTATGATATCACCCTCCTGTAACCACATACCCAGTGGTACTTGGACTGTGAGATGGACTTATTCTTAGCCATAGCTCTATATTAGCTATTTGTCCATGCAGCCATGTATATGAGATCTAAGGTTTTAGTTTGTATCCGTTTAACTGTAATCTTTACATGAAATTAGCTATATGTCTTCATTTCTTTACCAGACAGGAAAATATTTATCATAATAAAACTAAAGTGTTTAAATTCTGCATGACATGCAAAGCACGAGGGGATATAGTTTAAAGGTCTTTTATCAGAACTCATTACAGTAAAGGAAAATAATTGTTTAGCAAAAAGGTACAGATACAGGTTTTTATTGCATTTATTTAAACAACAACACACCAATTCCAGCTGTCATGTCCCTTAGGGTTCAAGTTTATTTGTGCTCTGTTCCATTTAACATCAGGTAAACAGTAGTTAGATTGCTTTGCTAACAGAGTCCCATAAACTCTGCTTGAAAGGTGCCAGCAGCATACATAAACATTCAGAAAAGAAACTAAAAGAAAGTAATAGAGTTGGTCCTATGGTGTTTTAATGATCAATTTAACATTCATTCTAAACTCTTCTGCTACTTTTCCAGTGGAGCTCAACAAACGTATATGAATCACCTACTGGTTTATTCAAACAAAACACAAGCAGGAGAATCTCTCATTTAACTTAAGGAATGCAGTTCATAAAACAAGAGAAACACTTAGCTTCTTCCCCCAGGGTTCCTTAGTAGCATATTACACACTTCATAGTACCTAATAGTTCAGCTTTTTGTCTTCCCAGGGCATAATATGTACACATATTTGCCAATTTAATAAGGCAATGAATATGTGTAGAAAATAATTAGCCAATTGGATTCAAGATTTGTGGTTATTGATTTTTGACAGATAACTAAAACATTAGCCCATATGTCACATAATCCACTCTATCTTTCTTTCTTTTACATTTATGACTCTTATGACTCTTTTGAGAAAACTAAAAACGTACTCCCACAAAGCAATATTCACATGACACCTACGGTATAGGACGTCTCCTGCTATTTTAATGCCAATCTTGAGGGCTTTTTTTCAGCTGGAACTTGGTGGAACTTAGTTCCACCACCTCTGGCTCAGATCCTCTGCTCCCTGCTCAGCACTATCACTTGTAAACACAGAAGTCCACAAATCTGGTCTCCTGAGTGGCTCCCACTGAGTGCAGGATGGGGACAAGGGAGATGTGGGTGCCTGGGGTGCAGTGCAGATGCCGACACCCCCACTGGATGATCTCCCTGCAAGTGAGAGAGGTGGAGCCATTTACAGTGTGAAGGGAGTTCCCAGAGTCAGCTGGGAAGAGGGGAGAAAGTGAGATGAGGATGGGGATGCAGAGGTAAACAGCTGTGGAAGAAGGCTGGACACTGCACTCTGTGTGTAGTGCACACCTGAACGCTGCACTCTGTATGCAGCGTACCCCCGAACTCTGAACGTATCGCACCCCTGAACTCTGCACTCTGTACATAATACACTCCTTGTATTTAATGCCCCTTTAAAACCCTCCCACTGTTTAATGAAATATGACCACACCCAGTATTTGATGCTGTTTGAAGGGTGTGTTTGGGGGTCAAGGGGGTTTTGAGGGGTCGTGGTTGAGTTCCTGCACCTATTTTCTGAGAAAAAAAGCCCTGCCAATCTTCATATCCTTTAGGACTAGATGGATGCTTTAAACACAAGGCTGTTGTATTAAGGTGTACTAGCCTCTTTTACACCAGAAGTCTCTGAAGGGATAGTATAAAGGAAATTATAAAGATAGTATAAAGTATAAAGGAAAGTATAAAGAAATAAAGTATAAAATATAAAGCCTATCTTAAATACGAAAAAAAATAGTGACAATGCTAACATCCATTCCCTTTTTTCGTAATGAGTATTCTGTCTTGTTTGTCCTCCTCATGGAAAAGGCCAAGGCATCGAAACTCCAGATGCACAACCCCATACGCAATAAAGAAGTAGGGCCTATTTAGATGAGGTATCTTACCCTGAACTAACCAAAGCTATTTGTAAGTCCCTAAACAGGACATAAAAGCAGAGGAAGTTACATTAACCCTGAAAGCTTTGGCAGCAAGGAAAAGCCTTGATGGCCTTACCAGGGATTATTATCCAAGATTTGTAAATATTGTCACAGTCTGGGATCAGGTTCAGGGGGGCAGTGGCTGTAGCATTTGAGAGGTTCATGAGCAATCAGCTAAAAATATACCAGCGGATCCCCCTAGTGGATAAAGCAGGCTCACCTAAGGTGTGGGGTCTAAGCACTAGTCAGTATTAACCAGAGCTCCTGATGATGGAGATGGGGTTTGCACATGCTAATGCTAGGTCACGCCCCTGTGGATTTCCCAGTGGGGAAAAAGTAAGTGGGGGTCAGGCAATGGATGAAACAGATAATGAACAAGCAGAAGCGTAGTCAATGAACAAGCCAAAAGGTCAGTAACGAGTAGTGGCTGGGTGGGACCAGACAGAAGTGTAGTCTATGAACAAGCAAAGGGTCAATAACAAGTGGTAGAGGAGTTAAGGACAGCAGCACGTATGCAAAGAGCAAGATATCAGCTGGAGAGAGCACAATTATCTGGAAAACAGGAAGAGCATGGTGTAAATCAGGAAGTTCATGGGGGGAGCAAAGACTTCAAAGTTCACAAGAAACAAGATACAGGGCAAGGTTGTCCAGCATCTCAGGTGGTAATACTCTGAATGTCATGTATTTCTTTCCTAAAATTGTTTACATTAATATACTACACCGGTTTTATGTTTCCTTGATTTACTGCAAAGTGACCTAAAAAATACAAAGCAGAACAATTGGGGGCTAGTGACGGTATTTGCGTTAAGGTTCAATTGAAGCAGATCTGATTCCTGTAGTGCGTTCTGGTGAGTTGAACACCAAGAAGAGCTACAGACAGAGCAGGTGTCCCAAGTTTACATCTGGACCCTGGTAGATATGCTCATGGACCTTGTGCATGCTTATTTTAATTCTTCTCTGGAAACTGGGAATTTGTCCACTGAATGTCTGGCTGTGTATTCCTAATTATGGCATGGACCACACTAAGTGTTCAAAACTTTAGACTCCACTGGGTGCACATTCAGGTGATCCCCTGTCACAATGGATACTGAAAAAGCATTATACAGAATTGACTGGATTTTTAAGGATGAGGTACTAGCCACAATTAGGTTCGGCACAGCATATAACTGTAGCCTTTCCTGATGACATTTTGCTCTTTGTGACTAAGTCACAAATTTTCCCTTCCAAACATCATGGCAGAACTGGAAAGATTTTACATTATCTTCAACTTCAAAATAAACCTTGATAAATGGGAAATTTTCCTGTCTTCATAGTTTGTAAACCTATTGGAGAGGGTGTGCTACAGAGGGCACTCTTATCCACCGCTGGTGGGAATGCCCTTATATTCAATCCTTTTGAGCAAAGTTCCAGGGACTTATGTCTCTGAACCTAGGTCTCAAGATCCTGGATGACCCATTGCACATGCAATTTCATGTGACTCCCATGTCCATTAAGAAATAAAGGCAGTCAATAAACCCCTAATTCTTTAAAAGGAGCCTCAAACCCTGTAGGTGTAAAACATCCCAGGTTCCCTCTCTGAAGGTTTGGTTTAGTGTAGCTAATCAAATGATGGAAAATGAACAGTAGATGTACAGACTGGATGGGATAGATTTACTTTATGACTATGGAGGTATATAAATCTATATATAGATCTTAATGTTGGAAGAAGAAGCATTTTAATTCTCTATGAATATTACTATGCAATGGTTAGATCTGGCAGATCCTGGTAGGGAGGTTTTGTATTTATGGTGTTGTGTTTCCCACTCTACTCCCCTCTGTTCTCCTTCCCTCCTGACCCAACCCCTTATTTGCATCTTCTTTTGTATCGTTTTTACTCTCTGGATACTCAGTGCTGAGAAGAGTCTCTTGCGCAGAGAAACATGCACATATCAGACCGAAGGGGACAAATTGGACAGCCCTTGGGAGCATTTTTTTGTGGTGTTTGTGTCATCAAGGACTAGTAAAATGCCAATTTGTACATTCAAGATACTTATATACAGTATATATCACTGAAAAACCTGCACTGCTTGCTTTGCATTTATTGTTGTGCTAAAATGTGCAAGTTTGTTTCAGCTCACACTCTGTAATTGAATAAGACAACCCTGTAATTGAATAAGACAAATAGAAATGAAATATATATAGAAGAAAGGAAAATCCCAAGGTACATCATCATTGTTCTTTGCAATGTCTTGTAGTATAAGCTATCTTTTATTAAATTGTTCATTACCTGTCACAATAGGATATGACTGTGGTCCAGGAACAGCTCCACCTAAATCTCCCGAAGAAGGACTTGTTAGACTGGACTTCATCTCTTCCAAACCCCCAGTTAGAGATGCCATGGCTGAATAGTCTGTTGTCTATAAGGAAAAATACAATAAGCTATAATCATTTTTCTTTTACAAGAAGAACAGATTGTCATGTTTATTTGATATGGTAAAGAGCAATATTCAAGCTTCACTAGTTCTTTGCGATGTATACAAATTTATCAGAGAGGCAAGCCTATTTGGTCACTGTAAAGGCCTGTGTCCATGGCTTTAGGCTTGTTTTGACCGCATTTGTTTGACATCAGTTTGAGATATTTCTCAGATCATTTATAATTTATCCACTGCTGCATTTGACTTGCAGGTGACTTCCTTTTGACCTGCTTCAAGCGGGTTTTGCATTCTCATGCAAAACCCACTTGGAGAGAAGAAAAACCCATTGACACAGGTCATAAAGCTAATTAAGGCAGCTATAAAGCTATTTTAGTTTTACATGTTAAAAATGGAAGCCCTACCACCCCATTCCCATGGTTCTCGTCCTTCCTCCATACACACAGAAGCAGCCCAGAGGTTTGCAGTTTCCGCAGGCAGAGAAACTGATCATTACTGACTAAAGGCATGAACATGTCATGCCCAGTGGAAACAATTGGAGAGTCTAGGCCTGAGTAACAGGATATTGAACTTTGAACCAACAATCACCATAAAAAGCATAATTCTGGGTTAAGCATGCAGAGCGAGAATATTCAGTAACCTTCTGTAAATCTGGTCCTGTGTTTTTTGGGTTCAAAATCAGTGTTCTGACTTCACTAAACAGGAGATTGTTAATGATCATTGACTCAGAGAAGACTGAGGACAGTGGGGTTGATTTAATAAAGGCAAACAGGTTGTTCATGTTACAACTGAATTTTACCTTAGCTTAGTGGATGTGGTGAAAACTATCTGCAAAGAATACCCAATCACAAGCAAGCAAATAAAACAAAAACAGTAATTTGCTTGCACATGATTGGATGCAGAGCTTCACTTCATTTGCTAAGCTAAGAGAAAAGTACCTTGCAAAGTGAACAACCTTTTTGCCCTAAGTAAATCAACCCCCAGTGGATCAAAACAAAAGCCAAATAATTAGCACCTTTAGAAACAGATCAGCAATGGTAGCCCTCATATTTTTTTCATCACAGTTTTTTTTTTTTAAGTGCAAAAAAAAGAAACCGCTGACTTCATTTGCTACCAATCTCTTTATACGTGTTACCATATTACCTAATATTCTAAATGATCAGTTCAGTGCCAACAACTTCATAATGTATTAATGTATCATTTTAACAGAGGTTGTACCTAACCAGTCTTTAATAAACATATATATAATCTATAAAATGTATTACAAAAAAAGTCACATGCAAAGTCTCCATCTCCATCTGGTTGGCTTTCCTTATAAAATGAAAGAAAAGTGTCGTTCTTTAAAGTAATGTATCTAGAACACGTATTATACTGACATGTGACATCTGTAGTCCACCACAGTAAAGTGACTGGCCTCACAGAGATTACACAAATCCTCCTACATAAGTTTGCTTTGTTCATATTTCATGTCAGTAGTTTGCAACCTCTTTAAAACTAGGGATGAGCTGAACACCCCCCCCCCCCCCCCCCCCCCCCCCCCCCCCCAGTTCGGTTAGCAGCAGAACATGCGAACAGGCAAAAAATGTGTGCGAACATGCGAACACGGTTAAAGTCGATGGGACATTAACATTAACAATCAAAAGTGCTCCTTTTAACCACTCCACATCCTGCCCATTGTCATATGATGTCCGCAGATGGGACCTTCCATCCTGGGCAGGTGTCATATGATATCCTCGGCTTCTGGGCAGTATGGGGGTGTGCGATGTCCGCCGGGCGCCCGCGATCACTCGTGACAGAGCAGGAACGTGGATCTGTGTAAATACACAGATCCACGTCCTGTCAGGGGAGAGGAGACAGATCGTGTGTTCCTAGTATATAAGAACACCGATCGGTCTGCTCCCCTAGTCAGTTCCATCCCCCCACAGTAAGAATCACTCCCTAGGTAACAAATTTAACCCCTTGATCGCCCCCTAGTTTTAACTCTTTCCCTGCCAGTGACATTTATACAGTAATGAGTGTTTTTTTTTAGCACTGATCGCTGTATAAATGTCAATGGTCCCAAAATATTGTCAAAAGTGTCCGATCTGTCCGCCACAATGTCACAGTTACAATAAAAATCGCCTCCATTACAAGTAAAAAAATAAAAAATAAAAATGCAATATAACTTTTGCGCAAACCAATCAATATGCGCTTATTGCAATTTATTTTTACCAAAAATATGTAGAAGAATACATATCGGCCTAAACTGAGGAAAAAATTTGTTTGTTTTTTTTTTTATTTGGATATATATTATAGCAAAAAGTAAAAAATATTGTGTTTTTTTCAAACTTGTCGCTCTTTTTTTGTTTATAGCGCAAAAAAAAGGGGGAGGGTTATCTGGATACGTCACAGGGTGGCCCGCCCTTGCCTATATAACAGCTGTCATAGCCAAGAGAAAGCAGCCAGTGGGACGCCTCCCATCAAGGCAAAGCTTTTTTTTCTATTTTTTGGGTCTGTTGGCGCCATGATTGAGGATGAATGGACATTGCAGGACACTTTTCTTCTTTTTTTAATAAAGAAATTGTCCATAACTGTCTCCTGTCATTTTGACTTTTTAAAAAACATTTGGTGTATAGGTAGGGGTACCCCATACCCATTCACATAGGGAGGGTAGGATTTGGGGCCCCCCTAGTTAAAGGGTGCTTCCAGATTCCGATAAGCCCCCCACCCGCAGACCCCCACAACAACCAGGCAAGGGTTGTGGAGATGAGGCCCTTGTCCCCATCAACATCCCCATGTTGAGGGCATGTGGCCTGGTATGATTCAGGAGGGGGGGTGCTCGCTCCTCCCCCTCGAATCCTGGCCTGCCTGGTACATGCTCGGATAAGGGTCTGTTATGGATTTTGGGGGGACCCCCACGCCATTTTTTTTTTACATTTTGGCACGGTGTTCCCTTTAAAATCCAAAGCAGACCTGTAGGGCATGGTAAGGATTTTGGGGGATCCCCACGTCATTTTTTTTTTACATTTTGGCGCGGGGTTCCCCTTAACCACTTCAATACACTGTGTTATATATACTACACTGCCTGCACTGACTGAATATAGAATATAGAGTCTGCACTGAATATCTAGTCTACACTAAATGCAGAGTATATATATATATATACTGGACTGTATATATATTATATACGCTGCCTGCCTGCCACTAACTAACCTACCTGCCTAATCTAGCTCATTCTATCTACATCCACACACTATACACGGCTGCTATGTAAGCAGTCTTATATAGTGTGGGGCATGGACTTATTCCCCCTGAGCCATGATTGGCCAAAGGCACCCTGCCTTTGGCCAATTATGGCGCTCGCAGCAAAGCGCACTGTGATAGGCCAAAGCATGCAGATCAGGTGCATGCTTTGGCCAATCATCAGACATCAATGCACTGCGATCTCGCAGTGCATTATGGGGCGTTCCGTGGTGTAAATTTTCTTCGAATGCCCCATATGTTCGGTATGTTTGCGAGCGAATGAATACCCAATTATGTTTTAAATAGGGATGAGCCCGTGGGTCGAGTCGAACATAAGTTTAACTCGAACCACGGGCTTGACCCTATTTAAAACATATTTAAAATCTATTTAAAATATAATATGCACTCTATATTCTCAATATCTTCAGAGTGCAGATAAATATGGAAGTGCTTAAAGACCATCAGTCCAAATTTTTATTACAGAATGGATTTCATTGCATGGGGAAGTGTGAATTAGCAATTAGCATGGTAAAATAGAAACTTGAGATCCCAAAGGGAGCTGTAACCGACTACATGGCACCTAAAATGCTGCATGCCAATCTCAAATTAATTTAATTCAATTAAACATTTTTATTACTATACGAAACTAATACCCATGAGCACTTTCATATGCCTCAGGTTTCTCACTTTCACTATTAAACACCATCATGCAGGTTCAAATGATAATATACTGAACAAAGAGTAAAACCACCTTTTAAAATTAAAAAAATTAATAAAATGAATCCTTTACCATATAAGAAAAAATGTAGGGGATCCTTGTGTGCCAAAACTTTAATGCAGCAAGCTGCAGATTCTTAACAGGGTATATCAGTAGAGATGTAGTATGATTTATTTATGTAGCTGTATTGTATGTTTTAACAAGGGACTGTCAGGATAGAGAGGTAAGGAAGCCTCTTTGTGATTTGTTTTGCATATAGATGTCCCAGGGCTGTTAGTTTCATCTTGGTTCTACTATTGGGTGAGTCTCTGACCTGGAAGAAGTATGTCCATATCAGGTGTCAGGAAAGCAAAAAGTTAAAAGTTATGGAGCTTGCACTTTTTAAAGAGATGTAGTTGGAAGCTCCCATATGTCATCTTGACATATTTTCTTTAATATTTAAATATCATCCTCTCCTTCACTATACTGGATATAAAGCAAAGTATCTATTTCTTCCCCCTGCAATATGTGTGAAGGGTGTATCACATATTTAGCAATTTTGCAATTTACCTTGCTTTCGTTTTGCTTTTGATTGTACATCCTTTATACAGGATAATCCCGTACACTGGATTATTGCCAACACCACGAAGCTGATTTACTAAAAGAGTGACTATTCACTTTAATTTTCCAAGCATGTGAAAAGTAAATTCCTGTTCACTTTGAATACCTAATCAAGTGGAGATTAAATAAGTAAACAAGAATGTGCTTTACACATGATTGGATAATTGAATATAAGTGAATATCTACATAACTTGTTGAGTTGAGATTTTCAAATCCTTTAGTAAATGAGCCCATATGTTTCCCAAGCTGTGTTGTATCACACCTTCTAAATAGCTGATGAGCATTTGTACTAATAAAACTTCAAATTTTCTTTGTATTGCATTTGTACCTACACTCACTGATTAGTGATTTTAGAATACAGTAAAGTGACTAACTGTGTTATTTACAATACATCTTTTTCTTGGCACACTTACCAACCAGCATATAATTTACCCTTACTGTATCCTTACATTCAAAAGTCTGATGCCCTTCCATGTACAACCAGTTGTGAGAATGTGTACTGTGTAAAGTTTTGTAACCATTAAAGTTTAGTCTGTAGGATATCTAGCACAACTTTTTTCAACCAGGGTGCCTTCTGGGTTCTTCAAGGGTGCCTTGGCAAAACGCCTAGAAATTACTCAAAAGTTGTCAACAAGACAGCAAGTAGCTCAAGTCTGCCATCTTGTTACAAAAAGCCACAGGTTTTAATTGTGCATGATTTCCACCTTGGGTACCATGCAGGCCAGCCACTGGCACCCTAACAATCAATGATGTCATCATTTGATAAGCAGGATGTCGGGCACCTGCACAGCATCCTAGTTTGCCCCTCTTATGCTCATCAGCACTGGGGTCACAGTGGAGAGAGGAGAGAAAATTAGGGAGAAGAAGACAACTGAAATACTAGTCAGTACCAGTTGGCAGTTTGCAAGGTGGAGGAAAAAAATGATCTCTAATGTTGGGTGGTCCCCGTGTGTGGATGCTGCTGCCATCTGAAAACAATTAGTTTAGTTTTTACATTTTAGATTAGGATGCATTGTGCATAATTTAGGGTGCCTTGTGCATAATTTTAAAGGTTGCCTTGACTAAAAAAAAGTTGAGAAACACTGATCTAGCAGCATAGAAACTTTGACCGTACAATGATCAAATCAGCCCATGCATATAGTCATGCATAATATAGCCATTACTAATTTACCTTGCATGATGTATATACAGTTGTGCTCATAAGTTTACATACCCTGGCAGCATTTATGATTTATTGGCCATGTTTCTGAGAATATGAATGATAACACAAAAACGTTTCTTTCACTCATGGTTAGTGTTTGGCTGAAGCCATTTATTATCAATCAACTGTGTTTACTCTTTTTAAATCATAATGACAACAGGAACTACCCAAATGACCCTGATCAAAAGTTTACATACCCTGGTGATTTTTGGCCTGATAACATGCACACAAGTTGACACAAATGGGTTTGAATGGCTACTAAAGGTAACCATCCTCACCTGTGATCTGTTTGCTTGTAATTATTGTGTATAAAAGGTCAATGAGTTTCTGGACTCCTGACAGACCCCTGTATCTTTCATCCAGCGCTGCACTGACGTTTCTGGATTCTGAGTCATGGGGAAAGCAAAAGAATTGTCAAAGGATCTGCGGGAAAGGGTAGTTAAACTGTATAAAACAGGAAAGGGATATAAAAAGATATCCAAGAAATTGAGAATGCCAATGAGCAGTGTTCAAACTCTAATCAAGAGTTTTCATGATGTATATACAGGTATGTGTCTGTGGTGCCAGGCAGGGTGCCCACCTAATCCATGCATCTGGCCCCTAATCTACATGCAGGGCGCCGGATGCATTGATTCCAATGGGTTTTTCTTTTTCTTTTTTAGAAGCACGTGATTAGAGCGAGAGGCTCTAATTGGTTTCATAAAGGGTGGGCTTGGGGTCCAGAGCACTGCGCCCCAAGCCCACCCACTTGTGTGACAATAGTGAATTGATATTCACTATTGTCTTCCTGCTTCTCCTCCTGGCCAATCAGGAAGCAAGTCCTGAGACCCGATTGGCCGGGAGTCCTAAGTCCTGATTGGCCAGGAGTAGAAACCACTGCCGGGACTGGGTAGGAGACACAGGGGAAGCTGCGACCTGGATGGGGTAAGTGCAGGGGCTGGTGGGTGGCCTGGCGGGCAACGGGGGAGCAATGCAGCGATCGAGTAATGGGGTGGCAATCAAACGAGCGAGCGCTGGGGGGTGTGTGGTTTTTGTTTGGCTGGCTGGGAAGGCTGGCTGGCTGGCTGGCTGTGGGCCATCCCCCAAGAAAATTGAGCACCAGCTGCCACTGGAGGCATATATCTGTATTCTACACAGTGGACATAAATGTATATTGAGAAATCTCTTAAACATTATCCAAGCCCAAACTTGTGCAGCACCCTCAAGGCATACTGGAGTCCCATGGCTGTGGGCTAGTGTGGGATTCTCCCCTTCAACAAACATCTGTACATATAAATACTTGTGGTAGTATTGCCACTGTCTGCCATCAATCTGTATGTCCCTGAATTATTTATAATCTCTGCTCACATTATTTAGCAATACATACATATAATGTGCAACAGAGTCTTTAGTGCTCTTAGCACTATTACCTGTGTCTTGCCATACTTTTAAAGCTGAACAGCAACTCATCTTCTCTGTATTTATACCTATTAATCTTATCTGTGTAGATTTTAGTATTTCCTATTTTGTCATTCTTTCCTTTAATAGCTAGTACTGGAAAAATGACAGCATGGGTGTGAATGGTTGCTAATACATTGAATCTAAATGATGGACGAGAGAACATAACTGACCTACTAGGCCGAAAAAGAAACATTGATTATACTGTGTTATCTTTGTTAAAAAAAATTAGAGGCAAGTACTTTACATTTTAAAATGTTATGTTTTGAATGACAAATTGCCAGAAAAGTATTTCATGAGCTACCCTACAAGTGGTTGAGTGCGGAAGTCATGTCAACTCAACAGATCAGTCCATGACAACCTACCTGGGATACGTTTGTTAAACCATAATAAATGTTCTTTATCAATAATGACATTTAAAATTGATGATAACAGTGGTTAATCCTTCTTTTACACGTGGGGCTATTAGGATTAAACAACTCTCCTCACTTTTTTACCTAAACACTGCCATATATTTGGTGCGAAATGCTCACAGATGATTTTTTTACACAGAGGACAATGATGATTTTCAAATGCTGTTAAAAACAAACTCAAATTCCTTCCAAAACCAAAGTTCAGTTTGTGTAATCAAACATCATCATGACAAAAGAGTTTTCAAAGAAAAAAAAAGAATTCACATCCAAATCTGTTTAGATCCTATAAATACAAAGATCTCATATGCTTTATATTTCTGGGTTCTAAAAAAAACATTATACTGGACATATAAATAGCTGGATTTCCATTCCTCCTTTGTTTCTCATTTGTGTTTAATATCTGCATGTAAATGCCTGAAAATAGCATCTGTAATTGAGGATTATGAAGTATAGCCAGCTCCTGACAGGCTGCTAAGGAAGATGGATTATCCTCATTTTTCTATAAATTTTGTCAATTTTGGAATTCATAAGCTATCAAGACTGATCAAAATGTAACTGCACAGCTGTGTCAAAAAAGGAGAGGGAGAGAGAAAGAGAGAGAGAAAGGGGAAGTGGTGATGTTAGCTCCCTTGTTTCCCCTGTCCATATTGCAAACGTTGGTCCTCTGTTCTACTTAACTATCAGCCACCCCCCACTTCCCAGCCTGTCCTTCTGCGTATTGGATGGGAATCATTCCAAGCTACTTGTTATTTACCTAAAAAAAGAAAATAAATAAAATCTATAAATACATTGAAAAGAACGCCAATGCTCTGCTGTGCTCTATTCAAATCGCAAAGTGTAATTTATTACATTTTCTCCCCTCTTTATTTATCCCTAAGTAGTAAACACAATTTCTATTCAGGGGGTTTATTATGTTCTACTCCTAGCAGACAATCACAGCACACTAGAGGCAATTGTTTAGACTCTTCCTCTCAATTTTCCCATTACTGGGAGTAAGTACTGTTGGGACTCTTTAATAGCCCGACTGCAGCCCATATCAATAACAGATGAGGTTTAATCGTCCAACACAAAAATTATTTAGGCTCAGAAAGGACATTCAATGTCATTTGCATAATGGCATTGCTATCCCGCGCACCTAACCCATCGTGCATAAACAAGGCCCGGGGACCATAAATAATAATAAATCATGACGTCTCTGCTTCTCTGGCTGTAATAGGAGCCACTCTTTGTTGAAATTATTTCACTAGAAAATGGGCACAGTAATTTTTAAGACATGTGGCATGCCACAAGGCAGTAAATCTCTTGCAAGCACACACATATACAATGAAAAGGCTGTCCCGCGAGCACAAAGCGGTGTGAATGAGAGATGAAAAATATTTGCATTTGCTGTTTAAATTGGCCTCAGTGATGCAGGGGAATAGAATGGGAAAAAAGAAAAAGGCAAAACAATTGAACTGGCGGGAATCCGATTGTGTTAGAATGTGGCATTTGCTTATGTAAAGTATTTGTGGCATCTCTTCTAATTTACAAACACAATCACATAGATGTGGAAAATGACCCTAGGCTTCCTCACAGAGGACTATTCCTATGTATTATTTAAATAGGACTGAAGCAAAATGAATACTAGAGCCCAAAGGCAATTAATGCCAAACTAAAAGCATGTCTAGTGAAACACTTACAATTTTCATTTTATGTAGTTTGATGCAATCAAGGGGAGTCACGTGGCACACTTGGGTGCCCAGCTATGCATAGAGGGCTGATGGTCATCTGAGCCTTTTTGGAGTGGGAACAAAACCCTAAACAAGGAAGCTTTACCATAGGGTGATTATATGGATTGAAAACTGGCTACAAGGGCGAGTTCAGAGGGTGGTGATAAATGGGGAATACTCGGAATGGTTAGGGGTAAGTGATGGGGTCCCATAGGGTTCTGTGCTGGGACCAATCCTATTTAATTTGTTCATAAACAACCTGGAGGATGGGGTAAACACTTCAATCTCTGTATTTGCTGATGATACTAAGCTAAGCAGGGCAATAACTTCTCCGCTGATTGTGGAAACCTTGCAAGAAGATCTGAACAAATTAATGGGGTGGGCTACTACATGGCAAATAAGGTTTAATGTAGAAAATTTTTAAATAATACATTTGGGTGGCAAAAATATGAATGCAATCTATACACTGGGGGGAGAACCTCTGGGGAAATCTAGGATGTAAAAGGACCTGGGGGTCCTAGTAGATGATAGGCTCAGCAATGGCATTGCAAGCTGCTGCTAACAAAGCAAATAGAATATTGGCATGCATTAAAAAAGGGATTAACTCCAGGGATAAAGCGATAAATCTCCCACTATACAAGACTCTGGTTCGGCCGCACCTGGAGTATGCTGTCCAGCTCTGGGCACCAGTCCTCAGGAAGGATGTACTAGAAATGGAGCGAGTACAAAGAAGGGCAACAAAGCTAATAAAGGGTCTGAGGGACATTAGTTAAGAAGAAAGGTTGCGAGCACTGAATGTATTCTCTCTGGAGAAAAGACACTCATTAAAATAAGAAGAAAAGAGGTTTAACCTTAAACTCCATAGATGGTTCTTTACTGTAAGAGCAACAAGGATGTGGAATTCCCTTCCACAAGTGGTGGTCTCAGTGGGGGACATTGATAGTTTCAAAAAACTATTAGATAACCACCTGAACGACTGCAACATACAGGGATATACAATGTAATACTGACATATAATCACACATATAGGTTGGACTTGATGAACTTGTGTCTTTTTTTCAACCTCACTATCTATGTAACTATGTTAGTGGATCTTCTGTTCTGCTAACATAAAAAAAGCAACATGGATGGCACTATTCAACATAGTGATGCTGGTGGTGGACATACAAGGGACAAGAGGCAAGATGTAGTAGGTAGTGTAGCTAGAGCTTTCTGGTGCAGCATTGGTTCCAAACAAACTGGCAGGCATTCATAGGCATTGAAAGAAAGCTAAAACCATTTAGCTACACAGAAGTCACCCAGTTACTAGGTGCTTAACTAAATCTACCCTGGACTTTGCTTGTGAAGCTGCATCACTTCCCTGTACTAAATCTGAAAACCAAAGATGTGGCGGGAGAACAACTTGACAGCTAACCACATGACATAAATTGCAACTGCAATAACATGTCACCAATTCAAGACTGAACATTTTTAGTTTTGTTACAACGTTCCACAGCTTCCAATTTTACTTTCTACAGAGCTGGAAATAATGTGGCAAATACTGCAATGTTGAAGTTTCTTTTAGATATATTGAAAGATGTGGTAAATTCCAAAACTCTATGACTGTTGTGAATTCAACAATTTAAGTCATTTAATTAATCAATATTAGTATTTAATGTTCTTTTAACAATATAATATCGTGCAACTTAAAAGACTGAAAATTAATGCTCTGAGTGAAAAGGAGTGCTCCATTATAAAATAATTAAATGCTGTGACCACCAAAAAGGGATTTTCCAGTATTAAATGAATGCTCATGTTCTACTGCATATGCTACCTGACTACATCTTCTGAAGGCTGTAATGGTATGATTACTTTGATTTCGCTAAAAGAATTTCTCACTCATCTATACTTAGCATTCATTACAGTTGGTGTAATTTATCTGCTCAGTTTTAGATATCTAAACTGAGACAGGCTGGAATCACAGTTGAGAGAGGTCCCTTAAGACAAACAAATAAAGCATTAGTTACAATTTGGCAATGTGTCCAACCTTTAAGTAAACCTGTGATTTGCTAATGCAGGGCAAAACAACAGGTTCACTTTAATGGAACCCCTACCAGAATCTTATACTTATTATTATTACTCCACTAGAGCCAGGAGTAAAGAGCAGAGGTGTGAGCTACAAGTTGCAAATGGTCACAAAGCACTAGCACTGTCATGAGAAAGTAAGGTGGACAAGTGACACGTTCTCCATACGCTGAAGTCTCAGGTATTTCGCTTCACTTCTGGTGTCTGAATGAAATACTTTGAAACCAAAAGGAAGGTAAGTATAAACTACTGGTGGGCCTTTCATTAAAGTAAATGGGTTGCTTTACCTTGCATGAGCAAAGCACATTACATTTACTTTAAATTACACAGCTACGTAGTTAGCTAAAGTGAGCTCATCACTGTGAAGCTTCTTTTTCACTGTTTAATCACAGACTGAGTTCTGGCCTATGATAGCATGGGCTCAGAGGAAATGTGTTAAATGTTGTTGACCATCATTTAGCCCAGAAAAGGGAGGGGATCTGTTGGTGGAAAAGAAGTACTGCAGGGGACAGCTCTTTTTTTTTTCCCGTGCTCTATTGCTTAAATATCTAAACAGCGTGCACTATTAATTAACACAGAAGGGTACTCAGCGCTGTCAAAAACACTAAATAAAAAATCTAAAAACTAAAAGAACAAACTGGAGGAGCGACGTGCTGACGTCACCGCGAGTGGAGCGTCTCCGTACGTTTAGTGCTGCAGCCGGCCGGCCGCATATTTTAAATAGTTTCCATTTATGCACGTTTGTAGTGCTTTTTACTTAATAAAATACCCATACGGGTTTTATCTATGATCCCCCCTTTGGCATTTTCTTGTGTTTCATGCCCGAGTCCCTACCTTGTCTATCGAGTGATACCGTAAAGGGGGTCTGAGTGCTCACTTTGCGTTGGAGTTCCTAGCCCAGCAGTGGACGTTTTTCCTACACAGCAGAGGAGCCGAGAGGAAAAGGCCCTGGCTGGGCAATAGCCATATGTCTTCATAAATCTGGGAGCTGGTAAGCGAGCATTTCTGGTGGTGGTGGAATCATTTAAACAACACAGTCACTTCATTTTTCTGCCTGTCACCTATCCATATGGACTGCATTCGTTTTCATACCGGATTTTCTTTGGAAACCTTCAAAATTTTCCTTGGTTGAACATTATATTTTTTTACAGGTTTTTCCCGGACTGTATTAGACATTTTTAATGTTTTTATTATATATCATATTTTTTACATACAGTGATGTTTTTTGGCACAATTTGCGCACTTAGAGCACAATTTTGTATTCATCACTCACTCCAGGGAGTATGGTCTATTATCACAATAGTATGATTAATTTAATTTAATTTTGTTTATTTTAGCGCAACTTTATAAATTTTTACATTATTTTTGTGTTATATCGCACTTGGTGTTGCTGCTGTATTTTTTATTTCAATTTGTTTAGTGTCCAGCGCAATTTTTTCTTGTACTTAAAAGAACAAACTGCAAGCTGACACTCAAGGTCAATTCAGAATACCTCACATGAACATTTTAAATATAATAGCGCAGCCCAATAAAATCATGTATAAAACTCAAAAAAACTCCAACATAAATAACGATCAGTCCCAGAAATTATTAATGAAATTAATAATAAAAGTTCCACAAAAGTGCATGTGCAGAAACTGATCCTTCCAGTGAAGTGAATAACACACTCAGGCAAAAAGACAAAGATTTCTGGTGCCAGTGGTCCCTTCACCATAGGTAGAGTGGCCTCTCACCTCACTGCTTCGACCTGAAACAGGTCACAAAGCAGTATACAGCAGCAGTGGTTATGGTCACAATGCAGCAATCTCCAGTCTTGTCTCAGCACAAATTCACCATATCCGCAGTATCCCACATGTATAAAAGCAAAGGAGAAGATCAGAGAGCACTAGCACCCGAAATCTTTGTCTTTTTGCCTGAGTGTGTTATTCACTTCACTGGAAGGATCCGTTTCTGCACATGCACTTTTGTGGAACTTTTATTATTAATTTCATTAATAATTTCTGGGACTGATCGTTATTTATATTGGAGTTTTTTTGAGTTTTATACATGATTTTATTGCGCTGCGCTATTATATTTTAAATGTGCACTATTAATTGGAAGGAAAGTATTTAGTGTCTTTTTTTTTTTTTGCATCTGATATCTAAGGCATCAGGATATATCAAAATGTAAATACTGTTGAAAAGAATCCCTTTCTAAACTGACAGTAAAACCATTTTTTATCCATAGACAGCTGTTTCTTCTTGTCTTTTGTACTCAGATTTAATATTAATATATCAGTGTTTATTCTTGAATAACATGCTGCCACTGGTCATCTATATCCTGGATAAAAAATTATGTTGATCATGCGTGCATAGTTGTGTACTCCTTAATAAATCAGCCCCATTGTCTTAAGTTAAGCTTTTCCAGGCATATATAGTATATAGGCCATGATCTCTTAGCCTATCTTTGTTAGGCAGTATATAAAAATGATGTGGCCCATGATTACTTAACATGGAAAGTAAGCATCTCCTGTTGCCATAAAAATTTTCCTATGTTGACTATGCATAATTAATAATAAAGATAATTGGTAAACTCTCTGAACAGTACATCACTAAAGTATAAGTGCACAAAGGTACATGATAGCCATTTTTAATTATATTAGGTTATTTATTTAACAAGACATTTTCTGCCATTTGTAAAAAAAAAATGTTGTACTTTGTTTTTTTACTTTTGTACTTTGTTCAATTGCTAAACAAGAAAAACAATGAGAAAGACAAATTTGAAGTGCTAATGTACCTGAGCACCTCATACAGCAAAACTCACAAAAGTGACTCTACTACCCAAATATTCTCTTTTCAGTACCTTGGACAGCATCATAATAGCGGGATGAACGAAGTATAAGTCAAATACATATTCTCACTGTAAAAACTTGAAAAATTAGAATTACAATAGTGATTTAACATTACTGACCCTAAAACTATTAGTAAAAACACAGTAAATTGCATTATTGTGTCATTAAAAATGTCATAGGGCAGTGAGAGATTCTCACAAAGAAAAGACTATTTGGAAAGTAAGTCCCTTCCCAGCTCGCTTGTAAAGCAAGTGGACTTACCGGGGTTCGGCTGTGTGGCTCATGATGAAGGGAAAGTCGAAAATCGCGCCACTGAGCTGTCGAGCCGCCAGAAAACTCAACCTGTTCCAAACGTGGGAGCCAACGAACCTGCTGAAACCATAAGGTAATGTTCAGAACCAGATCACCCCCACTGTGATCGTGTTCTGATTGTGTTCTTGTTTATTTTTTTGCATTTAAAAGATGTCTTAGCTCAAATATTAAAGTACTATAAAGAATATTTAGTTTGCTATCCCCACTTATGTTTACAATTTCCCATTATACTGACTGATCCATTTCCCAACATGCAACAATAAAACAACAAATTAAGTGCATGCAGCCCAGCACATGGCCCTATCACAGTTTCAAATTCTGTGATATGATTTCTGAAATATCAGGAAAAATTATCAAAACTGGGTCATAAAGAAAAATATGTGACACTAATTTCTATTAGGCTACAAGCAAAGAATTACCCAGTAGACAATAGAAAACCCCCACATACATCAGATGTTATAATAATATAACAATTGACTATTAATCAAAAACTTGAAATGTAATATATAGTTGTAAGATAGTACCACCATCACCCCTGAAAGTTCTTAGAAATAACAACTCTCTAACCTGTACTATTCCCTTAAGTAATCATTAAAATCCACTATATACATAGTACTATAGATGATAAAAATGAAGAACATGATGCGAAAAAGCCTTCAAAAATATATTACATATATATACATGATAAATTAGATACAATCAAACAGCACAGTAATACCATAAATAATATAAACATACAGCATGTTATCAGATATGATTTTATATAGGAATTATACTAATGGGAAATTAAATATCTGTGAAATGCCTGCTGCTGTTTTTTTTATTGTACATATATACCGTATATATTCTTTGTTTATTTTATACATACATATATTCACTGGTATATGCAATTGGTTCATCTTTGCACTGCTGTCTGCTTAAATTTCTCTTTGCTGGAAAACAAACACTTTTAGCATTGTGATCATCCAAATCTAAAGTGTGCATAGTCTAAACACAGGTTCACTCTAAAGGTAAATTGATCTGGCCTAAGATTTTTCCTGGGTAACAGCAGTGCTAAAGTTCAGGCACCCTGCA
This sequence comes from Lithobates sylvaticus, assembly GCA_028564925.1. NCBI lineage: Eukaryota > Metazoa > Chordata > Amphibia > Anura > Ranidae > Lithobates > Lithobates sylvaticus. The sequence continues at coordinate 377,515,493 of CM053026.1, read as the reverse complement.
CTAAAATGCAGTTTCATTGCTAAGCCCCTCCCCTTTTTATTTTATTGTAAAAAATACCATGGCTTTTATTGGTAGTAGAGGTTCTGAAATTTAACAGCTGGATGATAAAGAATAGAGGTTGATATAAGTTTGGGCATAAGCAAAGACCCTTTCTACTGTATGGGTCCAAGGGTGCTCTGCAGGAACACAGGGATTCAGCTGAAGACTAATACACATACCTGCTGACACCTACAGCATAGCTAATCTTGGATTTAGGTCTGGACTTTGAGTGGGCCGTCTAACACATGAATATGTTTTGATCTAAACCATTCCATTGTAGCTCTGGCTGTATATTTAGGGTCCTTGTCCTGCTGGAAGGTGAACCTCCACCCCAGTTTCAAGTCTTTTGCAGACACTAACAGGTTTTCTTCTAAGATTGCCCTGTATTTGGCTCCATCCATCTTCCCATCAACTCTGACCAGCTTCCCTGTCCCTGCTGAAGAAAAGCATCAACACAACATGATGCTGCCACCACCATGTTTCATGGTGGGGATGGTGTGTTCAGGGCGATGTGCATAGTGTTTTACTTTTAGGCCAAAAAGTTAAATTTTGGTCTCATCTGACCAAAGCACCTTCTTCCACATGTTTGTTGTGTGCCCCACATGACATCTCGCAAACTGCAAACAGGACTTCTTATGGCTTTCTTTCAACAATGGCTTTCTTCTTGCCACTCTTCCATAAAGGCCAAATTTGTGGAGTGCACGACTAATAGTTGACCTGTGGACAGATTCTCCCACCTGAGCTGTGGATCTCTGCAGCTCCTCCAGAGTTACCATGGGCCTCTTGGCTGCTACTCTGATTAATGCTCTCCTGGCCTGCCAGTTTAGATGGACGGCCATGTTTTGGTAGGTTTGCAGTTGTGCTATACTTTCAATTTTCGAATGATGGATTGAACAGTGCTCCATGAGATGTTCAAAGCTTGGGTAATTTTCTATGAACTTTAAACTTCTCCCAAACTTTATCCCTGACCTGTCTGGTGTGTTATTTGGCCTCCATGATGCTGTTTGTTCACTAAGGTTCTCTAAAAAACCTCTGAGGGCTTCACAGAACATCTGTATTTATACTGAGATTAAATTACACACAGGTGAACTCTATTTACTAAAGGTGACTTCTGAAGGCAATTGGTTCCACTAGATTTTAGTTAGGGTATCAGAGTAAAGGGGGCTGAATACAAATGCACGTCCCACTTTTCACATATTTAATTATTTAATTTATATTTATTTATAATAAATGTTAAAAAATGTTTTATTATTTCCTTTCACTTCACAATTATGTGCCATGTCTGTCACATTTGGTTGTAACATGGCAAACTTTGGAAAATGTCAAGGGGTATGAATACTTTTTCAAGGCACTGTATATGTGGTATTACTGAATGCCACCTGAAGAGAAAAGATGGACTTTAGGCAGATTTGCTTCCATGAAGTGTGACATGTACATTAAGAGCTCAGGAACTTTAAAGGGCTCATGAAATCTTAAAGTGTAAGTAAACCCCTCTATCATTTTCAGCCAAGGAAGCTGCCATCTTTGCCTCTGTTTAATCTAAACTGCCATGATTCTGAACATGTGATCAGTTATGACACCAGCCATTGGATGGTTTGACAGTTTGGTTGAAAGCACAACCATGGGAGTGTTACATTTTCGGCACGTATTTTATGGATGGGTTTACTTCCGCTTTTCAGTCTAGAAAAAAGCAAAAAAGCAAGCATAAAGGAATAGTAGGAATAGTGCTAAAGGAAGTTTTTCCACACAGCTTAATCTTACATCACGACCGTAGGTAATTTAAATAAGTATATATATATATATATATATATATATATATATATATATATATATATATATATATATATGTAAAGTATATGCTGACGCCATTTTATCACAGCTTACTGCTTAGTTTATTTTGTTATTTGCAGCTATTGCCCTGTTAGAAATACCTAATCTAACCAGTGAAACTGGGTGATGATGCTGTTTCCCCATGGTGAAATCACTGCAGTATCATCACTTTTTTAAGCACTGTAGCTGCATGGACTAGACTGCCTTGTGGTTTTTCATGAAGAGGATTGTTACTGCTAATACTGCTCCTCCTCCTCAATGCCTAGCCATGCCTATCTCCACTTCCCCAAGGCATTGTGACTGACAGCATCACACTGCCCACAATTACCAATGGATAAGGCAGAAAGCAGAGCTCCATAAGTAGTACAGTGGTAGTCTCTCCTCTTTGCTCTGGCAACCTAAAAAGCACTGTACTACTCATTGTGATGATGTTACAGAGGCTAAGAGGGTGGAACTTTAAGGTGGACTTCTACTAACAGATGAACTTTAAGGGGAACTTCTACTAACAGATGAACTTTGCTACATTAGAGTTCTCTTATTTAGGTAACTACATATTTAAGGAAACAATGTATTTTGCAGTAACATATGTTTTGTTAGAAAATAGAAGAATAGAAAAGATTATTAGAATACCTTATTTTGTCCTGTTATAAAAAGAAGTTAGTATTCTATCCCATATTTGAGTCTAAATAGGTAGTAAAACCTGTTTAGATGCATGTATAGGAACCTTGAACAATTTAATCAACTTAAAAAAAAACACTAATTAGAAATCAATAGCTGTCAGGTGAAAAGTGTAATGTAAGTGACATAGAGAATCAAGCACTTTTCCCTAAAAATTAGCAGTTCCTGCATTAAGATTGCACTTCATTAAACAAGTCAGCAGGCATGTTGGCATTAGTATAGATTTATATAACTCGCCTTTCTTATAGCTGCAGGAGATAAGTCAATATTCCCATATTTCCAATATTCTTACCCCATGCCTGTGTTTTCAAATGTAAGATATCTAATTGGTTACTGTTTCTTCTCTGGCTATCAATTTTCATCAAGATGCAAGGAATCAAAAGATAAAATACCTTAACCAAATACATTAATATTTCATCTGACTATTGAAATATGATGCTATTCAAACTAAAGCTTAACAAATCAAATAATCCTTTTAGCCAAACAATATACACACATTAATAGGGAATGTTACTGTGTCTGAATGTCTTGCACAAAGCTATTTCAGCTTCCAGTGGTTTGTTAGCTATTAGAAGTTGCTTTTTCATGTGCTGTTAAATAGTAGATCGCTATGAAGACCTGAAAATCTTCTGCAGGTCAATTTCAGCACCAATTCGTCTGACCTTCTGTCAATAACATTTGAAAGCTATTAGAGGGTCTACAGCACATTAGCTGGTGAAATGGCTCATCTCATGACATGGAAAGAGCTCTGATAAAACAAATGAGGTGTCAAAACAAGTGAAATTTTCTTACACAGAATTTTCATGTGCTTTTCCATTAAGATGATATTCAAATGTTGTCAGATTATTCTAGCTCACAGTTTTTCAATCTGTACGTAAAATTCCAGGGGCACCCCAGAGAGATTTAATGGTTATTTAAAGGTGCTGTTTTAACTCAAAATACAGGTGTTATTTACTAGAAAATAACAACGTATGCCAGGATATATGTTATAGTAGGGGCTTATAATGCTATCACAGATGTTATAGACTAATATCTTCTATATGTTATTCATGCTGAATGAAATGAAATGTTTTACTTGCATGAATAAATGTTTGCTTTATTTAGATAAACCTTTCAGATATTTAAATCAGTTTTGGTTAAGGGGCAAAAAAAAAAAAACATTTGCACCAAAGCAGTGGATCTACCAATGGCTTTGCAAGTTTTAAGATAAGAGATTATTACAAAAGGTTTCGTTTTAGATACTGTATACTCTAACCCGGATTCACACTGTCCTTGCCATGATCTAAGGTAAAATATTAACAGATTAACATAGTCCTTACTGACCACCCATATACTATATCTTGTTATATCTATTATTAGGCCATTATGTATCTATGCTATATACCAGCTGGTGGTTCAGTTGGCTGCCAGAGCATAAAGGAATTATTTGCATGGCTCTGCCTACTAGATATTCTGTGGTTCTCTCCCTAAATTCTAAACTTTTGAAAAGCTGCACAACAGAGTGTATATTTTGGTTTTGCTGGTTTGTTGAAATGTCTTAATAATTTGTATTTTCACATATGTATCCATTGTATTTAATAGGGTTCTAACGTTCGTGCAAACTTTCGGTCCGTTCGCAGGTTGTGGTGCGAACCGAACCGGGGGTTGTTCGGCTCATCCCTAATGGTGTATTGTACACTGTTTTGCCTTTTGTTTTGTTTTTTGTTTTTTTAATTCAATAAAACATCATCTTCAAAAATGGCTAATATGTGCCCTCAAGGTGGATAAGGTAAAAGGGCACAATAGAAGCCGGAAACAAATGCACAACAGCCAAGTATATGATCTGGACTCCCTATGTTAATTTTCCTGTTGAAGAAATATTTAGGGAAGGGCAGAAAGCCTATGATCAAAGGATTTGTACTGCTGCCTGCCCTTCTCCCTGGCTGTATAAATTCCCATCTCTTCTTCGTGTTGTCTGCCCCCCCCCCTGCTGTGAAAAGGTGGTCTGTCTTTTTTATTTTTGCTACACTCCTCCTTTTCAATGCCAGAACCACATTCCTCAATCTCATCACCAGCATCGCAACTATGCTCCACCTATGGCAGGATTTGAAAAAGAAGAGGAGGCAGAAAACAAGGTGCTAGCAGTCCTCCTAAAAATTGCTGCTATGCATCCTTAAGGAGGAAGGGCAGAAAAGGGCAATTTAGCAGAACTCTAAAAGAAAGTGGCTGCTGTGCACCATTGAGAAAATAGCAGAAGGAAAATGGGGAATTAGAAGTGTTAAAAGGCAGTGACTGTTATAACCTTTCAGGACCTAGGAGGTTGTGCCTTTTGCTGCTAACTTGTCTAATTGAGACGATGCTCTCATCGAGTTCTGTTTTGCAGTCATTTGTTACTTAAATGGCTCTGTTTACCGTGGCTAATATTCTTCAGATAGAAACTATAGACCAAAATGGTGCTGTTGGCAGCAGATTAATTAATACAAAAAACATGCTGCAAAGCTCTCTCTCTATTTGCAGGCTTTTCAAATGTTTATGTTCTAGCCAATTTTAACCTATTGGTGAAATCTAGATTTTGATTATTTTGGAAATAATTGAGGATACAGGGATGGAAGAAAAATTCAGGCAATGTGGTGTATTGATCTTGAAGTGTTTTTGATCACTCTCTTTTACATTTTATTAATGTGGAATTAAACCTGCAAGAATAAAAAAAACTAAGCTCAGCATGGGAGTTTCTTCATCGCAGCTATGCCAACCAAGCAGTTGAAGATATGGAACCCAGAAGGAAGATTTGGGGTATATGGCAGCACCCATGCCCAAATATGGGGATGACAGTGCGATGCTGGAGGAGATTGTTTCTCAGGCAAATCTGCCATAACATGCTAATATGCTGTGCATACTAGCACATTATGGATAACAGCTCCCTGGGCCTCATAAAAGTAAAAAAAAGGTGGAGGTTTAATTACACTTTAAACTTCTGAGGAAATACAGTGTGGTATTACAAAATATTAAAATGTTTGTAAACGTTAATTTTTTTAGATTTTTTTAACCACTTCCTGCAGGGTATTTTCACCCCTTTCCTGCCCAGGCCAATTTTCAGCTTTCAGCGCTGTAACATTTTGAATGATAATTGCGCAGTCATGCAACACTGTACCCAAATTAATCATTTTTCCCCCACAAATAGAGCTTTCTTTTGGTAGTATTTGATCATCTGTGCGCTTTTTATTTTTTGCGCTATGAACAAAAAAATTGTGACAAGTTTGAAAAAAACACAATGGGGGTTATTTACGAAAGGCAAATCCACTTTGCACTACTACAGTGCAAACTACAAGTGCAAAGTGCACTTGAAATTGCACTGAAAGTGCACTTGGAAGTGCAGTCGCTGCAAATCTAAGGGCTATATATGAAATGAGGGGAAGCGCTTCTGATTTTATTATGCAATCATGTGCAAGCTAAAATGCTGTCTTTTATTTTCCTTGCATGTCCCCCTCGGGATCTACAGTGACTGCACTTCCAAGTGCACTTTCAGTGCAATTTCAAGTGCACTTGATCATCTTCTCGGTGACGCGGAGGACGCGGGCGCCCCTATACCGCCGGGAAGCCGAGGATGTCATATGACACCTGCCCAGGATGGGAGATCCCATCTGCGGACATCATATGGCAATGGGCGGGATGTGAAGTGGTTAAATAACAAACATGTTATACTTACCTGCTCTGTACAATGGTTTTGCACAGAGCAACCCCGATCCTCTTCTTCTTGGGTCCCCTACCGATGTTTCTGGCCACTCACACCTGCTGAGTGCACCCATAGCAAGATGCTTTCTTTGGGGGCACTTGTGCGTGCTTGCTTCCTAACCGCCTCGGTGTGTCCTCCCCTCCCTTCCTCATCATTGTCTGTGATTGACAGCGGTGGGAGCCAATGGCTGCTGTGTCTGAGCCAATGAGGAGGGAGAGACTCAAGAGACCTTCTGCTCTTGTGCATGTGGCTGGATAGAGATTAGGCTCAGGGATTACCTTCAGCCTTTAGAACCACTTTAAGCTCATAAACTATAGTATCGAACTGTTGTGCCACTGGCAAATTTGTACATAGTTGATGGCTTTAGCTTTATTTAATTTAAGAGTAACATTTTTTTAAAGCTTTTAGATCTGTTGTTGCTGCTACTTCTCCTAGACATGAAAAATATATTATGCCAGAACACAGTGACATTGTTCATGAGATTCGTATTGTGTTGAAACACCCTATACAGCTTAAAGACATCTTCCAAGCATGTAGCTGAAAGGAGTGGTGTTTCTCTCATGTGGTCCTAGAGGTGGCATAAAACAAAGGACCCTCTACCCACTGAATGATAATATTTTTTTTCTGCATTGTTAGATGTCCCTCATGACAGTGCCCAGATTCCATTGTCCTTTGACAATCCCTTGCATTTTACCCTTGAAAATTGACAAAATTACCCCCCTTCCATAGACTTCAATAGGGTTTGGATTAAAATTGCAATTTTCAGACTTTACAATGGGTGCATTAAACATCCTGTTGCCCAAACTCAGGCTGATTCTCTCATTCCTACACCCAAATAAATGCAAATGAAAAAAATTCTTAAATACTGTTGATTAGGATACTAATTATTTTTACAACCTGAGCAAATGCCATCATGTGATACACAATTGAAAATAAAAGAGTGTGATCATAAAACATTAAAAACGATAAACGATTGACCCAACAAGTGAAAAGTACCACTCTAGGCAAGTGCCTGGTATGTCTTATTTATCCTTGTTTACAGGCAATAAATAGAAGGGAACATACATAAATAGGGAAGTAAAGGCTAAGAAATCTGAACAAAAGTCTAGCTCTATATTACACTATTAATAATCATGATATAATATATTTAATTATGTGTGTATGTATAAATAAATGTAATTAAATACACAGCTATTTATCTGTGCTTTACAGTGTGAGATTAGGTATAAAGCAGTACTGTAATTATCCAAAAGTGTCCTTTTATTATTCTAATACAACCAATTTAGGGCCAGTATAATTAGCATGGTAATGTTGGTGTCAGTACAGATGCCTCATGTTCTGTGTGGTTCTAAACTCCAGTAACCTCTAGTGAAGGACTGAGGTCAAGGGCAGAACTGACATGATGAATGAACAACTCTGGTATATGTTGGGAAAAAAAATACTTAATCCCTGCAGACAAACCATTTAGACACATGCATGATAAGCAAATGACAAAGCAGATAGAGGACCATCCTTGTGATGGGTGTAATCTATGGCATACTGCTACCATACTTCTCAAGCTAGCATCCTAACGGTGGCACACTCCTTAAATCTGTGCTGTTTAACCCCTGAAGACCTCTGAACTTCGAAAAAAGGTCATGTTGATGACACAATTTTCCCAGCTGTCTTTCTGTCTTTGTCTATCTAGCTATAGACCAACAGCCTTTTCTATTTTGTAGTGTATTGATCTGTTGGCAGCAAAGGGCTGGATAATTAGCCAGGAATTAGGGTTTCTATTACAGCCAGGAGCTGCCCCAGCTGATTTATCACCTGAATAATTTACTGTGATTGAAAGGAAATTAAAATGAACTCCATTTGACAACTGTGCGCCTTTATGGGCTTTAGTGAAGACTCAAAAGCCAAATTAATTGTTGCTTAATAGTCTACCGAGAGTAAATATAGAAGAATTCCTTTCTGTTCTCTGTCTTGCTTGCTATTTCTCTGAAATAAAACCATCTGCCGAAAGCGTAAAGCTAAAATCCAGGCGGATATAAAAGACACAAGTTAATGCTCTGTAATAATTAATACATCATTAAATTTATTTTTTAAATGCAAGCAGTGTAAGTACCTGAATTGGATCTCGTAGAATTTTCTTACAATCCCTGTACAGCAGGGCAGGAATGTGAGAGAAAGAAGCAGAACAAGGATCCAGGCATTTCATGTGCTGACAAGAAGCATGCTGATAATAGGAGAAAGTAGTGATAGAGAGATAAGCTCATTATTCTGCTGCTTCTCCTTTTACTGGCCAGGCAGGAAGCAGGTCCAGGATAGCCTGGAGGGGGTTAACCGACTAAAGTGAAACAAATCCAAAAACTCAAAATAACGTACACATATGTAAAATTACGTTTATATGTTTTGTTATTTACATTTTTGGATTCACTTCCTTCTTTTTTTTAATTAAACTTTTGTTCGGGTTAACCCACCCAAGTGGGTTAAGCGATGCTGGCTATCAGACTGAGGATATCTAGCAACACAAACAGTAGTTTGGGGAAATTTCTGGTTTGAAGGTGAATATTGCAGCAAAATCTGGATTTACACTATTTTTTGTGATTTCAGGTGCGACTTGCATAGACATCTGTGCATTAAGTCGCACAGATGTCAGCCAAGTCACACCCAAAGTTGCACTGACCTGAAATGGGCTTTGAAATTGTGCGAAATTCAAGTGAAGTTGCACGATTCCAAAATCGGATTCAGCGTGAACAGGGGCTCAATGATATTTTGTTAGAGTTCCAAAAGCTTAAAATAATATTAACAATAATAATATTATTATTTTTATATTATTATTAATATTAATAATAAAGAATAATGAAAAGGCTAGCAAACAAAATTCATGGCTAGTGAATACTTTTACTGCAAATACTGTATACTGTTTAACATTTTCTATTTTTATATAGATAATCATATAGTCATTATAGGATTATAGATGATCAATAGTCATAGTAAATATTTAGGGATTAGCTATTTGAGAATAGCCGAGAAGGTATTTGGTTCTGTGTAGTCGCCACTATTGTCTAATAGGTTCATGTGTTGCACTCTTTTAGCCTCTTTAACAAAATATGTGATGTTTATTATACTAATGCCTATTTATTTTGTGCTTGCACACTTATTGACCAATTGAATAAAGCAATGCAAAAAGCACTGATTATGCATAAAGTGCAGCCACAGTCAAAATAACCATAATTTTCCAAGTCAGATCTGTAAAAAAAAAGCTACTGCACACTGGTCTTTGGATTGTTACATGCATGTAGCCTATTGTAACAAAAGATAGCATTAAATGACTTATAGATATTATATTAGTATACCTTTATAAAAAAGTCTCTGTTTTTAACGTGTTAAAAAAAATATATATAAAGAAAATGCACAATGGGTTTTTATTCATTATATAATATTTCACACAAATCTGAAGAATGAAAATCAATAACGGAAATAAAAATCCTTACACATATATTGGAAGAGTGTATAATCCGTAAACTGTTATCTAAAATTGCTTGATTTAAAGTAAGCCCTGGATAAGTTCTTGAGGCCTCACTAGGGCAGGTTGGATTAAGGAACAAGACTACATGGCTTTAGGTTTAAACTAGTGGCTGTTTACATCAATATACTCAAATTACTAACAGTTCAACAGATTTAAATACATAGGAAAACACCAACTTGCTATTCGAAACATTTATGTAATATAAACAAGAAATAATTAGCAAGTGAAATGATGATATAAAGTAATGACTTTAAATCTGTACGTAGAGAAATTTGAAGCTTGCTGTCTTGCCTATATTATTCATCAACTGCCTTTCTCTTATCTAGTAAGATCACCTCTATAGCCAATAAGGACACACTGATGGGAAAGGACAATGTCAATTGGTGGAACTTGTTCAAGTCAGAGAAACCAAGTACTTGGAACAATGTTACATTTTTTTTAGATTAGCACCTGGGCAATGGGGTTGATTTACTAAAACTGGGGAGTGCAAAATTTGGTGCAGCTGTGCATGGTAGCTAATCAACTTCTAACTTCAGCTTATTCAATTAAGCTTTACCAAAAATACTAGAAGCTGATTGGTTTCAATACAGAGCTGCACCAGACTTTGCACTCAACCCAAGTTTGTAAATGTAACTTGCAGTTCACTAAACAGTTGCAACGTTAGAAGCCATAATGCAAAACAGATTCAGAAAACAGTAGCTGAGTCTTTTGCAGAAGCTGCTTGCTATTAGGCTCTGGCGTAGCTGCCCCCACATATGTTATGACAGTGGAGGGCCTCACACCTGGCTGCAGATCACTTGCTCAGCTACCACTGCCTCATTAAGTGTGGTCTCCCTTAGCTGCTAAGGGAGAGAAGCCGAGTAGCTTATCTTCCCTGGGCATGTCCAGAAACCCAGAGAGTTGTAGAAAAGGGAGTTAAAGGGGCCTGTGCCTGCATCTCAGCATATTGAGCAGATGGGCACTTTGCTACAGTTCTTCATTTTTCTCTACAGCAAATTGTTCAGCATTTATACTTTCTGTATTCAGAGCTTCATTAAAAATACATATTGTTACACAGAAAAATGGCTAGTGATTCTTACAGCCATAGTGACAAGAGCAGCTAAGAATATGACCTGCTTCCTACCCCCAGCTATCACCGACACAGATTCAGACAGAGACAAGCGAGGGCAAGCTCATGCAGTTTGATAGCAGCAGCCTGACAGCAGCAAGGTTCTGCCAGAAATTACAGGGGGAAATCACATCTCTACAAGTTCCTAACCTACAGCAGGAGAATATCTGGTGACTAATGTGTTCTCTTGATGTGACCAGAGGAGAGCCTTTCACATCTGCTACATTACAATAAAATTTAAAATGTGCCTTTTCTAGCAATGAAGTATTACTAGATATAATTTAACTACAATTGAAAATGCCTTCACATCAGGATATTGAAACTTTACAAGAAGACCTGAATAAGATAATGGGATGGGCAACTACATGGCAAATGAGGTTTAATGTTAAAAAATATAAAGTAATGCACTAAGGGGCTAAAAATATAAATGCAAATTACTCACAACCTCTGTGGGATTCCAGGATAGAAAAAGATCTAGGGGTCCTAGTAGAAGACAGACTGAGCAATAGCATATATTGCTGCAGCAAGCAAAGCTAGCAGACTATTAGCACGCATTTAAAAGAGAATTTACTCCAGAGATAAAACTATAATCCTGACACTTTATTAAAAACTCTGGTTCAGCCACATCTGGAGTATGCTGTCCAATTCTGGTCACCAATCCTCAGGAAGGATGTGCTGGAACTCGAAAGAGTCCAGAGAAGGGCAACAAAATGAATAAGGGGGCTGGAGGACCTCAATTATGAGGAATGACTACAAGCACAAAACTTATTCTTCCTGGAGAGATGCTTGAGAGGAGATATGGTAGCAATATACAAATATCTCAAAAGAGATCCCAGCGTAGATAGGAAACTATTCAGTCTCAGGAAGTGTAAGAAGACACGGGGCCACACAATGAGATTGGAGAAGTGGTTTAACCTTAAGCTGCGCAGGGTTTTTTTCCACTGTCAGGGCAGTAAGGATGTGGAACTCTCTTCCACAATTGGTGGTGTCAGCAGGAAGTATTGATAGTTTCAAAAGACTCATGGACGTGCCTCTTAGTGAACACAACATACAGGAATATGGGAAATGATTACCGACATTGACACACATATACCTACACAGGTTAAACTGATCAGACTAGTGTCTTTATTCAACCATACCAACTATGAAATTATTAAACTATGAATTACAAGTTTTACAAAACAGCATCTTTACATGAATTAACGATTAATAGTGCATTTTCTTTCAAAATATGATTAAGAAATTATTTACCAAAGTGATGATATCCTGTGTTCACTTTAAAAATCCATTCATAGGGACAAGGGGTTACTAGTTTTTAATATCTGCTGCACATTATTGAGCATCCTAAAGGAGAGGTTTGGGGTCTATGATGAACTTATATATGTCACAGGGGAGAAAAAGTAAGTGTACTTCTGTGACCCAGAAGAAGTATAGCCAAAAAAGCTTTGGTCATACTTCTCTTTTAACCACTTGCTTACTGGGCACTTAAACACCCTTCCTGCCCAGACCAATGTTCAGCTTTCGGTGCTCTCACATTTTGAATGACAATTACTCAGTCATGCAATACTGTACCCAAATTAATTTTTTGTCCTTTTTTTCCCACAAATAGAGCTTTCTTTTGGTGGTATTTGATCACCTCTGGATTTTTTATTTTTTGCGCTATAAATGAAAAAAAAGACCGAAAATTTTGAAAAAAAACACATTTTTCTTTGTTTCTGTGATAAAATTTAGCAAATTATTAACTTTTCTTCATAAATTTTGGCCACAATTTATACTGCCACATATCTTTGGTAAAAATAACCCAAATTAGTGGATATTATTTGGTCTTTGTGAAAGTTACAGACTCTACAAACTGTGGTGCGAATCATACAAAATTGATCACATCTGATGTACTGGTGGCCGATCTCATTTCTTGTGACCCGAACAAGCCAGGAAAGTACAAATACCCCCCAAATGACCCCTTTTTTGAAAGTAGACATCCCAAGGTATTTAGTAAGAGGCATGGTGAGCTTTTTGATGTTGTCATTTTTTTCCCACAATTCTTTGCAAAATGAATTATTTTTTTATTTTTTATTTTTTTCCACAAAATTGTCATTGTAATTCTCTCACATGGAATGTGTATACCACAAATTACACCCCAAAATAAATTCTGCTACTCCTCCTGAGTATTACGATACCACATGTGTGGGACTTTTACACAGCCTGGCCACTTAGAGAGGCCAAACATGCAGGGAGCGCCATCACGTGTTCTAGGAGCATAAATTACACATCTAACTTGTTGACTACCTATTACACTTTTATAGGCCCTGGAGCACCAGGACAATGACACGTGACACTGACGTGGCACTGATGACAGGTGGCACTGATACGTGGCACTGATGACACGTGACACTGATGTGGCACTGGTGACAGATGGCCCTAGTATGGAGCACTGATGACACGTGACACTGATGACAGACGGCACTAATACGGGGCACTGATGACACGTGACACTGACAGATGGCACTAATATGTGACACTGGTGACAGATGGCACTAATACGTGGCACTGATGAGAGATGGCACCGACACGTGGCACTGATGACACGTGACACTGATGACAGATGGCACTGATACGTGGCATTGATGACAGATGGCACTGATACGTGGCATTGATGACACGTGACACTGATAACAGATGGCACGTGACACTGACAGGTGGCACTGATGACAGATGGCACTGATACGTGGCACTGATGACAGATGGCACTAATATGTGGCACTGATGACACTGATATGGCACTGATGACAGATGGCACTGACGTGGCACTGATGACAGATGGCACTTATACGTGGCACTGGGGACAGGTGGCACTGGCAGATGGCACTGGGGACAGGTGCACTGGGGATACAGATGGGGACAGATGGATGGGGACACAGATGGATGGGGACACAGATGGATGGGGACACAGATGGATGGGGACACAGATGGGGACACAGATGGATGGGGACACAGATGGGGACAGATGGATGGGGACACGGATGGGGACAGATGGATAGGGACACAGATGGATGGGGACACAGATGGATGGGGACACAGGTGGGGACACATGGATGGGGACACATGGATGGGGACAGATGGATGGGGACAGATGGATGGGGACACAGGTGGGGACAGATAGATGGGGACACAGGTGGGGACACATGGATGGGGACAAAGATGGGGACACATGGTTGGGGACACATGGATGGGGACAGATGGATGGGGACACAGGTGGGTACACAGGTGGGGACACAGGTGGGGACAGATGGATGGGGACACAGGTTGGGACACAGATGGGGACAGATGGGGGGACAGATCGCACATTTCGGTTTTTTTTTTTTTTTTTACGGCTGCTGCAGCCGTTGATCTCTCTCTCCCCACACGCTGACAGATGATCTCATATGTTTCCATATGAGATCATCTCTCATTGGACACGCCGATCTCGCTGTAAACGGCCGCTGTGTTTGGCCGTTTACAGCGATCTGTGACCGGCTGTGTCCGACGGACACGGCCAGCACAGAACTTCCCCGATGCACGCTCTCAGGAGCGCGCATTAGGGAAGTAAACAAGAGGACATCCAGTGACGTCCTCCCAGCAGAGAGTGTCCGCGCTGCAGCCGTCTTTCGGCTATAGCGCGGGCGCGAAGAGGTTAAGCAAGTAAGAAATATACATATACAAAACAAGTCTAGACTGGCATTTCCTTGCCTTAGGGCTTGTTCACACTTGACTACATTTCTAACGCTTAACAAACACTCCTATATCGTTAGTATGGACTTTAGACTCACTTTATTGAGCTTTAGTATAGGCATTAGACTGGCGTTTTACAAGCAATAATGACGAGTTAAAAATACTCCCCAAATGCCCTATGGGCAGTTTTGAAGCATTTGCTATTCCATTACAGTTAATTAACTAATCTTAACGCCCCGCAACAGCACCGCAACTGCCTGCCAGAGCATTTGCAAAGCATTACCATAGACTTGAATGGGAGGCATTGAAAGGCTTCAAATGCCCCCTGACTTGACATGAGGCTTCAATTTTGAAGCAATGCAGCGCTAACGCTTCATGTTTTGATAGTGTGAACAGCACTATGTGCTGTCCATTGTATATTTTGCATAGTCCTTTAAGAGACATTTTTAACGCCTCTCAAATACCTGCTTTTAATGCCAGTGTGAACTTAGCCTTAAACCCCCAAAACAGTGTCTAAATGGGACAACATTTTCAAATATTTATTTTAACTATTTAGTTGGGGAGATGCATGTATTTTAATCTTTAGAAGATTTCTATTCCAGGTCAAGAGTTACTAACAATCTATAACTGTTACTCTGATGGTATATTAATACTGTGTTCAGTCTAAACAGCTGTAACTACCCAACCCAATCTTCTGCCAATATGTATGAATATAATGTTCAGTATAAATAGCTATACCAACCTAAGCCAATCTTTCCTCAAGATGTATCAATATCCTCGTCAATATAAATAGCTATACCACCTCAAATACATCTTATGTCAAGATATATGAATACACCATTTAGTCTAAACAGCTATAAGTCTTGAATCAACACTATAAACCTATACCAACCCAGAGGACTGTAAACATTTCCCAAAGCTGGCCAAAAAATTCAAACAACAAATTAAATTATATAACTTATGTTTACTGAAACTAGTTCTAGCTTAGCTAGTAAAATGTATCTACACAAAGAAGAGATATGTGGCATTCTAAGCAAGCATGCAGAGTCTATTGCATCCTTGCGTTAATTGCTTGAATACTTACTGAAAATTAGGGTGGCACTACACTCTCTGTTGGAGTTTCAATTTAACTCATTATGTGGACAACAGAAACATGGGCACATACAAAGTGGGCAACAAAGCTCTTGGAAGACATGATTTTGCTGCTACAGAAAGGTAAGATATCAGTGGTTTACTGTTCAGCAGCTGTTCAATCCATCTGCAGTGAGGCAGCGGTAGGAGGCGGTGTGGTGTGCGATTCAGCACATCACACAGCTCCCTTTTAGTTCTTCTTTTTAAAATGAACTTTAATTGAAGTGCACAAAAGTGACACGTCATTCATGTCACAGTACAGCAGTGCAATGCGTTTAGCTGCTGTACAGCGACAATGTGATGCTAAAGATGGTTTGCACCTGAATGGAAGGGGTTCTGCTGTGCTGGGGGTGAAATATATGGGAAGGCTGGAGGAGTATTTCAACTAGAATTAAGGGGGAGGGAGAACTAGAATTCCATCGGGCAGACAGGTCAGTTAAGGGTCAGACATTAATGGAGGGTGGAATGGAGATAGATGGGAGGAGAGTTATGGCAGGTGACAAGAAAGTTTTCATGTTGCAATTATAGTGCCATTTGTACTACTAAACACGATATGAAAACCAACAGAGCAAAATGTAATAATGCCCTAAAGTGTTTGTTCACCAATGCCAGAAGTCTGCCAAGCAAAATAGGTGAGTTGGAAGCTCTGGTGCACGAGGAGAGCTATGATGTAATCGGTATTGCTGAAACGTGGCTTTATTCCTCACATGACTGGGCTATTAATATTCCTGGCTATGCACTCTTTCAGAGAGACAGGGTAAAAAGGAAAGGTGGCGGGGTCTGTCTCTATGTGAGAAGTGATCTCAAAGTGAGTGTGAAAGAGGACCTGGTTAATGGAGAGTGTGATGAGTCTGAATCATTATGGGTGGAACTGCATATAGATGTGCATAGTTTAAAGTTAATCATTGGAGTTTGTTATAGACCACCCAATGTTAATGAGGAGGTGGAGACTCAGCTCCTTGCACAGATGGAAAGGGCTGCAAGGGTTGGTACAGTGATAATAATGGGGGATTTTAACTACCCAGAAATTGACTGGAGTAATGGCACTGCTGGGACAGTTAAAGGGCAAAGATTTATAAACCTATTACAGGAAAATGTTATGGTCCAGTTTATTGAGGCCCCAACTAGGAATAATGCTCTGTTGGACCTGGTAATCTTAAACCATGCAGAGCTTATTACTAATGTTCATATAAAGGAACATCCTGGTAGCAGTGATCATAACATGATTTAATTTGTTGTTAGCTGTAAGCAAAAAACACATACGGGAAAGATAAAAACACTTAACTTCAAGAGAGCAAATTTTCCAAGGATGAGGGCTGCTCTCCGGAACTTAGACTGGGAGGGAATATTGGCATCAATGGGTACAGAACAGAAATGGGAATTCTTCAAAGTGACTGTTTGTGAACTCACTGCAAAGCAAATTCCCATGGGCAAAAAGTTTAAAAGGCTAAAAATAAAACCTAAGAAAAGAGCTTTTAAAAAATATAAAAATGAAGGCACACTTGTGTCGTTAAAATTTTACAAAGAATATAACAGAATATGTAAACAGGAAATCAAGGACGCAAAAACACAAAACGAACGACCGATTGCAAATATTGTAGGACAAACTCCCAAAAAATTCTTCAAATATATTAACCACTTCAGCCCCAGGAGGAATTTACCCCCTTCCTGACCAGAGCACTTTTTGCGATTCGCCACTGACAATTGCGCGGTCGTGCGACGTGGCTCCCAAACAAAATTGACGACCTTTTTTTCTCACAAATAGAGCTTTCTTTTGGTGGTATTTGATCACCCCTGCGGTTATTATTTTTTGCGCTATAAACATATGATCTTATGATTTTCCTGATCCAGGGAAAATCCGATTGCCTCTCTGGGATCAGGAAGGAATTTTTTCCCCTGCTGTAGCAAATTAGATCCTGCTTTTCAGGGTTTTTTTTCGCCTTCCTCTGGATCAACTGTGGGTATAGAATTGGGTATATGGGATTGAATAATATTTTTTTTGTTTTTTTTTTTTATTTATTTAGTTATTTATTTATTTTTTATGTTTGAACTAGATGGACTTGTGTCTTTTTTCAACCTGACTAACTATGTAACGATGATGCAACTATGTGATCTTGTCCAGTGCATTGTGATAAAATGCATTGTTTTCTGTGTACCCTAGCGGTGAGTGCCATTTTCCAGTGTGGAAAAGGGCCATTCACTGCATTAGTGTGAATTGTCCCTTTCTCTTCTATGAGGAGAAAATGATACATTGAGAGGAATTTACTAGGACTGGAGCAGACAGAATATAGAGCAACTGTGCAATGCAAACAATCCACTTCGAGATTTTACAGGGCTAAGCAGGGGCTAAGCGGCAACACGGATCTCTGCCTTCCCCTAGTCAAAGCACCTCCCCTACAGTTAGTAAGCACCACCTAGGCATACATTTAACTATTTGATCGCCACTGATGTTTACCCCTTCCCTGCCAGTGTATTAGTGTCACTGGTCCCCAAAAAGTGTCAGTTAGGTGTCCGATTCATCCACCGCAATATCGCAGTCCCACTATAAGTCACTGATTACTGCCATTACTAGGGGATCTCAAGTCTTCACAGAGCTTCACAGCTCTGAGCCCTGATTGGAGGGAAAGGACACCTCCCCCTTCACACAGTAGGAAGAACAAGCACAGATGTGAATATAAGTTACTGGCTGTGCTGCAGCTCCTTCCCCCTTCACCTTTAAAGTGGTTGTAAAGTCACATTTATTTATTACTTTGATTCTCCCTGTTCAGTACAGTGTGTGCCTTTTCCTAAAATTATATTGCTAAATACCTTCTTTGTAGAGCCCTGCTGTCCTGTCATGTGACCTCCCTCTGTTTCCCTTCCTGAGTGAGTACAGTGGGAGGGGCTAAGATTTCCCTCTGATAAATGCAAGCTGGCAGAGGGAGGTCGCATGTCAGCACAGCAGCGCTCTGCAAAGAAGGTATTTAGCATTATAATTTAAGGAAAACACGCAGACTGTAGTGAACAGAGAACTAAAACAGAGAGAATCAAAGTAATTAACCACTTCCCACCCAAGGTCGTCATATGACATCCTGGACTTTGAGTAGGAATATCTTAATAATGCCCGCAGCTACAGGCATCATTCAGATATCTTCTTTTTCAGACAGCGATTCCCTGCACTGTAAGAACAATCATAGTGCCTGTTTAGCTTCTTTATTGTTTTTACAGATGGTGGAAGGGGACTTTCCCCCCTCCGGTCGCCCTCTGGTGCTTCTATCACCGCTTTTGAGATCAGATGAGGGATCATAGGTCTAATAAACCCCAATCCCAGCACACTAAATTAGCACTGAACAACATCTTTTGTGATAGCAGTAAAGTTGAATAAAAAAATTGAAGACAATTTTTTAAAGCACCCCCATCCTCCCATGCTTGAATGCAATTGCACACGTAGGTGTAGCACACATATGCAAACAATAATAAACAGCGATTGCGCCTCACATGTGAGGTATCGCCACAAACAGTGTGGGAGCAATAATTCTAACACCAGAGCTCACATTTAACTATAAACTCCTAACTTGTAAAAGCTTTTAAAGCACCATCTATGGAGATTTTTCGGTATCATAGTTTTTGCCATTTCAAGGGCATATGAAATTTAAAAAATTAACATGTTTGGTATATTTAGTTGGTGAAACTTTTTCATAAAAACATTTTATTTGATAAACGGGCATTCAAATATCTTGTGACATAAAAAATGTAATCAGCTGCAATTTTATTCTCCTGGACTTTTGCTTTCAGAAAATATATAATGTTTGGGGGTTCTAAGTAATTTTCTAGAAAACAAAAATGCAGATTTTAACATATATGTGAAAAATGGCAAAATTGCCTTGAGCAGCTAGTGATTAAAATAAATATGTACTAGGATAAATGGGAGCTGCCATTGCTGACTTCCTTCTTAGAATACTGGTTACCTGGCTGTCTGGTTTTCAGTACTTTCACACTGACACATGCAGGTTAGAAAGTCAGAACTCCCGATCTGCATATTTGTCCTCAAAAAGGATTCAAACCATTGGTTCAGCTTGAAAGCCTGGCAAAAAAAAGTCAGCAATTGCAGCAGGCATTTTCACTTAGTACAGATTTCCTTGAAGGCAGACATTGAAGGGTAGCACAGTGACTAAATGGTTAGCATTTCTATCTAGCAGCACTAGGGTTATTGATTTAAATCCCAAACATGGCACTACCTGCACAGAACTTGTAAATTCTCCTTGTGCCTGTGTGGGTTACCACAAAGAGATGCGTGTAGGTCAATTGGCTCCAGTATAGTTTTCCCAGAAGTCTGCACTATGATACAAGTTACATTTCAGGAGTCATCTGCAATAGGAATTTCAGTTTTAGTAAGATACTCCCCAGGGGTTAAATAATTCTAAAGGGATGGCGATTCTGCAGCTTTTCTAATTAGCACACTGAGAGTGCAACAGGTGATTTTAATGAACCAGATCTTTCCCTTCAGATTCAGTCCGCAAAGGACAGGGTGAAACAAACAGCTATTTCTTCAGAGCAACAAAAGGTAGGAATCTGCAATAAAGGTTGTCAAAATCCCTGCAATGTACATTGATCACTCAAACGGATTTTTCTCCCAACAAAAGTGGGGTTACTCTTTACCTCTTCCTAGCTACAATCTGTATATAAATGTTCTAATGATACATTTTTCAAAATGCCCAAAAAAGGTACATGTAGTATTTTCATCAGCATAGCACACTGCACACATGTTGCCTTTTGTTGTGCTGTGCTGCAATGCAAGTGTATTGGGAATCAAGGGTATGGCAACGCACCAAAATGCGCATTACCATACATTGCAGTAACTCATATGTTACTTCAGTGTGACACTGTGCATTAGGTATTAAACTAAAAATACATTTATCTGAAATATATTAAAAATTTATGAAACAGTCTATTTTTAATGAGGGTTTAGCTCACAATCTCTATAGTTTCTCTTTCTTTCAGTTGGGTGGGATTTTCACTTAACAAACATATTTTTGGTAAATAATTAAAATGCTTTAATCCAATAAATGCTGTGTTGGATGCCTAGTAGTGACGACTACAACAAAGATGATATAGGATCATTTTAAATGCAAGGCTGAATGTAAGTTTATCAATTTAATCCATGTCGGTGATCTCTCCTAGGAACAAATCAAGTTGTTAATCTCATGGTTCCGCTTAACAAGATATATTGATGTCGCAATAAATGGAATACATTTAACCATTAATTCTTCCATTTTACATTAATAGACAGCTGCAAAAAAAGAACATGCTGTGGTGTGGAACAGTTAAATAACAGGGCTGCAAATCATTAGCCAAGGCTTTCCCTGAATTTCTTATACCCAGCAAAAATTAGGTAGAAAATTGTTGATACTTTGAATACAGGGTATTAGCAAATCACCTATCCTATCGTAACAGAAACTGCAAAGATAACAGAAATGGCGATAACCAGAACAAAAAAATAACCGGATAAACCAAACACACTAAAGAACAATAAAAATATTTTAATTGGTAAATGCCTTTGATTGTACAAAAAGTGAATGAGGTTGATTTACTAAGGGAAAAGAGACTGTTAAGCAATGTTCACTCAGCTTAATAAATACAATTGAGTTCTGCTCACTTTAATTAACGAATCATGTTCTAGCACACATCCTGTTTCTTGAATATTCTTCTTACATGATTATGCAAAGTGAACAGGTTATTATTCCCTTTGCTAAGTGGACAGCCTCTACTGCTTTAGTAAATCAACCCCAATGTGTCTACCAAGAATATGAGAATGCTAATTTGGCTGGCAGTCTCTGCCAGTCTCCCCCTATTTCTACAAACCACTTATGCATGCCATTTTGAGGCTACCGATTCTAAGTATGAATATTCCATCCATTGCCTAGCTCACTGTTCTACACTATAAATTGCCTTAGACACTGTGATTTGACTGTTATCAGACCTGCATGTAAACCCTTGCCCAAAATTAATACAATCCCGAATACAATTGCAAAGGAAAAATGTTATCACAATAATATTATCTTTCTCAATTAAAAAAAAAAATAATAATAAAACTGCAATCCTTGAGCAGTCCATTGTAATTTACCATGATGAACAAAATTAGCTTCAAAATGAATCTTGGCCTGCATCAAATATGCAAGCGCTCATCTTGGAATACCAGTGTATGCTTTTGGAGAACATTACGTACATTATAGAAAATCTAATGTTTTGTGATTTTTATGGCTAGAAGCTGTAAATGATGACTTTTACTCTGTATTGTACAGTAATTACTAGATAAACAGATCACATACTGCTATATGTTGTCTATCCTTGCATAAGATTAGCAAAAACCCTGCCAATTCTCCTCATTATAAATTATTCCTGACAGTTAATTGCGGAAAGCATAATGTAAAAGGAAAATGCAATAGCCAGTGCCTGCAACAGTGGATTTAAAAGCAAACATTGGAAAAGGAAAGAAAGTGAGGTCGCTTGGTGCCCTTAAAATATTTTACTGGGGGGGGGGTGTCAATAAACTAATGTGCCACTTTTCTGGTGTTAAATACTCTTATTAATGTGTTGCACCTAATTAAAAAAGAAAATCTGTGATAGTTTGGGTTCTGACAGCGACTCATGTACCAAATTCAGGTATTTTTTTTTCTCACTTCTACTTTGTGGTGCAACACCTGCACCAAATAAAAAATAAAATACCCAGTTTGTATTTTATGAAAGTGGAGGTACATACTGAGACAGATTTTGTGAAAGTGTCTAGCATGTGTACTGAAAGTGACCCAGCATGCGCCAAATTCAAGTACAAGTTCTAGAGAGGTACGTGAATTTGGTGCATGCTGCACCTCTTTTAGAATGTATGCGAGACACTTACACAAAATCTGTCTGCACCAGTCTTTATGAATTCCAGGGAATTTGCCTTACTTCAGTTATCCCTAATCCCTTACTCATTTGGGGGCAAGGGGAGGGTAAGCTACTAATCAAAGAATGCAGTGGATAGAATGTAAAATCGAGTGTTCCTGCTATCCAGCAATGCTGTTACATTGCCCTGGAGATATACAGGTTTGCTTAAAGTTTATCATATGCTGAAAATATAAAAAGAAAGACACAAAAGTACTTTGGCAATGACATCTTTGTCTTTTACAGAATCCAAATCAAGAAAACTAGACTAATAAGCTGTGTGTCAAAAGTTTACCGATGTGTGTCTGCAGTCTTAGTATAACAAACTGTATATATTCTAATGAGAATGTCACTCATTATTTCTACTGAAGTTCAACTTTGTAGACATTAGGTATTATTGACAATGTTTGCATGTTCATGGTGGCAACCTACTGAAAACAACTGCAGAATATGTTTGCTCTAAAGACAGAAATAATAAAATATAGTATAGTATTCGTAAGGGTAAAAAAAAAAAAAAAGGACTCATACAAGCACATTCAAGGATATTTAAAGCAGAATTTCATACACTAATCCTAATTTAGAGGATCTTATTTGTCCAAAATACAGTATACTTTAAAGTGACACTTTGATTTTTTTTTTCTTCATTTTAAAAGAGGAGGTCCAGCGTAACCTAAAATGTATGGTTCTATTTCTTGAAACCCTCCCTTTCCACATCTTCAATCTGGCCCCAGACCGCCCACCTCCCCCCTGACTTCCTGTTTTTGGGTGTCTCTTTTAGCTAGCCCACTGATAAAGAGACACCCATGCCTGTGTGCCCCAGGTTGGGTCCTGAGCTGAGCTGTATGTGTTCATAGACATACACAGCACATGGCAAGCCACATCCCTGCTCCCTCCTCAATGACCGCTGCAGCAACCTGTCACTCCACATACCCTCAGTAAGGCAGTTCAGGGGAAGCAGTACTGTGATACCTGGAACCATCAGTGAAGAATAGCAAATTAAGTGTTTGGGGACAGGGGAACTTACAAATGTACTGATTGAATTTTAACCTAAGGTGCAATTAGGGTCTAAAATTAAAAAATGCAAACAGGCAGGCTGTTTTTTTTGCAGAAGAGACATGCAATGTCTCTTCTGCAATAAAATAAACTTGCCTGCCTGGTCTCTACAATGTGCATGAGCAGATCAGTTTACATTCCAGCCCAATGCCTGTGTGCCAGAATGATTGAACTCCTGCACAGGAGGGACATCATCCTGGGCCAGCCAATCAAGAGGGCCGAAGACTGCCACCTAAAAGAATCCAGAGAATAAATGTTGGTGAGGGACTTTGCGGGCTTTAGTCAATTGAAGCAGAGGTAAGTATTTTGGACTTTAGTTCTGCTATAATGCTATGAATTCATGAAGGCAAACAATGCCTAGCATTTAGAGCTACTACCTTATTTATTTTTTTTTAGCTCTTGCAACATGTGAGCAGTTTAAATTCCTTTCCGCCATCCTGAAATAATCGTAATGGTATTTACCCAGCAAAAGGGTCCCTATAGGAAAAAAGGCTGCTGAAGCACCTATTCCTACGTCTTCTCGTTTTCCCCACTATGCTGATTTGACAATAGCATATTAATAGGGCCATTGCTGTGCTTCTTCCTCAAGCAAGCATGCTCAGTGTTGGACAGACAGATACTATTTAAATTACTGATTGGTTAAGATAGAGACTGGGTTAAATTGTGTTATTAAATATCTGCCTGGAGTCTGTTTTTTAATTTGCTTTGAACAACTAATTAATAGAAATACTGAAATATATGAACCATAATTGGCAGTACAAAACATGTTTAATAAAACTATAAATTTAGATTGCTGAGTTTATCTATCCCACTGCATTGCTCATATATTGAAAATTGTATAGTATTGATTTGTATAGAATGTAAAAATAAAAAAATACCATATATAATAAAGAGGTAAGCACAAAATATTTATAATCGAGGCATAATTAGTCCCATACCTTCACCTTATCTAGCTTAACCTCATCAAGTCACCTTTTCTGAATCTGTACACTCCAAATATTTTGTAAATCACATAAAGGTTAGTGTTACAGAGATAGTGAATATGAGGATTAGTATGAGGAACAGCTATACAGGAAGGGTTTTTATGATGGCTTACAGAAAGGGTTAGTGTGAGGGTTAGGTCAATAGGGAAAGATAAGCGAGGCTTAGGATACACAGAGTGATATAGTTTGGGTTAAAGTTACAGGAATGGTTAGTGTGAGGGTAACAGGGAGGGCAAGTGAGAAGGTTAGAGTAACGGGGAGCAATAAAGTGTGAGTTAGGGTTACAGGGAAGGTTGGTATTAGGTTTACAGGGAGGGCTAATGTAAAAGTTAGGTCAACAGAGAGTGTGTGTGAGGGTTAGGATTACAGGAAGGATAGGTATGGCGATTATAAGGGAGTGTTAGCGTAAAGGATAGGGTTACTGGAGAGGTTAACATTAAAGCAGAACTTCACTCTCTCAATCAACATTGACTATTTTTAATCCTTATGCTACTAACATTAGTAAATCGATAGGAAGGTATATCATATTTACTTGTTTTAAACTTTTTTTTTACTATTCTTCAGTTACTTCCTGGTTTCCAGGCCTAGGCATATTATGTCATACATTCCAGGAGGAAGAGTTTTCCCAGGTAAGAACACCCTCCTGCCTGCATGCCTGAGCTAAGAGCAGATGGATCCCAGGAAGTAAATGATACATGAATCATCTGCCCTTACTCAAGATGGCCACGACCAGAAATGCTACAGGTTTGTTTTTCAAAGCGATTTCTCATTTAAAAAAAGCATGGCGAAATGGATGAATGGGAGAGTTTGTTTTGAATATTACAAATTAGTTAAATAGTGTTTTTGGTCTGTGGTGCTCAGATGCAATGTAGTTCCACATTAGGGTTACAGGGAGTATGGTAAGGATAGGGTTAGTGTGGGAAATATCTCAGGAAAATGCATCACTTTGTGTTGGGTGCTCTGTGCTGGTAATAATATATCTGTATACTCTACACTGACAATGCTTTATATTTTACACCAATATTGATAGCAGCACAAGTGTTGTGAACTAGTAAAAGACAAATTTATTCTAAATGTGGAGTGAAAAAAGATTAGAATTACTCATAACTTATCTTGAACTTCTGACATGGAGTGTGCATGGATTGGCTACATTAGTCTGTCAAATATATTTTTAAGTCCACTCTGACCCTGGTCATGTCAAATTACTTTCAATTAAATATACATTGTCATTGATGAAAACCATTTCAAATTAAATAACTAAGTTACATTAAGCATATAAAAACCAAGCTATTGGGTATCAGCACCACATCCCCAAAATAATCATTATTTAGACAAAAAGAAGGGTATATAGGATTTTATTGGTGCTAATATCTACACCCCAAGGAAAGATTCAGAACACGTATATAAAAACATCAATTTTATTAAAACAAAGTGATATTAAAATGTATAGGGGCATAAACTCCAAAAAACATTTCATATACGGTACACAATAACATTGGTACATCAGTACAGCAACCCCTGATACCTCCCTACCTATGGAATTGTCTGAAATACACAGTATACATTGATTATTGCATAATTGGTTATATCATGGCACACGTCATAACCATGATAGGAAAAAGAAAATACCACACGATAGTATACATAACAAAACAGGAACATACCACTTAAGTCAAATTTAATAATGCAGTGACAATTACTGACAAAGACCATCCCCAGTTGGGGGTATTCTTTCTACTGGAGGAGACCCCAATAAGTGGGGGTTAAAAAATAGGGGGTTATTTTTGGTTTGCTTGGCTCTTTTGGACTTTGGGGTATTGTTTAAGTTTTTTTCATTTTGTAGGCTTAACAAATAGTAGGGACCACTGGCTAACTCTCCCCCCCCTGAAGCTACCTCCATGGTCCTGTGCCAGGTTGGTTGACTGGTGGTCCTTCTTTCCATCTTTCCCCTCACCTCCTCCGGCAGAAAGAATACCCCCAACTGGAAATGGTCTTTGTAGGTCATTGTAGGTCAACATGACTTGTTGCATTGGCTTAAAGTGGTTGTAAAGGCTGACGGTCATTCTATGCATGAAGGTAAAAACCTTCAGTTTTCAGCTCCCCCCTCAGCCCCCCTAATAGTTACCTAAGCCCGATCTCGATCCAGCGATGTGCATGAAACCCGAGGCCCGGGTCTCCCCCTCCTGATGCAACAGCAGGAACCATTGGCTCCTGCTGCTATCAATCACTGCCAGTGGGGTGGGAGTGGGGGCAGGGCTGAGCCGTGCTCTGTGTGTATTATGGATGCAGAGAGCCAGCTCGGGAATGAGCATGCATGAGTCCCCCACAGCAAGCGGCCCAGAGCGCCAGCAGGGCAACCGAGAAGAGGAGAATCAGGGCTTCTCTATGCAAAACTACTTCACAGATCAGGCAAGTACAGTATGACATGTTTGTTTTTGTTTGTTTTTTTAAATACATTTTTTTAAGTGGTATGTTCTTGTTTTGTTATATGTATACTATCATGTGGTATTTTCTCTCATCAGTTGTACTCAGCTTCCCCCCCCCCCCCATGAACCCCTGAAGAATCTACCCTGTGAAACACGTTGGGACTTGAGTACCTCTCTTCATGGTTACGCCATGTGAAATTATGTAACAATTTTTGCTGTAATCAATCTATACCGTGTATTTCAGACAATTCCATAATAGGGAGGTATTAGGGGCTGCTGTACTGATGTAACAATGTTATTGGGTATATGAAAAGTTTTCATGGGGTGTATTCCTCTATACATTTTAATATGACTTTGTTATAATCAAATTTATGTTTTTATACACGTGTTCTGAATTTTTCTTGAGGGTGTAGATATTAGCACCAATAAAATCCCACATACCATTATTTTTGTCTACATTAACCGCTTGTCGACCGCCGCACACAGATGTACGTTGGCACAATGGCACAGGCAGGCAAATGGGCGTACAGGTACGTCCCTTTAAATTTGCCACCTTTCGGGCACGCATGCCTGCTGCACACTGTGGGAGCATGATGTTCTCCGGCAGCCAGCGATTGCAGTGTGGAGAGGTAGAACAGGGAAGTGCCTATGTAAACAAGGCATTTCTCCGTTTTGTCTCGTGTCATGACAGAAATCCACTGCTCCCTGTTATCGGGAGCAGTGATTGCTGTCGTGTCCTAGGTAGCCCCTCCCCCCACAGTTAGAATCACTCCCTAGGACACATTTAACCCCTTCGTTGCCCCTTAGTGGTTAACCCCTTTTCTGCCAGTGTCATTTACACAGTAATCAGTGCATTTTTATAGCACTGATCACATTATAAATGACAATGGTCCCAAAATAGTGTCAAAAGTGTCTGATGTGTCCGCCATAATGTTGCAGTCCCGATAAAAATCGCAGATCGCCGCCATTACTAATAAAAAAATTATAAAAAAATGCTATAAAACTATCCCCTATTTTGTAGACTCTATAACTGTTGCGCAAACCAATCAATATACGCTTATTGCGTTTTTTTTTTTTATGTAGAAGAATACATATTGGCCTAAACTGAGGAAAACATTTTTTTTTTTCAAAATTCTTTATAGCGCAGAAAATAAAAACTGCAGAGGGGATCAAATATCTCAGGAAACTATCCCCTATTTTGTAGACTCTATAACTGTTGCGCAAACCAATCAATATACGCTTATTGCGTTTTTTTTTTATGTAGAAGAATACATATTGGCCTAAACTGAGGAAAACATTTTTTTTTTTCAAAATTCTTTATAGCGCAGAAAATAAAAACCGCAGAGGGGATCAAATACCACCAAAAGAAAGCTCTATTTGTGGGAAAAAAAAAATGTCAATTTTGTTTGGGTACAACATCCACGACCGCACAATTGTCAGTTAAAGCGATGCCAAATCGCAAAAAGTGCTTTGGTCAGGAAGGGGGTAAAATATTCCGGGGCTGGTTAAGTGGTTAAGCAAATATTTGCAAAGGAATAGTATAATTAACTTATTTCCATTACTTTTTTCTAAATGATGCCTATGCTCTAATTTAAAATGACAGTCTTGTCATACAAGTAAACCAAATAATACATTTAAAATTGCAGTAGAAATGGTATCAGCGCTGGTCTAAAATCTCTATAGTTGTAATACCTGTTCTGGTTTGATGGGTTCTGTAGTTGTGAAGATGTCCGTGTAATGTTGCCTCTCAAACACTCGATCCAACACTTCTAGCTGCTGCTGAGTGAAGAGATCCCCTCTCATCTGTTTCCGAAGGAAATCCCTTCCCGGAAGTGAATGGCCATTTGGTATAGGTGAGTCTTGAATACCTTTAAACAAAGAATGTTTATGTGAAACTACAACACTAGGAGATATAGCAAACAAATGGCAAATAGAAAATAAGATTAGTAAACGAACCAGGAATTTCTCTTGAATAAAGTATTCTCCTACTATTCGCATACATATTCCCTTTGTGTTCCTAATTATTGGCACAAATGTATTTCTATCTCTGAGAGATATGTCTTCAAAGTTTAGCTGTTTATTTACAGCAGGAAGATTATGAGCTCCACTGGAGTCCTCAAGTGATGTAACTATGACCAGCATACAGGCCATATAACCAGGCAACTGAATTTTTGCTATTGACAATATTTTGCATTTGTTTTTGTTTTTTCCTTTTTCATTAACAAGATCCCTCAAAAATCATGACATTGTTGTAATTAGAGCTTCTATTCTATCTGTGTGTACACTGGCATGTACATACAGAGATACAATAAGTACTACATACAAGACATAATATATAAGCATACAACCTAAAACAAAAATATTGAGTGATCCTAGCATATGCGGTAAAAGAAAATATCAATAAATTGAACTGAACGGTAAAGAAAGGAATTTATTGAAATATATGTTTACACTACTTCTGTAAAGCCATGGTCTTTTCTAATACTCCACTGGTTTTTCTTACTTTTATCTTCCCCTTACCTAAGTGCGTGGGAAGCAAACATAGATTTACTGAGCTGGTATAATTCATACACCCTGTGACATATCTACCCACTTCTTCACAAGATTTAAATCACCATGGAAAATTCACTTACTTTGGCGTATGATACATTTTGACAAATTATTTATGCACATCTTTTGTGGTTTTACATCATTTTAGAATGACAGAAATGAAATGTGCGTACTTTAGACAGTTTCACTTCTCCTGTTCTGAACAGCACAAGGGATTATTGTTAATTCTGTCAAGATCTTTTGTGATAGGGGATTCCCTCTAGAATAACAAGCAACTATTTTTGTACAATCATTTGAATTTTTTTTTTTTTTATCTTATTTTGGGAAAAAAATTAGGGTGGATTATATTCTAATAGCTAAGTACTAATAAATATCTCTCAAAATGTAAAGCCCTTATTAAAAAAAAGCAAATAAATGACCACTAAAATGTATTTATAAGTAATACAAATACATAAATAAAGAATGACAAATCCCCAAATTACATTTTGAAACTGTTTAAAACAAACCTTCATATAAAAATGATAAACACCCAGATATATGAAATTGTTTCCCTGGCTGGATATAGACTCAAGCCTATAAAGTGCATTAGTAATCTATCAGTTATATACCTTGTAAAATATTCTATCCCAGAATCTACACACAGATGGAGTATTAATATATCAAGAAGATAAAAAGGCAACACCTAAGAGTGATCATAACTGTATTTTAAGTGCTCTTCAAAGCATTAGTGGATATATTCACAGTCACTGATCAAGAACTCATAGATAAAGTAGGTTATTAAAGGAGAACCCTTAAAATAAAGTATAGATATGACTGAGAATGAACAAGGAAGACCAAAAACAGCAAGGTAAAAAATTGTGAACAAGAATAACAAAAAATGGAATTATAAGGTGAAGGATAATCTGGCAACAAGTTGACAAAGCATGTACAAAAACTGTATACCAACATGCTCAGCTTAGAGGTGAATCTAGCCAAGCCACATTGGCAGTCAGGGAAGCATTGTAACCTTAGAGTCAAGTGACACATTTTACATGTCCAAAAGTATTATAAGCACTAAGCAATTTCTTTTAAAATGCAGATTATATATAATGTAACTGGTACTGTAAATGCTAAGGTTATGTATTACTTTAGCTGTTGCTGTCCCCATTGGAAGGTGTACCTTCAGCTCCTTCTCCTGGATCATTTTTAACAGTAAAAACAGACATTCTAATCTTTTCTGACTCTATCTACACCTATAAATAAAATGTTTTTCCTTTTTTATACACTTTAAAAGGGAGGGCTACAGGGACATCATAAATATATCACATGACATCTCATATATACTACAGTGAACAATACATGCATTTGATGAATTTAGTTGTCTTTGGGAGGTTCTGAAAGCAATCAAGTACTGAAGATTTTCTAAGAAATTCACTAGGTAGAACTTGTTTTCTAACATTTCATTTGCTTATACTGTATTTTGCCTTTCCTATCTCTCCTTCCCTTCAACATGCTAATGAAATTCCTAAACAAAACCTATTTTAGGTCCACCGATGTCATCATTGAATCTCTGTGCGTCTCTATGCAATGCAGGCAGATTATAGCTGATGTGAGGGGCTTGCAAGGTGCTGTAAATAGCATTCTGAAAACATCACAACATCCCTTCCAAGGAGTTATGCAAATATGAATATGAGAGGCTTTCAGTCTGGAGGGATGGGCATTCCTAGGCAGGATGTATTTGTATGCAGACTGTCATAGATATTGCACACATGTGATGCTGAGTCTCCATAATTGAAAGAACTAAAATCCAATGCATGAAAGGGGTGGGTCAGGGACAGTAAGGACAGGGAGGAAAGAGCTAGCTAAATACTCGATGACCTCCAGATAGGAAATTATTTGGACTCCGATTAGCTGCAGCTTTTAAGGCACATTGTGAGAATCCCAAGGTTTGCATTAAAATCAGAGTAAGCTATTTCAGTACAGGAGGGGAGCCTATGCAACTGTGCAAGACTGAAGGTAGCCTTAGTCTTGTAGAACTTTAAAAAACAGTTGAGGATTTTTGCTGCAATTCCCATTTGTTCCAACCAGGCCTCACAGGATGAGCAGTTGGGCTCTAAGCCTGAGGCCCGTGCTTTGTAAAGGATGCTCAAGTACAAATGCTGTGCAACCCAGTCACCTATCCACCGTGAGAAGCCATCGGTTATTGTGAATGATTACTGCATACAAATCAGAGCTCAGGCTCACGTGACATGTCATACAGAAGACACCATTTGCCATTCCAGATTGGGGGTGGGGGAGTGCACTCATTTTATAAAATGAGTGCATAGCACATCCAATGTCTGCAGTTGGGTGTATTATAGAAATGGTTTGGGTGGGTTCAGAGTACTGTCACCCTGCTGCTACTTATCCCTAGACTAAGTCTAGAAATTTGCATTTATCATTGCAACTTAACCACTTGCCGACCGCCCCATGTAGATATACGTCGGCAGAATGGCACGTACAGGCAGAACCACGTACCTGTACGTGCCATTCTTTAGGCGGTTGGGGGGTCCGATCGGACCCCCCTCCGCCGGCGGGGACGGTCGGCATCGCTTCAGGAGCGATCCGGGACGAGGGGACGGCCAGTGGTTTCTGGCCACCCCCTCGCGATCGCTCCTGGCGAATGAAAAGCTTCCCCTTCCTGTCTATTGTATAGACAGGAAGGCGGAAGTGATGTCACGCTCGGTGCGCCGGTCTATGTGACCGGAGACGCCGAGCGGCGAACATGTTAAGGTTAGTGCACAACAGTACACTGACACCAGTACAGTTAGGCACACAAAACACCCCCCTGTCACCCCCTGATCACCCCCCAGATCACCCCCTCCCCCCCCAGTCACAGTGTCACTAATTTCAGTGATCATTTATTTACTGATCACTGCATTTAGTGTCAGTGTGACTGTAATAACTGTCAGGTCAGTTAGTTTTAGGTCCTAGGTAGCCCCCTACCCCCCCCTAATAAAGGTTTAACCCCCTGATTGCCCCTAGTTAACCCCTTCACCCCCTTTTGCCAGTGTCACTAAGCGATCGTTTTTCTGATCGCTGCATTGTGTCGCTAGGTAACCATTTTTTTTTTATTTTAACCGCCATGTTTTATATAGGTTCATAAATAGTTTTATAGGTCAGGTACCCCCATATTACAACCTAAATAAAGGTTTTAACCCCCTGATTGCCCCTAGAGTTAACCCTTTCACCAGTAATCACCGTATAACTGTCACTGGTGACGCTGGTTAGCCAGTTAGTTATTTCGTTATTTAGGTTCCCCGTCAGGTTTTTATATAGCGTCAGGTACCCCCATATATTACCTAATAAAGGTTTAACCCCCTGATTGCCCCTAGTTAACCCTTTCACCCCCTTTTGCCAGTGTCACTAAGCGATCGTTTTTCTGATCGCTGCATTAGTGTCGCTAGGTAACCAGTTTTTTTTTTAGGTTAACCGCCATGTTTATATAGGTTCATAAATAGGTTTATAGGTCAGGTACCCCCATATTACAACCTAAATAAAGGTTTTAACCCCCTGATTGCCCCTAGAGTTAACCCTTTCACCAGTGATCACCGTATAAAATGTCACTGGTGACGCTGGTTAGCCAGTTAGTTATTTCGTTATTTAGGTTCCCCGTCAGGTTTTTATATAGCGTCAGGTACCCCCATATATTACCTAATAAAGGTTTAACCCCCTGATTGCCCCTAGTTAACCCTTTCACCCCCTTTTGCCAGTGTCACTAAGCGATCGTTTTTCTGATCCCTGCATTAGTGTCGCTAGGTAACCAGTTTTTTTTTGTATTACTGTTACGGGTGACGCTGGTTAGTTAGCTTGTTTTTTATACTGTCAGGGCACCCGCCATTTATTACCCAATAACGGTTTAACCCCCTGATCGCCCGGCGGGTGATATCAATTAGGTTTTAGGGTCAAATAAGGTCTGCGTCGCCCCAGGTTAGTGCCAGTACCGCAAACACCCACGCGCAAAGCATACACCTCCCTTAGTGGTATAGTATCTGAACAGATCAATATCTGATCTGATCAGATCTATACTAGCGTCCCAGCAGTTTAGGGTTCCAAAAAAATGCATTGTTAGCGGGATCAGCCCAGATACCTGCTAGCACCTGCGTTTTCCCCCTCCGCCCAGCCCAGCCCACCCAAGTGCAGTATCGATCGATCACTGTCACTTACAAAACACTAAGCACACATAACTGCAGTGTTCGCAGAGTCAGGCCTGATCCCTGCGATCGCTAACATTTTTTTTGTGGTAGCGTTTTGATTCAGTCGCTAACAGTCAGGAGCTTTTTTACCTGTGAATCTCAAAAAAATAAA
The DNA here is from genome assembly GCA_028564925.1 of Lithobates sylvaticus. Taxonomy (NCBI): domain Eukaryota; kingdom Metazoa; phylum Chordata; class Amphibia; order Anura; family Ranidae; genus Lithobates; species Lithobates sylvaticus. The sequence continues at coordinate 377,481,532 of CM053026.1, read as the reverse complement.
AAAAACAAAAATAGTTGTCGTTTTATTGTTCTCTCTCTCTCTCTATTGTTGCTCTTTTTTTACTCCATTCTATTCTGCAATGTTTTATTATGTTTTATCATGTTTTATCATGCTTGCTTTTCAGGTATGTAATTTTGTTTACTGTGTTTTAGTGTTAAGCATTTTTTTGTTTTCAGGTGCGCCATTCAGTTGCAGCGCGGATTTATTTATCTTGACAGCAACAGCGTTTGCTCCCACGATACATAAAGCCGCGACTCCAACGCTGTAGGAGGTGATTTCACCACCACAGTTAAAAAAAAGAGCATATGTGCCGAAGCATGGGGGCAGCAGGGGGGGCGGAGGAGCGATTGGCTCCTAATGCCACGTACATACGGTCGAAATTCCGACCGTGTGTACACGGCATAACTTTTGCAGGAGGATGCCCCCATGCATCGGCATATATAAATGGTGCATGTATGCCCATCATTAGAAGTGGGTGGATGAAGGGAGGTATTCTAATGGTGGGCATACCCACCAATCAATCTCTTTTTTTCGTTCAGCCAAGAGGCTGCATGAAAAAAAAAAAGATTACAATATATGTCCAGTATGTTGCTGGACTTTGAATGGTTATACCAGAATGATGCCTACAGGTTTAGGTATCATCTTGGTATCATTTTTTTCAGCCAGTGATCGGCTTTCATGTAAAAGCAATTCTAGCGGGTAATTAGCCTCTAGACTGCTTTTACAAGCAGTAGGAGGGAATGTCCCCCCTCCCGGATATAAACCGCGCCATTGGGAAATTGGGAAAGCATTTTATCACACCAATCTTGGTGTGGTCAGATGCTTTGAGGGCAGAGGAAAGATCTAGGGTCTAATAGACCCCAATTTTTTCAAAAAAAGAGTACCTGTCACTGCCTATTGCTATCATAGGGGATATTTACATTCCCTGAGATAACAATAAAAATCATAACAAAGAAAAAAAATGGAAGGAACAGTTTAAAAATAGAATAAAAAAGCTAAATAAATAAAAAAAAAACTAAAAAAAAAAAAAAAAAAAAAAGCACCCCTGCCCCCCCTTCTCTTGCGCAAAGGCGTACACAAGCGTTGGTCTGGCGTCATATGTAAACAGCAATTGCAGCATGCATGTGAGGTATCACCGCGAAGGTCAGATCGAGGGCAGTAATTTTAGCAGTAGACCTCCTCCGTGAATCTAATGTGGTATCATGTAAAGGCTTTTAAAGGCTTTTAAAAATGTATGTAGTTTGTCGCCACTGCGTGTTTGTGCGCAATTTTAAAGCATGTCGTGTTTGGTATCCATGTACTCGGCCTAAGATCATATTTTTTATTTCATCAAAAATTTGAGCAATATAGTGTGTTTTAGTGCATTAAAATAAAAAAAAGTGTATTTTTTCCACAAAAAATGCGTTTGAAAAATCGCTGCGCAAATACTGTGTGGAAAAAAAAAATGCAACACCCACCATTTTAATCTGTAGGGCCTTTGCTTTAACAATATATATAGTGTTTGGGGGTTCAACGTAATTTTCTTGCAAAAAAAAAATATTTTTCATGTAAACAAAAAGTGTCAGAAAGGGCTTTGTCTTCAAGTGGTTAGAAGAGTGGGTGACGTGTGACATAGGCTTCTAAATGTTGTGCATAAAATGCCAGGACAGTTCAAACCCCCCCCAAATGACCCCATTTTGGAAAGTAGACACCCCAAGCTATTTGCTGAGAGCAATGTTGAGCCCATTAAATATTTTTTTTTTTTTGTCCCAAGAGATTGAATAATGAAAAAAAAAAAATATATATATATTTTTTTTTACAAAAAGTTGTCACTAAATGATATATTGCTCAAACATGTCATGGGCATATGTGGAAATACACCCCAAAATACATTCTGTTGCTTCTCCTGAGTACGGGGATACCACATGTGTGGGACTTTTTGGGAGCCTAGCTGCGTACGGAACCCCAAAAACCAAGCACCGCCTTCAGGCTTTCTAAGGGAGTAATTTTTTTATTTCACTTCTCACTGCCAATCACAGTTTCGGAGGCCATGGAATGCCCAGATGGCATAAAACCCCCCAAAATGACCCCATTTTGGAAAGTAGACACCCCAAGCTATTTGCTGAGAGGTATTGTGAGTATTTTGCAGATGTCGCTTTTTGTCACAAAGTTTTGAAAATTGAAAAAAGAAAAAAAAAAAAATTTTTTTTCTTTACTTTCTTCATTTTCAAAAACAAATGAGAGCTGTAAAATACTCACCATGCCTCTCAACAAATAGCTTGGGGTGTCTACTTTCCAAAATGGGGTCATTTGGGGGGGTTTTGTGCTATTTTGGCATTTTATGGCCTTCGAAACTGTGATAGGTAGTGAGGAGTGAAATCAAAAATTTGCACCCTTAGAAATCCTGAAGGCGGTGCTTGGGTTTCGGGGCCCCGTACGCGGCTAGGCTCCCAAAAAGTCCCACACATGTGGTATCCCCATACTCAGGAGAAGCAGCAAAATGTATTTTGGGGTGCAATTCCACATATAACTATGGCATGTGTGAGCAATATATCATTTAGTGACAACTTTTTGAAGAAAAAAAAAATTATTTTTTATTTTTGTCTTTATTCAATCACTTGGGACTAAAAAAAAAAATATTCAATGGGCTCAACATGCCTCTCAGCAAATAGCTTGGGGTGTCTACTTTCCAAAATGGGGTCATTTGGGGGGGTTTTGTACTTCTCTGCCATTTTAGCACCTCAAGAAATGAAATAGGCAGTCATAAATTAAAAGCGGTGTAAATTCCAGAAAATGTACTCTAGTTTGTAGACGCTATAACTTTTGCGCAAACCAATAAATATACGCTTATTGGCATTTTTTTTACTAAAGACATGTGGCTGAATACATTTTGGCCCAAATGTTTGACTAAAATTGAGTTTATTAGATTTTTTTTATAACAAAAAGTAGAAAATCTCTTTTTTTTTCAAAATTTTCGCTCTTTTTCCGTTTATATCGCAAAAAATAAAAATCACAGAGGCAATCAAATACCATCAAAAGAAAGCTCTATTTGTGGGAAGAAAAGGACGCAAATTTCGTTTCGTTACAAAATTGCATGACCGCGCAATTACCAGTTAAAGTAGTGCAGTGCGAAATTGAAAAAAGACCTCTGGTCCTTAAGCTGACAATTGGTCCGGGGCTGAAGTGGTTAATTAGGGTGGGTTTTGCTGCAATTTCTGCAGAAATAATATCAAACACTGTAAATATTATAGTGTTGGCCAGCAATATAAAGCAGGCTTTTTTAAAGACAAAATTAGCTTTAGGACAGCTACTGTATTATAATAGAAAATGGAATTGAATAGCTTTCTAAAATAGAAAAGAATAAAAAGTAATAAGTACAATAAATCTTCTCTAAGAATTTTTTTTTTTAGTTGTGTAAATAATACCACAGTAGTACCGTATGTGTGGTTTTTAGGCCAGCTGATACTTTTGTAGTAACTTAAACTTCTTACAGCCATGCTTAATTCATGAAAAACAGAAATGGAAGGCGTGCACACCTAGTTCATTACCAGAGATAATTTAATAACAAACTTTTGTATAAAAGTGAGTACTCACAAAATGCAACTGACAAAAGGCCATAAACACAGTGCTTGCACATGCACAGAACACACGGTACAGCTAACGTGCTTTGGGGGCACACCCCCTTCCTCAGAGCTAGGCTAATCTCGTACACCATGGGCAAGCGCTTTTATAGGGAATGGTAGAATTGAAAATAGTGAGTCAAAAAGAGCCACACCCTCAGAGGAGCATGAAAACAAAAAAAAATTATAAATAAATAAAAAAGGGAACCAGCGCAGTGCCATGAATGAGCAAAGATAGATGGAAGGAAAAAATCTTTCTAAGAAATGTTTTCTAAAATTATATTAAAGAATTATATTAAACAAATTAAAAAATAACAAAAAATTCTCTGACAAAACTGGACCACCAAAAAAGATATAATAAATTAATGATTTTTTCTTTTATATATTTCTGAAAAAAAATTAAAATAAAATTTTAAATTAAAATGAAAATAAAAATGAAAATTCTTCTTTTTTTTTATTGCAATGAATCTTGCACAACGATGATAAAGATTCCCAAATGTGTAGCAATTAATGAAAAGCACTGAGCCCTGGAGTACGTGAAAGCCAACCCTCGAATAAAATCTATAAAGGTTTGTTGCTATAGTAATTGGTAATTAATAGCAACTAGTCATTAAGAACAATGGTAGATTCAAGTAAATATTGTAATAATATATAAATATGAATATGAAAATTTCAATAAAAATTAAAATGTACACAAATACTTGGATGAGAAAAAAAAAAGAAACCAAACCAAAAGAGACAGGACATATTTGTATAATGAGCTCCTGGAGGGACACCAACATGAAGGCAAAAAACACAAAACGGATAAAAACAAAAGGGGGAAGAGGATCACATGAGAGTCTGAACATCCAACCCCAAATTCAGGCCCCTAGGCGATAAGGCTCCTAAACGACGTATCAAAAAGTTTTCCCTTCCCTGCTAGTATCGGAATCCTCACCCATAACTTCCAAGCCAAGTAGCCTATGACCAGATGGATTATGATCATGTTGATGCAAAAAATGTAATGGTAGTGAATGGTTATCGACACTTTTGAGTATATGCCTTTTATGCTCCCCAAACCATGTGCATAAAGCCCGGATGGGTGGCCCACATAAAGAAGGCCACAGGGGCATATCAGGCAATATACTACAAATTGTGAACCACAATTGATGAATTGCTGAATGGCATTGGTTTGGCCATCACTACCTGTAACCTCCTTCTTCCTATGCCACATGTATTGGCATGCTCCACAGTTGGGTACACCACACTTAAAGCTACCCTATTGGTCAAATAAAATGCTCCAACATTGGTTGGCCACAGTTTTGGGTTTACAGACTCTGCTTGGAGCAATATGTCCCCTTAAGTTCTTGGGTCTAAGGAAAATGACATTCGGGTATTCTGGAATAACATTGGTCAAACAAGGATCTCGATGGAGAATACCCCAATATTTTTCTATGATCCGCTTAATAGGGAAGGCCTTGTTTGTGTACCGAGTGTTAAAAGTCACATCAGAATGGCTGCAAGTATCAGTATTTTCCTTGACTGAGCCATTCCCATCATATTTGGTATGCCCCACTTCATGCTGGGAATTCACCTTCCCGGCGAACTCAGGGTATTTTAGCCTATATTTGGTGTGTGCATGTTTAATGGTGGCCGGATAATAGCCCTTTTCCAAAAATGTTTTACTCAGTACACTACTCTGTTCATAATAATCGTTTAGAGGAGAGCAGGTCCTTTGGAGCCGACAAAACTGACCAATAGGTACGTTTTTGATCCATCAGGGGGTGGTGATTGCTGCAGGCATGATGGTTTGAATTACTTGCTGATGGTTTGAAATGGGTATGATAAAAAATACACGATTCATCATTCACCATCAGTTCAAGATCTAAAAATACCAACTTCTGGCTATCAAGCGCATGGGTAAATTCAATCGCAAAGGAATTATTCGGACAATGGGCCAAGAATGCTTCCAACTGGCTATCATCCCCAGCCCAAAAGATCAGGATATCATTAATATAGTGAGCATAAAGGACCAGGTTCATCCAAAGGGATTATTGGACCCATAAAGAGGTTGGCATAACTTGGGGCAAACCTGGCCCCCAAAGCTTTGCCCTTGGTTTGTCTGTAATACACATCCTGAAACACAAAGTAATTGTGTGTGAGGGTTTATTCGATGGAACGCACGATGAAGGAAGCTTGCCTGGGATGTAGATGATTTTCACGAGCCAAAAAATACTGTACAGTCTGTAGTCCAAATTGATGCTGTATAGACATGTACAACGAGGCCATGTCCAGTGACAGCCAATGATAACCTGTTTGCCAGGGATAGTGGGACAAAATATCCAACAAATGCCCTGAATTGCAAACATACGATGAATGCTGGACCACCAAATCTTGGAGAAAATTATCAATATAGCTTGCCCGAAATGATGGGCCGACCAGGGGGGTTGGTATCGTCCTTACCTTATGGATTTTCGGGATGTGATACAGAAATGGTGTAAGTGGGTACGGACAAAATAAGAAATGCCATTCAGACTTCAAAATGACCCCATCATTGTATGCTTCATCCGCTAATAATTTCAGGGCTTCTTTATATGGACCGACCGGATCACCATCCAACTTCTTGTAGGTACTGGTGTCCCCAAGGAGTCTGGATGCTTCAGCTAAGTAGTCAAGTCTATCTTGTATGACAAGACTACCCCCCTTATCTGCCTAATGATCACTTCATCATTGTTCTTTAAATAGTCCAAAACTCTTTTGTCAGACAAGGACATGGAGGAAGAATAATCCTTTTTGAGCCCATGACAAAGTTGTACCACATCATAAAAGGTAGGAATGTACTTGCCTTTGCTTTGTCCCAGTGGGGATGGAAAACAGATCTTGGCCTGAAATGAGTATGGGCCATGGGAGCCAAACTGACATAACAGGATGGAATTTCAACTGCGTAAACTGAGCTCCTTCAGACCACAACATCTCTAGCATTTGCAATGCCTCATAATCATGGTCAATGCTGATATGCTCTGGGGTGACTGAGGGATAAGTAGCATTCCCAGACTCCTTATTATCCTTTTTGAAAGAGAAAAAACGTTTGAGGGTAAGGTTGCATGTGAATCTATTTAAATCTATAAATAACTCAAAAGGGATTGAGCTCGCCTTTGGCAGCCTCAATCTCAGAATTAACATGGGCAACGTTCCCCTCACATTGGGAAATTATGAGGCTCATCCATTTTCTACTGCATTCCCTGGAGTGCCTGTACCACTGATCACTAAGGTTACCATCCAAAAAAGGTGCACCTTTTGGTCAATCTAAGGCCTTTGGGTGCTCTTTTAACATCCAAGTATTTACGTAAAGACACAAAATCACACCACTGTGACATTTAATTTTCAAGCAAATGCTTTAATGCATAGAATTTAGAAATCATGCTTTCTTCAAGTTGCTTGTCTCTAGATAGTTAAAATAGTCACTAAGGTATTAGGATTTTCAAGTGAATCTACACAATTGCTGAAACCTTTGGCCAGCGAGTCTCTCATTCATCTAATTCATATTAGAATGTTTAAGTAATTAAATGATCAGTGGCGGCTGGTGCTCCATCAGTCGGGGGGGGGTGGCAGATGGACCTGACCACACACACACCCCCCTGTGGAATGCACACTGACTCTGGTGTGGGTTACACGACTTTCCACAACCCCCATTGTGTTTGCCGTTGTTCACATTTGGAGGGTCTTAGACTGTTTTTACCTGTTTTATACTGCACTCCATTGAGGCTTTTAATAAAACTACTTATACAGTTTTACACTACGAGGAGTCTGTCCTCTGTTTTTCCTTCCTTTACCGCTGGTGACATCCTGTCTTGAAGTTATGAAGTTATGCTCTACCAAGAGGAGGGGGACACTGAAGGATTTGCCTAAAAGACCTGAGGAGGTTGGGGAGACCCCACAAGCCCTTTATGATCCCTCTTGTCATAAGGCAGGGGGATCTACAACATCTGGTGAGTGTATATCCACACTTAACTGTCACCATATGATCCATGTAGGAAGATTTTATTTTCATTGGAGTACTTGAAAGATTTTTTTGGGACTTTGTTTGTCACATTTGGACTAATCTTGGTCATGTGTTCACATATGTTTAAGGACTGTTCAACTATACAATTTCGTTTTTGTTTTACACCTTTTTTTGAAGCTTTTTAGAGCCTCTGGCTCTAATCATGTGCTTAAAAAACACCCCCCCCCCATTGGAATCCATGCATCCGGTGCCCTGCATTTAGATCAGGGGTCTGGACGCATGGATGAGGGGGCGGTGCCCCTGTGCCCCTAGTGGATGGGCCGCCACTGTAGATGATAGGGTTTTTTTACCGATAGTTGTAGGAAAAAGTTCTGTTATGATTTGGATAATTTACTCACAAGAGATTACCATCCATATAGTATCTATACTGTAGTATGTTTGAAACAATCTGTATATTATAATTTATACCTGTAAATGTGTTATTTCCAACCCACTTCTACACGGATTGTACAATGTAATAACTTTGCTTATTTCTATATATTGTCACTATTCGGAACCTGAGAATCTCACATATATAACCCATGGAAAATTCTTATAAATTCAAATTTCCACTTTGTGAATCCACACAGAAGTAACACAAGGCTTTCTAAAATGCCATGATAATTTGTAATTAGCAGAATTACTTTTGTAATTAGGACCTTCCTTTGTGTATTATTCTCTACGTGCTTGGATCTGCAGCTATAGTAAAAAATGTATTACAGCGCCTGTGGCATCTGTTTCTCATGTAAAATATTTATATCTGATTGATTGCGCATCCCCTGTATAAAGATCATGATAAAGGTAAACTGCATTCATTTCTGTTTTTACAAAATGCATACAAACAATTTTTGCTAAAAACAGCATAATTGAATCACAGCCATTATAAATATGTTAACAATATGCCATTTTACCTCAAGATTTTCATTTTGGTATTAGGTTTGGCATATAAATTCATAAAATGTTACATTATTAATTTTAGTAGTTAAAATCCCAGGGTTACTGGTCAGTTAGGCACTGTAAAGCTAAAATTGGTTTCACAGTAGTGTTTCTGATGAAAAGGTGTTTCTCTATGACATCCAGAATACAAAGGCAAGAGGTGGTGAGATTATAAATGCAACTTTTATACTACACAAAAAATGTGTGAGTCTTTGGTGCTAATAATTAAAAACTCACCACGTTGGCCCCAATGCAGATAGGTTCCTCCCAATTAATGTATGGCTGTGTTCTCTACAAAATCCATACTGTATTTCAACATCTCAATGGCAGACACAAGCTTTAATACTCAGTGACGCACAGATCCAGGCGGGCATAGAAAGACATGGCTTCAACATACATCTAATTTTTGATATTTTATGCACTCCGGTTCTTAAAGTGGAAGTTTAGGCAAAAACTAACTGTAAACCTACTTTATGCCACATTCTAAACCTAATCTATCTAGCCCTGTAAACCAAAAATTGCTGTACTTACTTCTTCTGCAGCCGATCCAGTCTGGTCTCCAGTGGCGGATGCTGTGTGTGGGAGAGAACCGACATGCCTGTAAAGTGAGGTCACTTATAGACTTACTATGGGGCTTTTGTTGTTGGCTGCCTCTCCTACACGCATCTACACAGTGAAGACACTGTTGACAGCTCAGCGTGGGACTGGATTGGAGCGGCTGCAGAACAGGTAAGTACAGCAATTTTTGCTTTACAGGGCTAGATAGATTAGTCTTATGCCCCATACACACGGTCAGAAATTCCGACCACAAAATCTATTTTGTGGATTTTTTCCGACGGACTTTGTCCCACACTGGTGTTGCATACACACGGTCGGACAAAGTTGTTGGAAAATCCGATCATTCTGAACGTGGTGACGTTCGTTGCGTACGATGGAACTACGTAAAGGCTAGTAGCCAATAGCTTTGGTCTTGTAATTTGATCTGAGCATGCGTGGCACTTTGTCCGTCGGAATTCGCTACACACGATCGGAAAAAGTCCGATCGGACTTTGTTGTCAGAAAATTTGAGAGCAGGATCTCAAATTTTTTCCGACGGAAATTCCGACAGAAAAGTCCGATGGCGCCCGCACATGGTCGGATTTTTCGACAACATGGTTCGATAGGACATTTTCCGTCGGAAATTCCGACCGTGTGTACCATAGAGAAGGATTAGAGTTAGATAGTTTTTTTCTAAACTTCCACTTTAACTAATATCCCTTACTGGATTTCCAGGGACTTTTTTTTCCACCTGATACACCAGTTAACCTAGTCCTACTTTGATAAGTGAATGACACTTCAGCATATTGGGTTTTATTGGTTGACACAGTTTTTGTAAAAAAAAACTTGCTAGTTTCTCCCAAAATAAGCCTGTACCAGAAGTATTTGTCACTCTCCATAGTCATATACATGAATGTTTCACCAAGCTGAGAGTTTACATTTCTACACTCAACAGCAAACAGTTTTGTATAAGGGGGATCAGATCATGTCTGTACATATTTACAGTGCCTTGAAAAAGTATTCATACCCCTTGAAATTTTCCACATTTTGTCATGTTACAACCAAAAATGTAAAGGCATGTTATTGGGATTTTATGTGATAGACCAGCACAAGGTGGCACATAATTGTGAAGTGGAAGGAAAATGATAAATGGTTTTCAAAATGTTTTACAAATAAATATGTGAAAAGTGTGGCATGCATTTGTATTCAGCCCCCCTAAATCAATACTTTGTAGAACCACCTTTCACTGCAATTACAGCTGCAAGTCTTTTTGGGTATGTCTCTTCCAGCTTTGCATATCTAGAGAGTGACATTTTTGCCCATTCTTCTTTGCAAAATAGCTCTGTCAGATTGGATGGAGAGCTTCTGCGAACAGCAATTTTCAAGTCTTGCCACAGATTCTCAATTGGATTTAGGTCTGGACATTTACTGGGCCATTCTAACAAATGAATATGCTTTTATCTAAACTAGTGTTTCTCAACTCCAGTCCTCAAGGTGCCACAACAGGTCATGTTTTCAAGATTTCCCTCAGATGAAACAGCTGTGGTAATTACTAAGGCAATGAAACACATTAAATTATCTGTGCAAAATAATGGAAAGCCTGAAAACATGACCAGTGTGGACACGTTGAGGACTGGAGTTGAGAAACTCTGATCTAAACCATGCCATTGTAGCTCTGGCTGTATGTTTAGGGTCCTTGTCTGGCTGGAAGGTGAACCTCCGCCCCAGTCTCATGTCTTTTGCAGACTCTAACAGGTTTTCTTCTAAGATTGCCCTGTATTTGGCTCCATCCACCTCCCCATCAACTCTGACCAGCTTCCCTGTCTATGCTGAAGAAAAGCATCCCCACAACATGATGCTGCCACTACCATGTTTCACAGTGGGGATGGTGTGTTCAGGGTGATGTGCAGTGTTAGTTTTCCGCAACACATAGCACCTTCTTCCACATGTTTGCTGTTTCCCCAACATGGATTCTTGCAAACTGCAAATGGGACTTCTTATGGCTTTCTTCTTGCCGCTCTTCAATAAAGACCAGATTTGTGGAGTGCACGACTAATAGTTGTCCTGTAGACAGATTCTCCCACCTGAGCTGTGGATCTCTGCAGCTCCTCCAGAGTTACTATGGGCCTCTTGGCTATGTCTCTGACTAATGCTCTCTTTGCCCCGCCTGTCAATTTAAGTGGATGGCCATATCTTGGTAAAACTAGATTTTAGTTAGGGGTATCAGAGTAAAGGAGGCTGAATACAAATGCACGCCATACTTTTCACATATTTATTTGTAAGAAAAATTTAAAAACATTTATCATTTTGCTTTCACGTCACAATTATGTGCCACTTTGTGTTGGTCTATCACATAAAGTCCCAATATAAAACATTTACGTTTTTGGTTGTAACATGACAAAATGTGGAAAAATGCAAGGGGTATGAATACTTTTTCAAGGCACTGTATGCAGTAGAAGAATAAACAATGAATGATTGTAAATGAGATATTGAGAAGAAAACAAAATACTTTTTCTGGAAAACATTTGCTTCCGATGCCTAGTTCAGCTGTACAATGAAATGGAAAGTTTTATTAGCCTTTAGTACAGTATATGTAAAGGCAAAACTTTAGTTTGATAGAGTAGGGAAGGACTAAAAACCCCTTGACTTGAGAGGAGAAAAGTAGGGGGGGAAACCCCACTAAGAAAGTTGTTACTGGAAGTTGTCATTGGAAGATTTCTCCTCTATGTTCTGATAACAACTTAAAAATGTGGATTTTCCCTTGCTTTCAGTCCTATTAACAATGGTGATGGAGAAGAACATTGAAAATGTTTCTACCTAATGGTACACAGAAAAAAAAACTGACAGGGGTTATACCTATTGCCTACTTTCCTTTTAGAAACAACTATTTTATTTCAGGCTAAGTTCACCTTTGTAATAAAATGCAGTCAAGGGGTTCAAGTTCATTGCAAAACACTACGTAGCCATTTTAGTGCCATACCTAAAGGCCCATCTGGCTTACCCAAAGCCTGGCTGAAAAACTACTAGTGGGGGAGATCATACTGGCTGCTATCTGGGATGCCCTGTACATTGGATGCACTCCCAGAGTCACTGGAATGAGTGCTCCCCCTCTTTCAGGACCTGCACTGTGCATGCGTGAGACTTAAAAAGAGGAAGAATGGCCATTCCAGTGATAAGCCTACAGATATGGCACTTGAGTTTAACTTCAAATTTTACAACCACGCACTGATTGTAAAAATACCGGTTCCCCTTGACAACATAGTGCATATTATTGCATAGGTGAACTTGGTCTTTGTGGACCACTTATAAAAAACATTTTAGATATTGTTAATGCTAGTCAGAGACTCTTTTGATATTTTGATAGCAGCATATTGATAGCAAGACCGAAAGAGGATATAACAGAAAAAATAAATGTAAGGTCTTTTTAAAGATATGCAAAAGCTATGTTATATTTTTATACAGCTATATTACATTTTTAGAACTCAATTGCAAAGCTGTCATTATATACAGAAAGCTTTCATTTCCCAAATACTGAAATGGACTCATGTTATTATTAGTTATAGTTTCTCTTTGTATTTTGGTGATGATTCCAAGAAATGACTTTCTCTGGTTATAGGTTTAAATCAGCATTTAACACGCTATTAACTCACTACAACATACATATGAACATTAAATCATCCTAAGGACACCTCACATGTTGAAAGACTCTAATACCAATAGTCTCCAACTATATTACTTTGAGCCTCAGATAATTGCTTTACGTCACAGGAATGTGCTAACTAATTAAGACGGATGCTACCTATGTCGCATAGAACCTTAAAAAAAGAAATGAATTATTGCTAAGAGCAAAAAGGGTATTTTGGAACGAGGTGCTATTTGATAGGAGTAATTTGCTTTAACTGCGCCCTGAGATGTTGCAAGATCTTCCTCCATCATAGTAACAATTATACAATGGTTTATGTGTATGTGTCATATTTTTCCATTTTCCCTCAAATAAGAAATATGCAGTGCAAAACGTACACATCCTAAGCTATAAACAGTATGCGTTAATAGGGATCTCTAATGTTTTTTTGGTCTATTTTATATAAACATTTTCAAGATAACATGTTTTATAAATTGTTGGTTTTTATATTTTAAATAATTGTATAAAATATTTATATTACCAATATTAGAATGTCCAGCATTGCTTTTTTTTGTTTTCTATTACTCTACTAATTAAGACATTTCTTACTTTGCTATCAGAGAAGAAAGGGGATGAGTCCCCATCTCTGACTCATTTAGGTCTTAGTTTGGGCAACAGGTACTTACAGTTGCACCACCTGGTGGCAAATAATAAATATTAAATTTAACATTGCAATAGTTCTCATTTCCTCTGTCTTTACTTTCTACATGGATGTTCCTGGTTATTGACTCAAAAAGTCTAGGAACCAGAGACTACCAGGCAAGGAACACTTTCACTAGAAGATCTGCATGGATAATCCTTGTCTTTTTTCTTAAAGATTGGTGTCCTCCATTGCACAACTCCAGGTAACAAGTGCAATAATTCAGTCAATTGACAATGTCATCCTTGAAACACTGTTATTTTTATGAAAACCAGAAAGTCCATGTTAGTATGTGGTAAGCTGGAGAAAAAACCTTTTGCAGATCTCAGTTATCCAGTCTTTCTTCTTTAGAACTTTACCATCCTATGCACAATATTCCCAGGGGACCACAGTGGGGGGAAATAACAGGTGTGAATAATTTTGTTCTGAATGAACAAAAGTGCACATTGTAAAGGCTGAGTATTTTAAAATAGTAACACATACAAGTAAAATGATTATTTTTATGAATGAATATTGAAAGGATAATACATGCATGTTGTGGCGTATTTGCAAAAAAACACTGGATACCAGGACGCTTACATATTTAAAAAGATTACTACCAGCAAAGTCTTAAAATGATTGTAAAGGTAAACATAAAAAAATAACAAACATGTCTATACTTACCTGCTTTGTGCAATAGAATTGCCGCAAACCTCCTCTTTTCGGGTCCCTCGCCGACACTCCTGGCCCCTCTGTCTAGTGCCCCGATGGTAAGCCGCTTCCCATTGGGGCACTTGTGCGTTCTCGCACCTGAGCCCCGCTGTGTTCATTGACACAGACAGCGGGACTCGGACCGACCCCTGCTCCTTCCTCACTGGCTTTGATTGACAGCACTGGGGGCCAATGGCTCCTGGTGCCCCAGCAAAGCCAGCAAGACCCGGAAGTGAGGGGAGAGAAGAGCTGCAGACGTGTACGACGGTGCTGAATCGAATGAGGGCTCAGGCAAGTAAAAGGAGGAGGTGAGGGGGGATGACGACACCTAAACATTTTTTACCTTGCAAGAAATGCAACCACTTTAACTGGTCCCCACACATTTTGAATGTTGAGAAATCAGTGAATCCCCATTTAGACCAGGTTTGTGTGTTTATTTTTCTTAGGCAATAAGAATCTTTGTTAATGCATTCTGCTATATACAGTGAGCATGACTGACAACCAAACTGACCATAATACTCCCCTCTAGGCCCTATATTCAATGGATTCTCCAACATGTTTGCCTTTAGTAAAACAATCAGCCTAACTTTACTGCCTCCTATACATACTGTATGATACCCCAAGTCATCAAATACATGTCTTAGTTATATTTATTGTATTGTTAGTATGTTTATTTGTGGTATGTAATCTGTATTAGGTTTGACCTTATTGTGGGCCTTCTTAATTTGATTTATTGGTGAGTCGTGCATACAGCAGACCAATAGTAAACATAATCTTTCAATACCAGAACCAGGCATGACTGCTATTAGTAATCCAGGGAAAACCCAAAACTCAATCACAAATCTGAAAAGTGAAAAGTTTTTTACCTAATTTTTCTTCAGATGCTCAGTTTGAGAAAAAAAAGCTTCATATGTTTGTAAGCTTTATATCCTGTCTCAAACATAATCCTGCTCCAGTGGAGCCACTACTAGCCATGACACACAATACATTTCAGCATTAAAATTACCTCACCACTGATTTTAGCTCAAATTATGAAAGCTTACATGTAAACTTCAGCATGCATGTGCTTTTGAGGCTCACATCCAAAAATAAAACCCCAAATTCACATAACTTGGCAGTATATAAACCAACTAGAATGTCATTACCTGACTCAGGGCTCTAGACCTGGTACCTATTTTTTTGTGTGCCTTACTACACATGTAGTAGTGTACTATGTAGCCAATTAATTTTGAATGGGATCTAAACACAATGTAGATTTTACCATACCAGGTTTTTTTTCTCAATTCAGCACACCAAGTATGCGGGTGGTTCACATCTGTGTGTTATGGTGCTCCAAGATGTATAGGTGCATATAGAGCGGTATTTGTTGACATCCCAATCCAACTCACTGAGAGCTGTACATTAATATTGCATGTTATTCCACAACAATAATGTGTATTGCCCCTTAAGGTTAACATGATCTGCCCTGCCATAGCACTTGGGACACAAATGGGAAAATTTACCAATAAAGAGCTATTATTTATCTTGCATGCAAAGATCCTTTATGTAATGTAGTCATGTGGCTATGTATGCATTGTAGACAATTGCCAATCACTGCATTTAAAAAAAAAATAATCTTTTCAGATATTGCTCACCTACCAAAGAAAAGAGACAAAGAACAATGAAACAGTTAAAACGTTTCATCTTCCAATATCAAACTAATGTGCTTGTTGCAATCGCACAAATATTTTCAAAATAAATTACTTTGTTTCTCTGAGATCAGTACAATTTGTTGCAGATCAAAGAAAGAAGAAAAGACAAAAAAAAATATAGATATATCATCAAAGAACCAAAAATACTTTTCATTTTTTAAGCGATATTGTAGCATTGCAAAGCCGCTGATAGAGTCTCAGTTCATTCTCTATTATCCATTGAAAGCAGCCGGAGTCAGGAGCAGACTGTACTAGATTGTATTCCCCATAAGACGGTCAACGATATATATATATATGATCTTCAACCTCTATTGATTGACCAATTTCACAAGCAAAGACTGGTGAAATGAAGCTGAAATGAACACCTTGCTTTAACTCATTGAACCTATCAGGCCTGAGTTAATCTCACTGCCCAGTGTCTCTGATAGAATTCAATTGATCAATCATGTTTTGGTGATAGTACCATTTCACTGCTTTATTGCTTCTTCATTTCAAGACTTGACCTAGATATACGAAGATCAGTTCTGCGCCTCAAAGATATACACAGATCATATCTGTGTGTCATCAGTGGCTGTCTACCCATGCATATCTGAACCCCATGTTAAACAGGAAAATTGAAAACACAAGGAATTAATTGCCATTTTGCTCTATGTAGTCTGTATTCTTTTTTATGTTTTTCTATTTTGTTTGGTGTATATTTTTTTCAGAACATTTTTACAGATTTGCCATATTATTATACTGTACCTATGCATCTATGTCAATTATATGTGTATGGCTCTTTCTATGAATGGTATCTAGTAAATAGTGTAGTGCATACAAATAATCACAGTTTCCTAGTAGAAATAAAAGATGCTTTTTTTAATGCTGGTGTTTAGGGGTCAAATTTCTTTCATGGGGCAAAATTTCATGGGGCATTTTGTTTCAGCATTAAATTGTTTTTTTAGGTAAGCCTGTGATAATAAAACAGCAAGCAAGAAATATATAATTTTATTACTAGTACACATTCCTATTTTATACAGAGTGTATAATACTATGTGGCCCAAACATTTGTGGCCTTAATAGTGGCTCCTATCTGTAACAGGCAGATGTAGTGGGGGCCTTATATAGTTGGAGTTAGCATATACAGTGAGACATGATGCCAAACATACTGAAAAATTGATTTTTAGGTTTGCATAAATTTTAAATCTTGTGCTATAAGCGGTTATTCATCTGTATTGATTGGTGAAATCTGTGCTAAGTAACAATTAGTGCCTTTCAGAGTCTAATATGCTGTGAGTTTGTGGTCAATCGGTTTCAAAGAACGCCTGAAGCAACTGTGGCAGTAGATGCTAATGGACCGGCACTGCAGCCCATCTTAATGTACATGGGCTTCTTAAAAAAAAAGTACTGGTCCAGTTTTTGCTCTGTTGCATGTGTAGCAAATTAATGGGTTACCTTAACCACTTGCCAACTGGCCTATAGTAAAAATACGTCATTTGTTTGACGTTAAAAACCGGTTGTAGTTGTGAACATACTAAAACTGGAGAGTGCAAAATTGAAGCATGGTGGAAGTTCCTTGCAAGTTTGGAACTGCATTTCTGCAAATGGAATTTTGGAGATTTGGTCAGGATCAATGGTGTCCTCAATGCAGAGAAATACAGGCAGATACATATCCATCATAATATACTATTAGGGAGGTGTGTGATTGGCCCCAAATGTATTCTGCATCAGGACGACAATATCATTAAGAACTATCTTTCAACGTAAAGTAGAACAAGGAGTCCTGGAAGTGATGGTTTGGCTCATACAGAGCCCTGATCTCAACATCCTCGAGTCTGTCTGGGATTACATGAGGAGATAGAAGGATTTGAGGCAACCCACATCCATCTGAGGTTAGTTATCCAAGATGCTTGGAACAACCTACATGCTAAATTCACAAGCATGTGTGTGTACCTAGAAAAATGTATGCTGTTTTTGAAGCCAAAGGGTAGTCACACCAAATATTGATTTGATTTAGATTTTTCTTCTGTTCGCTCACTTTGCATTTTGTAAATTGATAAAAATAAATTCAAATACATATTTAGATATATTTCTTCACACCTGCCTAAAACGTTTTCACAGTACTATATTTGAACACACACACATAGAAAAAAAAATTGATATTTAGGATAACATACACTAATGCAACATGCATTAAAGTATATGTGGACCCCATACCTTGTAAAAACAACTCATTCAGTTTAGCCACTTATCGACCGCCAACAGTATATTTATTGTGGGTTGGCGGCATGTACAGGCAAAATGACTTACCTGGACGTCATTTTACTTGTACAGACACAGGGGGAAGTGCGGCACCCCACCGAACATATTGGAATCCCGATTCGCTATGCGCTCACATGATCACAATGTCAACAAAGCTGTTATGAATAAATATTATTTATAACAACTTTGCTTCCTTTTTTAGTGAACTATGGGCCAGGGTACCTAAGCCAATCACAGAACCCTGTACCTTGTGATTAGCTGTAGCCAAACACAGTTCACTAGTATTTACAGCTGTCATGAACTTAAGCAATTTATGACAGTTGAAAGCATTGCTGGTACAATGATCTTTATTGTACCAGCCACCAAAGTGTGAAAAAAATTCCTT
The DNA here is from genome assembly GCA_028564925.1 of Lithobates sylvaticus. Classification (NCBI taxonomy): domain Eukaryota; kingdom Metazoa; phylum Chordata; class Amphibia; order Anura; family Ranidae; genus Lithobates; species Lithobates sylvaticus. Next base: position 377,463,110 of record CM053026.1, on the reverse strand, counting down.
ATCACCCCAGCAAAGTAGTACAATGTTACTATGGATGTGCTACCATGCCAATACAAAGAGAACAGGGTACTTTTAACCACAAGTACATGGTACAACAGACACATATAAGGAATATGAAATGTTGGAGTAACATACACAACTATGTGCAGTAACACACTACAATTAAATGGGTAGATGTGAAGGGGCCTTTCAAATTATAGTTAGCATAAACAGTAAAACATGATGTCAAACATACAGAAATAATAGCTGTTGTGTTTACATACACTACCTCTTGACCTCCAGGCCTTTTCTGGCACTTTTTGTTTACATGTAACAATCAGTATTTTTTACTAGAAATTTTTAGAACCTGCAAACATTATGTATTTTTAAAGCAGAGGGCCTAGAGAATACTGTAAATTGATGGGTGTTGCAATTTTTTATGTCACACAGTATTTGCGCAGCAGTTTTTTAAATGCAAACTTTTGGAATTTTAATGCAGAAAACCACAATACATAACCCAATTTTTTGGTAAAATATAAAAGATGATGTTACACCAAGTAAATAGATACCAAACATGTCACCCTTTAAAATTGTGCACCTTTGTGCAACAGCGAAAAACCAAGTACATTTTACCATCCATAGGTGACATTTTAAAAGCCTTTACAGGCTACCACTTTAGATTTACACTGGAGGTCTGGTGCTAGAATTACTGCCCATGATCTGACTTTCGTGGTGATACCAAACATGTGAAGGACGATCACTGTTTGGGGGGTACTTTAAAAAAAAAATTATTTTGCTTTTATTTCTTTTGATCACTTTTATTGCTGTCACATGGAATGTAAACATCCTTGTGACAGCAATAGGCATGCGACAGGTACTCTTTATTGAGAGATCCGGAGTCCATAAGACCCCATATCCCTCCTCTGCCCTAAAGGCATTTGATCCCACCAAGATCGTTGTAATCAAATGCTTTTCATTTTTAAAAATGGTGCTGTTTGCATCCGGGTAAAACAGAAGTCATATAAGGTCATCACTTTCAGTTCCCTATATCATAGAGAAGAACAAAGTGGTTCCTGTCTTTGTTCATCTCTATGATCAGCCAGGGAAATTGTCAGCTGATCATTTTGGTGGGATGGGGGAGAGCCCGATAAAGCCACGGAAGGTGGTGGAAGGGGGGACGTCCCCTCCCGCTGCTTGTAACAGCTAGTCCTCCAGCTAGTTAGCCACTAGGATTGCTTTTACAAGAGAGCCGACCGTCGGTTCTAAAAAAACAGTTCTGGCAGCTGCAGGCATCATCCAAGTATAACTACTTGTCTAGCAATGTATGGATACGTACTGATCAGCAAGTGTTTAAATCTTGAACCATAAAAGGTCATTCAACTGTTTCACTTAGTGACAATCACTGCCTTTCAGCGTTCAATATACTGGGTATTTTCTGATACTATGGTTGGTCAGTTGACCTCAATGAACCTCTGAAGCAACTGTGGCACCTTTAAAATAAACCATTTGTATCAGGTGCATCTGAGTTACCCATCATGAACCATTAACTTATTATGACACATAGTCTTTGAATAAAGCCAAAGCAGGCTTTGCTTTGTGTATGTCTATCAGGTCTATCCTCTTTCATTTAGCAACAGAAGGGTTAAAGGCAAATTGTTTCCATACTCTTGCACTGTTGTTGTCATATTTTTAGTTCTTTCACGTGGATCCTCTGGTCCATTGCCCAGTTTCTGCCTGCTGGACTCCACTCTGAAACACTTCCCCTGAGTTGCTGAAAAAAATGCTGGCATCCGTTGTAGCCATAACAAACTCAATTGTTCTCAGCAGTGCTCCAGCAAATAGAGTCATTAATTACGGTCTTTCCCTCTCTAGCCCGCAGTTGGCTGCAGTGGCAATCAATGCAAAACCGCTCATTGCCTTCTCTCAGGGAGTGTAGACAGATGCCATGAAAACTAACGGCAGCCCAACAAGAACCCTGCCAGTAAGGCAGCGGCAAACCGTACCTAGTAACAGCCATCATGCTGCTTCTGTGTGTGTGGCTACATTTATTTGGGCTGCTACAGCCATGGGGGAGGGTATCCTATTAAGTGATTATTTTTATCTTATAACGTCAATTTACTTATACTGATTTGCTTCCTGCAGCCAAATATCAATTAAATTGCAAATGCCTGAAGAACCTTATTTTCTCTGTGTCTTCCAGTTCTGCGGCCCTTTTTTCCCCTCTGTGTTCTAACATCATTTAATTTATTTCTGGTTCTATATCTCAGAAGGAAATCTTTTGAAAGGCCATTTGCCCTCTGCTCTGCCTAGCTGTGACTGCTTGGTTTAAAGCCATGCTTTACACCAGCACAAACATACTGTAAGTGGCATCACTCATAGCAGATTGCTTTATGTGGCAGTAATGTTTGTAATCTGATTATTAAATAACAGCACATATTGTTGTCATGCATTCATCTTTAGTTCATTAACTCACTATCTGGTTAATGTTCCCTCCTTCGCCTTATATTTCATCTTCTAAGAATTAGTTTATTAACCAGATACACTTATGGCATCCCCAGAGAACGAGCTCTAATTTTTCCCTATTTTTTTTCTCTGTGTTTAAATTGATCATCAGAGCACAATGTAATGTGTTCTAAACGATGTAAGTACTTGTAGGCGATGTAAAGCTGATTTGAGTATATGTTTTATAAACAGATGCAATCAAAAAAACATTTCTTAATTATCTGCTGGAGATGGAGTAATTCCAAGCACTGACTTTGAGGCTCAGGTCAGTAGCAGAATAATTTTTTTGTATTTTTAATATGTCTGTATTATGTATATTGACTTGCATATGCTAAAATATTTTAACTGAAAATTCTGACGTTGCAATCAAACGTAAAGCTCATTGTGGCTTTAAATGGAGAGCTATGCAAATGAATACAGAGGAATTAGATGTTCATTTTCACAGTTGAAACTACAATAGCAAACAGTTACAGCGATAAACTGTCTGGCTTTTGTGGATAACACCTCCATTCTTCCTTCATCAGTAGGTTATTGTCAATGTGCTTAGCGCTAAACTGAAAGCGTGTATTAATTAGAAATGTGGATCTGGCCTAGTTTTTACCAGTAACTTGTCAGAGTCTTTCTTGCATGGCCAGTTCAAGAACCAGTTAGTTAAAAAATAAGCATTAAGTGTATTAGATTAAAGTGACTGTAAACCCTAGCAATACACTTCTTTTATTTGCTCCCTGTTGGGCTGTAAATATATCATTTAAACTAATTATATCTGTTTGATAAATGTAAAACATACCTGTTGATCCTACCAGAAATCCAGTAAGCTTATAACTTCATGTGCACTCTGAGTTTGCTGCACTGAAATCTCAAACAGTGTTATCAACCTTGGGCAGTTCACCTATTTGAACTACAGAATACATTCCCCTTATTTTATGGAGAAGAACAGGAGAGGTGTTCTATAATTGTTCCAGTCTTAGGAAGACAACACTGCTCCTCTATAGATACAGTACAGTAAGTGAGCACTGTGACTCTAGGGCAGGAAGTGTGTAGCAGGATTACCTGCTAAAAATAAGAAAATTAGGTCCTGAAAAAATGGATGGGAATGCACCCACCATATCTAAGGACTGCTAAGCTCCAATATATTATATATATATATATATATATATATATATATATATATAAAATATATATAATTTTTTGGGGGGGGTAGATATTCTTTAACACTGCTACTATACATACAGTGGATGACTTCTCTCCATAGCTCTTAAATAATTAAGCAATTACATGTGGGAGATCCAGCAGGTGGTCCCGATGATTAGCTGGGGCCACAGCCCCATTGAAAGCAATGGGAAGCTGACAGCTCCTGAACCTAATCGCTGCTGCTCACATTTAATCGTTCATGGAGCATTTACTTGAGAATGATCGGCCACAGACTATGTTTGGGGCCTTAACATGGTAATCCACTCCAAACAGATTCTGCAGATCTGCCAACCTAAACCAGTTATTACAGAGGGGTAGGTCTTGGTATTACTGTTAAATTCTCTATTTATTTACACAATAGGTCCTGTACAATGGGTTCCCAAAATGACCTATTAAGAAGTCCAAATTAACCTCTTTACAAGTCGTTTATACATTCAGTGAATGTGACTTTCCACCCAAAATAGCAAATATCATTCTCATTTTTACTGATTTTGTGATAATCACCCATCACTATTTGCTACTAACAGCAGCCACAGCAGAATTATTATTTGATACAAGCTTTGTTTCTCTAGCTTCATGTTTATGATCATGATGGAAAAATCATAGCACCTGAGTGAAGAATAGTAGGAATATTTCAAGTCTTTTCACTGGAGCACTGGAGATGAACTGATACCAAAGGCTTTGGCCCTACTGCTCAACCACCTTTGCCCAAGAACACAGACTTTCTAATGACACGATTATTTTCAACACATCTGTAATAATTTAAGGATCAACTGCAATTTACCCCCCATGAGCAGTTCTCAATCTTCAGGGGCAACTCCATTAATAGAGCTCCCATGCTCCAGCAGATGTCATCAGACATGCACCTGGACCATCTAGTGGTTTATACAGAAAATGTAATAAGGCTATTGTTTATTTGCTGCAATGGGCAGCAGTGGAGGACTGGAAATTTTGGTCTGGGATATTACAACCTAATAGCCCCTTTGCAGTATTGACACCTTACTGTCAGCTATGCCACCAAAGCATTTAGTAGTTTTGAATAATCAAAGGCAGGTGTGGTTTTAGAGGGCATGGTTTATTTAAAAATACCTTTTTCCTGTGTCGCATATGCTAAAAAATGGAGATTACTAAGGCTCATGAGCCAAAGAAGGTTACTGCTACTCTCAGGAAACAATGCACACTCACCTAAAAAACACATGTCTTAATATTGTCAGTTGTAAAATGGAGAAACCAATTAAACTTGCCACTAAAAAAAAGGGAGCAGCTATACAAAAATGCATAACATAGCAGAGAAAACAGAGAAAAATAAATACTAACTTACCAATCAAGCATGATAAAAATCAGACCTCTATTTAATATTCATCAACCAACATACAGTATATAACTCTAGGCCCAAAAAAAACATCTCAACATCCACAGTAAAATATGAAGATAGCAGAAATTCACCCATGCATAATGTACACAGGCTGAATATTATATAACATAAAGAAAAAAGAGGGGGTGTAATTGCGCAGGTGAGAGTGAAAAAATATGAAAAAACAGACAAGCAGCTGGCAATTACACAACAGAACTAGTTGTGTCAAAATACATATAAAACAACAATTGCCGTGCTAAATAAATAGTGATGATATGACATGTAAAATGAAATGAAGTCACAATAATCAGTCGATAGGATTTCCATATAAGTCCATACAGAAATAAAGTGATATGTTGTTGCAACACGTGTCGAAAGATAGTAAGTGACCGTACACCCAAGTGCACCTTCCATCGTATTGATACAAGCCCTTACCAGATAACTAGACTCCACATTATAGGAGTCTAATCACATTTTTGTAAATATTTTATTATATCCTTTCATGTGACAACACTGAAGAAATTACACTTTGCTACAATGTAAAGTAATGAGTGTACATATTGTATAACAGTGTAAATTTGCTGTCCCCTCAAAATAACTCAACACACAGCCATTAATGTCTAAACTGCTGGCAACAAAAGTGAGTACACCCCTAAGTGAAAAGGTCCAAATTGTGCCCAATGCCATTTTCCCTCCCTGGCATCATGGGACTCATTAGGTCTCAGGTGTGAATGGGGAGCAGGTGTGTTAAATTTGGTGTTATGGCTCTCACTCTATCATACTGGTCACTGGAAGTTCAACATGGAACCTCATGGCAAAGAACTCTCTGAGGATCTGAAGAAAATAATTGTTGCTTTACATAAAGATTGTCTAGGCTATAAGAAGATTACCAAGACCCTGAAACTGAGCTGCAGCACGGTGGTAAAGACCATGCAGCAGTTTAACAGGACAGGTTCCACTCAGAACAGGCCTCGCCATGGTCGACCAATGAAGTTGCACATGCACATGCTCAGCGTCATATCCAGAGGTTGTCTTTGGGAAATAGATGTATGAGTGCTGCCAGCATTGCTGCAGAGTTTGAGGGGTGGGGGGGTCAGCCTGTCAGTGCTCAGACCATATGCCACGCACTGCATCAAATTGGTCTGCATGGCTGTCGTCCCAATAGGAAGCTTCTTCTAAAGATGATGCACAAGAAAGCCTGCAAACAGTTTTCTGAAGACAAGCCGACTAAGGACATGGATTACTGGAACCATGTCATGTGATCTGATGAGACCAAGACAATCTTATTTGGTTCAGATGATGTCAAGCGTGTGTGGTGGCAACCAGGTGAGGAGTACAAAGACAAGTGTGTCTTGCCTACAGTCAGGCATGGTGGTGGCAGTGTCATTGAGGGAACTATGAATGCCAACATGTACTGTGACATACTGAAGCAGAGCATGATCCCCTCTCTTCGGAGACTGGGCGTAGTTCAGTATTCCAACATGATAACAACCCCAAACACACCTCCAAGACGACCACTGCAAAGCTAAAGAAGCTGAGGGTAAAGGTGATGGACTGGCCAAGCATGTCTTCAGACCTAAACACTATTGAGCATCTGTGGGGCATCCTCAAATGAAAGGTGGAGGAGCACAAGGTCTCTAACATCCACCAGTTCCATGATGTCATCATGGAGGAGTGGAAGAGGACTCCAGTGGCAACCTGTGAAGCTCTGGTGAATCCCATGCCCAAGAGGGTTAAGGCAGTGCTGGAAAATAATGGTGACCACACAAAATATTGACACTTTGGGCCCAATTTGGACATTTTCACTTGGGGTGTACTCCCTTTTGTTGCCAGCAGTTTAGACATTAATGGCTGTGTGTTGAGATATTTTGAGGGGACAGCAAATTGACATTGTTATACAAGCTGTACACTCACTACTTTACATTGTAGCAAAGTGTAATTTCTTCAGTGTTGTCACATGAAAAAAATAGAATAAAATATTTACAAAAATGTGAGGGGTGTACTAACTTTTGTGAGATACTGTATACTTACCTGGAATCCTTATTTAAGCAAGACAACCTCCATATGTCTATCGTGGCAGGTGTATTTTAATATGTATGGCAGTTATCCAAGCTGTATTCAATTTTACTAGACCTGAACCTCCAACATCTAGATTACAGATTAACAGTGACACGGAAATGAATTTCCCCACCAGTTTTACAATTCCTCTGCCAAACAGCCATTCTTCAATATATGTAAGCAATGTGCACTGTAAAGCATCATATGACTCTATTGTTAGGCTAATTTGTATTGCTGTATATTATTAGGTGAAGTGTAGTACCAATCTATGGAATGTAAATAGATCCCTTATCTGCCTTATCTGAAGTGGAGAGCATTTATGTTTCATGGAAGGTTTGTATCCTCACAAGGATTCAGATATTGTATGTAACTGAAATGATCACGAAGCGATAAGCATTACAATTCCATCTAAGGGATATAACTATTCATATCCTCTTCCCCCAAGAAAAAAAGAGTAAAATTGCTATCTATTGCCTTGAATACGGGTCTCAGCAAAGTACACTGGTTCCTAATATTAAAAGGGAAATTGTAACCTGTGTTTGCATTGCATATTTTATCCGCACTGCTCTATTATAAACCTATACTTTTTCATTATATTATCATAGTATGAAGAAAAAAGCAACAAGCCTAAATGTTATATCATAATAACAGTGCTATTATTAGATACCGTACCTAGCGATATGCCAAAAAATTTACAGAATATTTACATACTATTTTAGCAACTGATAATTAAGCTATACCAACATAAATCTTTAAAAATAAAAATACAAATCATTTAGAAAAACTGATGGCACTATTGATAAAAAAACTAAATATTAAAAATGTAGCCCCACTTCTCGCTAAGAATTTAAAATAACTATAATAGTTAACCTAATAAAAAGTAACAGGCAGTTGCAATAGAAACTCTAGTTAATGTTTGAATTTTTTTCAGCATGCTTTTGTTATATCAAATAAAATACCATTAAGGGATGCATACATGTGATCGTGGATGAACTTAAATAGAATATGTTTTAGTTAATTTCAAGTATGAATTAAAAGACTTATTATGTATAATGGTGAGGACTAAACTCAATAGCTCAAGCTTAAATATACACAAGGATGTGAGAGCGGGGATTCCCCTCATCTAAAAACATGTAAAAATAAAAAGTTAAATAATATCTTAAAAACATTTTGTTTGCCTTTAGAAAGGAACAGTTTCAGATTGCTTCAGTTACTTCTTCCAATTGGGCAGCTGCGTTTCTGTTACAGTAAAATGAATGTCTCTCATTAGATAAAAATTAATCTGTTCAGTAGCCAATAAGTATGCTGGTCCTTGAGTGTCCAACAAGCATGTAAACTACCTCCAATTATATACATCCAGGTAGTGTACACACTCTGAGGAGGGCAAATACCTAATTAGTAAATAGAGTCCACCTGTGTGTAATTGAATCTCAGTACAAATACAGCTGTTCTGTGAAGCCCTCAGAGGTTTGTTAGAGAACCTTAGTGGAAAAAAACAGCATCATGAGGGCCAAGGAACACACCAGACAGGTCAAAGATAAAGTTGTGGAGAAGTTTAAAGCAGGGTTAGGTTATAAAAATATATCCCAAGCTTTGAACATCTCACGGAGCACTGTTCAATCCATCATCCGAAAATGGAGAGTATGGCACAACCTACCAAGACATGGTCATCCACCTAAACTGACAGGCCAGACAAGGAGAACATTCATCAGAGAAGCAGCCAAGAGGCCCAAGGTAACTCTGGAGGAGCTGCAGAGCTCCACAGCTCAGGTAGGAGAATCTGTCCACAGGACAGCTACTAGTCGTGTACTCCACAAATCTGGCCTTTATGGAAGAGTGGAAAGAAGAAAGCCATTGTTGAAAGAAAGCCATAAAAAATCCTGTTTGCCGTTTGCTAGAAGCCATGTGGGGGACACAGCAAACAGATGAGATGAAAATTATGGGTGCAATGACCCCAACTGGTGATCCAGAAAAAAAGGGAGGAGGAATCTCTGCCGTCCGTTTGCTGTGTGCTGCCCCAAACATACAGCCAGAGCTACAATGGAATGGTTTCGATCAAAGCATATTTATGTGTTAGAATGGCCCAGTCAAAGTCCAGACCTAAATCCAATTGAGAATCTGTGGCAAGACTTAAAAATTGCTGTTCACAGACTCTCTCCATCCAATCTGACAGAGCTTGAGCTATTTTGCAGAAGAATGGGCAAAAATTTCACTCTTTAGATGTGCAAAGCTGGTAGAGACATACCCAAAAAGACTTGCAGCTGTAATTGCAGTGGAAGGTGATTCTACAAAGTATTTAATCAGGGGAGCAGAATACAAATGCACACCACACTTTTCACATATTTATTTGTAAAACAATTTGAAAACTATTTGTTATTTTCCTTCTACTTTACAAGTATGTGCCACTTTGGCCCCTTTCACACTGGGGCGGGGAGCCGCGGTGACAGTAAAGCAGCGCTATATTTAGCGCTGCTTTACCGTCGTTTTAACTGCGGTTTTCGGACGATCGCGGTGCTGTTTTACCCCCCGCGAGCGGCCGAAAAAGGGTTAAAGACCCCCCGCAGAGCGCCGCCATATCGGCGCTTTGCGGCGGTATTGCTGCGGTTTCACCGCGGTGTCCCATTCTAATCAATGGGAAGGAGCGGTATAGGAGCGGTGAACACACCGCTCCTATACCGCTCCAAAGATGCTGCTAGCAGGACTTTTTTTGTCATCCTGCTAGCGCACCGCTCCAGTGTGAAAGCCCGCCAGCTTTCACACTGGAGTTAAAGGGGCCGGATTTTTTCATGCGGTGAACAGGCGCTATTTTTAGCGATGTACCGCATGAAAAACGCCCCGGTGTGAAAGGGGCCTTTGTGTTGGTCTATCACATAAAATCCCAATAAAATATATTTATGTTTTTGGTTGTAACATGACAAAATATGGAACATTTCAAGGGGTATGAATACTTTTTCAAGGCACTGTATTTAAGCTGCAAAATGTACATGCCTTTCATTTTTTTTTACACCACTCTGGCGCTCCTAAATTCTTCTTCATACAGGGAGCCACGTTAAACTAAGTATGCTCCACTTTCTCAGTTTCATATGTGTGCACCTGTGACATTGTAAACCAGTAACTTGATTTTCATAAACTCTGTACTACCCTAATAATCTGTTCAGTGTGAATTGCTCAAAAAGGAAGCATGCACCAAAAGTGAAACTGTGCATTTCTGTGTTTCAAGAATGGTGTCCTAGGTGTGGTATCCCAATGACTCACAAGCTGACATATAAACAACCGAAAAAAAACGTATTTTGTTGTTGTTTAAGTCAGAATTTCCTAAACAACCCAAACTGTTTACCGAATACTTTGACAGGTATCTGAACCTTAAAGTCTAAAAGGACCTAAAAGGGGTCTATTTAAAACAATTTGCATAGCCATTAGTCTAGAGAATCTGCACATACATTCATTCTGTGTGAACGGGGCAAATGTGAATGTCCTTTTGCTATTTTGAACATATGTTTCGTTATTATGGGCAGTAGTAAAATGCTGCACTGTGGCCACTAGATGGAGCTGAGGAGCATAGGGAATGCATACGTCTTTGTTATAAGAGATACTATGTAATGAATCTAGAGAATGCTGAGGGGAAAAAGCAAATAAATGGAAACAATGGTTACTTTTATTTACCAATTCCCTCTAGATCAGCTTTTTTTAATCAGAGTGCCGTGGCACCATGTGGTGCCTTTTGGTTCTTCAGCAAAATGTCTAAAAATTTCCCCAAATTGCTAAAGATTGTTAGCAAGCCAACAGGTGAATCAAGCCTACTTTTTTGTTACACAAAATCAAAGGTTTTTATTGTGCAGGATTACAACCTTGGGCACCATGTTGACCAGCTGCCAGCAACCCAACAACCAATGATGTCAGATGGATAAGAAGGACGTCAGATGCCTAAAGAAATCCTTGTTTGCCCCTCCCCTGCCCATCTCCGTCAGCACTGGGGTTACATCAGCTGATTGAGGGAGAAAAACCGATGGAGAAGAGAGACTCTGGAATACTAGTCATTACCAGTGTCTAAAGGTATATTGCGTTGTAAAAAGAAATCACCTCTAATGTTGAGTGTCCTACAGGTGTGATTGTTATTGATGCTGCTGCATTACATAAAACTATTAATTTAGTTTTTTACATTTTAGAATGAATTGGGGAATTAACGATTGACACCTCAGTGGTTTATGTTTATTTATTTATTTTTATTTCTAAAAAAACTGTGAATCTGAACCTTTATTATTACTAGATATCATTTTTATTTTAAGAAAGCAGTCAGAAACTCTTGTCCATTTAGCCCTGGCATAAGAACCATGGAGATGAAATAACTAACCAGATGCTTATAGCTGTATAGGTAAATGCAGCATAATAAATAATCTGTATTAACTACTTTCTATTCTGTATTCATAACTGTTCTTTCATATTTAATGATACTTTATTTATACTATTAAAACATACCATAAAAAGAGCAGAAGTGATGGGCAGAATGGAATAAGCTTTACAGGGCTCTGAATTACAATTTACTGTTCAAATTGTGCCTATACAATATTTGAATGCAGCTGAAAATAGAAGTCCTGGACAAGGCAATACAGGAAGAAAGAAAACAGTCCATAAATCTCCAATTGACAAACATCATTCATTCCCAAGCTGATCCCTTTTCATGATCACTTTATCATTTAATGGTAGTTTTCCTGGCAATTCCACAGAAGGCAGTTTAGTGATTGTGTGCATTAGCACTCTCATAAAGCCAAGATAACAGGAGATGGTGTGAATGGAGAGCACACAGGTATCATCCAAGAAGATCAGGAGTTCTTTGTTTGTTTTCTATCTCTTTCCATCCTTCCCAACCATCACATCAGTTCTTTCATTGTTTTTTATTCCACTTCTATTTCTACAGCAATGTTTACCTTTGCCATAAATAAGCATTACTCTTAAGATCATATATTGGAATAAAGATCTGAAACCTTACAGGAAAGAATGACTTGGCAAACCAATTCTGACCTTTTCTATTTTACTTGTTTAAATCATATTTTGTCTGATAGTTTTCAATGCCAATTTTCAAACTTTAAAAAAAAAAAAGCCATGCTATGGGGAACATGAACCGATTAAAAAAAAAATTGCTTTAAAAATTATGGTTTTGCAGGGAGTAGGTCCTTTAATGTGGCTTAAAAGGCAACATTGAAACACAAATCTTATAACATGCTTGGGAGATTCCTTAAAGTGTTGCTAAACCCACAACACTAAAATCAGTCTGTATATGCAGTAAAGCATGCTTGTTATACTCACTGTGGAACCTAAGAGGTTAATCCTCTGCATTGTGTGTGATCCTGTCTTCTCTGATCATCTCCTTTCACTGTCCCCAAAGAATAATCTGATATTCACAGAGCCAGCTTGGTGTGTATTGCTATAGAGTGTTTTGGGGGGCAAGAGTCCATGTGATCATCACAGGGCCAATCAGTACTGTCCAGATAGAGGGTCAGGAGTCCTGCATTCTCATTGGGCAATTGTGGGAGAATTAATGCTCCTCCTACAAGCTTTAACCAGATACTCATAGAAGTCACAAGACTGCTCTAACTGTGATAAAAAAGGGTATTCAGCAGATTATATTTACTAAAATAATTGCATTTCCATGTTCTGTGTACTGTGGGAGACCAGATATAGTCAATGCAGGGTCCTGGGTTTAGTAATACTTTAAAGCTACATGCAAAGCTGCAGATGCAGTAGGATGTACTCTATTAAAAGTGATATTTTGAGTTGATAAACAATGGTACGAGATATGTTATTTGCAATGGTAACAGTACCGGAGCTAAATCGCAGATTCCCATCAGTTTCCTTTTATTACCAAAGGGACCATGGATGTCATTGACCCGATAGTTTCTAGTGTAATTTGCGAAAATGTCAAAAAGCTATGGGGCAAAATCATTGTGGCAGCAGGTTGCCATGTCAGAAAGTCAACATTGTCAGGCATAACAATGTAATTGTCGTTGAATTTACATTGGGAAGGAGGGGGAAGCTTTTTTTTTTAATAAATAACTTTTTTAGCAGTGTGGGTATATTTATTTACTATTTTCCTTTTTTGTGACTGAGTGACAAGAGGTACTGTGTACCCCATAATAATTTACGTGGGGGGGTGAATATCTCAGAGCCCAAAAAGTCCTCCCAGCAAGACCCCACATCACTTTTGGCAGACTTGCAGAGAACTGCAAAGTGCTACACGCCTGGATATGGGTCTTTTATTAACGCATAGCGGAACCCCACACTATTTTTTTTTCCAAATGGCGTGCTGGACCCCCAAAAACAATTGTGACAATCATTTACTTAAAGGGTGAGAGTGCTTACAAAGAAACAATACCAATTGCGGAGAATGTACTTTGTCGATCAAATAGAATTAGACCAATCCTGTCTAAATTGACTGTACAAATAGTTCAGTCAAGATGATGAAATTATCCATTCACTGAATAAATAATTAAAAAAATATATTTTTTTGGCCTGTTTATCATTTTTCTCTGCAAGATTCACTCAACTTTTGCTCAGGATTTAAGCATTTTTCTAATTGCATTCTAATGGGAATCCTGAGTGGAAGTTCTGTGAATCTTGTGCGAAAACGAATAAACAGAAATCTTTATCTAGAAAAGTGCATAATAAAAAATCACAGTAGATAACAGCAAAATAAACAGTTGTAGTTATGGGGCAAGTTGCCATTGTAGTGTTAGACACAAGCAAGAGCGTAAAGTTAAATATTTTAGTAGCAACTAAGCTTTATTAACTAAGCTCTAGTTAGCCCAAGATGATATAATGAAAAAGCTGGAACATGATTTCTATAATATAATTATTGTATTAGGTTGCAAAGATTTTGTAACCTTTACAACCGCAACTAATACTTTTACAATACTTTTTGGTCTGGGATGACAGCGGTTTAGGTTAGTTTATTAATTTCCTTTTTAGACAGATCTGTGCAAAGGCTTAAGCCTCCCTTAAAGGGGAAATAGTACTGCTTATAAATACCCTTATTTGAATCTAATTGTTACAGTGGCATTATTCATGTCTGAATACAAAAACACTTTGCATCCTTTATATTTGGCAAATAGATTATAGCACAACTGTTCTGCTGGAACAATACAAACAGAAGGTCACCAAATACTAATCCCCGATTAAAAATAAAATGTCTGCCTTGTGTTCTTTCCCCCAAAGCACAACAAAATGGAAATGGAAATGTTTCTGTGAATACAGAAAAATCATTGGGATATATTTTATTTCTAATTTTCTGTAAGAACGCCTGTTTTTTTTTATGAGAACAACTCCTTATTATATGGGAAAGTTTCAGTTCATGCTGTCTTAAGAAAACTGTTTAATGCTGATACATATTTTATTTTAAGTACCGTAAGTCTGTTTGTATTTTTCTTTTGATGAAGGATCCCCATGGGATTTAAAACTCACTTGATTAGTATAAAAATACTTTTACAAAGTAACAAGGAAACTATCTGTTTTTTTTTTTTTTTTAATGAGTCAAAAAGCAAAACAGAAAGCACATTACAGTAGCAACCAACGAACAGCAGTCTTTCAGTGTTTTTAGTGCTCTAAATTGGTGTTCTGTGTAACTTGGCTTGGGGTATCACCTTTGCTCTGTACCTGGCACACAGAATAAACTTAATATCCTTCATTAAGGGAGGTACTGTATATTATTGCAAACAGTGATTGTGTAAAGTTGTATTAGGCCTTTTGCACAATGCTGCCTAAAAACTCATCATTTTTAGGTTCAGGTGTTTTTTCTTTTTGTTTTGTTTTTTACTGATCTTCTGTAAATGCAACCCATTGTTTTCAATGAGCCTGCACACACAGGTACATAAACATGCATTACTTATAGATAGTTTAAAACAAAAACAGAAATATGAGTTGCTGGTTAGTATCTTATATGTGTATGCGCAAATATACACAAGTATGTGCGTAAAATGTTAGTTTGAAGAGGATAAAATTATATTCTGAAAGCTTAAATTTGTTTAACTCATGTGCGCGCATATGTGCAAATACGCACAAATATGTGTAAGTACATGCAAAATAAGTGCAATACATTTTGTCCAGGAATGCTGATGTTTAAACATTAGTCCCACGTGCAAGCACCTTTAAAGTTTTGTATGAGTCTTGTGTAATCAAATTTAGAATGCTTAGTATACCTAGAAATTGTTTATCCATGATCCTTGGACTATCTTATAAAATAAAGATCAAATTTGTATTTCCCCTCCCGTTCATGAATGGCAAAACTTCTCTGAATAGCTAGCTTCAAAACTTTAAAATGGAAAATTAAACAAAGACACCTTAACACTTTTGAGCTGTATAACTCCATAGATCATTTTACCCAAGGATAGATTGAAAAAGCAGTCACCGAACATTTACTGAAGGTGTATTAGCCTAATGGGTTTTAAATTGCATTGACTGGTTTGACTGCAGTGAATGTTTATTGAATGTCACATTCACTGTTTTTTAAATATGCCCATATGTAATTAGGAGAAGTTTTAGGTTTAGGCATTTACTTACCTTTATACTCTTATGCCCTGTACACGCGGTCGGAAATTCCGACCACAAAATCCTTAGGATCCTTAGGATTTTGTCCGACACTGGTGTTGCATACACACGGTCGGACAAAGTTGTCGGAAAATCCGATCATTCTGAACGTGGTGACATTTGTTGCGTACGACGGAACTACGTAGAGGGTAGTAGCCTATAGGTTTGGTCTTGTAATTTGATCTGAGCATGCGTGGCACTTTGTCCGTTGGAATTCTCTACACACGATTGGAAAAAGTCTGATCGGATTTTGTTGTCGGAAAATTTGAGAGCAGGATCTCAAATTTCCAAAAAAAAAAAGTCCGATGGAGCCCACACACGTTCGGATTTTCGGACAACATGGTCCGATCGGACATTTTCCATCGGAAGTTCCGACCGTGTGTACGGGGCAATACTGTGATTAAATGTTCAGTCTTAGATCAGAGCAGATCACACAGATGTTTAAAGATCAATCTGCCCCACAATCATTCACTGATAGGTGCACATCTAAAATTATTCCTAATTTGTGGAGATTTCACATTAAAGGGTATGCGTAGACCTTGAATTTACCAATTCAAATATGTTGAAAATATCAACAATTTTCACTTTTTCAAGTGATTGTACAAGTGTCCATCAACACAGTACTTAATGTAGACTTGAATGCAAAAATGTAATATTTTCTTTCTTATAGGGGCATCTGGAAATATTAATTGTGCCTAATAATAATAAAATAATCTGAGGTACTTCTGCCTCTGACTGCTACTCTCCAAAAATTTGGAGTAAGATTTGATGATGTCATTACTGTGCTGCTTCCTGATCTCCTGGCTGGAGAGAAATCTGTACCCAAAGACCTGCAGTGCAAGAATCTCTGTGCTTCTGTTTTATTATTTCTGCAGATATCTCATGCTCCTTTTTGATAATTTCTCTGCCAGTCATCAGATCACCATTTATTGTAGTGAATACTCTGACATGAGGAAGCAAAGCTATCTTTAAAAAGATAGGTACATAGAGACACAGTACAAAACAATTTGTGGTATGTCAATAATGGGGAAAACATCAGTTGCATAGGGAGTCTGTAGACTATACTGGTAACTAAGCCTTTGCCATCTGCTTGCCATTTTGGCTACATCTTGCACAGTTCAAGTCCTAACACACAGGTCTAAACAAAAAATATCTAAACCAAAAGTTTTTTTTTTAATGTTTTGGTTTGGATAAAATAGAGAAGGGTTAAAACCCCTGGAAGGGTTTTTTCTTTCTTCCCATTGTGGAGATTTCCCTTCACTTCCTGCCCAATCCATGGAGGGAATCTCTTCAAATGGAATTAAAGTGGAAGTAAACCCTCCTATCGTTTTCAGTCAAGGAAGCTGCCATCCTTGCCTCTATTTAATCTTCAACTGCCACGGTGCTGCACATGTGATCCGTTATGACACCAGCCATTGGATGGTTTGACTGTTTGGTTGAGAGCACAGCCAATGTGCAGTTAGCATTCACGGCATGCCTTTTTTTTTTAAACTGTTAAATCGATGGGTTTACTTCCGCTTTAAATACTTTCTTAGACCGTTGTCACCACAACCAGTGTCCAGATTTCTCTTCTATTCCTATTCTAGTAGCAAACACAATTTTTGGATTTTCCCTAATTTTTAGAACAAATAGAAAGGGTGAATCTCCACGTTGGGGAAAAAGAAAGCAATGCAAACTTTAAACAAATACTAATAAGATATTTCACACTGACACAAAACCATATTTATGTAGCATTAAATAAATAAAATAAAGCAAAAATACATGTTCTCTGATAGAAGCATCTTAAACCTTTAAATGTTTATGATACCTATGTTACCTAACATATTTCTGAAAGAGTCACATCTTTTCTATATAACTTGTTATCCTGTTATTCATTGTACTTTAATGGATGACTGCCCCTGGCAGGGATTACCCTCACCCTCCCCAACCTTTCCCATCTTCACATTTTGCTTTATTTCAAGCCAATAATACATATACAGGACCATCTGAGCTGAAGCATTAACAACATATAAAGAGACCCTCCAAGTTGGGACTTGCTATCCACATTAAGCTTGAAACCAAAGAAAAATATAATAATACTAGTTTTCGTTATGAGATTCCCCCTTACCTTTCCTTGAATGCTTTTTCTAAACTGATTCCCTGTTACTGTGTTAGTAACAAAATAACAAGGTAAATGGCCATATGATAATAACCCGCTCTAGTAATCAGAAACCCTTTTCTCTCTCCCCTGTAATGGAAATGCTTTAGAAAAACATAATAATGTAATATATATATATATATATATATATATATATATATATATATATATATATATATATATGTATAAATACATTTATTTAGAAAAGTAATGGTAAAGCTCTCTTCTGGGCATCAAGAGTCACCCCCACCCCAATTAGATTTAATACTCCCTATCTAAAAGCCCCTTTTACTTACCTAAATCTGTGGTCATGTGACACACTGGGTCCTGAGCCTTCTTCCTTCTAGACTGCAGGATGGGAGAGTCTCACATGGCTGCCTAGGAGACGTGGACAATTTCTATTGGCTGTCCAGTGGCAGGATTAGACAGTGTGGGACCAGGCTACAGTACTTTCTCACCGCTCTTAAAAAGGTACTGATGAGGGACACCCGACATAGGGAGTAATAGGGTTTCAAAGCTTTATTTAAAAAAGGAGCAGGGTTATTTTGCCTGGAGATGGGCTTAAATTAAAAATATGTCTTAACAATATAAGATACCTATATAACTACAGTATTTAATATTTGACTGATAACATGCCATCCAAAGTCCAAGAGAGCTGACTTATATGACTATACAAATAAACATTCACAACTGAATAACTGGTAACCAAAGATTTTTCTCCCCAGGGGACATGGCTCTGTTAACCAGTTCCCGACTGGCCTATAGCAATTTGATGGCCGAGCGGGACTTTCAACATTCAGGGTGAACATCATATGATGTCCTCCCGGAACAAGCATTGCATGCAGCTGTGTGGCAGCGCTGCAGGCGCAATCTGCCTTTGACTGTGTCTACTGGACACAGTTGATGATTGATCAATGTACTGGCCCGCTGCTGGAACCATGTGATCACTGTGATCAATCACAACAGATCACATGACAGTTGTAAACAATGGATGCCTTACTTTTATGCCATCCATTGTGTACAATTGTGTTGCTAGCTATGATTGGTCACAGTGATCACACATGGTACAGACAGGGCCAATCACAGCCCATCTGTACCATATAATTAGCTGTGGCCATCACAGGTATTCACAGCAAAACAAACTGAATTTATTTTTTTGACTAAAATACTTTTCAATTCAATTCATTGCTATAAGCAATCATAATGTATAAAAAAAATACTGATCACTTACCCAGAGTAGTACAATGTTACTATGGTAACGTTCTATTGCTCTGGTCACAGTGTGTTAACAAATGTAAAAAGACAAGAAAAAAGATGTAATAAAAAGAATTGAGAAAAAATGATTAGTCATTTTTTTCCATACTGTCACCAGTCAGTATCCCTGATCACCGCCACACCAGTTATATGATGATGCTGTACTGCACTGGTGACAGTACAGTATGAAAAAAAAAATTGTCAATTTTTTTTTTTATTTCTACATTTTCCAAAAAATTATGACCAAAAATTACAACTTCAAAAAACTCGCCATACCTTTTACTAATTACCTTGGGCTGTCTACTTTCTAAAAAGGGGTCATTTGGGGGATGTCTGTACTGTCCTGACATTATTGGGCGTCAGTACATCAGGATTGATCGCTTTTCAGATATATGCCATAGTTTGTGAACTCTATAACTTTCCTACAGACTAAATAATATAGTGATTTGGGTTATGTTCACCAAAGAAATATAGAAGAATACATGTTGGGCTAAATGTATGAAGAACAATTAGTTATTTGCTAAATTTTATAACAGAAACAAAGAAAAAAACTAATTTTTTTAAAACTTTTCGGTATTTTTTTATTTTATTTAAAAAATAAAAAAATAAACCCAGTGATGCTTAAATACCACCAAAAGAAAAATCTAGTTGTGTGAACAAAATTATAAAAATGTATTTTAGGTACAGTGTTGCATGACTGCGCAATTGTCATTCGAAGTGCGATAGCGATGAAAGCTGAAAATTGGCCTGGGCAGGAAGGATGTAAAAGTGCCAGTATTGACGTGGTTAATCCTGTCCTCACAATCAAAATTCTGACTGTGGTAAATTCTTTTAAACTCTATTGTGATGGTAGGAATCCTCCTCCTCCTGTTTAGCTATCCTCAGCCCTGGTGCTGTATTCAGTAGTTTATTAGCCTTCATACACAGACCATACCAAGCACTTATTCTGATTTACAGTAAAATGACAAGGTTTTTTTTTTTTTTATAAGCCATTCTAAAAGCACTACATGGGAAGTGTTCATTCACACAATCTCTTCAGGGGAAAAAAACAATGTTATGTGCATTTTATTGGTGGGAATAAAAGTGCTTTGGGAAATAGGAATATTTATATGCAAGTCATATATTATGTCAAAATATAGCATGGAGCCAATGTGTATTTATCTTGTACCCATATTTCTTCCAAAACATGAACATTCATGTTAAACGAAGCAAAATATGCAACATTTTACAGAGATGTATATGCAAGGTGAAGCTCTCTTCTTGCACGTGTTTGTTTTGATGTACAATTCAGGCACATTGTTCGAATTTGTAAAAATCACTCCCTATGTACAGAAGTCAAATAGAAAAAGGCTATAAAAAATGTTGCTATCAAACTATTCAAAGCAATCAGTCATTAAATTCAATAAAATAGAAATCAGATTTTGCCAGATAGAAAATCTGTCAGGACGTGCTATCATGCAAAAATCAGGTCTACTGTTGTCCACGAAGTGGATGAATACTTAAATTTTTCAAGTTTGTTCACAGTATTTATGGTGAAAACTCTAGAGATCTACAACTTTGGGTTTATTATTGTTCTTACACCTAAGCGCTAATAAGTACAGTCAGTCAGATTGTATCTTGTTTTGATTTGACATTAGTGGAGGGAATTGTATTGGTTACAATTAGTTACCATACTTAAAGTGCATGTCAGGGAAAAACAAAAAAAAAAACACACATTTAGTACATCCCTCAAGTACATGCAAATAAATTTCACCATGTGTTATACCTGCAAAAGTGCTACAAGTATCGAAAAACCACAATATCACTGCCAGAAATACAGTGAACTCTTAGCTTTCTGTTTGCTCTGACAACACATGGGGGTTGACTTACTAAAACTGGACAGTGCAAAATCTGGTGCAGCTCTACAAAGAAACCAATCAAGTTCCAGTTTTTTTTGTCAAAGCTTAAAGAGGATATAAACCCAAATTTTTTTTTTAATGAAGACTTCTACCTGGTACAGTAGAGGATGTCAAGTCATCTGTGCCCAGTCTTGCCACGAAGAGTTAATCCAGCTCTGAGCAACTTTACTAAGATAAAAAATGATACGCAGACAAATGTGTGTCGTCACATCCCCCACTGTTGTATCTGATTTCCTTATCTCATGAACGAGCATAGAGAGAGATTTTTACGAAACCAGCCGGCACTGAGTGTATAGCACATGCGCAGAAGTGACAGGGGGCCCTGAGCGCACTCTGCTTCTGCTCAGAACTCTGCCTCTCCTGTGCGTGCACTTTTCACTCCCCAGGCGTCAGGTATGTTTTCTTTGCGACGCTGCCTGGCCAAGGGGAGTGTAGATGTGGGCGGGGAGTCTTGTGATGTCATGACTTCACCCACTGAGCACTGGAAAATAGACCCGCCCACCGATTCCGAGTTCTGCGGGGGGCTCCAACTGCAGAAGGGGGTGACATTTGGAAGGTAGGGAGTAGGCATGTATATACGTATACATAAATAGTATGCCATTAGTTTATAAATGATGAGCGGTGAGTTTACATCCACTTTAATTGAACAAGATGAAGTTAGAAGCTGAAAGTCTACCATGCACAGCTGCACCAGATTTTGCACTCTCCAGTTCTAATAAAGCAACCTCAGTGTGTTTGCTGCTCTGAAATCCCAAACAGTGTTTTCAGCCCCGCCTGCTGGACCACAGAATTCTCTCTGACTATATATCTCTCACCCCTCTATCTTCCAGTTCACATGCATACACTGAGAAAATAATGCTGCTGGCTCAACGCAGTCCGCCTACACACTATGGGGTTGAATTTACTAAAGGCAAATAGACTGTGTACTTTGAAATGTGCAGTTACACTCTGCAAGTGCAGCTGCTCCAGAGCTTAGTAAATGGGAGGAAGCTCTGCTGACTTCCATCATCCAAATACGTAGAGGCAAAAATGCTGTTTTTTTTTTCCTTGCACATGATTGGGTACTCTTTGCAAAGTGAAGTTTTACCTAATTTATTAAGCTCTGGAGCAACTTGCCTTTAGTAAATCAACCCCAGCACCTAGGAGATGTTCTTTAGATCTATAAGACTGCATGCCTACATCAATAGGAACTGGTTTTAAAGGAGCTACCCCAGTAGAAATTTTACAAGTCTAGTGATAATCTCAATGGTAGTAATAAAAGCTGCTTCTCACTACAGGAGCAAGGTAAAAAAAATGATTTTGGAACATGCTCTAGACAGGAAGAGGGAGGTTTGGGGTAAACTTGTGATACCTGGGCATACACTTAAGGAATTACCATTTGAGAATTTGAATTCTATTGAATAAGGCGACTTATGATGCTTGAGTACCTTAACTCACAGATACACCTTATTGCATGAAAATATCACTACAATAAACACAACAGTACAGTACATTTTTAATCGAACTGTGCTTAGGTTGTCATCAACAGGGGGGCAAGTCAAACTTACTAAATGCTCCCCAAACATGTGGGATGAAATGGCATGTTGTCCAAATGTAAATAAGCGATTAGTGAGGCATTTGCATTGCTAACCATTTTATTGCTGCAAAATGAACATTTTAAAGTGTATGAAAACCCTTATCTTCTCTCTTTTTGCTTCCTTTTGAGCTGGTAAATAAACCATTGAGAGCATTTTGTTAAATCTATTCAATAAGTACAAAAATATTGATCCTTTTTTAAATGTAGAGCTGTCCTTTACACACTTCCTGTGTTCCTGTGTCTCAAGGAGCCTTATTGAGCTTCCTAGTTTGTATCTTAGCATTACAAGTAGTGCCTATGCTTTGGAGTTGAAGACAGTTGAACAAGTGGTTAAGTTGTTTAGAAACTGGGTAGGGCTGACACTCAGCCTACAAAAATGCTATGTGGTCTCAGGCCACAACTGAAAATGAATTGCTTTCTGGATGATAAACACGTATTTTTGTGTACTTGCAGTGTCTTACAAATAACACAGCTGGGGAAATGTGTATATATTGCAGCGATGTAATAAAAATGACTTTCTGGACATTGTGGAAGCAGAGCAAGTGCTCAGTAATACACCAACTTGTATCAATTTGTGTTTGTCGTTTTACTATGTTAATGTATGGAGATTAAGGTTACGTATAACAAATAACAAATAATCTAACTTTATCAATTTATCTAGAAAGTGTATTAAATAAACGTTTTGTCTTTCTCTTTGAAAACCTCACTGTGCAGATTTAATCTGCCCCCTGTGTCAATCTTCCATTATGTGTCCTCTTTCAGAAAGTGAAAACAACTGATCTCCCACCAAGTCACATCTGCTCTGAGTTCATATTATAGCAGACGAAAAAAAATGACACCCTGAACCCTATAAACCAATAAAGATTGTCTGATTTGGTTTGCCCCTGTTGTTACCAAGCAGGCAACCCACTGGGTTAAGGACTGGTGACATCTGTTTAAAAAATGCCAGGAGTTAGAGGAACAAAAAGGTAATAAATCAACTCTATACAAGGTGCTCTGCGGAATTCATAATCTCTTCCACTCCAAAGTGCAACACGAAGAGTGCCTTGGCCAGAAGTGCCTCGTTCATGTTCAACTTGTAATAAGATATGGATTTTTTAATTTGTGAAAAATAGGAGCCATAAACTAAAATATTAATAAGGCAATAAGGTATTTCTGAAATGAATTTATGTACTGGTACACATTCCAAAAAAAAAAATCTTAATTATTTCGGCTTGAGGTGAAAAGTGCTTGTTTGTAGCCATATTTCAGAGAAAGAGACTGTGATAGGAAAGGTTATTGCAGATGTTGTTATGTGCTGAATATATATAACCCATAGCTGTCAATTATCCCCAATTTCCTAGGACACTCCTAGGTGTTGGAGATCTACCGCTGAAAAAATCCTGGATTTTAAAAACAGAAATTCAAATGCCATATTCAGTCTAGATAATCTGCTTTTTTTATGTCAAATGCTTAACTCCATGTAAATATAAAAATAACACTATTTAATCTATTTATTTATTTATTTGTTCAGAAATCATCAAATAGAGCTAGTATAAGTACTTCAAAGCCATATCTGTATTAAATCTTAATTTTAGGAAAACTGCTAAATACACAGATAAAATACCTATATGAGAGCTGTCTTGCCTGCAAAAAGGATTTGTATTTCTGTCTACCAGTCCTGAGATATATGCAGCTCAGCACAGTACAGCACATTCTAGCAGGGGAGGACACCCGACCTTTCTCTGCTGCAGTTTAATTTTTACTTACAGGTCACCTCTCAACCATGTGACTGGACAGTGAAAGGAGAAGAAGCACACTGATGAGCTGACATGACTGTTGTCATGCTCTCTCCCCCAATCAGCATGCTTTTTGCTCTCCAGCACACCTGATTGTCTGCTTGTGCTACTGTGCATTCCCCCTTTCAGCTTTACAGCCTGTGCAGCAATATGCAAGAGACTGATACCAAGTCAAACACAAGTACCAGTGTCTCCCAATTAAACTACATTGCATTTCACAGTGCTTTGAATGGGCCTATAGAACAGGTAAGAGCACAGAGAAGCCTTCACTAATGTGCGGATGTTCCTTCAATGTCACATCAGCAGGCTGAGGGAAGGGAGATAACACTACTGTATTTATTCACTGTATAACTCTAAATTTTTCCTGAGAAAAAAATAAAATCCTCTCCAGGTCAGTTATATACAGTACATTGCAAGGATTTTAGCACACTTATATGTAGAGTCCAATCTACTACCATTGCATTGGAACCCATGGCCAGGACAAGGCCATTGCAGGAGGGGCAGTTGGCCTGGGTACAGTTTTCAATTGAATGGGGGCCGCATGGAAAGCTGCACCTACCTCATCCCTGAGATCATATTGCTCTTATTACTGTCATGTATTTTGGGAAGGGTTGTCTGTGCAAGTGGGAATGGGAGGGGGCTGTATGTGTACAAGAGTGAAGTTTTCTGTGTACAGGTGGAAATTGGAGGTGTCTGTGTATGTGTACAGGTGGGGGGCTGTATGTGTACAGATGGAAAGGAAAGGGATGTTTGGGGGGAGGCATTGCAAGGTAGGCTTCACTGGGACATGTGACTTCTATTGGCAGTCCTGCTTAATCTACCCAGGCACCAGAGACCACGGGCCTGGGATGAAGCATGGAAGGTTGTTCTGCAATGTAAAAGAGGTGTTTTAAAGCATGGATTTTGACTTGATATGGATGAAGCAAAGTTGTGACAGAAAGCACAGTACTGAACGCCCAGGTGCAAGCACCCAGATTCAGGAAAAGTCTGACCAGGACAGCATTGAAGTAGAAAGCCAAGGAGTGGAGGTCAATGCCTGCTCTTGGAAAGAGATCCTGGAGAAACTTAATGATTAGAAGGTAAGGGCCTGTAACAGCGCAGTCCATGTGAAAGCACCCAGATCTCCTATGGATAGTTATAACACAATAATCAATCAATTATTCGTTGATTATTGGTTTAATGTGGCACCAAGCATAAGGATAACAGTTGTATCTCCCTAGAGGCTGATTTAGATACAGAACATGCTTTCCCAGCTGTATGTTCAGTGTGCATTCTGCATCATCTATACCAGTGCAGCCCTAGGAAGTCTTGGACAACTTTTGGCTTGTTGTGGTCTGGAATCTGCAAGCTAAAAAAAATCACTCTCCATCAGATTGTAGGATTTCACCCACCAGAGCCAGAGTGAGGAGGATAGGGGAGGATAGGGGGGTGACTGCAGGGAGGGGCGGTTGCCCAGGGTGTGTTGTGGCTAGCTCTGAAATCATCATAATGTACCACAGTCATGGGATATAAAAATGTTGTAAGCATCTGTATGTCAATTTGTTTTTTACTATTGATAATCCCATGTCTGTGGTCATGCATTCTGACCTGTTCTTGTGCTACAAATGCCCCTCATTAGCCTCAGTATTTTACTTTTTCACACAACACAGCAAAAAAAATTAAAATGTAAAGCCGCAATACACAAATAACAATTAAATACACAAAGATGAAGGAAAAACAAAGGAAATTTCACCTAAGCAGCTGAATGAGTAAAGTAAGGGCTTATTCACACTAGCAGACATTCTTTATGGGTGCTGGTGGACATTGTGCACATGTGCTGTGATATCTTGTTACGACAAATCACAGTGCTTTTTTCTTTTAATTTTAATAAAATTACACTTCATGTAACTGTATGCAAGGCAGTGTTTTGCAAAGCATTTCCATGCGTTGTTAACATTCTGCGTTGTGATAAAATGTATGTATGCATCATTTGCAGATTGCATAGGAATGGCGTTGAGCAATGCTGCCTGATGCAGCCCAAACGGTAAACAAACCCTTATGCCTTGTACACACGGTCGGACATTCCGACCACAAAATCTGTCTGATTTTTTCAGACGGATTTAGGCCGAAACTTGTGTTGCATACACAAGGTCGGACAAAAATCCGATCATTCCAAACGAGGTGACGTACGTAGAGTGACGTAGAGTGACGTACGTAGAGACCAGTAGCCAATAGCTTTCGTCCCCAAATTTATTCTGAGTATGCGTGGCACTTTGTGCGTCAGAATTCTATACACAAAAATTCCGATCGGATTTTGTTGTCGGAAAATTTAAGGTCCTGCTCTCAAATTTTTTCCGTCGGAAATTCCGACAGAAAAAGTCCGCTAGAGCCCACACACGATCGGATTTTCCAACAACTTAATCCGATCTGACTTTTCCCGTCGGAATTTCCAATCGTGTGTATGGGGCATTAGTAATTCTATTCCATAGATAGCAATATCAACAATGTAACTTAAAGAGGATCTTCAGTCTGGACGAAAACTATAGCTGCTGACTTTTAATAAACATGCACTTACCAGTCCAGGGATCCAGCACTCTCCAGACCAGGGCCGGTTCTTCACCGCTCTTCTGGTCTTTGGCCCCACCATTTTGAGTGTGGGAAGCAGGATTCCTGCAGCTTCACAGCCAGCTCCGAACTGCGCACACGCAATTCACACTGCACTTTCTGAATGGACCCGCAGCCCCTGGGGGGACGAACCTCTGCTTGATTTGCCTAGGCAAGGCGAGTGGAATTAGGAGCGGACACCTGTCAAAACTAGGTACCCGCTCCCTTAAAAATAAAACTTCCAAATATGGTAGAGTTGGGGAAGAGGAGAAGGAAAATCAGAATTTCCCTTTAAATATGACCTACAGCTTTAAACAAAAATCCGAAACAATCAACCATTTCAATAAGTGGAATTCAAAGATACTGGCAAGCTGCAAATCACCACTGGTGCCTGAATGGTTTCAGAAACCACAGTTTGGTTAGTGTCCATGCAACAAATCTCACTTATGTGGATATAATTTACTATAAGAGGAGAGCTTCTTTCTGAAAAACAACACATTTCCTCAGCCTATTTCCTTTAACTCCCAACTGGATATAAGAGAGGTTGGGGAATTCCCTTTTGCAAAAACACTGTCACTTTGCTCTACATGAAGTGTTAAAGTGTACCTGTGCCCAGCGTATGGGTACTAACCTATTTACATATACTTAACAAACAGTAAAAGAGTTTTTAAACAAGTCATCCCTGACCTATCTAGTTGTTTCTAATGTGAATTTATTAATTTGCAAGAATCCTAAAAAAAAATCACAAAAAAAGATTCAACAGTTGCGTTTCAGACAGCTTAGGAACACCTGCGGTGTGTTTACAATAGAGGGATAGAGAGGCTGCCAAAATTCTTGTTCAACAGAAAGTAACAGGAAAAGAGCTAAGCTTTCAAAGCCTGTGTGGTGAATTTTAAATATTAATTTCTACACAAATTTTATAGCTGAATGAGGACTTGTTTTAGGTTGCTTCTACTACTTGTTCAGAAAATGTTACAGAATAATTGTTATGTTAAGAATTCCATTTTAAAAGTTACCTTTAATTAAAAAATAACAAGTACACATATTTTTGCAGGTAAAAATTTGCATTTATTATTTTTTCAAACAGGAGCTTGCAAGGTACTAAGCCTGCAATCTGCCCATACCTCTGTATGGGCTTTCAGTTACAGAGCTGTAAGCAGTGTGAATGAACTACATGTGTGCTGATAAGTGCACTTGCAGTTCATTTAAACCTCAAGTCTGTCTGCCACGGTGGTGGTAGTATATTCATTGAATAATGTTCATTCATGAGTAACACAGCTGTCATGGAATTTTAGCAAAGCACATATATCTGCAGTGTTTACTTATCGCTCTTCAAATCTCTAAGTGTCCTTTCTCTCTGGTGCTTCATTCCTCTGTTATCAGCATGAGTCACTTCTGAAAAGTTTTCTTGACACATGAGATACATTTGTGTCAAGAGGGAGAGGGGGGAAGAGCTCAGAACATAGCTTGTCTATTCAGAACACAGTTCTTCTGCTGTGTGGAGGGGGGTGTGTGCCTTTCCTCCAATCAGCTCTCACACACTGTAACTGCAGTCTCTCCACCCCCTCCTGACAGATGAAGAAAGATTTTTAACACCATCTGCACTTTTGAAAGGCTGTAGAGAAGAGGAGACTGCAGATAAACAAGTAAAACCCATGTAGGGAAATTTGTTTCATCTTTGTGTATCACCCCCTCTTCTGTGTCCTGACAGATGAAAAAAAGCTCTTCACCAAGCACTACCTAAACCACTAGCTGAACAAGCAGGCAACGTGGGAGTTAGTGTATATCTGTCACTCATATAGGCTGGCAATTTAGGGATAGGGGGAAAGAGCTTAGAACATAGCTTGTCTATTCAGAACACAGTTCTTCTGCTGTGTGGAGGGGGGTGTGTGCCTTTCCTCCAATCAGCTCTCACACACTGTAACTGCAGTCCCTCCACCCCCTCCTGACAGATGAAGAAAGATTTATAACACCATCTGCACTTTTGAAAGACTGTAGAGAAGAGGAGACTGCAGATAAACAAGTAAAACCCATGTAGGGAAATTTGTTTCATCTTTGTGTATCTGAGGCTGTTCAATTCACTGGGTAAATGTGAGGGTTTACAACCACTCTAATGCCCCATACACATGGTCGGAAATTCTGACCACAAAATCCATCAGATTTTTTCCGACGGATTTTGTCCGACACTGGTGTTGCATACACACGGTCAGACAAAGTTGTCGGAAAATCCGATCATGGTCATGGTCTGAACATGGTGACGTTCGTTGCGTACGACGGAACTACGTAGAGGCTAGTAGCCAATAGCTTTGGTCTTGTAATTTGATCTGAGCATGCGTGGCACTTTGTCCATCGGAATTCGCTACACACGATCGGAAAAAGTCAGATCGGACTTTGTTGTCGGAAAATTTGAGAGCAGGATCTCAATTTTTTTCCGACTGAAAAAGTCCGATGGCGCCCACACACGGTCGGATTTTCCGACAACATGGTCCGATAGGACATTTTCCGTCACAAATTCCGACCGTGTGTACGGGGCATTAGGGTGATTTATCCAGGTTAGATTAAGGTTTAGAGCTGGGGTATGGGTTGATTGTTGGGGACAGGTAAGAGTTAGGGATATTATTATTTTATCATGTTTCATGTTTGGCCCGGTTCACTTCTTTTTATAAAAAAAAAGCCCTTCACCAAGTACTACCTAAACCACTAGCTGAACAAGCAGGCAACATGGGAGTTAGTGTATATCTGCCACTCATATAGGCTGGCAATTTATAATAAACTATCAAAAAATATATTTTTTTAATGCTACCACATTGCATAGAAATTCACAAAAGTGTGCTGCTATCAAGAATTTGTCACATATTTAGAAGTGAGAATAAGTAAGACTATGTTTTGAAACTTGAATCAGAGTCATTACAACTACAAAACAACCTGGATGATTAAATTTTACTGCCCCCGAGGTCATTATCTGTTCAACAAGCCTTATCTAACTAATAATGAGATGTGAGGGTAATGGACTAAAACTTTTTGGATCTTTTTGATATATAAAAGTGCCATTGAAATCTACAGTAAAATTACAAGGAACATTAATTGAACTCAATTATGCTAGAATACCATTTTCCACACTCCTTAGCTCTGTTTAATAACTGAACATGCACTTTATGCTGCTCCCACACTTTCACTGAGTAGTATAACATCACTCAACATTTCTAGATCCAACATCAAGGCATTATCCATCGTGACTCTGTTACTAGTGTAAAGGATAAAAGTACCATTACTTATATCAGCCAAAGTACTATATCCCATTTAAACAGTTTGGAAAAACAAGAAAGCACATACTAGGAAAATGTGTGTTATTGCAAAAGTATGTGTATTAGGCATATTTTAAAGGAAACTAATCATGAAAGAAGTATGTGGACTTCCATAACTCACTTCTTAAAATTCTTTAAAAAAATAAAAAAAAGTAGTTCACTGGCTGTCATGCTGCACTTCTAGTTTTAGAACTTTTTAAGTCACTGACCTAAAACAATAATACAGCACAATAAAGTGACACTAAATAATATGCTTATTTTCCAAAAATAATCTATACACATTAAATGCTTATTGGCTCTGTAATCTATTTTTCATGAAAATTCTTTATGAGCTCCCGAATCTCCTCTTTTGCCCCTCAATTCAATTTTTTTTGGAGTGAGTAGTGCATATTAGTTGCAGTCATGCTTAGTCCTCTATGCACACCACAAATCCCATAGTTTATTCTGGAGCGAGCAAGAGAGAGTGGCCTTGTTCCTACATACAGTGGGTCCCTGGAGAATGAGCATAGCCACCCTCTAACAGGAAGTTAGATCACAGCAACAAAAAAAGGAATTTGGAGATTTGGAAGAGGCTGAGAACAATAGGAGGCACTTCTTGTCACGTTAAGAGTTTAATGTAACTTGGGAGTATAAGTCATGACTGGTGTTCTGCATGCTTATTCCAGGTCAATGACATTGAAAGTAATGAAAACAAAGGATCAACATGCACAACATAGTTATTCCAGATAGCCAGTGTATGAATTTATCAGGTAATTTATGAATTTAAACAGAGTAGCTGGGTGTAATAGTTTAAAAAGGAATAGGTAAAGCATTCTGTCTACCACTATATAATTACATTGTCCTTCAGTCTCCCACCTTCCAATTATTGTCTGCGCAAACCAATTGGTTCACACAGATTGTTCCAATCACAAGTAATTGTTGTATATATGTATATATATCTCTGTAGTGGACATTTATATGTGAGCTATGACTAAGCGCTAAGGGAGCGTGAAGCGCATTAGGGGTGATGCTGTTCCCCTCTATTTGTATTTTTGAACATGTGTTTATGGACTTGCTTGATTTTACTGGATGTGGGGCAAACAAGAATTGTTTTTTGCTCATTTCAGTTTTTTTATAAAAAAATTATGATTTCTATGAAATTTTAGCTGCCTGTATTTCTGGGCCTACTGGACACTTTGACATCTCATCTGTACTAAAGGTGATATCTGCTTACATTTTTTTCACATTATCCTTGGTTTGAATAGTACAGTTTTGTGTTAGGACAAAAGACATCTCTATTAAGTTTTACCATTCATAAATTCTAGTAGTTTGGGTCAAGAGAATAACAAAAGAGAAGTGTAGTATTTTCTCCAATAAATGAGCATTCATTTTGTCTTTTTTTTCTATATAGCCCTTTTTACATCAGCCTAACCACCCTAGTACTTGAGAAACTGTAAAGAACCAAAGTATACACATTTACAGATTGTTATGCAATTTTATAATAAACTCATTAAAGTCCTGTTTGGACACATTGGTGACTTAAACCTTACTTAAATATAGGTCGTTGCTCAAATAAAAAGCAAGTAGTGATTAACTACAGACAGTTCTGCAAATTGTTTAAGGAGAAGCATACAGCTCTGAGCAAAACATTAAAAAAATAAAATTCTACTATCATTTTATGAATTCTATGAACTGACTTTAGATATGACAGATAATAACCTAAACGTTAAGCTTAATCTTCAGGGAAAGGCATAAAATGGATAATGGTTTGGCAAACAAACACAAGTACTCTAGCTTTCTGCAGTTGTTGCATAAAGTAGAGCACAGGACAAAAGTCTGAATTTATTACCTTCATCTCTTTTGCGTTTGTTATTCTCAGCATTAGATGATGTAATTCCCAGAATTCCACTGATCGAGTAAGAAGAACCTGCTGAGTCTGTGCTTACTGAGGAGACCTGAGTCACTGATCCAGTTGAAGCTGAAAGGAGCACAAATAAAACAAATTATACCAGCTCCAAAATGGACAAGGGGAAAATTAGGTCCATGTAACCATTTATTTTATACTTAGGAGTCAAGTTATGCAAACATGTTCACAAATGGACTATTGTTTTTAAATCTGCCTGAAAGAAGAACTGTTGTTGTTGCACACAGCAACCAATCAGAATAATTTTTATTCTGCCAGAGTGGTATTGATTAGGAATTAAATAATTGTATTTATACCCATTAGGTACCATGTACAAAGATAACTGATTTAATAAACAGTCTGTGTTACTTATGTACAATCTACGTTTCCTTGCAACGTTTTACTGACTGAAAGACAGTTTGTCTGTCGGAGACTGCATTCATGACTTTAAGGGATAACTTACAACAGGTGTGGTACAACTGCATTGGACAGCTATTCAAGCAAAATGCCTTGTCTCCTACTTGATCGGCCGTCGCAGTGTGTTCTGAAAAAAATTTTGCATGCACTTCTTTTTTTCAGCGCAGCACAACGCAATGAAATCCATCTCCTTGCTCTGTGCTGCAGCCCATAGAACCTAATGAAATGTCACTGTTTGACATTTCAATAAAGTTCATTTAAAAAAGTAAACGCGATGCACTGTGATTGGCACTGCTGTTATCCTACTGCAGACCAGCAGCTGCGTTCTAATGCAGCCGCTGGTATGAACTAGCCCTAACACTTTAAAAGATATATTTGCCTAAGGCTGCTTGCAGATTTGGTATCGGCCTTATTTATACTTTACTTTTAAAATGTTATGTATGCTGTATTCATTCAGAAACATCTCTTTATTTTTAAATATCTGCATTTTTCATTACTTTTGAAAACACAGAAATACATTTTATACATTATTTTTAACCAATTCGTTTGTTCTGTTCAGCAATGAGTAAATATGTAGGGTGATAGTGTATATGGACTGATTAGAAGGAAAAGTATGGCCAAAGCTCTTTTGGCCATACTTCTTTTGTGAGTCACAGGATTGCACTTAGTTTTGCACTCCTGTGACCTAGATTCAGTCAGCAACATGCTACAGCTCACTATTGGATGACGTCACAGAGCCAGTTCAGGATCTGAAGGGATCCCGACAATAATGTTATGATCTGTGCAGATGCCTGACCAGCAGCTGGCTCAGAATCTCAGCGCGCCACTGAGAGTCTGAGCCAGTCACGCCTGACCCCTTCACAGCTCCAGTGAGTGCTGGAGGGGCAGAGCACAGAGCAGTGACTGACAGACATCTGAGAACTGAGCAACCAGTGGTCTTTGATCACTCAGTTCTCAGTCTTAGAGGCGGCGGGGGACAGCAGCATCGGATTGAGGCTGCATCTCCTAGGTGAGTATGAATGTTTATTTTTTTTAAACCTTGCACTTCTCTTTTTATAAATTCATGTTAAAAGCGCCTGCACATGATTGGGTATTTAAAGTAAATAGGAATTTGCTTTCACATGATTTATAAAGCAAAAGAATATTCAGCCTAATAGTCTATTGTAATCTTTGCAAGCAATTTGCCCACTTCTAGTATCACTTATCTGTGCATGTGGATAACAACCTTTCCTTTCTCTATGGAGAAAAGTGGAGTGGTCCCTGGATGCACATCAATGAATCCGGGATGTGCTGATGCCACTCCACATCTTTGTGCAATATCTGTGTGTCTATGGCCAGTCTAGAAGTGTTCAAAGATATACAAATGTAGTGCTCACCCCCAGACGTGCCCCTGAGAATAGACAAGTTCTCCCACAATAGTGCTGAGGCTCCCAGTCACAAGCACAGTTCCATGCACATGGCTCAGTCTAGGGGAGGTCTTTTTAGAATTTATTGATGAATAACTTGAAACAGTAAATCCATTAACCTCCCTGGCGGTATGATTCTGGCTGGAATTTAGTGCTGAAAGCGGTACAATTATTTTGCATGGAAATTTGGCGTTTTTATATTGTAGGCCTGCAATTCTTATGAATAACTCACTTAAATCTGTCCGAACCAGAGTCTAGTAGACATCCCGGGTATGATAAAGTTTGAAACACAAAATAATAAATTATAATATAATAAAAATATATATAAAAATGATTCAATGTAATCAAATCAAAAACACTGAAATTTGCTCAGTTGCAGAATAGTCGCTGTCATTAAATTTATTGTTTGATGATAAATTGTGATTTTATTTTTTTTATCGGTGTTTTCTAGCTGGTCTAAAACCACTTTTGACATAAAGGGACACTTTTTGGTTGCTATGGACAATCTCCAGTTTCCAGGCAGAAAAAAAATCTTTTTATTATATAAAATGACATGCATGGCACTGGGCAGACCACTAGGGACAAAGGGGATGTGTATTTTTTGTATACAGTACTGTAATCTGTAAGATTACAGTATTGTATATGTGTTGTGTTTTTAAACTTTTTTGAATTTGGCGCCGATCTCCGCTCCCGTGCGTCGTAACGTCACAGGGAACGGAGATCGGCGGCACCCGGCACTGTGTGAATCGAGCGAGCGGACGGCTCGCTCACACAGCGGGGAGACATCGCAGGATCCAGGGGAAAAGGTAAGTAACTTCCCCCCTGCATCCCGCAACGCAAGCCCGAGTCTGGCTCGGGGTTACCGCTCCCAGCATAAAAAACTGACCCCGAGCCAGACTCGGGGTTACCGCCAAGGAGGTTAAGGGTTTTAGGATTCTCCAAAATGATCAATAGAAGAACAATTTTCTAGAACAAATACTTACAGCTGCAGACACATAGGTCCCACAGTAGGTCTTACTCACAATATCCCAGGAGCTGACTGCTACCCAGCTTCCACAGGTAGTTCCACAATGAGGCAGATAAAAGATACTTCTCCAGAGCAGGACCTCAGAACAGTGCCATTTAACAAAATCCTTTTAGTAATTTTCTCCAGGCCCTCAGCCCAGCACCTGCTGAGGCCCAAACTGCAATTCTTCAGAACACTCTAGCTGCCTCTCAGGGGCATAGGAGAATAAGAACCCTTCTAGCAGGGGTAAAACACTCTGTCCAGGCCTCCCAAACATGTATCACCTCCCCAGCCACCTTCCTGCATGTCCCCTTCTGAGGCACGATAATATTCATGGATATTTTACTTTCCATGCCCTATGTTTTGAAACCTTTTCCCAGAAGCAGGTAGGGTAAATCAAATACCCAGCTCAGGAAGCTCTGACCAGACAGAAACAATAGATCACTGCTCCCCTGACTACAATGAGGCCAAAAACTAAATTTAAACTAACAACCTAACTGGAGCAGGGAGCTAAACAACGGTTATTGAATAACATGACACAGGCATACTAGTTGAGTTTTATGTCTTTTTCATGCCCTTTACAAACATCTCCCACACTGGTTATATTTCTTAAGATCAACATAAATGATCTGGAATGCCATCCAAGATAATCATTGATGGGGGAGGGGGGAGGTAAACAGGTCTGAAGTGTTCCATACAGTACATGCACAATCATTTATTTATCTGACCATTTTCAGCAGATAATGCACAATCATCTTATGTCATCAGAGGACCTGTAGACATGGGGCAGCTGCCTGGGATTAGACATTAGATGTATTTTGTTTTCTTTTTTTATTTGTACATGACCCCAAATAACACATTCTTAGTTTTCTCTTATAAATAAATGTACTGTCCTAGTATAAGACCAGTATAGCACAGAGAAAGAAAATGTTTGCGGCAAATAGTACACTAACAAATATGAGTAATATTGACGTGGTATAATACATAATGCTGAAAAACTGGACTTACAACCCTATATTATACTTACAGGAAAATATTTGTTGACCAGCATTGTTGCCCAATAGTAAGGGACTAAAGATTTGTGTGCCACATCCAATATTAAAGGAAAGGGGAAAGGATCCCCTATGTGGTGGACTTTTAAGGCACACCGTTTTTACCAAAGAACATTATAATTACAACCCAACAACAAAATTTCTAGGCTTCAACCACAACTTATTGCTGAGAACTAATATCATTTGGTCCTTCAGAAAGGCAGGGAGCAAATATCTCTCTCTCTCTTTCTCTCTCTCTCTCTATATATATATATATGAAGTTCAATTGGGCTAAATTACTAAATGGGTTGAGAATATTCACAAAATAAGTTGTGTGAATATTTACATTGATTAGCCAGGCATGTAATATTTATTTGTTAAGATTATCAATCTTTAGTAAATCAGCCCCAAGACACATTCACTAAGAGATCAACTAGAGAAATTGATTGATTGTTGGCTGTGAGTGCACACAGCGCTCAGCTGCCCCATGTCTACAAGTCCATGGAGTTTGTATGTTTTCCCCGAATTCACATAGGTCACCTCCCATAATCCAAAATTAGACCAGTAGGTTAATAAGCTTTCTTTCAATTAGTCCTAGTGTGTGTATAACTATAGTACAAAAAACTTGTTAGCTCCACTGTGACAGAGACCGAGGTGAACCACTCAGTGTTCTCTGGCTAGGGCTATACTCTCCTCTCAATATAATCAGCTCTATAAAAAGAAACAATTCAATCTGAATGCCAAAAAATATATTGTTTTCCTTTACAACATCCAAGTTTACATTCAAAAGCAACTACAATTTTTTTCTGTGTGGAATTTTAATAGAAATGCAACGTATTCATGTAAATTATATGCACATAGCAATAAAAACAACAATATTTCTACTAATGGCACAAGTCAGGTCCCTTGTAAAATGACAGTTAATAAAGGACAAGTATACTTCCATTAAAGTATACTAACCTACCCTCCCTGGAGGTACTTGGGAGGCAGCCCTATAAAACTCAATGACTGCTTACTGCACAGGAGTAGCCAGTAGTAGGCAATATAAACCTTCCTACCTGCAGCGTCTAAAGTTTTTGTTTGTGTTCAAACATGAGGCATGTGGCATGGCACTGCACATATTAAAGTGGATGTAAACCCCCAAATTTTTTATTTTTTTTTTGATGTCATAATGTAGAAAATATGATTTCCTTTTATTTGAGCCCAGTCTTGCCACACAGATTTACTCGAGGCCTGAGCAATCGTCGTTTATTGTTCAGTTAGAGAAATCTTGAAAAAGTCTTGAAAACTTTGTCGAAAACGCCCCCTTGCTGTGAGTGACAGGTGATTTACATCCACTTTAATGCATAATATCTGTCTATAGTGAGAGAACTGACACTTCCTGTGAAGAAACTATATATTCCAAAGTCCCTGGGTCTCTCAGTCTAGTGCTCCACAGGGGAGAGCTAAACAGTAACTAGATCTGATACAGACACAAACAGGCAGTGTATTCACAGAGAGATTGCCTTATTGAAATATTAGCACTCCCGCATTTGTGATATAACACAGAGGAACTGGCAAAGCAAGAATTGAATACTGTGTGACCTGGAAAAGGAAGTTGTCTGGTCCTTTAGTGAATAGGGACAAGCTAGATGAATGAATACATGGACATAGGGGAACCAATCAGCCATGACACTACAAACTGCAGCCACAACATGTGAGCCCATCATTACAAGGTAAGGAAAACAAACAACACGTGGAATATAACTCAATAACTTGGGGGAAAAAAGACTAACCAAACTGTTATGCCAAAATCCCTACAAATGCCAAACATACAATAGCATTTCCATTGGGACATTGTAGGTAAATACCATTTACAATTATCACAAAATGTATATTTTTATTTTGACATCATAAAATAATAAGCCATAATCCCCATCCAAACCACATAATGGCTGACATTTTGTACATCATTTTTATACTTTATACAGTATGTAGTATACCCAAAAAACTACTTTGCACTTCATGTTTCTGTACATATCCCAAAGTCATATGTAAAAAATTAAGTTGATGTAAAAATATACATTTTATGCAACACAATTCAAGGTCCCAAATGGAGATGGTATTGTATGCAGGGAATATGACTTTACTAATATCTAGTTAACCAACATTAACATTAACCACCTTTAATGCCTTTAAGAGAATCTCACCTAGATGCTGTTATATAAAATCGATTTATGGGCAGGCCAAGGCTGTCTTCTTGAAGTCAGTAAACAGCTGGAATGGATTGCTGGGTTTTATGTTTTTTATATATAAGGTATAGATACTTTATATAATAGATATATATATATATATATATATATATATCATGTTGTCACTGAAGTTGATGTGTTGAAAGCAGAGGATTGGGCAAGTGTAAGGATTTGAACAGCTTTGACAAAGGCCAAATTATTATTTCCAGATGACTGGGTCAGAGCAACTCCAAAACTACAGCTCTTGTGGGATGTTTCCAGTCTGCAGTGGTCAGGACCTACCAAAAGTGGTCAAAGGAATGAAAACCTGTGAACAGGTGACAAGGTAATAGGCGGCCAAGGCTCATTGAGGAACTTGGGGAACGAGGCTCATCTGTGTAGTCTAATACAATAGAAAAGCTACTATAGCTCAAATTGCTGAAAAAGTTAATGCTGGTTCCAATTGAACACACACAGAACACACAGTCCAACGCAGTTTGTTGTATAGGGGGCTGAGTAGCCGCAGACAGGTCTGGGTGCCCATGCTGACCCATGTCCACAGCCAAGAGTGCATACAATGGGCATGTGAGCATCAGAATTGGACCATAGAGCCTGGTCTGATGAATTCAAGAATGATTTGTGGAGCACAATAATAAGTTCTCCAAATTCTCCAAATCTCCAAATTGAGCATCTGTGGGATGTTCTGAAAAAACAACTCTGATCCATGGAGGCCCCAACTGACAACTTACAAGACTTAAAGCATCTGCTGCTGACAGCTTGGTACCAAATACCACAGGATACCTGCAGACTAGTGGTGTCCATGCCTCTACGGGTTAGGGTGGGTGGTCATAACGTTATTGGAGATCAGTGTATATATACTGTATATATATATTTAGAAAATACATACTAAAAAGTTCAGGATAGCTTTGAAGAGTAGGCTTTTCCAATGTACGTGTCCTTTAACCACTTTCTGCCCCGCCACAGTACATTTAGTGTGGCAGGGCAGCAGCTGCAGGCACAGAACCATATATAATCCCAAATCTGCACCATAATGGTGATGGCTATTAAAAATTTGTATGCGCTATTTCTAATCACCTAAAAATTCTGCATCTTTATATATTAATACTTTTTTTTCCCACAAAGCATTTCTGGATTGTGGTATTCTTCCACAGGCCAAACTATACATGCTCTTTAAGGGTTACCACAAAATAAATAATTCGAGCTTCATTTAATATTTCATAACAGAGTTTTAGTATAAACATGAATTGGAAGACACATAAACTGAATAACATGTAAACTTTACACACTAAAAGTTCATTTCAAGCAATGTATGTAAGTATAAACCTTTGGCTGAGTCCGAGCACAAATGAATATACTACAGACTGGTGTCTGAAATAGAAAACATCTTCCATGAGTGAACATCA
This sequence comes from Lithobates sylvaticus, assembly GCA_028564925.1. Classification (NCBI taxonomy): domain Eukaryota; kingdom Metazoa; phylum Chordata; class Amphibia; order Anura; family Ranidae; genus Lithobates; species Lithobates sylvaticus. The sequence continues at coordinate 377,423,542 of CM053026.1, read as the reverse complement.
TATAGAAAGCTAGCAGGTGGAATTTAGAAAGTAGCAACAAATTCTATTTTCCCCTTTCGTGCAGATCTTCGAGTCAGAAGGATAACTAACTAAGGTATTGCTTCAGTGAGCTCTTTGTACAAAACTCCTCATTGCTGACCCTGGTATGTCTCCAAAGGGAGCAACAAATAAGTCTTTGGCACAACACAGAATTTTAAATAGGATGAAGGTATAAATCCTCCATCCTTCTGGGGAAACCCTTTTAAGAAGGATTACCGAGACAAAACTGTATTGTAATGATGTGTGATCACCAATTTGCATCTATAAAGAGGACTAAAGTTAAGAGAATATCTGGACCAACTTGTATAATCTTGCTGTCATTCCACTGCCTTAGTAAACTGTTTAAAACAGATTTGTTTAAAGCAACAGTTTATACATCGGCATTCCCTGTCTGCCCTTTCAGTAGTGTAATTAAAGTAGAGTACTAAAAGTGGTCCATATTTACAAAGATATTTTAAGATGGCAGAAGAGTGAATTTAAAGGGATCATACAGAGAGGTGCTGAAATTATGTGTGATCAATACTAATGAATTTTACACAAATTAACTTTAATTATTTAGTTAACATTCATTAATTACAATTTTAATGAACATTCATTTAAAATAAGGTATGTATAAGATAGGGCTGCAGGCGTTAACAGAATAAGTGTAACTGCACAAAAAGTGCAGTTAAACTTTAAAGACTGAACAGTAGCTAAGTAGGAACAAGAAACAATTTACCCTTTTGGCTTTAATATCTGCTGAGACTTCACCAAAAGAATCCCATTAACTTTTAGTTCCAACATCGTCAACAAATACCACTGTTGGATCTGATTTACTAACGCATTAGGAGAAATTAAGTGATCCAGAGGTCAAATCAAACATCCAACCTGTGAAGGGCCAGTTCTGCTACACATGATTGGCTGTTTTAAGTTAAAGCAAAACTAAACTGCATCTGAGCACCACAAACCAAAAATGCTATTTAATTCATTATTGATATTCAAAACAGACTTATCCATCTATCCATGCCTCCATGATTTATTTTGTTGAGAAATCACTTTGAAAAACACCCAGCCATCTTGAGTAAGGGCAGATGATTCATGTAGCATTCACTTCCTGAAATCCATCTGCTCTTAGCTCAGGCACACAGGCAGGAAGGTGTGCTTAGCTGAGAAAGCCCCTCCCCCTACTTTAGATGAAAAAAGCCCATGAAAACTCCTGAGATATATGACATCATTTTGGCCTAGGCCAGAAACCAGGGAGCAACTGAATAAATGTTAAAAAAAAAAGTTAAAGCTAAAAATATAGTATACCTTTATATCTATTTACCAATGCTAGCAGCATAAGGATTAAAAATAGTTTATGTTGATTAATAGAGTATAGTTCAACTTTTAACTATTCCTCACCTTCATTGTGCAACTGCATACCATATTACCTGATACCCAATGATCACTAATGATTTGTGCCACCTTGATCACATTATCCATGATTGCCAGCTGTCATTATATTTGAGTTTAACCACTTGCCGACCAGCCGCTGCCATTATACGGCAGCAGGTCGGCACGATCCCACGAACCATCGTAGCTGTACGTCAGCTCCATTAATAGGAGGCACACGTGCATGCCTGCTGCATGCAGGGGGTGCCTATGCTTGTGACCGGTGGTCGCGATGACTGCCGGCCACACGCTATCGCGGGCACAAGAGGCAGAACAGTGTGTGTGTAAACACACATATCCCTGTTCTGTGGGAAAAGGAGATGCAGATCATGAGTTCATAATAGCTAGGAACCACAATCTGCCATCTCCTATAGTCAGTCCCCTCTCCCTACAGTTAGAACACACACTATGGAACACAGTTAACCCCTTGATCGCCCCTAGTGTTATCCCCTTCCCTGCCAGTGACAGTTATACAGTAAACAGGGCATTTTTATAGCACTGACCGCTGTATATTTGTCAATCGTCCCAAAAATGTGTCAAAAGTGTCCGATGTGTCCGCCATAATGTCGCAGCCTCGATAAAAATCGCAGATCGCAGCCATTACTAGTAAAAAAAAAATAATAATAAAAATGCCAGAAATCTATGCCCTATTTTGTAGACGCTATAACTTTTCAAACCAATCAATATACGTTTATTGCGATTTTTATTACCAAAAATATGTACAAGAATATATATCGGCCTGAACTGAGAAAAAAAATAGCTTTTTTTAAAAAAAATTGGGGATATTTATTATAGCAAAAAGTACAAAATATTGTGTTTTTTCAAAATTGTCGCTCTTGTTTTGTTTATAGCGTCAAAAATCAAAACCACAGAAATGATCAAATACCACCAAAATAAAGCTCTATTTGTGGGAAAAAAAAGGACATAAATTTTGTTTGGGTACAGTGTTGCACGACCGTTAAAGCGACACAGTGCCGTATTGCAAAAAATTGCCTGGTCATTGAGCAGCCAAATCTTCCGGGGCTGGAGAGGCTAAAGAGTATTTCAAATATTTAATCAAAACAGTCAAAAGAAAATCGATTTTTTTTTTAATAAATTTTTTTATGACATATGTTTTGTTCATATTACATAAATAATATTACATTTAAACATTGATTTCTAAGACTTTGTTGTATGTACTGTAGGTTTGTTGGAGCCACACCAAATTGATCAAATCATTTTAGAAATTTGTTGCTTTATTTTACATGATACTAAACTGTTACTTTTCTTGCTTTTTTCTTAAACTCTGTATTCAAAATGATGTTTTTCAAATTTGTGAAGTGAGTGTTACTATGGTAAAAGTAGCACACCTAAAGTCTATCAATTAAACTCACATTTCAAGTCAGGTTAATTTTTTAAAAAATGTTTAAAAACTTCTCCCACCTCTCTACTCAAGAGTGTAACTGCACAAAGAACAGGCAGGACTTGATGATGGAAAGAGGAGCCGAGCGCATTTAAACTACTTACTGGCTAATGATGCATAAAATGTTATGAATAAGTATCTATTTTTTGATTTATTACTTTAATTATCCAACATACCATGGTCCCCCGTTAGCGTTTTTGGTGTAGATTTCAATTTTCTGTCTCAGGGTAAAATCTATTTATCATAATAATCAGTAAAATACAAAACCTTTTAACAGTATTTATAAAATTAATTTACCATGTTCAGCCCCTGGAGAATGACAAAGGAGTTATATTAGTATGTGCATGCTGAAGTATTTTATGTAAAATTATCTATCCGTACGAATAATTAGAACTTCTTAAGACATTCATCTTTTTCTGTACTCAAAAGATATTTTCTCACCTATGCTGTGGTTTGATGGTGGTACTTGCTGGTTCGTGGGCTGTTGCACTTTTGTTCGGATGATCCTACATTGAAGTGAAGGATACAAAGTTACATTTAGCGTCAACTTTAAATTAAAGTAATAAAAGCTGAATATGAATAAGATTAATTCAAATAAAATATTATAGTAATTCAACCTTTCTGATCATATACAGCAGATCGCTAATGAATATCATGTTTGATTTGAACAGTGATATCTTTACAATGTAGCCATGATAAGACAGTATAAGACCACTCAAGCATCATTTTTGTTCATCAGCTAGTTGAAGAGAGCTCATATTTTTACCACCAGAAAGCCTAAAGATAATTTTTACATTAAAGGGAACCTTTTATGGTAAAACTATGGAAGCTACCATTGCTTGTATGGTTTTGTAGGTGAATCTGTTGGTCCTTTGCATGCATAGGCAGTCAATTTTGGTGCATTCAATGCAAGTGTCTGTTATGTCATGCGTTCATGTGCACTCAGTTAGGGTAGCCCCTTTTATAACGGGCTGTCAATGAACCACAATGGATCAAAAATTAGATCTGCTGTATTTTTTTGTAGTGCAGTGTGCTGCAATTCAGGGTACTTCCTCAGGGAAGCCACTCCTCAAGAAAGGTCACATGCAGTCATGACTGAGCTTTGCCAAAACGCACCTTGAAGATTCTGAGGCCACATGGAAAAACGTGTCATGGTCACATGAGACTAGAATTTACTCATTTGGCCTCAACACCAAACGATATGTCTGGCCGAAATCCAATACAGCCCACCATTCAAATAACACCATTCCTACAGTAAAGCATGAAGGTGATATTATCCTGTTATTGAGGTGTTTCTCTGCAGCAGGGACTGGAGCACTTGTCAGGATAGAAGGAAAAATTGATGGGGCAAAATACTGTCATAGTCTTGAGGGAAGATCTGTTACCCTATGCCAGAAAGTTGTCAATGGGAAGAAGGTTTACATTCCAACACGACAATGACCCAAAGCACACAGCAAAAATGACCACATAGTGGGTGAAGGAGAAATAGGTGAATGTCCTTGCATGGCTTAGTCAGAGCCCAGACTTAAACCCCATTAAAAATCTATGGAATGGCTTGAAGACTGCAGTCCACAAACGGTCACCATCAAATTTAACTGAACTTGAGCAGTTCTGCAAAGAAGATCGGGCAAATATTGCAAAGAGTGTATGTGCAAAGTTAGTAGAGACATATCTCAACAGACTAAAGGCTGTAATTAAAGTAGAAGTCCAGCCTAACACTAAAATCCCTGCATCTACAGACATCCACAATCTAACACTAACCTATCTTGCCCTATAAAGAAGAAATCAATATATATACCTTTTTTGAAGCCAATCCGATCTACAGCGGCGGAAGCTCTGCAGAGGACAGGCTGTGAAATAAATGGGGAGTGACGTCACCCATAGATTTACTATGGGGCTTATATTGTCGGTTGTGTCCTCTGCCCCCGCCTCCAGAGCGAAGCCGCAGCTGACAGCTCAGCATGGGATCGGGTCCTATCGGCTTCAAAAAAGGTATGTATACTGATTTCTTCTTTACAGGGCTAAATAGGTTAGTGTTAGATCGTGAATGTCTGTAGATGCAGGGATTTTAATGTTAGGGTGGACTTCCACTTTAAAGCAAAAGGTGGTTCAACTAAATACTAACACAAGGCATCTTTCACTTGGATGTTATAAGTTGCACTGAGTAAATACAGCTGTATAAAACCAAAACTGTGTCTGTCTTAATTTCAGGCTGCAAAGCAAAAACAATTTGATTATTTTAAGGGGGGGTAATTCTTTTCTTTACCCACTGTAAATACTGATACCAAGGGCTCCTGCTAATCAAATGATCTGTCTGTGTAGGACAACCTTTCAATAACACGACATCAGAAAACATTTGCACAAATATAGTAAAATAGAAAACACAAACAACATGCAAAATTTAAGCTATAAAATGATTTGTGTTCAAGTCAGTGAATGTGACATTCAGTTACTGCAGGCGAATCATTACCTGTAAATTAAAACACAGGTAGGAAGATATACCTTCAGTAAATGTATGGTGAATGCAACATTGCTGGCTTTGTAGCTGTAACTAAAACAAAATTATAAATCCCTAAAGAATACAAATAACACATATTGATGAATAGCAGAAGATATTTACCTCCAATATACTATTAAAATGTTAATATTCTTTTTCAGAGTTTGATTGTAATAATGTTTCAGGAGTTGACATTTGACAGCTAATGGTAACACAGACATATCTGGCTGAAGTGTAAAAATAGAAATCGTATTGATTGAACCAGCTCCCAGCTTATATGATAATAGCTCAGAATACTAAATTGTGATATTTTATTTGTTGACGTGTATCTAAAGAATTATGCAGCCCATTTCTAAACTCCCATAAAAAGGATACATTCTCCCTCTAATCTGTTCAGAAAATTTGTTCCGCGTGACAGTTAGGTTTAGTGTAAAATCATGCAGAATTTTGCAAAAACATTATATAAATAGAGTATGAGTAGATGTTTGATTCAGTGAAACTATGAAAATCAACCTAGAAATTGGTTTAAGAGTCACCGGAGCATAGTGAAAGTGGTGATTGTATGCATCAAATGCAGCTAAGCAATCTGAATTATCCATAATACTGTGTTTATTTAAAATGGTAGGAGCAGCTAATGTTTTACACTTTTTATTTTTATTTGATGTTTATGGCTTTCACTGTCACAATGTTAAAAATACGCTCTTCTGCAAGAACCCCCTCTAGTGTAAAATGATTGAAATTGCAGTGATTTTTCGAAAGTTGTAGCACAAGGGTTGGTTGAATGGCTGCTTACGAATCACATAAGGGTTGCTTTACTAAAGTTTGTTCACTATTTACTTTGCAAGGGCCTTTTCTCTTTGTTTAGTGAATGGAACTGACTTCATCCCTGTCCATCATCCAATCATGTGCAAGAAAACATACTTTATTTTTCCTTGCACATCATTGGGTATTTTTTATAAAATACATTTTTTACCACATCCACTATGCTGTGGGAAAATGTCTTGCCAATTGAGGTTGATGTAGGCAAATATCCTGTTCACTTTGCAAGAAAATATGCCTTAGAGCTTAATGAATGAGATGAAGCTCTGCTGACTTCCATCATCAATTCATGTGCAAGCAAAAATGTTTTTTTTTCCTTTCAAATGATTGGGTATTCTTTGCAAAATGAAGCTTTGCCACATTCACTAAATCCTGGGGCAAATTCTGTTGCAAAGTGCAACTTCTCCCAAGCGAACAGCCTATGTGCCTAAAGTAAATGAACCCTATTGTGTTGTTAAAAGTATACTGCAGTGAGACATGAGATTTTTTACATTTAAACTGCCTCAGGAGATATAGCTATCTGCTGAGTTGCCTTTATCTTCATGCTGGCCTTCTTTTTTTTTTTTAACCTCGCTTTCCCCACTAAGTAAATATATCAATATAGTTGTTGGTTTTCTCTTATTCTAAACTCTAAGGCTTGCCATGCACAGAGAGAATTTCTTTCCTGCAACCACGGGTTACAGGAAAGAAATTTGCTCGATATCCCCATCAACACAGACAGTGTTGATGAGGGATTCCCTCCTGCAGGGCCATTGTCCTCTGGGGGATCAGGGAGGGCGGGGGAAGCCGACCCCCACTGGGAGAAGACAGTGATTATTGCAAAAGGAACCGTCAGGCTGGTTGTACCCAAGTTGATTGCTTGTTTAGCTTCGTCTGGTCGAAACGCGTTTATGACACCAACGCCCAAGACGTCTCTTCAACATCCCCTAATATATTGGCGAGTTTGAGGGGAGACTCCTTCAATTACAGTGCAGATCCAGTAGATGTTTTGGTGCATGCCGCAAGAACGGCCCCTCCAGGCAGAGAACACAATGACTGGCTTTGGGGACACTGATGGGTCGGCCCTCATATCTCAGTAACCTGGACAATACCTCGTACAGGGATCGATATGGAGCGTCGCGTTTCATGTGGAGACACCTGCTGATAGTGATTGGCTGAAGATTCATGCGGGAGTAGTAAAGTATTGTTCATGACATGGAATGACTTTACTTGTTGCCAGTCAGCCCCAGCATCTTCATTTCCTCCGCAGTATTGCAAGATCCCCACAGTGTATCTCAGCACCCTTGATGACAGGTACTTAACTGTCATCCCCTTCAGCCAGTCACCTACGGTCCACGTGACAGTTACTAGTTCACTGATACTCACAGATGCTATTCTGCTCAATCTATCTATCCATTTCTACAGGCTAAACAGCATGCCCATGACTTTTTACTGCAATAGGAGCAGCTGTTCCTATCTCTTGCTCAGGAATTTTGCACTCGTGATGGACTAGTGTCCTACCTGGTTATTTTCTTTTCTTGGTACATCAGAATTGGTACCAAGTACATCAAGATTACCATACACCCTTCAGATGGCAGACTGCTCTTCGCCTTCCCCCAGCTCGAGCCTCCAAGGGGCTGACACATGTTAGTACCACCTTGACAGATTTTGTTACCCCATGATATGGCAATTAGCCATGGTTGTGTTCCGTGTGCCAGTACACTTGTCTTCTATGTATTGTGTATAATGTATGTGTTTTTGTTTTTCTGAGCATGCACAAGTGGTTTTATGTGTACATAACCTGGGTGTTTTGTATTTATATGGTTTTAGTTGGTATGTTTTTGACCTTGAATAAGCAAATCATATCTCTTTGCACAAGCAGTCCACACTTATCTGCCACTATATTAGCCTACTAGGCTCCTTGGCTTAAGAAACAGTTTTTTCTATGACGGTAAAATACCTTCTGTCTTTAGAGTCACTTTAATGTAGCGCAACATGCACTAGGGTAATGCCACAGTGTGGACAGACCCCAATATTTTTCCTTTGAAGAATCAGTATTATCATTTAATTATCAATGCCTTGAGAGGTTGGTTTTAGCATGGCATAAGTGCCATGTTAATTTGATGAACCAGACCCAAAAGGTCCTCATGATTTTATTAAACGACAAAAGCCTTAATTTCAATATTTATCATATGCTGATAAGAGCACTCTGAGCTGCTTAAAGAACACATATAATGACATGGGGGCTGCCAATACTGCCGCGCTTCTCTTGTGACTGTTGTACTACAAAAAAGGATAAGAGTTGTCAGTGCTGATCCACTTCTGGAAATGCTAGTTGCCTGGAAATTTTGAGTAAACTTGGAGCTCATTTTCTACATATTTGTTCCAGGTTAGGTTCCTTGGACTGCAGTATACCTAATTTTCTGTCTGAGCTCTGCTATGCAGGCTGTACAGGGACCACAACACAATGATACCAAGTCAACCCCAGATACACAGCTGGTATTTAAAAAAAAATTGAATAATTACAGAGCTGGATTTATTGTGCCAGAATTTTTGAATCAAGGCTCAAAAGACAGCCCAACATTTTCAGAAGGAATGTTCAGCAATCGTGGCCTTCTTTGTCCAAATTTGTAGTGTATGAAAACAATAAAGTTTTCAAGCATCAACTTATCATACTGTATATGGCAGACCACTGGTAAAAGAAGTAAAACATAAAATCACTAAACATTGTCCATGCTAGTTTTCCCCAATCTTTATGTACGATTTCCAGGCTGCCATATGGGTAATCTCTGGATGTAGCAAGTCTAACAGAAATGGCTATATTGTTCTAAGCTTAGAATTTACATAGTGAGGAGTGACAGTGTGAGGCAAGCTAAAAGATATATTACACCAGTCATACCTGTTTATTGAGCTGACGCTGGGCACTGTGTCATTGTCACATACTCGTTCTGCTAGCAGTCTGTCCCTGATCTCCCATGCAAACATAGTGGGGTTTTGCCTCTTGTAATCTGCGATTTTATCTACAACTTTGGGAGTGGCAACCTTTGGTTTTGATCCACCAATCACACCAGGTTTAATACTGCCAGTTTCATAGTACCTGCAAAAAAAAGGACAGTGTGTTTAAAAACTAAAAAAATAATATAACTGACAAAGGATACAATAGAAGGATATGTCAAAAGGGGAATTTTAGAGTGTAAAATAAATATACATTCATTCAAAATGCATTCACAACTCACAGTCTATGTGACAAAAAGCATGTAAGGAATGTCATTCTGATAGATCTGGCAGCATTTTCAGAAATTGCACAATGGAGCTTAGCGTGCAGTTTTCTCATGGAGTAAGAATAAATATGATGATAAAGGCATAAGCTTGTGAAAACAATGTCTATTAATCAAACACGGTCATAGGAAACAAATCACATTTAAGACCATTTTCACTAAACACGGTGGCAGCCAATTGTGTTAGCTGGCAAAATGCACTTACTTGAAACGGTTCCCTTATTGATGTGGTAATTTGATAAAACCAGCCAGTAGAAACATTCCTGGACTATATATATTCAACTATTTTGCTGATACAATTTATTTATGTAACTGAATTGTCAATTTGACCACATACAATGTCTTTTAATATGTATTTATTGTATGAACCCTTTTTTGCTATACTTATTATTATTTTTATGAGATTTTAATTAATCATTTCAGTCTAGCCAAGGATCCCCAACAATCACATTTGCAGAATATGAGTAGATCAACCAGGCTAAATCACATCACAATAAGCAAAATAAAAAGGGCACGTATCCATCCACTGAACTCTTTAAACAGTGTGTTTATTCTCTTAAAGTTATTTTTTGGATATAAAGGGAACCTGTAAAATAGAAATACTGAAGCTTTCAAAGACAATGCACTTTTAATGTTGCACATTCCACAGCCATTGTCCTCAATTAATTTACATTTTGCCTCTTGGTATTTCATGTATTCCTTGCAAACACCCAGTGGTTTGGGCAATGAATCTGTTATATGAATGCTCAATATTTTTTGGCAAGATGAAGGTAAGTATTGATTTAAAAAATCAATGAATTAAATCAGTGCTAAGGTTAAGTATGGTTAGGAATTATTGGTTAAGGTGATTGTAGGGGGGTAAGTGTTAAGTTTTAAGGTAGGGCAAATTTTAAGCGTAAGGTTAAGTGTTAAAGCTAAACTCCAGCTTTAAAAAAAATATAACAAATATGCAGCCCAATTAAAAGTAAAAAACATAGCTTTAGCTGAAATACTCACCTTTGGTCATTAGCTTGGAGTACATCTACTGCACCCCTAGATGTTTTTGGTCTTGCTGCTTGAATGACATCATCATTCAACCCATTTCCTCTAAACCCAGCCTATCATGGAACCTTGCCTCTATGGGTAAAGTCATTATGCACTCTGAGCTCGGAACATTATTACTAGTACACGTAAATAGCACTAACATGTCATAACACAAAAGCTGTTCAGTGCACCAGTAAGGACCATCCATGGTTGCTGCCAGAGAAAAAGAGGAAGGATCTATGAGGACAATAGATCCGCCAAAAGAATCTTGAAAAAAAAAAAAAGTATGTATACTTTTATTTAAAAAAATGTGAGGTGAGCCCTAAGGTAGGGGTGGGCTAAAGTTAGACTTCAGCTTTAGGGGATAGGTTCTAGTGTTAGTTTAAAGGTATTTTTAGGGGTTTGGTTACATTTTAGAGTTCAGGAGAGAGGAAGATTAAGTATGAGGGTTGGCCTGGGGTTAAGGTTTATGGAGCTCTGTGGGTTTATTTTAGAGTTTTGTTTAGAGTATTTCTCTGCACTAAAAAAATGACCGGTGCCAGAATCTCAAAGCTGAAAACAAGTGAGTGAGCTGCATGCTTTTTTTTGGGGGGGGGGGCGTTGACTTACTAAATGATAAAGCATTCCCCCTTTTTAAAAAGACAGCGTTGGCAGCTCCCGTATTTTTTCTTTGACAGCATGTAGGCTACACTACATAATAATGTGCCTTGACTATTTTTTAATATACATAGTATTACTTGGAAGCAAGCAAGTCTAAATTACACAACCAAACTATGAACTTTCTGAAGAGTTCAAAAGACATAAAGCATTAACGCAGCATGTTTAATATGAAATCAATTCGTCTTCTAATTGCATTCATTTTTTTACTGACATCTCTGATTACAGAGCAATATTATTTGGTAAACTAAGACAGGGTTTCACTGTAATTAATATTTATACAAATAATGAGCTATGAAATTCCAATTTATTGCTGACAGCTTAAATGAAACAAATCAACATGCTTAACTTCAGAATGCCAACTTGCAACATGTGCCCATTCTTGTCCTGTTGTACTTTTGTCATGCCTAACTTGAACACAGAAATATTGTCGTTTACATAACTGCTGGAATACTGTGCCACTCAATGACCACTTTTTCTCATCTCAAGTTCTGCACAGCCAGTGTGTGCTTGTTGCCGTTATCTAAATCTGTATTTGACAAACATTTTACTAGTTGCCACGAATATATACCACATACTTACAGGCAAGAAGGCAGGGGTGTTAATGAATTAATTATATTGCCATTTACTGTATATTTACTGTAAATGTATACTTCCTGTGCCTTGGGGCAACTGTCATATGCCCTAGCTAAAGGGCAAAGCAGGGGGTCTTAACTAGGGTTTCTCTGCATGATCAGAAAGCTGAACCAAACAGAAGCCAAACCTAACACTATTCTAAGTAAATGTCACAATAGGTCTATCATTTTTTGGAACACTACAAGACGCTTGTGGATTATTATGGGGTGAGCATTTCCTTCCTGTTACATCTGAGCAGCCCATGTGACTATAGAGTCACACATGTGGGTGTATACACATTAGTGAATGACAGCCCACTCCCTCCTCCATGCCCACTAACCAGCTAAACACAATGGGGGTGGGATATTACATATTGATTGATAGAGGATTCACCTCCCTGTTATTCTAAGATACAGGCTGGAGGGGTGTGACACAGCCTGTGACTGGCAGAAATATGTCCACACCGTGCTATTGCCAAAAAATAATAACGATTTCATTTCAAATAGATATTTGTATGACAATTTAAAACCGTTTATTGCTATTAATTATTTATTTTTATTCTGTATCCCAAAGTATGTTTTATTTTGAACATGTGACCAGTAGCAGAGGACTAAAAGCTCCTCCTGTCAATGTTTCCCTGCAGACAGACTGGGAAAGAGCTGGGTCATGTGACAGCTGTATATTGATTCGAAAAAAAGGTACTTAGATTTTTTTTTGTTAAAATAATTACAGTTCCATCATCTACGTGCAAAAAAAAAGGAATAGTGTAAATTAAACAGTATGTGTATATTAGTATCATTTTATGTACATATATTTAGTGACTAAGTATTCACTAGAAATTTTCTTAGTTAAGCTGAGATCCTAAAATGTGTCCATGTGGCTATAGACTTACATACTATACTTCTTCATAATGTATCTGTTTTACAGAGTCTGAGAGTCTGTTCTGCTGTCAATACTTAAGTGAATCATTTATAACAATCATTTTTTTAACTACTTCAATACTGGGCACTTACACCCCCTTCCTGCCCAGGCCATTTTTCAGCTTTCAGCACTGTCACACTTTGAATGACAATTACACGGTCATGCTACACTATAACTATGTGAAATTTGTATTATTTTCTTCACACAAATAGAGCTTTCATTTGGTGGTATTCAGGTGTCCTTTTATGAAGCAGTGATCAGCGGAGATCTCGAGGATCGCCACTGATCACAGCCCATAAACAGTTTATGAACCAGAGATAATAGGTGGGAGAAGTGTTTGAACTTGTTCCCCTGCCGATTATCTCTGCACATGGAGAATCCTCATAGAATGACACAGTAACGGCCAGTTTATGAAGCTGCAATCTCAGCGCTTCACTGGCGATCTGTGTTAGAATTCACACTCCCCGATTCACCATCTCAGAGGTGGTGAAGCGGGGAGTGAAGAGAGAAACACGGGGGATCTGAGGAGGAATTAGGAAGATAATTAACTTCCTTATGCCTCGTAAGACCCCCCAAAACTGTAACCATGTCCCCCTGTCATATGTATGTGTATACATATATATATATATATATATATATATATATATATAATGTGTATATGTATATATATATAATGTGTGTGTATATACATGTATATATGTGTGTGTGTGTGTGTGTGTGTGTGTGTGTGTGTGTATATACATGTATATATAATGTGTGTGTGTATACATGTATATATAATGTAGGGGGGACTCTTTATTTTATTAACATTAATCACACCGTCTGTCCATGTATTGAGCTGTGATAATTTATCACTGCTTAATAAACTGACATCTCAGGTGTTTCTGTGAATTTCTGGTGCTGTAATCTCTTAAAGTCTCACGAGATTCCAGTATCAGGGGCCGTTCTCCACTGTTTTAAGCGTTTGTAGAGCACTCCAATCCTCCAAGGGTGAAGCAATCTACTCCACTTCATAAACTGGCACACAGAGGAGAAAGATCTCCTCTGTGAATGCTGGAGAATGAAGCAGTGAATAGATTTCACTGCTTCATAAAAGGACACCTTAATCACTTCTGGGGGATTTTTTCCTAAAAAAAAAAGGAAAGAAAATTTTGAAAAAAAATAAAAGTTTTTCTTAGTTTCTGTCAGTAAATTTTGTAAATAGGTAATTTTTCTTCTTCACTAATGGACGCTGATGAAGCGGCACTGATAGGCTACACTGATGGGCACTGATGAGGTGGCACTTATGCGCACGGATTAGGTGGCACTGATGAGGAGGCACGAATATGCCGCACTTATGGACACTGATAGGTGGCACTGATATGTGGCACTGATGAGCACTGATAGGCGGCACTGGTGGGCACTGAATGGTGGCACTGGTGGGCACTGGTGGGTGGCACTGATGGGCACAGATAGGCAGCACTGGTGGGCACAGATAGGCGACATGTATAGGTGGCACTGATGGGCACTGACGGGTGGCACTGATGGGCACTAATGGGCATTGATGGATGGCATTGATGGGTAGCAGTGATAGGTATTGATGGGCAGCAGTGATAGCCAGCACTGACTGGCATCACTAATGGGTAATGATTGCTGCCACTTGTGAGCACTGTTTGCTGGCACTGGTGGGCACTCACTGCTGGCACTGGTGGAAACACTGCTGGAACTGGTGGGCACTCACTTCTGGCACAGTGGGAGCTTTATTGTAATCAGGGTACTGATTATCAGTGCCCCAATCACATGCCTAGATGTCCTCTGTGAGGAGATGCCACTGAACGGCTCTCCTCTCATCTCCTCACACTCTGTCAGTGTGAGGCAAGGAGAGTCGATTCCTGGCATCTCTGTGTTAACAAGTAACCGGCTGTGATTGGACACAGCCGATCACGTGGTTAAAGAGCCGCAGCTGCGTCTGTGGTTAAAGAGCCACGGCCGTTCTGGGCGCCGTCATATGACGTCCACCCAGAACGAGAGCCGCACCTCCCCGCCGTCATTTGATGGTAAGCGGGCACAATCTGTTGCAGCTCTGCATAGAAACCAGAATCAGTTCCCAAGTTTTATTGTCAAAGCTTAACTGAACAAGCTGAAATTAGAAGCTGTTTGGCTACCATGCACACTTGCACCAGATTTTTAGCACTCCAGTTTTAGTAAATCTCCCCCAATTTGTATTTCAAACTGACATTTAATCATCAGTAACAAAACATTATTGAGCCACTGATTCTGCAGAACCAGATATGCAGACAGCATCCACCCTCCATGATCACTGGCTTTGCCCATATCCTAGGTCAGGGATATGCAATTAGCGGACCTCCAGCTGTTGCAAAACTACAAGTCCCATCATGCCTCTGGGTGTCATGCTTGTGGCTGTCAGAATCTTGCTATGCCTCATGGGACTTTTAGTTCTGCAACAGCTGGAGGTCCGCTAATTGCATATCCCTGTCCTAGGTCTTACTAGAAAGTTCATGGGTCATGGATCAGATGCCTAGCTGCTAAGGGTTGCTAAGGCTTTGCCCATATCCTAGGTCTTACTAGAAAATAAGAAAGTTCATGGGTCATGGATCAGATGACTGGTTGCTAACCCTTAGCAACCAGGCATCTGGCTGCCGGTGCCACCTTGACCCATGAACTTTCTTATTCTCTAGTAAGACCTAGGATATGTGCAAAGCCTTAGCAACCCTTAGCAACCAGGCATTTGTTTGCACATCAAAATGCCCCAGTATTTGTCCTCAAAGTGCTATCAGCAGAAAATATAACTAGACACCTAGTAGGAGATTTACTAAAACTGGAGTATGCTAAATCTGGTGCAGCTCTACAGAGAAACCAATCAGCTTCCAGGTTTTATTGTCAAAGCATAATTGAACAAGCTAAAATTAGAAGCTGATTGGCTACCGTGCACAACTGCACCAGATTCTGAGTGCCCCAGTTTTAGTAAATCTCCCCCTTAGTTACCTGGAGGCGGCTTTTCTACATGTAAGTGATCGTTTTACACTTTTATTATTGCCAAAACTGCTGCAGCTACAGCAGAAGAACATCCCCCAGAAAGTGAAAATCTCCTTACTTGCCAGTTATTAATTGGATGTAGAGGGGGATGTCTCGACCGGTTTCGCAGCCTAAGCTGCTTCTTCAGGAGAGAAGTCTAAAATAGACATTGGTTTTAAAACATAATTTACAACCAGCATGGATTACAAAAACAATAACAGCAAGATACATCAAGAATAGTAAAGGAAGGGTGGATCAGCTCACCAGTGCGTATGGAGACAATATCCCATTGGGTCCAGTTGTGTCTTTCCCGGCGGATATGGGGGTATAATATTATGGAATCGGCTAAGACAATATGGGAAGATATAATATTAATGATTTATAATTGGGATAGGGTTGAAGCACCACCACCCGGTGTGGTTATTTGGGAAACGGTGTGAAAGGGAACCCCCAACGTGAGAAGAAAATATGGGGAGGGGGAGGGGAGTGAGGGATAAGGAGGCTAACAAGGAAAGGAGGGGGGAGGGGGAAGGAAATTTAGGGATAGTGGGTGAGGGAAGTTGGTAAAGAGGGGGGGGGGAGAGGAGAGAAGGGGGGAAAGGGAAAGGAAGGTAAAGGGGGGGGGGTGTTGAGGAAATATAAGGGGAAAAAGTAGGAAAGAAGTGGGGAATGAAAGGGGAAGGGGACGGGGAAGGTAGTGAAGGAGAGGACGGAAGGGGAATGGTATAAATTGGAGTGGGGGGGGTTAGAAAACACGGATAGGGGGGGATAGGGGAGGGGGGAGGAAGGGGGGGGAGAGGGGGGGGGGGAAGGGACAAGGGAGACCATGGTGAGGAAAGGGGGGGGGGGGGGGGGGGGGGGGGTGGGAGTGAGGGATGTAAGGATAGGAAAACGGGGGAGGGGTGGATAGCTACTAGTTCACAAAGTTTTAGGATAAGAACTTACATAATTTTATAAAATTATGTAAGTTCTTATCCTAAAACTTTGTGAACTAGTAGCTATCCACCCCTCCCCCGTTTTCCTATCCTTACATCCCTCACTCCCATCCCCCCCCCCCCCCCCCCCCCCCCCCCCCCTTTCCTCACCATGGTCTCCCTTGTCCCTTCCCCCCCCCCCCCCCCCCCCCCCCCCCCCCCCCCCCTTCCTCCCCCCTTCCCCCCTCCCCTATCCCCCCCTATCCGTGTTTTCTAACCCCCCCCACTCCAATTTATACCATTCCCCTTCCGTCCTCTCCTTCACTACCTTCCCCGTCCCCTTCCCCTTTCATTCCCCACTTCTTTCCTACTTTTTCCCCTTATATTTCCTCAACACCCCCCCCCCTTTACCTTCCTTTCCCTTTCCCCCCCTCGTCTCCCTCCCCCCCCCCCCCCCCCCCCCCCCCCCCCCCCCCTCTTTACCAACTTCCCTCACCCACTATCCCTAAATTTCCTTCCCCCTCCCCCCTCCTTTCCTTGTTAGCCTCCATATCCCTCACTCCCCTCCCCCTCCCCATATTTTCTTCTCACGTTGGGGGTTCCCTTTCACACCGTTTCCCAAATAACCACACCGGGTGGTGGTGCTTCAACCCTATCCCAATTATAAATCATTAATATTATATCTTCCCATATTGTCTTAGCCGATTCCATAATATTATACCCCCATATCCGCCGGGAAAGACACAACTGGACCCAATGGGATATTGTCTCCATACGCACTGGTGAGCTGATCCACCCTTCCTTTACTATTCTTGATGTATCTTGCTGTTATTGTTTTTGTAATCCATGCTGGTTGTAAATTATGTTTTAAAACCAATGTCTATTTTAGACTTCTCTCCTGAAGAAGCAGCTTAGGCTGCGAAACCGGTCGAGACATCCCCCTCTACATCCAAACAAAACGTTAAGGTTGCGGGCTAGGACCTGCCATCATTTGTCATTGTTTGAGAATTGTATAGGAGGGGTATTCTGTTCTTTTAAATTGAAATGTTTATTGTGCATGTTTTTGTATGTAATCATTTTCTGTATTAAAAAAACATTTTCTATTAATATATTTTCTACTTTAGTCCTTGTTCTAACTGTACCGAGATAGTCCAACCCCTCTCTTTCCCCCCAAAATTCTTGTGGGTCACTGGCCTTTTGGACGCAGATTCAGCACCTGCGATTCCTGGCCTCAAATGTCCCCTTGATATCAACAATTGTTATGGATGATGGTACTCTTGACCTAACTGACCTATATTATTAAAGACTATACTCACGATTTGACATTGCCAGTTATTAAGTCGAAAATCGTTAACAAAGTTAAATGACTCAATGCATTATTATGTCTTAAATTATTGTTTTAGTTTTTATTTTATTTGCCTACTAAAAGCCAAAATGTATAGCTAAAAAAGAAAAAAAAAAATCCTACATTTTGATATTTAAAGATCATGCCTAATGTTGAATTACTGTGGCAGCATTTTTCAGTATGTTGACATATTTCATAAACTATGTAATATTTTTCATAAGCTGCATTGTGTTACCTGCCAAGGATCTTGCTGACACATCCATGGCTGACCCGTAGTTGCCTTGAGATGTCACACGGCCGCACACCCTGATGGGCAAGTTCCACTATTCTTTGACGTACTACATCAGGAAGGGGTCGGCCATTTACAAACACACCACCTAGCTGATTGACTCCTCCATGTCCTTGGGAAGAAGAACAAGAGAAAGAACAATTTATTTGATATTAATCTCTTTGTTATTTTGTAAGCGTTTCATTTAATTTTAAAATGAGAATGTTGGAAGTACCTTTCAATTGAAAATGTATGTAAGAAAAATGTATTTAAGCAAACTACATTATAGGCTTTATACACAAGAACAAAAGGCTGTCAGTATTTTCATTACCATTCATTCATGTTTTTTCTTACTATTAAAAAGGTTTTTTTTTTTTTATATCACTTGTGTAAAGCACAAACATCACACAAGCTAGTGTTCCTTAAAATACCACTAACTCCAGGCTGTCAATGTATGTGAGTTTATGTGATGTTTTTATTGGGTAGAACAGGAACAGAAATCATTTGAGAGGGTGGGAAGCCAACAATTTGTGAACTAAAAAATATATAAAAAGGCTTTTCGATAGTTAATTACCCCCTTCGTGTGAAATAGCAACAGTTCACAATAGTAAATTACCCATTTCATGCTAAAAAGTAACATCTTAACACAATAATAAAGTTAGACTCTACTAAAAATAAGATAAAAATTAATTTTGCTCTGTAGAATCAGATACTCCTGATATGCATTTTTTACATTTGAATGGAACACAGAAAGGGTCTGTAGTGCTACCCCCGTAGGAGCCAATAAGGCTTTCGGGTTAGATGTAGTCAGCTCATCAGCTTCTAACTTCATTGTTGACTCATCATCATCCAACAACCACCTCTTTGAACCACCGCACAGAGGACTTCTCTTTCTTAAGTGGTGGCTTGCTTTGAGTAGCTCTCTCCTGATTTCTCTTGTCTAACAGAGCCTATTCATCTCTAAGTTCCCTCACTAGTTCTGGATAGGTGGGAGCTGTTCTGGGTCTTTTGAGAAGAAGCTTCAGCACGATAGGGTGATTTGGGCAAGCTTCTTGTAAGACTCAATATAGTTGGACCTTGTCAGCCTTGCATGAATCTAAACCTTTTTTTGAAGGATTTAATGTAGCATCTTGCCCACTCAAGTTATACATTCAGAAAGCTTCTTCTCTCTTAGCTGGTGCGGGTGCTTGAACTTGTAAAAAAAATCTGTCAGTTTCTCTACTTGTCCAAACACAACGTACAAAGCCTCAATATAGTATAAGGCTACACAGTCCTGCTTTCCAAGTTTTATGTTATGAATAACTTCAGCAGCAGGGCCCTTGAGACTCTCACAAATTTTCTGTTTATTTAAAGCCTCAGAGATGTCCCACTCTTCTAGTGCTTGTGAAGCCTGGTCCATTCCTGTTTCAAAATTCTCTTCCCCAAATGGAACTGGAGTCTTCCCTGGGCAGAACCATAACATCCCATAACCATAATTGATGGGGTCAGAACAATTCTTGACAAATTTCTCCACTAACTTTCCTACATCAGTGAAGAAGGAAGCAGGAGTTAGTCCTGATGTGGATACAGGAGTGAGGGTGTTCGTTTCAGTCTCTGCCACAGGATTGGGCTCTCAGGATTAGTACACTGACACTTGTGGATGGATTGAACAGGCTCCGACTTCCTCTGTCAGATGGACACGGTCGCTCAGAAAATGGGAGGTAATGTCTCTTCTCCACTTTAAAAGGCCCATAGATACAAGCAGAAGTTGGATTCACCATGTCTAGCACAAACACTCTCTGCTCTGGAGTTAAGGTCTCTATCACTTGGTGAATCTGCTCCTTAGTCCATTCATCTCCCCATCTCCCGGCACATCAAGCACTACACACAGTTCTGGTCGACCATTTTGCTTTTGGCACCATTTGACAGTTGCAGTGGGGTCCATGTCAACTTTTTCCAGCTCATTATCAAGGTTACTGCCATTCAGAACAGAGAAATCCTCAGACGAGCTCTCACGTGTAGTGCTAACCCCATAGAAGCTGCTGATTAGGATGAGTGTTTGGTTCTTTGCCTCAACCCTTTCAAAAAACCTCAGCCCCTCTAACACACCAGGTTGAGTACGCAACTATACAATATCACAGAAAATCATGAAGATAATACTTAGTACTCAGTAGTAGCACAATTTAAAAAAAAAAAAACAGGCGCCAAATCAGGTAATAAAGGCAAACTTAATATATTGTCATTCAATGTGGGTAGTAACTAGACAATCATAAAACAGATTACCAATGGTAATAGCACAATGTAGCATACAAAGTTATTAACAGTAATGCAGACACCTTGTGAATTTCCTCAGAGAACGTGAATTTTCTTGGCAGCCATTATATGGCTGCCGTCTCAAACTACATCTCCCAGGATTCTCAGTGCATAGAAGTCTATGGGCTTGCTTGGCTTTAGCTCTATCCCTGCTGGAGGATGGTGCAGCATGCCATCAGTATCTCAGTTGAGGGAGAGAAGAATAAAGGGTAATGTCTCCATATCCATGTTGCTGTAGCCCAGGGATATGCAATTAGTGGACCTCCAGCTGTTCCAGAACTACAAGTCCCATGAGGCATAGCAAGACTCTGACAGCCACAAGCATGACACCTGGAGGCAGAGGCATGATGGGACTCGTAGTTTTGCAACAGCTGGAGGTCCGCTAATTGCATATCCCTGCTGTAGCCCAACACCTGGCTACTGGTATAATCAGGTTCCAGCTTGCATTCTTCTCATTCACATGCTTTTCTTTTATATGCTGTTATTTTATTTTCTATTTATGAACCTGTGGTACTATATTTTATGTTTAATAAGATGCCTGGTCCTTAGCGCCAAGGGGCTGCATATTTGCGTTAATTGCTGCCTATGCACTTGTGCTGAGAGCGCACGCGCTGCATGTTCCCAGCACAGTTACTGTCGACTAACCGAAAGTTTTCGGATCACGTGACTGCCGTGACAGCCAATCAGGGCGGTCACGTGATTTTAAGCCGCGTGCTGCCTCCTGGTGTCATAAACCTCTTAAAGGTCCAGGAGGCTCTGGCGCTAAGAGGTTAAAGTGCCTAATGTTATACAGAACCCAGATTGTGTTATAATACATCGCCCTAGATTAAGATTTTACGCTTCAGCTACTGAGCTTCATAAATACCAAGCTTTCTACAACAGATGGAACTCCTAAAAAGGAGCTTAAAGTTCCACCTGCTCATTAGATAGAAGACTACATAATATTCATATGCAATATTAAATATTTAAATATTTATTTTCTACAGAAGACAAATATTTAATTCCATGCAAAAATATGTTGGTTGTTGGATTGCAGAATTCTGCCTGATGGAAATATAGATACATTTTAAAAGGTTGGCATTAAGGGTGTCTGCCGAGCATTAAAAAAAAAACTTAAAAACCCCTCAGACCATTTAGCTGTTTATCTTATGTCTGTAAACACCATTTCTAAGGACCAAAAACATGGCTGCATTTGCTCCACGTACTATTGTAACTATAAAGGACTGCTAAGAGTAATTTTTGAGAAATGGTCACTCTGATACTTCAGATAGCACTTATTCTGCAAATGAATTGGACTGATGCACATGATTAAAGACCACATACATTTGCTTAAGGTGGTTGTAAACCTCAGTCATAAAATCTGAACAAAGCACATATATCTGTAGTGGTTACTTGTCTATCTTCAAAGCTTGTTTCTCTCTGGTGCTTCGTTCCTCTGTTATCAGCATGAATCAATTCTGAGAAGTTTTCCTGACACAAGATACATTTGTGACAGGGGAGGAGAGCTCAGCACACAGCTTGTCTATTCAGGCCACAGCTCTGTATCCTTCCTTCCATCCTGTGCTGTGTGTGGAGGGGGGTTCGTCCCTTTCCTCCAATCAGCTCTTACACACTGTCACTGCAGCTCTCCACCCCCTCCTCTGTCATACTAACAGATGCAGATGGATTTTATCACAATTCTTTCCTTTTGAAGAGATGTAGGGAAGAGGGCTACATATAAACAAGAAAAACTTATGTTTGTTTCTTCTCTGTGTATCACCTCAGAGTATATGTAAGGGTTTACTTGCACTTTAAGTATTATTCACTTTTAATCCATTTTGTTTTACTGTTGCTTATTGTGCATATTTATAGTTTTCCTACTTTTTTCTATTTTCTTGCACCCTATTTCTTTTCTTTTCATTATTTAAAATAGTTAAGCTGAATTTCTGACTTCTGTAATCATTACTTAACCCCTTGGGGCTGTCCGTATGCAAATATGCAGCCTCTGGGTGCCTGGTCCTTAGCGCCTAGAAGCCACATATTTGCGTGAATTGCTGTGTATACACCTGTGTTGAGAGCGCGCACGCTGCTCACTCCCAGCACTGTTAACCTAACCGAAAGCTCCTGATCGATCATTGCGATTGGGAGTTTTCGGACCACGTGACTGCTGTGACGCCAATCGCAGTGGCCACTTGATCTTGAGCCATGCCCCACCTCCCGACATCATAAATCTCTTAAAGGACCAGGAGGCGCTAAGAGTTTAAATAATCTTCGCCTCTGTAAGTAGATACCATACTGTAAACGTTGTTACATTTCTATCTGAGAGTGATAGCGAGTGATTCAGACATTTCCTTGAAAAGGTCAGAATTGCAGCAGAAGATGCTGTGAATGATGCATGTTTCCATTAGAACATAGTTTACATAGAATGAAAAAAAAAAAAACAGAAGTCAATCACATTCAACCAATAGATAAAAAACAAACACACATGCAGTGACTGCATGTAAAGGGTTAACTGTGCATTTAAAGAGCCCCAGTGTCAAATCATCTCAGTCACTGGTGCTTGGATTATTGTTTCAAGAGCTGGAAAATCTCTGGGCAGGATGAGGCAGAAAGTAATATGTCACACTAGGCTCTACCAATAAGTACTTAAACTTACTAGCTAATAATGCAACCCAGGCCTTGGGACTACAGAAGGATGCATCCAAAGGTATGGACAGGCACTATTTGGTGCCTGCATTGTAATAACAGTGCCTATAATTATTATTTTGGTGCCAAAATGTGTACTTTATGTTTTGCATGTTTTTCTTCTGTTTTTGACAAGTCATTTGGACACTTGTCTCTAAATCCAGCAATAGAATTAAAAGCGTAGCATGCAGGCTGCCGAAGGGAGGCACACAGTTCAAATAAAAAAAGTCATCATTTTTTTTTTTTTACAAATACTTGCTTTGTACAATGAACACATTCTATAGTAATGTTGTACATGGGTGTTTTTATTAAAACTGCTACATTGGCTTCCATATTTTTTTAGTACTGTAGACATAGAAACTATTTACTAAAGTAGTGGTAAGATCTTAACTAAAAAAATATACCTAAAAGGTACACAATTAAACTCACATAAAATAATAAAATGATATGTTTTCATCAAGATACATCAAAGACAGTAATAAGGTAGTAAGAGGAATATGGAGAGTATCTGTGTAAATATTCGTATAATTACCAGTCCTATAGCGGACTTAGAGACAGAGAAAGAGAAGACATTTGTTAAGTGCATGACAGGAAGGTCAAATGCATCTCAGCTCCATTTTTTAAGCATGAACAATTACAACACTTATCCCACGAGGTGAGCATTCTGCAGGGATCTATTAAGGAGGCAGAGGATGGTCATAGACATTTGCAGACATGTCTGTGAAGTTCTACAAAGTAGGACAATTAGTGAGCAGTGACATACAAATGAATCATGCTAATGTCTACCCTTCTGTCATAAAATAACACATTATTACCTTGAGCTGGTGCATCGCTGAGTAACTGCTAAGAAGCAGGATGATAATCTATAAAGAACGTCCACTTTAGATTGTACACATTATGATGGCCCACTTCTCCATGAAAATAATATAGCTGATTTTCCCCCGGTTCCCTTGTGCTGAACCATAGTCAGTAGGCAAATCAATTTATGTACTGTATCTACTATAGGTCATACTCAAGAAAAAGTCCGATGGGGCATACACACGGTCGGAATATCCGATGAAAAGCTCCCGTCGGACATCGAAAGTCCGTCCGTGTGTACGCGGCATTAGAAAAGGTTTTGCTGGATACACACATTAAGGTTTCAGTTGCTCCGGTTTTAAATTTTAAACTGCAACAAATATGAGCTACTTCTCATCTGCCTCATTCGCTGAAGACATTGTTACACTCACAATTCATCTCAAGGCAAATGGGGCAGGGCTTGGTTGGAATTGGCAGGGTTTTCCTGTGTTGCTGGCACATTAAAGCTAAGCTCCAGCTAAGCTTTTTATTTAAAAATAAATAAATCTGTGTATTAATTAAAAAAAAACTCATAAATGCAAGTAGTGTAAGTCCCTAATTTGTCTTGATGTCAACTTCTTATAACCTCCTGAACAATAGGAAAAGAAAAACTCATATAGAGCATTTTTGTAGACAGTTTAGGCAAGCTTAGGAGAGTTAGTAATTTTTATGCCAGAAAGCTCCAATCAAAATGCAAACCAGAAGGTTTTTTTGTTCTGTCTCTAAACGCTGAGCCTAAAATATGCCTGTAATCGTCCTAATGTACATGGACACATAGGATAACATTGATCTGCTTCTACAGGCAAAACACAAAACTCTTGTAGCGATTTTTAACCAAGTGAGCTTGGAACCCTAAGGATTAGCGCTTAGAGGCAGGAAAAAAAAACGTTCTGGTTTGCATTTTTGATTGGCGCTTTCTGGCATAAAAAACTCTTAACTCTCCTAAACTCACCTAAACTATGTACAAAAAACACTATGAGCATTTGTTTTCTGCCAAGGGAACTGGCGTTTTTTTAACTACTTGCTGACCACCCACCGCAGATATACTGCGACAAGGTGGCTCGGCTGCGTGAACTGACGTACCCGTGCGTAATCGTGTGGGCGCAGCACGCGGGTCCGGCGGATTTTATGTCCACTGGTCACCTGCAATCACTCCTCACAGAGGCAGAACGGGGATCTGCCAATGTAAACAAGGTGGATCCCTGCTCTGACAGGGGTGGAGAGAGAGATCTGCTGTTCCTAGTGATCCGGAACAGCGATCTCTTTCTACTCCCTGTTAGTCCACCCCCACAGTAAGAAAGCACCTCCCTAGGGAACACTTAACCCCTTGTTCACCCCCTAGTCTTAACCCCTTCCCTGCCAGTGTATTTATACAGTGATCAGTGCATTTTTATAGCACCGATCACTGTATTGGTGTCACTGGTCACCAAAAAGTGTCACTTAGGGGCAGATTTGTCCGCCGCAATGTTGTAGTCCCACTAAGAATCTCAGATCGCCATCAATACCAGTAAAAACAATAAAAAAAATTAAAAGTCCCTAAATCGATCCCCTATTTTGTAGACGCAATAACTTTTGTGCAAACCAATCAAGATACGCTTATTGGGATTTTTTTTTTACCAAAAATATGTAGCAGAATACATATTGGCATAAACTGATGAATAAATTCGTTTTTGGGGGATATGTTTATAGCGAAAAAAATAAAAACAGCAAAGGTGATCACATACCATCAAAAGAAAGCTCTATTTGTGTGAAAAAACAGATATCAATTTTGTTTGGGTACAGCGTCACATGACCGCGCAATTGTCTGTTAAAGCGACGCAGTGCCGTATCGCAAAAAATGCCCTGGTCATTAAGGGGGTAAATCCTTCCATGGCTGAAGTGGTTAAACCCAGTGTGCATGGAGCCTAAAGAGGAACTGAACTGTAGAAGTTGTACCCAAAGCAAGCATACGGGGAAGTAATATTAGAGGAATAATGAAAAAACAGCATCAAAACAACAGTGGGCAACACAGTAGCGACATCATCAAATCTAATTTCAAAGGCTATAAGTCACAGGCATACAGTGCCTTCGATTCTCAGATGGCAGATAAATAGCTATAAGACTGAAAGCACAGGATGTGCACTATATATATCAGAAAAAAATCAAGACAAGTTATGCATTTTTCAGGGTACTTCTTGGGCATAACTAACTAATTTCTGAATGTTCCCCAGTACATAGCAAATCTTCACTTTTTCAGTTTAATTCTGGCCCTCCTGCAGTGCACATGTACTGACAGTGAACATACTGGCAGGTGGAGAGAGCAGCGAGAATGACCTCTCCAGTGTGCTAATTTTCATTCATTGCTCAGGCAGTTTTTGGCCTGTATTACTGGCCAGCGAGTGTTGCTGTTACAGGGGAGGTCACAGATCAATCTGTGCAGTCTGGCTGCAAAATGTTGCTGTGCATTTCATGAGAAGTTTATAACTTAATTGTGACAGTCAAAGGCTGTCATGGTTCATTTCAATGGATGAACTGAAATAAACTGCAACAGCTCAGTATTGGATCTGTATTACTTTCTATTTTTTTCATTTTTACAAGAACAAATAAAGATATTGTAACACAATGCAATGTACAGTACTTTGAATAGGTCAGTTCTCACTTGTACCAGATCCTCCAACAGTGTCTATTAAATAAGGTACAATATACTTGGCACCTAACTAAACAGTCCCTTTAAGACACCCTGTCATCAACTTAAAAATTGCAGGTAAATGCACTGAAAAATTAATTGGGGTAAATGCTTATTTGCAGCCATTTCCTTTTCCTGAACATGCCTCTGAAATTACTAGCAATTTGGCTACTTCAGGAGAGTAAATTCCCTAGCACAACCCCCCTCCCTCCTTGTACATCATAGCCCACTCCTCTGTTGAGAATGTTCAATTACTATCTATGCTGGCCCATTTCCTTGGCTCCTATCTTCGCCTCCCTATGTAACCTTTTATGTAGCTGCCAGGGGGAGGAGGGAAATGGAATTCTATAGAGCTCTGGTGCCCAAAGCACAGCCTACATCCCACATGCGGCTCACTGGCACGCTTTGTGTGGTCTGCTGTGTCCGCTTATTGGGAACCTTAAAACAGGAATACTATACTCTTGACGCTCTAACTGCATGGAGCAAAGTTACTTGACTTCTCTGTCAACCTTACAATACACAGCTGACAGTGCAGTACAGACTGATGAACCTCACCTTGTTTGAGCTAATCCGAAATTATAGAGAAGTGCTGCAGCTCATTTCAGGTGGCTTATGTATCTATCAATAGTGATGTGAACTGTGTGGTGGCTGGAGAAGGAGAGGGGATTTGTAGCTGATGTGGGGCACACTGGGGGGGGGGGGGGGGGGATTGATGCTGATACCAGGGCACACTTGGGAGAGGGGGCATTTGTTGCTGATGTGGGGGCAAACTGGGGGGGGGGTTGTAGCTAGCATGAGGTAAGTGATTTTCTGGGGGGAATTTGGTGATTGATGATTACAGGGAACAGCTGCTGCAGAAGGAGATGGTGACTAATTGGGGAGAGGGGCTTTGACAAGGGATGGCCGATGGGGTGCTGCAACAGATAGGGGGGCACTGTCACTGAATGATTGGTGTAGGTGCTCTGCCTAAAGGAGGAAGATTCTATGACTGATGAGATGAGATTCTGTGACTAATGCAGAAGGTGGCTGTAGTTAAATGTAATAAATCAGAAAAAGAAACCATCTTCCCAGTAATCCCCAGGTTCCAACAAAAAGTTCAACAGCAGAGTGTCAGGCGAGTGGAGCAGAGGGACTGAAAGCTAGTATTGCAGAGCACAACTGGCACTTACTCTCTGCCTTGTGACAGAGTTTGAGTATGGCCCGCAAGGAGAGTATGTGACATGGGATCCCCTAAGGCACAGAATCTTAGGGCCAGCTGATCCTCACTAGGGACCCCTTTATGGGGGTTGGGATTGCGTGCTGACCCCACATCATGACTCTTGGATTCACTTTGTTTAAAGCACCAGGGACCACCAAGAACATGGACAGGAGAACACCAGATAGTGAAGGACTGGAACAGAGCTTGACACTGGCCAGAGGACACCGCAGGTGACGGTTACGGATAACCAGGATATAAAGCCAGAAGTCAGGTCAGGCAGTGGACACGGATAACCAGGATACAAGCTGGAGGTTAGGGCAGGCAAAGGACATGGATAAGCAGGATGAAAGCTAGAGGTCAGGCCAGGTAGCTGACATGGATAACCAGGATACAAGCCAGAGGTAAGGGAATGCAGCAAACACAGATAACAGTATACAAGCTGGAGGTCAGGGCAGGCAGCAGACATAGATAACCAGGATATACAATAAGCTGAAGGTCAGAGCATACAGCAGACAGAGAGACCAGAAGACCAGCTCTGGTCTGTACACAGAAATCACACAGGCACTTGATACAGGCTGGAAAGCTGGAGAGCTCACTAGAAAGGGGCATGTGAGCTAGCTTGAATAAAAGCATTGCTCAAGCAGAAAGCTGAAAGCTTTGCCGGGTATAACTGGCTGCTCAGGAGAGAAGCGCTACTCGTAATGCCCGCAGACAGAAAGGGGAAGCAATTGGTCGCAGCTGGGGGTTGTGCTGATTGGCTGCAGACTTAATGCTCTAGGTAAAATCAGATCCACAAGCCATAGAGACAGATAAGTAATGCTGACCAGGATTCTCAGGATTTTTACACAAAGGGATCTCTTTGCAGGTAAATAACACATCTAAATTATGTTAACTGTGCATATAATCTTAAAGAAAGATAGTTGTTGAAATTAATGGTCTGGGGTATTCGATCTCGTTAACAAAAGTTAACTAAACCCAGGGAATTTTAATTAAGTAAAAAAGTAAAATTCAAGAGAAGACTATTTTCAACCTTATGTACTAGACCGTGTTTTGAGGGTTGGTAACTTTAATTTAGACCTCAGAAAAAGATATCATATGCTGTTACTCTGTACCAAAATACTGTCATTGACAAGCTACGGTATCATTTAAAAGCATACATTATACCAAAAAAAATTATAATAATACATATTGTAAGAACATAAAATCATAATTGTTGCAATGCTAAAACATCTTTAAAGATACACTCCTCATGTCTACTGCAACCAATCAGATTGTCACTCACTTTTCCAGTCTATTATGGCAGTATGCAGGGATAATCTGATTACGTGCTGTGGGTACAAATCATTTCTGAGTAGTCTATGGACAGTCTCCTAAACAATCCCTAACAGGCCATGTCACCTAGGTGAGTGGGAATCACATAGATAAATAAAGCCAAATGAAAAAAAAAATTTTTAGCGAATAATTGTATGCTGTATTACCACATAATGCCTCTTTTATCCAAAATAAATTATTCCTGCATTTTGTTAACAAGAATAGGTGTAGCTTATTATGAACATGTGGCTAGGCAATGGACATTACAGTATTTTCATATTCTTAACAAGCAGTAAATAAACTTTAAATGACTCCACCCCTGACTTCTGTAGCTGCAAGCACTGTGGATCAATTCAACCTTAAAGTTTCCCAGCAAAAGCAGTCAAGAAGGCTGGAAGGTTGCTGAAACACTGCAGGTATGTAAAAGTAGGAAGAGCTAAGCTGGATTGACGAGGACTGACGTTTTTCTGCTCCGGTGCTGCTGCAGTTTCTTTCTGATATCTGGAATAGACTTTTGGTTATTGGATGAAGAGGAGTAACATTTACATGGCATCAAGTGGTTGATTTTATTTATTTGTATTTTTTAGAGCGTGCCCCATTAAACCATTAGGGAATATAAGGGACACTACTAGACTGCTAGGGAATTTTTTGGGGGAGTGGTACAGGAGCCCATATAGAGAGGTAGTAGGGGGTCCCCCAATTTCTGATAGTGGCCCTGGGTACAGCCAGCAACTGAACACCAACGCTAGAGGGGGAGTTCAACTAACCATCAATGTTGGTGGGGGGGGTACTGTTCAAGCCCACCATTAACAAGCAATGTTGGGTTTGAAGGGGTTATTGTTCCAACCTGTCATGGACCACCAATGCCAGGGGGGGGGTTACAGCCATCCACTGACCACAAATACTTCTAACCAATGTGTTTTAGATGTCTCAAGGTAGACTAAAATGCATAAGTAGTGAAAAAGTTTAATTTTAATAAAATAATTGTGCTAAGCATTGTACGTGTCTGTCTGTCATGCTAGACTATAGCTTGTGGCACAGCAATTAAAGAATATTGTGTGGTACAAGGACTGTGCCATATGTGTATACAGTGAATACGTTTTATTTAACCTTGCTCCTTTAAAACCTCATTATTTTACTGATCTTCTCAGATTAGGAGGGGAAGGGGGTAAGCACCTGCACCTATTCTCTGAGAAAAAAAATGCGTATCAAGATAGATAAATAGATAGATAGATAGATGTTATAGACTTTAGATGATCTATAAATATATGTGGTACTGGAAACTGGTAAACAGCTTTTTCACGAAAAGAAGTCCTTTCATTTGTTTGCCAGAGGCTGATATTTTCTTAGATGAAAAACTAGAATGCTTTTATAAGGAAAAGTATCACAGTGAAGGTGCAGGTGAAAAGTGATATGTTTTTGCTTGCAATATTCGTTATAACTGCAAGAAAAGCTTTAAGGCCACTTTGTCCATCAGAATTCCTGAAGCAATCACCTTACACTATTCTAAACTTGCTATTTTCTTTAATATAGTAAAACTTTTTTTATTATTATTATCTGTTGCTGCTTTTTTCATTAGTTATAATAGTCATAATATAAACTCAAAATTGAAGAAAAACCTGTTTCCAAAATCACTTTTTAAAATCAAGCACATGCAAACTCGGCAAACCCGAGTTTCATAAGAAAACACATTTGTTTTGCTTATATTACAATCTTTAATTTAGAAACGTAAACCCACAGTGCAGAAGGTGCTGGTTTAGCAAGATTCACTTGTCTATCTAAGTTATGTATTTCTTCTTAAGCAAATGCCTAATGATTGTAAGAGTTACAGTGTTTATAGGAACAAGTGAAATCAATAAGGAAACCTATAATGATATCCAGCAACACAGTTTAAGTGCTAAAGTCAAAGATCCAACTTAGTCTTATTTGTCAGGGAAAGAAATCCGATCCAGGTGTCTGGGTCACAGAAAATCTTCTCCTCCTCAAACAATGGTGCTGGCTCGGTATGCAAAGTAGCATATAGAAAATAATTCAATCCGGATGGCCGCACTCCAACAACGATTTCTTTATTGGTTAAAAAACATACAGCAAAAGATGAAATCAACAGCTGACATGTTTTAACACCGTAACTAGTCTTATTTGTCTGTTGTTGGCTGCAGTCAAAGTCCAGACAGATCCTCTCGTGTTGTGAGTGGGTCTGTGCTGTTTATCTTCCTATATTTCTCTTGCTGTATCACTAACTAAGTTTAAACTTCTATGGCATGTTTAAATCTGAGCTAGTAAGAAACAGAAAATACTCTGAAACATCAGGCTGAGGGCTAGCTAGGAGCCCACATTTGTTACGTTTTGAAATATATTCTTGCAACAGAGGTCAGTTATTGTGCTCTCCAGAAATGTGGGAAGGCACTGCTAAGTCCTCACATACAACGCAGGACCAGTGGCCATGTTCTATCCTGATGAAGTGGCTGTTGGTCCTGCATTGTATGTGATGACGTTGGTGAGAAGGTCTGTTACAAGACTTTGCAGAGGGTTTGAGGGGCTGGTCATCGTAACCAGAACTGGCAGGGAGGAAGACTGCAAGACCATGTTTAACTGCTCAAGGACCGCCCCCCTGTACATTTACTGCAGCAGGGCGTCCCTTGAGTGCAAAATCACGTACCTGTACGTGATTCCTTCTTCGGGGTCTGTGGTGCACGCTGCCAGAGACCCACTGCCGCTGCGATTGGACACAGCGGCAATCAGCAGAAAGACAGAGATCTTTTTGTTTCTGTTAAGCAGGAACACAGATCTCTGTCTTTCTTCAGTTAAGCACATCCCCTCACAGTTAGAAAACACTCCCAGTGAACACAGTTAACCCTTTGATCGCGGCTGATGTTAACCGTTTCCCTGCCAATGTCATTTACACAGTGATAGTGCATTTTTATAGCACCGATCACTGTATTGGTGTCACTGGTCTGCAAAAAGCGTCACTTAGTGTCAGATTTGTCTGCCACAGGGTCGCAGTCCCGCTAAAATACGCTGATCACTGCCATTACTAGTAAAAACAATAAAAAAATAATTCCATAAATCTATCCCATAGTTTATAGACGCTATAACTTTTGCGCAAACCAATCAATATATTACTTATTGGGATTTTGTTTTACCAAAAACATGTAACAGGTTACATATTGGCCTAAATTGATGAAGAAATTCGATTTTTTTTAAAAAATTTATTGGATGTGTTTTATAGCAGAAAGTAAAAAATATTGGGTTTTTTTTCTCCTGTCTTTTTTTTGTTTATAGTGCAAAAAATAAAAAACGCAGAGGTGATCAAATACCACCAAAAGAAAGCTCTATTTGTGGGGAAAAGAGGACATTCATTTTATTTGAGTACAGTGTCACACGACCGTGCAATTGTCAGTTAAAACAACGAGGTGCCGTATCGCAAAAAATGGCCTGGTCAGGAAGTGGGTAAAACCTTACGCAGCTGAAATGGTTAAAGTATAACTAAAGGCAAAACTACCCTTAATTTGCAGAGATTTCCTCTCACAAATGACAAAACAAAAACCAACAAGGGTTATAACCACACCTTACTCTATCCAAAAATGAAAAAAAAAAAGTTTTGCCTATAGTTCTACTTTAAGGCAAGTATTGTAAATAGTAAAGTGAAGCAGCGCTATATACTAAAACCAATACTAAAACAATAAAAAATGCTATATATATAAAATGAAGTGCTATATATAAAGTAAAGTGCAAATGCAATAAACAAATCCTATGTCAATGTGCAAAAGTGCAATCATATATCATCAAAAAATAGTCCAATGACAATAAAAAGTGTGTATCAAATATCACAATGATTGAGAGTCTCTTCAATTGGAAGTGACGTCACCCGGCTCCTAGGGAGGAGCCGGGTGATGTCACTTCTGGTCACGGCTGAGATTGGAAGTCTTTGTGTTTGACACGTTTTTTTATGTATGCTGCTGGCTCTGCCATTTTTTAGATGTTATCTTGTCTATTTTAAATAAAAGACCTAGGATTTTTTTAAACTACTACACTATGGATGATCTTTTATCCTTTATGTAACATCCTGGATCTGGAGATAATATTGGAAGAGTTTGTTGTGGAACGTGGACAGTATGGGAAAACATCCATCCAACCCTTGAGGCTGCAGTTGTTCCTTATCCCGCTGGGATATTTCCATTGAGGAGGAAGACAGCACAGTTCACCAGGATCCAACATCTTGGTGCATGACTAGACCCATTAGGGTCTATCCTTGAGGTGAGAGGCTAGAACACACTGGGTGTGGATTGTTGGAGGTTACAGGCTATTGTCACATTTTATCCTGCTGATTTGCACTTGGACACTTTTTTTTCCTTCCCCCCTCCTGTTTTTTGAAGATTGAAGAGACTCTCAATCATTGTGATATTTGATACACATATTTTATTGTCAGTGGACTATTTTTTGATGATATATGATTGCACTTTTGCACTTTGACATAGGATTTGTTTATTGCATTTGCACTTTACATTATATATAGCACTTTATTTTATATGTAGCACTTTATATTGTTTTTGTATTGGTTTTAGTGTATAGCGCTGCTGTCCTGTCCTGTCTGCCAAAGCAGGAGATCTGAGTTTTTTCAACAGAATTTAACTAACACTTGCAGGTCTTATCCCTTCCCCAGCTTGTGACTGGACAGTTAATGGGATAGCAGCAGACTGATGAACTCATCTCTCGCCTCCTATCAGCATATTCCTTGTTAGTAATGCCCTGCTTGCATTAAAAAAAATGAAAAATAAAACTACATATATTGATTTTTTTTCAGAGTTGCATTCATTTGTATATTTTATATCTGCCTAGACCTCGCTATTAGTACAGGTCTGCTTTAATGCATGTGATTAAAGATCCACTTTAATTTTCAACTTTGATAGAAGCATATTTTCAATTTAATAATTTTTATGGCAGATTAATTAGAATTATACATGTAAATAATATTAATTTGTTTAAGGAGTCAAGGTATTATATTTATAATGTTTGAGTTGGAAAGTTATTTATTAAAAAGAAACTGTAACATACAACAGCAGTTTTGTATTTAAAAAAAAAAAAACTATTCAGGGCTCTGTGCTAAATTTTATCAGTGGTTTAAACGTTATGTCCTCAATAACTCTTAAGCCCCATACACACGCGCGGATTATCTGAGGACCAGGTCCGTCGGATCATGTCCGTCGTACTTGGTCCGATGTTGGTTTTGCGTACACACGGTCGGACAAAGTTGTCGGAAAATCCGATCATTCTGAACGTGGTGACGTTTGTTGCGTACGACGGGACTACGTAGAGGTTAGTAGCCAATAGCTTTGGTCTTGTAATGTGATCTGAGCATGCGTGGCACTTTGAAATCTATCACTTCGAAAAATCTATCCAGCAGGAGATAGGACTTTGTCCGTCGGACAATCCGACGTACACTGTCCGATGGTGCCTACACACGGTCGGATTTTCCGACAACATTGTCCGATAGGACAGAATCCATGGGAAAATCCGACCATGTGTATGGGGCTTTACCCTCATTAAAGCTCTAAAATTACCCATGTAATGCTTGTTATACTCACTGTGGAACCTAAGGGGTTAATCCTGCACATTGTGTGAAAAAGGCAGTTTTTCACACAATCTGTCTTCTCTGATCCTCCCCTTCTTCCACAGTCCCCAATCCATCTCCTGAAAGTACAGAGTCTTGGAGGCACTCTGTACATTCTCAGTTTTTCTGTTGTTGTTTTTTATTTTTATTTTTTTGCAGAATTATGTTTATTGAGTATTTCAGCATTTGCTCAGTTTGATTTGTATTGAGTTTTTTTTTTCCTGGGAGGGTGCATGTGATTGGCAAAGGGCCAATCAGCACTGTCCAGACAGAGGGCCAGGGATCCTGCAGCCTCATAGGCAGTCAGAGTAGAATGCAAACTCTAATATTGAACCATCAATGGAGTAGCTGTATATAAAAATAACTTCGGCATCAGTGCCCAATTAGCATACAGGAAATACCACAAGGGAGAGAGTGGGGAAAATAGAGGGACTTTTATGATACCCAGGAAACTATTAGACAATGGTGCTAGTAGAAATCAAATATTTATTGAAATAAACATCAAAATTACTCCCGAACAAACATCATGGGAAAAGAATAGAGAACATAAAGCATAAAAATATCACATATTAAAAAGTAGTAGAAGGTACTAAATGGCAATGAGTTGCCAAACAAGAACTGATTATGATCCTGATAGCATGCATCCAGAGCCCCGATGCGTTTCAACTTATTGAGTCTTCCTCAGGGTGATGGTGGTTATTAGCATATCAGAAGAATCTCTATGAGATATACATAGGTAAGTATTTGATTAATACATAGGTACATAAGTACAGTTAATACATAGGTAAGTAGATAATTAAGGCAGCAAATCACATGCTGATAGAGATTCATTTCACTCACATGATCATATGACATATACACATCTCACATTATGCTGGAGGTCTGCATATAAGACAGGAATGCCATTCATCAAGGCACTGTGTCCCAAACACAAGGGACAAAAAGTCAACAAAAAGTCAACCCAGTGGGCTATACCTGACAAGTGGATGATAAATATATCAGAGAAAACAAAAAGAGCTAAATAAAGAATAATCTTTATTTTTATACATATCTATACAATATTTATTTAATTTTTTTCTAATATTATTATCATCCATTGTCAGGTATTGACTTTTTGTCCCTTGTGTTTGGGACACAGTGCCTTGATGCATGGCATTCCTGTCTTCTATGTGGACCTCCAGCATAATGTGCATACTTTGCATGATCATGTGAGTGAAATGAATCTCTATCAGCATGTGATTTGCTGCATTGATTATGCATTGTATTTGTATATATTTACCTGTGTATGTATCCTAGAGATTCTTTTGATATGCTAATAACCACCATCTCCCTGAGGAAGACTCAATAAGTCAAAACGCTTTTTAGCATTTTATATTTATTAAAATAATTGCATTTCCATGTTGTGTGTACTGTGGAGGACCAGATATAGTGAATGCAGGGTCTGGGGTTTAGCAACACGTTAAATAGTTACATTCACCACCATGCTGTACAAATTACGGTATGCTTTATATTTGGAAGAAAAT
This sequence comes from Lithobates sylvaticus, assembly GCA_028564925.1. Lineage (NCBI taxonomy): Eukaryota > Metazoa > Chordata > Amphibia > Anura > Ranidae > Lithobates > Lithobates sylvaticus. Next base: position 377,387,256 of record CM053026.1, on the reverse strand, counting down.
GTACAGTGGTGTGAAAAAGTGTTTGCCCCCTTCCTCATTTCCTGTTCCTTTGCTTGTTTGTCACACTTAAGTGTTTCGGAACATCAAACCAATTTAAACAATAGTCAAGGACAACACAAGTAAACACAAAATGCAATTTGTAAATGAAGGTGTTTATTATTAAAGGTGAAAAAAAATCCAAACCATCATGGCCCTGTGTGAAAAAGTGATTGCCCCCTAAACCTAATAACTGGTTGGGCCACCCTTAGCAGCAACAACTGCAACCAAGCGTTTGCGATAACGTGCAATGAGGCTTTTACAGCGTCCTGGAGGAATTTTGGCCCACTCATCTTTGCAGAATTGTCCTAATTCAGTTACATTAGAGGGTTTTCGAGCATGAACGGCCTTTTTAAGGTCATACCACAACATCTCAATAGGATTCAGGTCAGGACTTTGGCTAGGCCACTCCAAAGTCTTCATTTTGTTTTTCTTCAGCCATTCGGTGGTGGACTTGCTGGTGTGTTTAGGATCATTGTCCTGCTGCAGAACCCAAGTTCGTTTCAGCTTGAGTACACGAACAGATGGTCGGACATTCTCCTTCAGGATCTCTTGGTAAACAGCAGAATTCATAGTTCCTTTTATCACGGCAAGTCTTCCAGGTCCTGAAGCAGCAAAACAGCCCCAGACCATCACACTACCACCACCATATTTTACTGTTGGTATAATGTTCTTTTTCTGAAATGCAGTGTTCCTTCTACGCCAGATATACTTGGACACACACCTTCCAAAGAGTTCCACTTTTGTCTCATCGGTCCACAGAATGTTGTCCCAAAAGTCTTGGGGATCATCAAGATGTGTTGTGGAGAAATTGAGACGAGCTTTGATGTTCTTTTTGCTCAGCAGTGGTTTTCTCCTTGGAACTCTGCCATGCAGGCCATTTTTGCCCAGTCTTTTCCTGATGGTGGAGGCATGAACGCTGACCTTAACTGAGGCAAGTGAGGCCTGCAGTTCCTTGGACGTTGTTGTGGGGTCTTTTGTGACCTCTTGGATGAGTCGTCGCTGCGCTCTTGGGGTAATTTTGGGCGGCCGGACACTCCTGGGAAGGTTCACCACTGTTCCATGTCTTCATGGATAATGGCTCTCACTGTGGTTCGCTGGATTCCCAAAGCTTTGGAAATGGCTTTATAACCCTTTCCAAAGCTTTGGAAATGGCTTTATAACCCTTTCCAGACTTTCCAGACTGATAGATCTCAATTACTTTCTTTCTCAATTGTTCCTGAATTTCTTTGGGTCTCGGCATGATGTGTAGCTTTTAAGGATCTTCTGGTGGACCTTACTGTGTCAAGCAGCTCCTATTTAAGTGATGCCTTGATTGTGAACAGGTGTGGCAATAATCAGGCCTGGGTGTGGCTAGAGAAATTGAACTCAGGTGTGGACAACCACAGTTATAGTATGTTTTAACAAGGGGGGCAATCACTTTTTCACATAGGGCCATGATGGTTTGGATTTTTTTTCACCTTTAATAATAAACACCTTCATTTACAAATTGCATTTTGTGTTTACTTGTGTTGTCCTTGACTATTGTTTAAATTGGTTTGATGTTCCGAAACACTTAAGTGTGACAAACATGCAAAGGAACAGGAAATGTGGAAGGGGGCAAACACTTTTTCACACCACTGTATAGTTTTCCAAAAGAGAACACAGATAGCAAAAAAGAAAAACACAAGGGCGATTCTAACAAGTCCCCACATTTTCCTAAAATAAAAGTCTTGTCTAGGGCTCAAGTGTATATAAAGTCTAAAAATGGTTTTGTTTTGGATAGAATATGGAGGGGTTAGACCTTCTGTCAGATTTTAATGTTGTTTCTGTCCTTGTTGTAAAGATTTAGCCTCACTATTGTTTGTAGTTACCATTGTCTCCATTTCAAAAAGTGATGGCAAATTCCTCAGCGCATCAGCACCATGCACCCGCCCCGTACATCCAACACTTGACAGTGTTGGTATGGCGGGACTAGTGACGTCATCTTGGCTGACCAATGGGAAGCATCGACTGGCTTCAAATGAGCGGCGGCAGCTGCCTTGATCCAGACATCCCTTCCTCATGTAATGCCAGCGTGACGCTGGTTGGTTTGGCTGGATAACACCAGGAACATTCACCTTGGTCATCGGCTGTAGGCTATCCTTTCTATTAACACACCTCATTCACTGTGCTTCATTGTTCAAGGTAACTACTTTATCATATCATTTGACTCACTTGTCTTCACTTTCAGCACTAGCCTACTCACCTCTCTTGGTATGTCTTAATACCTACATGCCAATGCTTTTCTCTTTCACTTATTTTCCACTTGGGTCGGGAGTCTTTTTTCACATTTAACCCACTTGGGCTTTAAAAATTTTACTCACGTTTCAATTTAGATTGAAGCCCCCGTTCTCATCTGCCATTTGGACACATACTCTTCTGGGAATCACACCCATGTTCTCTGTTCTTCTACTGGCCCTACCTCAGCTCTCCTTTTGCAGATTTAATCTATTAGACATCCGCCCCTGAAGATTGGCAGAAATGCCATGAAACATGTTGGGCTTACACAGATGCATTATGTTCCATTCTCAGGACCAAACCTTGGATTTAATGATTCCATTTCCATAGGATTTTCTAACAATGCCATGAATAGTCGTTATACAATGTTTATATTTTTTTTGCATCATGCTTTTTATATGTTAACTATTTTGTATGTACTTTACAATGCATGCTCTGCTGTGTGTCTTAGACAAATAAACGCATTCCATATTACATATTAACATTGAATCCTCTCGTGCATACCTCATTTAAAGTCCCAACCCTTTTTCTATATGTACCCATTTAGAGATGGAGATGTATGTTCACATATTTCTCATTTAAAGTGCCGAAAACCCCTTTATTTCACTATGGCAATACAGCTTATTTTCAGAACCTCTAAATGGCTGGAGGGAGGAGAACAATTATAATCTGATCATCAGTTACCACCATGACAAGCCTATATGGACGATATAACAACACTGAGGAAAACTGTGCCCTGAATCAAGAGACTTGTGGATAAGCTTCATCAAAATATCACATAGGCAAGGGTAAACATTAAACCCAGTAAGTGCAAAAGCATCTCCCTTACTAAAGGTCAAGTTAAGGAGCAAAGATTTCATACTGATGGAACACCTGTCCCATCTGTTTTAGAAATGCTAGTGAAGAGCTTGGGCCTATAGTATGATGCAAAGTTCAAGGACATCAAGCAATCTGAACCACAAAGGATACCATCATGTTTATAGAGGTCACAATCTCCACCTCATCCAATCAGAGAATGTTTTCAGAATGCTGCCCATGCTGAGCAAGTGACCTCCTGCATTCAGTAAGCAACTGGGCAGTCGCTTGGCACGGGACCAGGAAGATAAAAGCAGCGTCTACTACAGTTGATTACCAGCTTCCGCAGGGATTGGCTAGGTATGGCACATGCATACTTACATTTTGTTTCTAAGTAAAGAGTTTTAAATGTGTTAAATTTGCTTCACATTCATATTGAATGGAAGCAGAACAGAATGGGGAGGCGCTTATCAAATAATGATACAACTAGACATAACGTTGCCTCTCCCTCAGCAATATCTGTGTATATACAGTGTATTTATGACCCTGTGGGGTTGATTTACTAAAATGCAAAATCTGGTGCAGCTGCACATGGTAGTCAATCAGCTTCTAACTTCAGGTTGTTCAATTAAACTTTGACAAAAAAAAAAAACATGGAAGCTGATTGGTTTCTAAGCAGAACTTGTACTCCACAGTCTTAGTAAATCAACCTGGGTGTCTGAATTTCTGCGCCAGATTTGCAAGGTCTTCAGCGGATTTATTACTGAAAATGAGACAGATTTGCACTCTAAAAAGAAGCATAATTAAGAAGTCGTTGGGTCAGGTTTCATTTTGGTGCAGCAGGACTTTAGAGCAGCCAAAGATGGAATATATGACTCAATCTGTAGCCTGTAATAAATCTGTTACATGATTTATCCCACTGATCCTGTTTAACTTTGCTTTGTCACAGAATAGAATTAATACATTTCTCCAATGTTTCAGCCTTGTCCTATATGTGTGGATAAAGAAAAGTGCAAGAGGAGGATATTCAGAACTTTCCAAATAAACACTTATTTTACAGGTTTGACATATTTTACAGGTTATGGGACTGGCTTTTGGGTCACAGATACTATTTACTTCTACTAATCATTAGACGTATGGGAAGTACGTGATATGCAGTTGTGATAAGGATGCGGCTGGCTGATGAGGAACAAATGACATACAGGTATGATAATCACCATCATCTGCCTGATGGCAAGCAGGTGTGTTACACTTCTGCTAAGAATCTGGTTGATGGCAATTTAGTAAACAGAAGCGGTGTTTTACTGCAAATTTTCTGGCTGATGTGGAACAGATGAGATAACGGCATCATAATTGTCTGGCTGATGGTAAACAGGTGAGGTGCACTTTAGCTAATCGTGTGGCTGATGGGGACATGATAAATGCAGGTATGATAATAATTTGGCTGAAAGGGATAACGTGAGATACAGGCATGATAATCATGTGGTTGATGGCACACAGGTGTTTTGCACTTCCCCAAATAATCTGTTTGATGGCAATTTGGCAAACAGGAGAAATGTTCCACTGCAATTTTTTTGGCTGATGGGGATCAGTTGTGATACAGGTATGATAATAATCTAGCTGATGAGGAACAGGTGAGATGCAGGTATGATAATAATCTAGTGATGAGGAACAGGTGAGATGCAGGTATGATAATAATCTAGTGATGAGGAACAGGTGAGATGCAGGTATGATAATAATCTAGTGATGAGGAACAGGTGAGATGCAGGTATGATAATAATCTAGTGATGAGGAACAGGTGAGATGCAGGTATGATAATCATCTGGATAATGGCGAGCAGGTGAGATGCACTTCTGCTATTCATCTGGTTGATCGGTAACACATGAGATGCAGGTATTGTGATAATCTGGCTAACGGGGAACAGGTGGAATGCAGTTATGACAAACATTTGGCTGTTGGGGAACAGGTGGGATGATGATCTGCTGGGGAACAGTTGAGATATAGGTATAATAATCTGACAGATGGGAAGCAGGTGAGATGCAGGTTTGATAATCATCTGGCTAAGGGGAGTTGGTGAGGATATGGTGACAGGTGAGATGCATGATTATTATTTGGCTAATGGTAAACAGGTGAGACATAGATCTGCTTATTATCTGGCTGATGGGGAACAGGTGAGATGCAGGTAAGAAGATTATCTGGCTGATGGGAAACAGGTGAAATGCAGCTATGATAAGCATCTTGATGATGGAAAACAGGTGAGATCCAAATATGTTAAGCATCTGGCTAATGGGCAATAGGTGAGATGCAGTTATGAGAATCATCTGACTGATGGGGAACAGGTGAGATGCAGGTATGATAATGATCTGGCTGATTGGGAACAGGTGAGATATAGGTACGATAGTCATCTGGCTTATGGGGAACAAGTGAGATGCAGGTATGATATCATGTGGCTGATGGGGAAAAGGTGAGATGCAGATATTATATTAATCTGGCTAATAGGGAATAGGTGAAATACAGGCATGATGATGGAGGAAAGAATCCAAGTATGAAAAATTGAAAATCTGATGGCTGATGGGGAACAAGTGAAATGCAGTTATGATAACATGTGGCTGATGTGGAAAACATAAGATGCAGATATAATAATGATCTGGCTGATGGGGAACAGGTGAGATCCAGTCAGGGAACGGCCCATCCATTAAGGGTGCACGGGCGCCACCCCCCTCCCGTCCATTGCCGCATCCCCTATCCAGGTGCCTGACCCCTTTCAGGACACCGGCGCATGGGTTCCAATGCGGAGGGACTGTTTTTTTGAAGCACGGTTTAGAGCCAGAGGCTCTAATACAGGTGTCTCAAACAGACGGCCCTCCAGCTGTTGTGAAACTACAAGTCCCATGAAGCTTTGCAAGGCTGACAGTTACAAGCATAAATCCCACAGGCAGAGGCATGATGGGACTTGTAGTTTCGCAACAGCTGGAGGGCCACCAGTTTGAGACTACTGCTCTAATAGGCTTCAATATAGGGTGGGCTTGGGTCGCAGAGAGTGCGCCCCAAGCCCACCCAGGTGTGTTACAACAGTGAATCAATATTTGCTGTTGTAACACTGGTCCTCCTCCCAGCCAATCAGGAAGTGGGTTTTGACACTGGTCACCCAATTGGCTGAAAGGACAGGCGATCCTATTGGACGCCTAGGAGGAGGAGGGAGGATGCAGAGAGGACACAGGAGCCGCTGCCCGCCACCCGTAGGAACCCGCAACCTGCCACCCGTAGGAGCCTGCTACCTGCCCATAGGAACCAGCAGCCCGCCCGCCTGCAACCGATGGGGTAAGTGACGGGGTAGAGGGGGGTGCCGCCGACCGACCAACTGACCAACCGGGGGGATGGTTGTTTGCCGCCCCACCCCCAAAGAAAAAAACCACCAGCCGCCATGATAATCATAGGACTGACAGGTGAGATACAAGTATGATAATCATCTAGCTAATGGGGAACAGGGGGGATGTAGTTCTCCTCGTCATTGGGCTGATGGAGAACAGGTGAGCTGACAATATGATAATCATCTGGCTGATGGAGAACAGATGAGATGTAGCTAGGATGATTTTCTGGCTGATGGGGAACAGGTGAGGTGAAGGTATTATAGGTATGATAATCCTCTGGCTGATGGAGGACAGGTTAGATGCAGGTATGAAAACCATCTACCTGATTGAAGACCAGGGAGATGCAGGTATGAAAATCATTTGACGTATAGGGTACAGGTGAGATGAAGTTCTGCTTATCATCTGGCTGAGGGGAAACAGAGATGTAGTTCTGATGATCATCTGACTGATGAGGAACTGGTGAAAAATACCATCTTTGCCAGTCAGGCTGGAAAAATACCAACCTTACCTGTGTACCATAAAGATACTCACAAAAACACAGGGTGTATCACAAATTCTATAAAGCTAATGCAGTGGCTATTAAGGTACTGACCAGAATTCCATGGCAACTCCAGTGCCATATGCTCTCTTGCTCTCTACACACATAGTATACATTAGGAGAGTCAGGAAAGGATTGGAATTCCCAACCCCTTATAGCTCCTTATATGACAAAAGTTTATTTTGTAAAAGGCACGCATATCATTTTCTAGTTATTTTGAAACTGTGATGTATGAATCCACTAAACCCTTATGTTCCCACTGCAAGAGAAGGCAGACAATGTTTATGAAACATTTGAGATCATGCATAAAAGGGAAGATGTGTCTTGTCTATAACAGATTATATTTTATTCCATTTTGAGTATTGGCATTGTGTTTGTGAAATTGCATAACAGATGCATCTCAGAATACAGTATAAGAATGCATTATGTCTTTGTATGAAAATGCCACTGGACAGTTAAAATACTATATATATATATATATATATATATATATATATATATATATATAATGAAAATATTATATATTCATATCATTCCAATTTTATCATTCTTAGTAACTAGGCAACGTAATTTTATTTTTTAAGGCAGTGCATTTTTTTTCATTAACGTATTTGTACAATTTGAAGTTAACGATACTTACTAACACCTGCCTAATACTTTGTGTTTTCTAAAGCAGAGCAAAGAGAAATGATGCATTATTTGTAGTAACCAACTGAAATCTATCTATCCATCAAACTTCAGTTTACTAGAATTACATAAAAAAAAGATGAAATCTGATTTGCAACTGAACTAACTCCTAATTAACTGTTAAATACAAAAATACAAACAGGGAAGGTAAAAATGAACTGACTTTTATGGCCATGTGAGGCAGTAATGCTGTAGCATTAAAATATACTTACTTGGAAAATGACACACTTAAATGTTAATTTCAGCATGAAAAAAATTATCACACGCATATACAATCTCCACCCTCATCCAGCTAATCTTTATGCTTAAACTGAAGCAGGTTAGAATACTCATGATCCAACAAAGTCTTCCTCATCTGCCTGTAAAAAGTAATTTTCCACCTCATACTTCCATGTGCAGTGCAATCCCATTAGTCACACATCAGACTGTCATATTCTTCACAGCCCCACTATTTGATATTGCCTATTTATCACTAAAGGCTCCTCTGTCATGACTGTCCAAGCCCAAATTTTCCTATATTTCAACCAAATGTTATACTATCTACCGTAAGCCTTTTGTTTTTTAACATGTTGTACTTTTTCTTCTTTAAGCAAAATGATCACATATGGGTCAAGATCCCAATGTTGTGGAGCAGGTTATGATGCTACAGGATCACGGTTACTTTATAAATGCATGCTAAGCTACTGAGTAATAAGCAACACAATATCAGTCATTTGGTTGCTGTTGACTTAAATACAATACCAGTGAACAGTCTATCAGAGACATAAAAGCTACATGGAGTTGGGGCTTGCTAAACTGCTCTGTGCATGGACACTGCAGAAAATTATTCAGCTGTGATCAGGGTTAAATTAATATTGCATTGTAACACTAAACTGCACACTTCAAAATGCATTTTCTTTAAATTGATTGGGTGTTTAAAGAAAGCCTTTAAAACTGCCAATACAGGGACAAATAATTTTCCTATTTCATAAAGTTATGCTCTAGTATTGACAACCTATGCTTTTAAACCAATAGCATTGTTTTTAAGGGAAGTGCAACTAAAATAAACAAATGATGGCTAACTCAACAAAACTGACAGACTGAACTGCAGTAATTGGTCTCTGAAATTCTCACAATGTACAATGCGGGTGTCACGTTCTTGAAACAGAAATCTCTATATATTTGTTCATTCTACATAGAAAATCTCTCCTGCAATTAGTCTTATCTGCTTCAGAATTTTGGTCCACCATGTTTAATGCATTTTTATTATATTCTCTTCTTTTCATATTTTAAAACAAATTTAAACCTCAACCAAGAAAGAGTTACCAGCCTGGCACATTAGACATATAAACTGGTATCACAAAGCTGGGAACAGCCTGTATATCTATTATTGCTAATAGGAGAATTTCTTATTTCAGATACTAAAGGGTATTTTCGTACTTGCAGAGCCTATAGTGTGATGTATGTATTGTAGGTTAACTTTCCCTATGCATCAATCTATTGCAGCCATTCTCAACCAGGGTTCTGTAGAACCCTAGGATTTCTTCAGAGGTTGCTAGAGGTTCCTTGAGCTGTCACTGACCTCCCACCTAAAAGTGCCTGCATAGTTTTGCGGCCAACCCCACTTGGCAGATCCAGCAGCATGACACCTATTAACTTTTTATCTGTTGGTAAGGGTGGCGGTCGGACCACCATTGTAAGGTAATCATTCTTCTTACTAACCACTAGTGTAAAGCCCCATACACACGGTCGGATTTTCCGATGGATTCTGTCCTATCGGACAATGTTGTCGGAAATTCCGACCATGTGTAGGCACCATCGGACATTTTCCATCGGATTGTCCGACGGACAAAGTTGTATCTCCTGCTCTAAAAATTTTCCGACAACAAAGTCCGATCACACCAATTCCGATCGTGTGTAGCGAATTCCGACGGACAAAGTGCCACGCATGCTCAGATCACATTACAAGACCAAAGCTATTGGCTACTAGTCTCTACGTAGTCCCGTCGTAGGCAACAAACGTCACCACGTTCAGAATGATCGGATTTTCCGACAACTTTGTCCGACCGTGTGTATGCAACACCAGTGTCGGACTAAATCCGTCGGACCAAATCCGATGGATTTGGTGGTCGGATTTTCCGACCGTGTGTATGGGGCTTAAGAAGCATTCTTGCCATTGGCCACCAATGTAAGGGACATTATTTCCACTGACCACCAGTGTAAGGGGTATCCTTCCCACTGATCACTGGAGTAAGGAGCATTCTGCTTTCTGACCATCAATGTAAGAAGCAATCTTCCCACTTATCACCAATGTAAGGGGCATTCTTCCTACTAACCACCAATCTAAGGCTCATTCTTCCCACTGACCACCAATGTAAGGGAAATATTACCCCACTGAACACCAATGTAATAAGCAATTATTCCCACTGACCACCAATGTAAGGGACATTCTTCCCAATTAATTTGGTTTCAACTGCAGCTCCAGATCTGAGGATATGCATACATTTTCAAATTAAGAAAAATATTTCAACAATACTAATACATCAGTTTAAGTCAGTGATTAGTGGCTCTTTATTAGTAGGTAATGTAATGTGACTTTAGTAGTACTCATTTATGGTTGAGAGGGTGTCTCTTTCACACATGATATGCTCCTTTTAGCTTCAACAGAACTGATTCTAATATAGAATTTGCATAGTAGGAGCTGGAAACTTATGGCTACCTTATTTTCATGCAACATAAATATTCCCACTGAATGAAATACCAATAAAATAATTTTATTTCATTTACACATTTAAATAGGCACATTAAGCTGAATGCTAGGTAATGCCATTTCAATGTACTGTATATCGTATGCTCATGCTAGAATTCTACTTACAGAATGTTCTGTCCCCGGCATTAACCGGGGACCCCCATGGGATAGTACAAAGGGCAGATTTCCTTGCTTGGATCTTTTCCTTCTTTTGACAGGTTGATAGAGGAGAAATCTCCCCCCAATAACAAACTGCTAATTGGACCATTTTGGTGGTTTGGTTTTCGCACAAAATGCTTGCCTATAAAAGCCGGAGTCCACCTCACGTTGAAGCTGCCCGAAGAGGACCACAACGTGCTCTTTTTTCTTGTTATTATTCTTGTTACGTCATGGTGTTATTTAGTGGGGGTTGGTTTTCCAGTTTAATATCTGGAAGGTCATGGTTATCAAGATCTGATATTTGATCATTCTGTTGAGTTTAAAGTTTGCAGTTAAGCTGAGAGCTGGATTTAGTTATTTAAATTGTTAAGATTTTGCGTAACCACTTAAATAAACACCATGGATATAATATACCATTTAAAACATATATTGGTGTCTGTTTATATTGCTGCTTTGTGCTATCCCATGGAAACAATCTCCTGAACAAGCATGTTTTAAGGATGAGACAGGTGAGGCTGACCTTACTCATTTGTGCCCCCACAGTTGTGCCCCCACAGTGACTGATAATTCTGAATAAAGAAAAAAAGGCCACAGTTCTCACAAATTAACCTATACAGTACCTCAAATTCTTAAATCTCCCAGTATCTGCCAGCCAAGTTAACATCTATTTTTTTCTGAGAAGAGCAAAAATAAGGGAAAAAAGGATTTTAGAGTTGCCAAGCTTAACCGGTAGTCTCAGAGCATAGAATGGGCATGTAGTAAAAACAGCTAGTAGGAACGGCAAAAGAGCAATGCTAAACACTGTTCCAATAGATAGAGATTATATAAGAGAGTATCTTCATAAGTTAACCACCCTCCCATGAAGGCCAAAGGCCTGCGTACTTGCAATATTTCAACATATATTAGCCAGCCCAACAGCATGCCTCCATGATCCCAGCTGCCTTTACGATTGTTTCTGCCCTTTTTGTATATATGTTGGTAACCTTAGGGATCATGTTTAATATGATCCAATATAAATTGTCAGGTTTTGCACTGCCCTTTTGTGATTCCTACTAGCCATTTTTACTACGTGCCCATTCCATGCTCTGAGACTACCTGGTGCATCTTTTCTATGAGGATTTGGGGTTACCAGATCTTGGTCATATGTATGGTCTCCTGAGGAAGCAAATTAACGCTGAAACGCGCACAGACTGGACCTAATTGTTTTCTGCAGTCTGGCCTAAATACAGTTGTTATACTATATGTACATTGAACATAATTTCCTATATATATACCCATGGGCTATAACTTAGCAGAATGAGCACCTTTCTTAGGGAGCCTCCTACATGCAATATGTAACTGCACTTAAATGTTTTTATGAATATGTCTAAGGAATTTTGTATATGAATGAAATTAACTTTGTATTTTAAATTGACTATATAGTATTCACTTTCTTGGGGCAACTTTAAAATCCATTTTCCTTATTTTTGCTCTTCTCATATGTGTATGGATGTGGTGCGACGTCAGTCAATTGTGCTCCATGTTTTTCTATTCTATTTTGATTCTGTATAGGCACATACTGGGCTGGAGCTGTAAGTTGCATAGAAGGCCTCACATTACCCACAGCTACATTAAGATTACAATGCCCTTCAATATCCAACACTGCTGCTATGAGATGGCACTATTCCCATAGCACATGGTCATACAGATTTATATCAGCTTGCTAGGGGATGCAGACTAAATTGCTGAGATGTTACCTTTAGGGTCTACTTCAAAGAAAAACTAAGAAAAAGTAAAACATAACTTCTGGTGGGTCAACAGCAGATCTGAAAAAAACTGAAAATATCCAACCATTGTGAATCAACCCAATACTGAATATAAAACAAACGTGGTAGGTTAATTCTCATATTTTTTATTTACTAATTATGTAAAGTAGAACCTATTATATTTCAAAAGCTTCTTCAGTTGCATAGATCTATGAATTCTGATGGAGACACCCTGCCACTGTATGACATGACATACTCTATGTATGACATCAGAATGGCTCACCTTTCCAGTAACCACACAAAATAGAGATACCAGTTGCTGGTGGAGTTTGCTTATAAACAGTCCCAGAGATTTGTAGTATGCTGCACAAATACTGCAACTAGCGATTATCAGTAGCCATGCCCTAATCTGGCTAATTATGTAAGACTAGCTAATTTATCTCCAGTGAATGTGATGCACTGTTGCTCTGTTTTCTTTTGTATGCCCAGTGAACGTAAGGGTTAGAGTTTATATTTTTTTTTGCACAGGCTCCACACACAATTTAAGGAGGAATACACAATATTTCACACTGCAATTTGGAAAAAGCCCAACAACAATGATGAAAAATATACCGCAGGTCCTATAAGATTGCCAAATCTTTTTCTTAGCATTTTTTTTCTTGCTTTTGAAACCAAGAAGACACAAAATAAGAAAATGTCAACATCAATAATGGTGTTAAGTGAACTTTAATTGTCTGACTGTAACATGGGGGTCTTTAAGAGCATACTATGATCACCACCATCGGAATTAATGAATTAGCCTCAGTGTGCAGTCTTTACAAATGACCAATTATACAATAGCAAAATGTCGTCTGGGATACCAAGTGACACAAGCCTTTGTTAAAAAGTCAATAATAATGAGCTATAAGACTTTATCCAGCGTGTTTTAAATTCAGCTTACACCATTAATTTCCACTTAGCTTTACTGCTACTCACACTTGAGTGTCAAATAGGTGGGGAGCAATAAAAAAAACATCATTTAATCCCTTCAGCACCAGACATGCCTGGGATACAAGGAGGTAACTATTCTAACACAGAAGGAGCTCATATTTCAGATCTATGTCCACAGAATCTAATTGGATTATCTGATCTGATAAATCTGTTACATTTCTGCTTGGATCAGCAAACTACTCAAAAATATCACAAAAGTGTTACAGGAAAAAATATTAAAAAAATTCTCTCATGTACAGAACATAAAAAGAGTGAATGCTAGTGGGCCTCTGGTTTAGGAATCTATGCAGTATCATTTTTTTTTTAAATGGTACCACAGATGCTAAACTGTTATACTTAAACTTATAAAGGTCTACCTGCAAAAACTTTGCCATTCATCGTTATCATTTTTGTAGAATGATATAATAAATGCACACCTGCTAGAAGACTGGAGCTTAAGCTCTAAAATTGGTAGATACTGTCCAGCGTGGGGCTATAGTACCCTAAAAATCTCAATGACCTTAAAGGGGTTGTAAACCTTCACGTTTTTTCACCATATGCATAGGATGCATTAAGGTGAAAAAAACACCTGGCAGTGTCTGGCCCCCCAGCCCCCCGTTTTACTTACCTGAGCCCTGAAACTTGACCCGGCGGGGATGTGCTGCCTCTCTGACCGGGGTTCTCTGCTCTTGATTGGATAGATTGATAGCAGCGCATCCATTGGTTCCTGCTGCTGTCAATCCAATCCAATGACGTGGGGCCTAGTCATACATTTAGCGGTTATGGACGCCAAATGCTGGTAAACCCCTCGGTAGAGCGCTTCTCCTAGGGGGTTATCTGATGTGGGGAGGAGCCGCAAAACATGAAGTTCAGGCCACTCTGTGCAAAACGAGCTGCACAGTGGAGGTAAGTATGACATGTTTGTTATTCAAAAAAAATAAAACGAACCCTAATAATCAGTAGTAGGTTAAAAAAATTACAAAAAAAAAAAATTTGTTAAAGAGAATACATCACTGATAAAAGAACACTTTGACATGCAGCAATTGACAACTTAACGAAAGTAACATATTATTATTAAACCTATCAGCGTCGACAATAATGTTACAATGTAATAATAAATCAATTCTGAGTGCAATATGTTAATGAGTTATCTATATTGTACAAGACCTGACCTATGTGATTTACGTGAAGGTTATGTGTACCTGGTAGGCTGCTGTCCTTGATAGACTAGGTTTTGAATAAAAGGCACCATTGCTGATTTTCTACTGCTGATTAGTCCGCAGTGGCAGCATTGCTTTAGAAAGGAAAAGCCTACTCAACAATACTGACAGGCTAACAATACTGACATCTTCTCTTACCTAAGACAGATTCAGTGCATTGCTCTGTTTGCAAAGTGCATCTTTGTGATAAAATATAAAGTAAGCAACATTTGTGACTGGTTATCTCTCTGATGTTAGAAACAGATTCAGTGCAACAAACCAAAGGTGTCACCTAAAATGTTCCTATAAATGGTGGCCAGTGTATATATACATATATGTAATAATAACTGTCCATTTTAGTTGTTGGCTAAACTGCATGACACCTATTCCATTTAAAAAAAATGGCATTCAAGTCCAGTATCAGGGCAGGCAAGAGTGGACATATCCCTGATGGACAGTCCTTTACCTTTAAAGGCCTAAAGTGTTCATTGCATAAAACGATCCATATTTACATAATTGTATTTAATGCCTTTCATTCATTGTTATCATTTTTATATTTACATACAAAATACAATTTGACCTTTTTTTCTGTTAACGTGTGTTTTTTATAATTAGTAATATTTATCATAGTACTATTTTAACTACTAAAACTATTATTTCTATTGTTATTAGTACTAGAATTAGTAGTAGTAGTTGTAGTAATAGTAGTTTAAACAGTAGTTGTATGTAAAAGTACTGTAGTATAAGTAGTAGTTGTATCACCATTACTATGCTTTCAATTAGTTACTATTATTATTATTACTATTATTTATAATACTACTACTAAAACAAAGTTACTATGATTTTTTTTTTTATTATTATTATTCCTACTAACATTACTATTATTATTATTACAAATTTTTTTTGTAGGCACTTTTTTAACTATAGTAAAATATAGATATTTTTTACATATGTGGTGCCAGATGCATTAGGCATGATGAAATGTACATCACCAACTTCCTCTGCTTTTAAAGAGCTGTGTCTTTAACGTAACTGAGGCACTGATCCACACAGAAGCTCATTTAGTACAAAACAGTGACCCAGCTGGGGAAAGATATTATCTGTCGTTAATCATGTAAGGTTCACCTATGTTGCACAGTGAATCACATTAAAACAAACTAATCAAGGGTGATTAATAGCATTTAGAGCTGATTCAATATTGAAGCATATTTTATGCAAAACCATTGAGACTCCCTATTTAAAAATGATCAAATCAGCATATTGGGGTTTAAGCGGAAAAAAAAAAAAAGCTTGTTCTGAGAAACACAAAAAAGGTCAGGGTGAGAAAATGTACATGTGTGTGTGGGGGGGGGGGGGGGAGCCGCCCAAAACAGTCTGAATAATACATTTGTCATGAAAATAAACCATTTCCTGTCTGCTTTGAAAATAGCTTTCTGGATAAATTCTAAAGGCTGCCCATAATATGAATAAGGTGGGGAAAATGCCCTCTGCACCCTACATACCATACAATAAACACTGAATAAGCAGACTTTGACGCCCCTGCGAAGGGAATATATGGAAAAAGTACTTAATAGTGGTATACAATACTTGGTTACTAGCTAAAAAAAAAAAATCATTGTTGCATAGTATCAAATGGGAAGTATATGGTTTACAACAGGTGATGTGCTAAGACTAGACTTGGGTTCTTATATATTTCTATATACACTAATGAGGAATTTGTAAGCTGAGCTCACACCAATGTTCTCTTCTAAGATCAAATTTTAAAAGTTTAAAAAAAAATGTATGATTAATTAAATGTAAAAAGTGGATTTTACATTCCAAATCTGTTGTAAATGTTATACCCTATAGTAAAATGACTCCAAATTTGTATATGAGTCATGGCCTAATACACAGTATAGAATACTGCGTCCGACCAGTTAATTGCTATTATATGCTAGTAGAGAGCAAACTAGTGCATCTAATACATATAAAGCCTAAACTTGTAAATACAGTGGATATAACCGACGGCAGTTAGTGATGTTAAATACATGTCCTGTTTTTTTGTATGAAAAGATTACACTAATGTAAAGTTTTTAAATATTGGTAATACACACAGGTAACTCATTATTCTTTTACAGGCATACCCCACTTTTAAGTACACAATGGGGTTTATTTACTAAAGCTGGAAAGTGCAAAATCAGGCTCCCTTCTGCATAGAAACCCATGAGCTTCCAGGTTTTATTACCAAAGCTTAATTGAACAGGCTGGGGTTAGAAGCTCATTGGTTTCTATGCAGAAGTGAGCCTGATTTTGCACTTTCTAGCTTTAGTAAATAAACCCCATTGTGTACTTAAAAGTGAGGTATGCCTGTATATCTGTATTATTTTAAATATAACAAGCAATGTAAATTAATGTTCTTTATTACACCAACAGGGTACTGCTCATATATCATTTTGCCTGTACTCAGTTGTGCTTAGCAAAACAATATTTGAGGAGACACCCCTTTGATGCATTCATCTATAACTGCATTATTGAAATTGACCAATAATGAAGATGCAAGTGGGTTATGTGATCAAGTGATTAAGTAAAAATCAATACTTCCATGAAAAGGCCCTTCACTGTGGCG